>OY294046.1:62693940-62816727 GCA_958510825.1 Brachypterus glaber | reverse complement strand
CCATCCCTCTCAAAAACGCTCGGTAGTTAATTCACTTGTTCATAGGGCTTTCATGATTTCAGACAAGAATTCCCTAGACACAGAACTCCTTAAACTAACCAAAGCCTTGACCATGAACGGTTATACCAAAAAAGACATTAATAAGACCATATACAAATACAGAAATCCCAGACCCAAACAACAGGACAATAGTGACAATGACAGACAGACACAAGTTATACTTCCCTATGTAAGCGGTATCACGGATAAAATAGGTAAACTTTTGAAGAAGTCAAATATTAAGCCTATATTTCGGTCCAACCAAAAATTAGGTCAATGTTTGACTTCAACAAAAGACAAAATACCCCTGAGTTCAGAAGGCGTATATAAAATACCCTGCTCCTGTGGTACGGTTTACATAGGTGAAACTAAGAGAAAAATTTCTACAAGACTTCAAGAGCATGAGCGCAATATAAGAAAGAAACAAATTTCCTTATCGGCAGTAGCCGAACATGTACATGAAACAGGTCATAAAATCAATTTGTCTGAAACAAAACAAATATTAACAGAAAACAGAAAAATGCCAAGGAAGATACGGGAATCGATAGAAATCATCAAGCATCCTAACAATATCAATCGGGACACTGGTTACCACTTACCTGCAATATGGAAGTCTTTGATAGGAAAAACCTCGTCACGGGTGAATAACCACAACTCGTCATAAATAGTGACACAAGTTGATTCGAAACTTAGTTTCAGATTAATCCCTGAAGATGTCGGAAAGTGAAAATCCATTAACACGGTCTAAACCCGAAAGTGAAAGTTCTTTATAACAGTTTGGACTTTTTGTTCAATAAAAAGATTTTAAGTGGGGGTGGTTGATGAATTAGTAAGTTTTTTTAGGGGGGTAGAAGCCTAAGTGACAGAGTGACAGGGGGAGGGGGTCGAAAAATGTCTAAATTGCGGTGAAATAATTGTTGAACAGCCCCAAATCCAACCTCTTCTACGGGGACCGAACCCGGGACACTAGGGTGATAAGCGGAAATGACCACCAGTGGTATCCCAATTTTTTTTTATCTAAGGATAGAACTGCTAAAATTTGGCAGATGTGGAAAGTACTACCGGATCAGATAGATAGAGTTCAGCGAAAAAAAAAAAGAAAAGCTTTTAGTTCAGAAAGTGCTAAAATTTTTCTCAGGGGCAAGAGACAGGAAAAGTTGGCAAAAATTTTAAATTGATAAAAAACTAATGTAGAATTCATCCCCCATCCTCAAAAAACAAAAAACTATTTTTTAAAACATTGCATTGCATTGGTGAGAGTGAGGTAATATAAACAGGGTGGTCACACAAAATCAGGGAATTTAATAGATCAGGGAAAAATCAGGGATTTGTTTTTTTTTTTTAATCTGGATTTTTAAAATTTTAGAATAAAAAATATTAGAAAATTACATACCTACTAAAATTGAAAAATGTATTGCCACCTTTGTTGAAAAGTTTTCCAGGGCGCCACTAAAAATATTAGGTACTGATAAAAAAATACATTTATTACATAATTCATTTTTTTACTATAGAGTTATTTTTAAAGCTAAAACTCATCCTAATTTGTACAGTGATAACCTATTTCACGTAATTATTTCTTAAATATTACGTGACATTTCTTAAAGATTACGTGATTCTGTATAAGATTACGCGATGTGTACGTAATCAATTACTACTGCTTTCTACTGCGATTACGCGTAGTTGTCTACCGTTTTCTAAAATATTTATGTTGTATTTTTAGGTAATACAAAATGTCCAACCGCATATTGTAGTTTTAGAACTGTGCCCCTCCAGAACTCATATTCTAGCATTGGATGAAGCAACAATTTTAGAAGAAAGTAAGAACATGGACATGCAAAAGATCATACATACAATTAGAACTAACGGAACAATCAATGGAGTTATGTATTTGTTGCTCCTGAACATGAGTGCTCATTTAACTAAACAACTGGGAATGGCCCCTGGTGGAGAATTCAGGGTAGCTTACAAGGAAGCGTTGAAGATTCCTAATTGCGAAGTACATCTTGGTGATAGACCTATAAATGTAACTATACAAAGAGCTTTGGCTAGGCTTACATGGTTCCAGACTTTTAAATTAGCTTGGCATCTGTTGACTTCCAAGGACCCTGTTAGGTAATTTTTCTTTATTTTTTGGGTTCACATTTTGGTTGCAATTTTGCAGTGGAATGAGAATTGTTAGCCAACGCTCTCGGGGAGAGCCCCGCCCACAACTACTTTATACTTGTTAGTGTCTGAAATCTATGATATTGACGGGTGTTCTCCGAGGTGTCTTCATAACATGAACATATGTTATATCTCACCACCGACAACGAATAAGTCTTGTGTACGCATTTTGTTAATTCGAATTAATTTGTCAGTTACCCCGCACATTTACAGATTAGTTTGGAGTTTCCACGCCATTATATATACACTGTACTGGTGAGACCAAATAAGGTCGAAACGGGTTGTCCACAATTTTCCTTCTCAAACTGTGATGTTGGTAAGATACAAGTTTTCCTGCTGACATACAACTAAATACGTTTTGAATTTTTAACAGTGACAGTAATTTATTATGGACACGAAATAATTTATAATATATAATTCAATCTATTTTAGATAATGCCGTGATTCCATTAAAAAAAAAAGTATAACGTCATAATCCATCCGTTTTTATATTGCTTAATACTAGACCAAATTTAAAAAGAAAAAGACCGCTAAGTTGCGTTTTTTTTTAAGGTTTAGGAATTCTTTCAATAAACACACTTCAATGAATTAATCGAATTTAATACATTTTTTTTTTTAGTTTGGAAGATATTGAAAAGTGTAAAAATCGTGATATGTTAGAACAGCTGTTGGCAGATTTGGCTGGTGAATATCCAGGCTTTAGGGATGTATTCCTTGAGGAACGTGATATATATTTAACTGGATCCCTTCAGTCTGCCGCAACCCCCAAAGCCAAGACATCAAATGCAGGTATATAAAAAAACAACCACATTTTGGTATATTTCTTTAGCATCCACTATGTTCTTCCTTTTAAACATCACTTGGATTTTAAATTGACTATTTTGAATTTAAGTTGGCATTGTTTAAAGTTTTCTCTGCTTTTGCTATGTACTTAATCCAAACTAATATACTTTTTGTATCTTGTTTTTAGCTAATGAAGGCCCTTTGAGAGTTGTGGGAGTAGTAGGAATAGGACACGTTCCCGGAATCACAAAACTGTGGCCGCACAGCCAAGACCAATACATAAATGACATACTTACAATTCCACCCCCTTCTGTGACGTCTGTAGTTTTTAAATATACGACTAAGTTCTCATTTCTAGTTTTGGGTGGATATGTAGTCTATAGATACGTACCAGTGCCAAAAAGTATTCGTGAATATGCCACTGCAGCAATTAATAAAATAATGACAAATATTAAAATGGAACCCGGTTTCAGTAGATATACAGTACCATAGATTTAAGCAACATAAAAGACAATTGATTACACAGAGATTCTTGAGAAGTGCCATTTTGAAAATGTATAAATTCGGTAATAGTGGAAAATTGCTTAAATTAAGCAGCTTATGCGCCAACTTTACGGGCTTATAATAACTTTTTTTACCATTAATTGGGTGCGAATTTGTTTGCCTCATAAATACATCATCTCAACGGATTCTTAAGTTATTATGTTTGAAAGTTATTATTTTTAATCCATTTAGAGTTATGGAAACATGCATAATGCAAGGCAATGTGCATTGTTGCCCCCTTTCGCGAGGATGTGCAGAAAAAGTTCTACAAAGTTTACACGTCATAAGTTAAAGACTGAAAAGAAAATTTAACAACTGTAACAGTACTCATAAATTCGTTTCTGCTTTGCCTTAAAAAAGTTATGACTACCACCAACTTACTTTGCCCTCACAAAAACTTTCCAGCCTAGAAATACTGGTTAGTGCAAAATGTGATCCTGGGTCTAGCATTTTTCTAAATATATGGTGACAAGGGGAACCTTAAAAAACTTCAGGATACCATAATTATTCATTTTCAAAATTACACTTCTATTCATTGTACAAAATTTCATCAAAATTTAATTGTTAAAAGTCCAATTTGGCATTTATCTTATTACATTTGAATTATTTTTCATACTGATTTAATCAGTCGATAACTGTGTGATTCATTCCATTTATTATTTTAATATGGGTATTAGGGGAATTATTTTGAGTAAAAATTAGTATATACAGCTTTATTGTCAATTTCTTAATATACAATAATATATCTAAACCTATTAAAATTTAATATGATAACAGTATCTAATACTTATTAGAAAGACAGAATTACGAGATTTGAATTTTAGCTGCTTATACCATTAAAAAACAGGAATTACTTGTCTCAGATCTATATTTTATACTTTTTGATTATTTTGTCATTATTTTATATATGTAAATACCCATAACCGTTAATTTTTTATTCTTAGTAACTCTGTTGCTGATTTATAAAATTACCACAGATTTTTTCATTAAAAATTGTAGTTGAAATCTGACAATTACATCAAAAATTACCGTGCATAACGACATATTTACTGGTAATCCATGTGAAAAAATCAACGTAATTGCCAGTCAAAATCTTCGTTTAGTTCAAAGAACTTTTACCTCAAGAAGTAATTTCAGACCAATGTTTATGAAGGTGTTACCTTTTTGTTTGTTTATTTACTAACAGAAACGCGATACAGCTATGTGGTGTAAAATGTAGATGTCGCTAGTCGACTTTCAGGCTACCTAGTAGCGATGTTGCGTAGTTTCCACCTTATCATGAATTCAAATCATTATACTTAAATGTAAAAAACTTTGTGTATACTATAAATATGTTTAATAATATAGTATATTTAAATCTATTAAAATTAAACTACTAGTTCATATAAAACTCATACAGAACTAATGTTTCTTAAAATTTACAATAAAATATCCAAAGTATATGTTTTTACGACATTAGACTGAGTTTACACATTCTTTCTCTTTACGCGTACTAAGTGTAAACAATAGTCACTCCCCACCAGCCCCTCAACGTAGTTGGTTCACGCTTCAAACAAAGCATACGGTAGATTTCATCATGTTCCTTCTTGAGGTAAAAGTTCTTTGGTTTAGTTACTTCAACGGTTATTTTCACTGAGAAATTATTAATTCGATATGCAATACCTGATAGTGCTCCACTTTCCATAGCCTTCTTTTAATTTAAATCCGCAGCACATCGAAATCCTAAGTTACCTGCAGATGTATCTCTAGTATTAAAAGACCGCGCAGCACATCTGTATCTCCAACAGTATGACTCGTGGCAAAGATATGATCCACCTTTTTTTACTTTGGAATCCTAAAACATAGAGTTTACTATTTTTAGAAATATACAGGTATATTTTGTTATTAAAATATTGATGTAAATAAAACGTTTTATTAATGAAATTAAATGAGGTAAAACGAGGTAAAAAACAGCTCAACTTAACATGGCTGCAACAAAACATTCATTTTCTTTACGATTTTTTACTAAAAAGATGTAATTTGGCTGTTTGATGCGATTTAAATGCAATTTGGCGCCCAACGTGGGGCGGTGTCTTGCTAGTGTTTAACTGTGGGATTTATTTTAATGCCACAAGAATTAAGTTTTCATATAAAAAGTTATCTATCATTAAAGGCAACAGTGTATAGTACTATTTTATCCTTTTTGGGAATTAATTAAAATGTTAGATATATACAAGGCATCATGCCATCTATTGATTTAGTCACTATTATCGTTTCAATTGTTTTCAAAATACAAATCGCCAAGTTAAATTTTTGTATAAGCAAAGATCTACAGAGCTCTGTACAGGCCAATCTATTTTTCTCAAGAATATATAATGAAACCCAATAAAAATTAATGCAGTTTAGATTAAGTTGAGTCGTTTTTTTACTAAATTATTATTTCTTACTGGATCATTTAACCAATTATCCTGTGTCCATTCCCACACATTGCCAGCCATATTGTATAAACCAAATTTATTTGGAGGAAATTCATCTACCGGAGCCGTGGAAATGTAACCATCTTCCGCCGAATTTTCTTTTGGAAATTCTCCTTGCCAAATATTGGCCCTATGAACGAAAACAGCGAGTTACTTACAAATTTGGCGCCCAACGTGGGGCTGTATCTTACCAGTGTTGGTCCTTGGGATTTAGTTTATTTCCCCAAGGATAAAGTTTTTGTCTGAGGCCAGACCTACAGGACTTTTCCCACTCTGCTTCAGTTGGTAAACGTTTTCCATAGTGCTTACAATATTTTACAGCATCGTTCCAGGATACATGAACCACAGGATAGTTTAATCTATCTAAAAATATGTTTTAAGAAATATTTATATTTTTTAGGGTATTTAGTATCAGTATACTAGTGGGGTGGTCTAAAAATTTACTTAATATTTTCTATTTGACGTGGTTAGAATGCCCTTAGAGTAAAAATTTATATAGACAACCGTAAGTAGTACTTTTAGGGTCCCAAAAACCCTAAAATCATGCAAATATCGATAAAATTCGTATAAAACCAGCCTTAGTATTTGTAATTTGAAAAAATTTAAAATCTCTGATATCTATAAAGTTTTTAAATAATAATATATTTAAATATTTTTGAAGAATTTGAAACCACAAAATTTGCTGCCCTTTGTAGATACTTTTTATAATTTTATATTTCTTATCAAAATCAATGGAGAGCCCCTAGCACAAGCCAAAAGCTTATTTGGGGCTCTCCATGACTCTGTACCTGCAAGTAAACCAATAAATAAATAAATATACTTTTACATTCAAAAGGCTAGTCTTTCTGCCAAAATATTACAGATCCTTTAGATTTTACCAAATTATATAAAAAACATATTTTTTATATTTATGGGGTTTACTTTTTTTATAAAAAACGTACCATTTATTGATGTGTTGGGTCCCTCGGGATGTTTCCATGATACACCCTTTAATTTTACCCACCATGGTGCTTGTACTGCTCTAATATCTTCATGTTTAGTACGTTCCTGTTCAGGAAGTAACATTTCAAATATAAAACTATCACCAAATGTTTCAGCTTCTGTTTTATAGTTGGTTTGTTCTACGAAGTCTTTAAAATTTTGATTTGAAACCTCATATTTATCTAAATAGAATGAACCAACTGTGACATTTCGAATGGGGCCTTCATGGTCAGATTCAAATACTGGTTTATTGGTACCCATTTCAAAAGTACCTTCTTCTATCAAGACCATATTTATAATACTGAATTTAGGTAGATTATCATTAACTTCATTGTTTAATTCTTTTGAATATTTCCCACTGGGGTTTTCTGTACCACATTGGCCATTTCTATTTAAACTGCACCCGCAATCGGTATTTATAACATTTACTAAGGTAAGTACTAAATATAAGTAAAATGGTAAATTTAAGTACATGTTTTTAAACATTTAAAAGACATAGATTTAAAATAAATTAACATTCATTATTTAGGTAGTTCTATTTAAAATTAATCTATATCAACAAATTAATGAAGCGTAAAACACTAAAAACATTTTGAAAGTGTCATGGTTCTTTTTTGGAGGTTATCTTACAAACAGAACGTTTACACGATAACAATAACAGTCGCAATTTTGTTTCTTAAGCAGCATATTATTTGATCCAAACCTGGGATATTAATAATACCGAATGATTTTTATAGCAAGCAAGACTATTTATGTTTTAAAAGGTTTATAAAATAATTAAAATTTGTCCAATCATTATGTTTGTTACGTGTAAACTTGCCTTTATGTTCCAAGTTTTTTATTAAGACCGCCACTAAAAGTGGCTATTTTTCCGGTCAAATCCTACATTTTGTAAAATTTTAACTTTTCACATATAAATAAGTGAAAACGGATAGATAAGGTAATATGTCTCAAAAGGTAGATTGGGCGAAGTATGTTATTGAAGCCGAAAGCAAACTACCAAAAGAGGTAAGTGCAAAAACAACTTTTAACCTTAAAATTTTAAGATTTTTTTTAAATTTGAAAATTATAGCTTTCTGAAGCTAGTTTAGGAAATGACGATGATGCACCGGAACAAGTTAGTCCTGCAGAAGCAAGTCTTTTTGCTAAAATCATACGAAAAGGATTAGTTGTCAGCAAAAATGATATCGAGATCCAAAGAAAGGATCCAAAATCACCATTGTTTTCTGTTAAGACATTTGAGGCTTTAAACTTGTGAGTATTGTTTTATTAATGATTTTGTTATTATATTTATAAAACCTTAGAATTAATTAAAAGGAATCTGTATGTTTCCTGGGGACAAATATTGTTTTGAAGATAGCACAGCATCAAGTCCTGACTAGAGTATCATAATGTGATATTTTCTGTATTGACAGAGGGTACTCTAATCCTAACTTGTGGGGCAAACCACTAAAAATTACTTGTACATGTTAGGGCATAACCACAGGCTCGCATAACATAGTACATAAGAATGCAAGGCTGTGATTGGCTTGAAGTGCCGCCATGTATCTTGTAAGCCAATCACAGTACCGCATTCTTATGTACTATGTTGTTATGTGACCTTGTGGATATGCCTTTAGATGTTTGTATGAATTTTGAGATTTTCAACATAAAAATTTATGATGAGATTTTTGTCAATATATTTGAAAATTTTTACATGGTAGTTCACCCATTGTCCTAACCTAAACAGTCACTGTTACTGCACCAAAATACTTAATCAGCTGAGCTGCATCTGTACGTTTTGGTCAGCAAAAAAAATATGCAGAAATCCAGACATTTTTCTAAGGAAATGTGAGGGGACCTTTATAAATACATGTACAAATTTCTTTTAAAAATCAAAAACCTTTGAAAAAGTTAAAAAATCCCGTTAATTTTCGACAAGATTTTTCAGTAATTTTATTAAAACCCAGTCCATGTACAAATATTTTTTAGTGGTTCATGGGTATTTCAGTTTTTGGGATCCAATGAAAAAATCTTTAAAATATCCCTGAATTAAAGGATTCCCAATTTAGGGATTGGGATCCCTCACCCCTCACCATTTTATTTTTTTTTTTTGGTTTTTTATTTTTTTTGTCAACATAAAAATATTTTTTTTTCCTAGGAATCCAAATTTGTTGAAAGGAGTGTATGAAATGGGCTTCAATGCACCCTCAAAGATTCAAGAAACCGCCTTACCCACATTATTAGCAGATCCACCTCAAAACTTGATTGCACAGTCTCAGTCTGGTACTGGTAAAACTGCTGCATTTGTCTTGGCCATGCTAAGTCGAGTTGATGTGTCCCAGCATTATCCACAGGTATAAATTGTGGTTTTTATTCAGTAGTTATATAACTAGTACAAAAAATATCTCAGATAAAGGAGAGGAGATCCCTCTTAAATTTGTGTATTTTTTTCAATTTTAAATTAAAACAAGAAAAAATGGAAAAAAGCAGCCTAAAACCTTCAGGTACAATTTTTATGACAAAATCTTTTAAGCACATTAACTAAACCCCCTTAGTGACCCCCTATATTATCCATATACAGGATGTTTTACTTAAAACTCCCAGCACTAATTACTCAAAAACTAAAATAGATATAATAATAATAATAATAATAATGTAAATAAGCTCTGGTAAAAATTATAACTCTTTAGGTTTAAAGGGGCAAAAGGTATCACCGAAAATATTAGTTTTTGCCCTCTATGTCCCCTTTCACCTTTGTTGAAATTATTTTTTTAATCAGATATTCCATTTAAAAGTTAAAAGGTTTTCAACCAGAGAAACAGACAACATTTTTTCAAACCGCGCCGTTTTTTTTTTAGCTATTGACCGGAAAAAGCCGGTATAAACTACTGTTTCTTTTCCTGTTAAACCCGGTTTAAACCAGTGATTTTTTTTCGGTCGGCCTACCCATTTCATTGCCCTGACATTCCATTATGTCCCAATCCAAAAATGCAAAGAAAAATCCGTTGCCGGGATAAAAAGTCTAGGGGAGCTCACTAAATTACAGGGGGGGGAGGTGAGAAAATTTTTAAAATTTTATCATATTCAAATGCCAATGCCAAAACAAATCCTAAATTATTTAGTATTTAAAATACTTTAGGGGAGTTTTAATTCTCTTTAATTTTTCCAGGGGCTCGGCCCTTTTTGACCTGGCTAAAGGCCTAACCTGTATATAACAATACTTGAATGCCTTTTACTGATATTTAAATATGGAAGACTGGATTTTGGGACTTAAGTCTAATTTTTATTTTAGGTTTTGTGTTTATCCCCTACCTATGAACTAGCAATTCAAACAGGGGAAGTTGCTGCTCACATGGCTAAATTTTGTCCAGAAATCGAGATGAAATTTGCTGTTAGGGGAGAGGAAGGTAAATTAAATTTAATAAAAACAAGGTTTTCTTTATTTTTGGGTAACAAATTCCAATATAAATATTAAAACTCATGAAATCTCATGAAATTTTTATACGATAATTCAAAAACCGCATAAAATCTTTTGAAGTGTGTGAAACTTTATCAGGAATTTAAAAATTTGAAAAATCTATTATGAAATTTTCATAATGAAAAAATATATGGCTTACCTTAGCACATCTAGATTTTCAGATATACCACATGCAATCTGAGGATAGTTCATGGGATAGCTAAGTATTTTCATCAGAATTATAGGGTTTCTAAGAAACAATAATTCTTCAAGTTTTTCCTGGACAATAATAATAATAATAATAAACGTCATTTATTGTACTATTACATGTACAAATGGCCATCGACCTAGGTCCTTCAGCCCGTGGTTATAAATTATATAAAGAAAAATAATTATTTTAATATAAAAAAAAGAAACTTAATATCTAGTACCTATGTAAAAAAAATAACATAAAATAAGTAAAAAAAATAAAAATAAATAGTAGTAATAATGAATAACAATAAAAAAAATTACAATATTACTATCAATTTTGGCTAAATTCTTCCAGCATTTCATTGATTGTTTTTTCAGGGTATCTGTGTGCTCTCCTTTCAAGTCTGGAAATCATAAGATCTTTCATTACTTCTAGGTGTCTTCTTTTCTGGCGAAATTTTTTGAAAGTTATTGCAGTCTTAAGTGTGTTGGTTCTACTTCAGTTTTTTCCTACAAGAGAGCGTTGGAGGGGTTATGGAGGGGATTGGTAGGGTTTTTTATTTTGGTAATTAGTCTGAGGGAAGAGTTTTTGGCTCAGGACACTAGATCTAGGTCTTAAGTTAGCCAGGCGACAGACAGACAGTTGTCTGTCACCTTGCTAAGACAACTGTCTGTCTCTTGCCTTGCTAACTTAAGACCTAGATCTAGTGTCCCTAGTTTCGGCAAATTTCATATTGTTTATGGTAGGGTTCCTAGCATTTAACAGTATTGTGTGGGCATATTCCTGGACAAAATTTTGCATAATTCGTTTTGAATATATTTTTTTTTAGCTCCACGAGGAACTAAACTTACAGAGCATATTATTATTGGTACACCTGGAAAAGTTTTAGATTGGGGTGTTAAATTCAAGGTTTTTGATTTGTCACAAATCAAGGTTTTTGTTTTGGATGAAGCTGATGTTATGATAGCCACACAAGGACATCAAGATCAGTGCATCAAAATTCACAAGTAAATATACTAGCATATGAAAACATTAGTTTTATAATGAACACATACTGAAACCAATGTTTCATATTTTTTTTCTGTTTGTGAAAAATTTAAAATTTTCTATTTTCATTTCACAAAAGTTAACCTTTGGGAAAAAAAGTTTCCAAACAAAATGTATCTCTTTTCCTTCCCTTAGTCTTCCCTAATCTTGCTTGCTTACATTTTTAGAAATATATGAGAGTAACCTTACTATCTACTTTTTTTTAGAAATATAAGCCCCTCGGCACAAATGATGTTTTTCTCTGCTACATATGATCAAGAAGTTATGGATTTTGCAGAGCACATCGTTAGGAATCCTATTACCATAAGATTAAAACGAGAAGAGGAGAGTTTAGATAATATTGAACAATATTATGTTAGATGTGCAAGTCAGCAGGAAAAATATACTGCTGTAACAAATATATATGGTACTGTGGGGTTAGGACAAGCCATCATATTTTGCCATGTAAGATATAAATCCAAATGGGTTTTTATAAAACGAAATTTTCTTTAAAACAGTTATTTCTCCCTAATATCCGGCTCGAAGGACCAAATGGTGGGATAGAACCCAAGATTAATTAATTTGGATGCATGTATATATTATTTTAAAACTATTTAATTCTTATAAAAAATAATGGTCTTATATTTTTTAGACAAAGAAAACTGCAGCCTGGCTTTCAGAAAAAATGTCCAGTGATGGACATGCAGTAGCCATTTTAACAGGAGATTTGTCAGTGGAGCAAAGAATTAATGTATTAGATAGATTCAGACAGGGAAAAGAAAAAGTATTAATTACTACAAATGTTTTATCCAGAGGTAAGTTTTAGCTCGATTGAGTATTGATAGTTAACTTTTTTTTCGACAGTCAGATTTTACTTCAATTCCAACTTAAAGTCAGAATTTTACTTAAATTTCGACTTTAACGTCAGAACTTTACTGAAAGCAGTTGTTGCCAACGATTTTGTAATATACCTACAAAAGTCAGATTCAAGCAAAATTCTAATGTCGGAATTAAGTAAAATTCTAATTTCAAGTCAGAATTTAAGCAAAATTTTGAAAAAAAAATTAAAAAAATGTAAATTTTTGAATTTATTCTTGAAAAAAAAATTATAATTTTTTTTTTCAAAACGACATCTATTTTTTAAAAAATTGTTAAAATTTTTTTTTGGAATTTTTTTTTTCAAAAATTTTTCGTTTTTCGCAAAATGAACATAAAAAAATTGTTAATTTTTTTTTAAGTTTTTTTTTGATTTCTTTTTTATTTTTCAAAATGCAATGTACTGTGAATAGTATATAATGGAATGCGTATCATTACCAGTAATCGGCATAAACTCAGTTATGACTCATCAACGTTGAAAATAAACACAGAAACATAGGCTTACGGAATAATTTTGCCGAATTATGAGGGAAATTTTTATAAAGGTCATTAAATCGAAACATTTGACGACTAATTTGTTACACACAATAATATTGAATAAACATATTAACTATACATATGTACATATATCGGTGTTTTTCGAAGAAAAAAACGATATTCGATTTTAATCTTTGAAGAATACTTTAATTTTTATTTATCGATAACTTTTTTCCCAACTAACTCGTTTAAATGGAATCATTAAAAAAAATCAAGATAAAATGAAATAAAAATGTAAATATTTAAAACCTCGCGTTAACGCTAGAATCGACGCGGCGCCTATGCGAGCACTGGAAATTCGCCGATTACTGATCATTACATGGTGAAGCTGGAGCTAAAGTGGTCTTTAGCTTAACAAAATGTTAATATGGAGAAAATGAAGAAAACGCGTTTTGACTTATAATTTAATCACTTTTACCTTTAAAGCAAAACTTTTTGGGCATGTGTTAGCATAAAATATAAAAAAACTTATCTCATTAAAATAACTTTAGTTTTCGGTTCATTCAATTATCACGCGACACATTTTAGGAAAAAACTCATAGTTTCTTTTCACACAAAAGTTTAATTTTTTTCGGATCAGTTGGCACAGTAGGTGTAAAATAATACTTAAACCTAACCATATAATATAATTTTAATTATTTTAATGTCATTTTAAAGCTATTTCATAGATAAATTTTAGAAATTGCTATTTTCGCCAAAAGTAAAAAAGCTAAAGTGGTCTAAATAAAATTGTTTTCTCGTTATTTCCCAAACAAAACCAAATATTGCAACAGTTATACATATCATAGTGTAGTACTACCTTTAAACTATAAAACTTAAAATTATTTTTGGGTGTGTCCAAGTATTACGTAACACTTTTTAGGGTATACTAAATGAGCCTGTTTTTACAAAAAAAATAGGTCACAATACGAATAATTTTAGCTAAAAACGCACAAAAAATGTTGTATAGAAGATAAAAGACCCACCAAATAAGATTTTAATTAGTTTTATGCCACTTTTAAGCTATTTTACACATAAATTTTAGAAATTGCTATTTTCGCCAAAAGTGAAAAAGCTAAAGTGGTCTAACTAACATTGTTTTCAATACTCGTTGTTTTCCAAACAAAACCAACTATTGCAACAGTTATACATGAAATAGGGTAGTACTACCTTTAAACTATACTATAAAATTATTTTTGGGTGTGTCCTAGTATTACGTAACACTTTTTAAGGTATACTAAATGAGCCTGTTTTTACAAAAAAAATAGGTCACAATACGAATAATTTTAGCTAGAACCGCACAAAAATTGTTGTATAGAAGATAAAAGACCCACCAAATAAGATTTTAATTAGTTTTATGCCACTTTTAAGCTATTTCACACATAAATTTTAGAAACTGCTATGTTTGCCAAAAGTGAAATAGCTAAAGTGGTCAAACTAACAATGTTTTCAACACTCATTATTTCCCAAACAAAACCAACTATTGCAACAACTATGCATTTATTTTATTTATTTATTTATTTATTCCAGCATGATTATGCTATATAATATACATATTATGTACAAAGAAAAAAAAAATAACATTAATATTAACCATTAAAAACAGCATTTACAAAACAAAACAAAAATTATTGTGTAAATAAAAGAAGGCGCCACGTAGAAATTAACGTAGAGTTAAAGGCCAGGTCAGAGTCAAATAAGGACTGGAGAAAAGAGTTTTGAGTACAGGAAAGGCGTTTCACAAAATTAGCAACTTTTTTGCGTCGTAAAGCATCAAGCGTGTCAATTCCGGAATACGCGAACATTTCTGAAGCACTATTGTAGCGGGAAAGTCTGTGTAGTATACGGAAGGCATCGTTATAACATATCCGAAGCGTGCGCCATGAAGCAGCAGTGTGGTTAAACCATAGTTCACCAGCATAGAGCTTATAGCAGAATGTTTTAAAAAGAAGATTTTTGACTTCGGAGGAGCACTTATAAAACCTTCTGGCAATCATGTTTGCGCGGGCACATAAGCTTTTGTAGTGTCGTTGAATATCAGAATTATCACAGAGCTTGTCATTTATAACATGACCAAGATATTTTATCTCAGAGACGCGATCAACTAAACTATTATCGAGATACACAGGAGGAACACTAAGGTCTTTATATGAAGGGGGTTTAAATACCATCATTTTGCTTTTGTCGCCGTTGTATTTGAGAAAGAAAGCCCTAGCGAACTCTTCGCATTTTTTCACCAACATGCGAATACCCTGAAGTGAAGGACTAAGAAGGACCATGTCATCGGCGTAGCTAATGCAGTTAATCTTGACGCCTCCACAATAACAGCCTGCAGGAACTTTGGCAAGGATTGAGTGCAGTTCATCTATATAAGAATTAAATTCATCAGGAGCGAGTAAGCTGCCTTGGCGAACTCCGTTGCGAAGATTGAAGGATGGAGACAGAGAGGACCCCCAGAGGACAGATGCGGTGGCTTTGCGATTCCAGCTATTCAAAAGTCGGCATAGGTATCTAGGAACCTTACGTTTTAATAAAGTGTTGATCAAAGTAGGATGGTGCACTCTATCAAACGCCTTCCTTAGGTCCAGGAAAATAGCATAAACAGGGGTATTCTTTTTAAGGTAACCGTTTCTTTAAACAACAGGATAGCTTCAGACGTGCCACTACCTTTCTTGAAGCCGAACTGGTTAACACAGGTTTTAAAGTAGGGTTCACATCTGGTTAGAATAATAAGCTCCAGGACTTTGGATAGAGACGTTGAAATAGCTATGGGCCTGTAGTTCGAAGAGGAGGCTATGTCTCCACTTTTATTCTTAACAATGGGAACAATAATGTTCTTCGTAAGAGCGAGGGGAGTAATGCCGTGAGAAAACGCCGAAGAAAAGCAGAGAGCCAGATATGAGTGTAGATCAGGAGGAGCGTGAACTATATGTTCAGGACAGAGACCATTCCATCCTGCGGATTTATGAAGTTTGAGTTTAGAAATAGCAAGTTTTACATCGGAAGGACGTACTAAGCAGGCATTGAAGTCTTCGGATTCCACACTAACTTCAGTATTGTTACTATCATCGTATAAATTGCTTAGTTTTCCATATATCTCACTCCAGAGTTTGGCAATATTAGCTTCACCGAGGTTTGATCAATACAGGAAGCTAACGAGATAGGAGTTTTCATAATTTTTCCACGTGCCTTCCAAAATTTTATGAAATCCTTATCAATATGGCTACTAGCTAAGGCATCTGCCCGAAGTTGATCCTCACGGGCGCGCGCTGAATTGAGTTGTCCCTTAAATATTTTACGAAGGCGCCGTCTTTCTTCATTGAGAGGGCCGTCAGAGGGCCGATCTGCTTGAACCCAGGAAAGAAAAGCATTGTTGGATTGCTCGTAGGCTAAAGAGACTTCTGCATTCCATCCAGGAATAGGGGTAAATTTAGGTCTAGTGCGACGGAAACATTCAGTAACAGAAGAACGAAGAGCAGATGTGATATCATCAAAGAATTTATCCATTTCCAGACTATGAACAGTATTGGTGCATGAGGTATTTCTACAGTAGATAGCATTCGGCACGTTAATATCATGAAGTTTGTTGATTAAGCACATTTTGTAGTTGTTGACAACCAGGGCACATTTGTCACTCCATTTAGGAAGATCGGACGAGTATGCAGCGGATTGAGTTGTAGCTGGTAAGTTGGAAATTTTGAGCGTCAGCGAAAGGGGAAAGTGATCTGAGGGAGTGGTACTTAGACTCACATCTATTGAATCAACACAGGAAGCGGCAGCATGTGAAACTAAAGCATGGTCCAACCAGGAGGTGGTAGAGTGTGCATCACTGACATACGTGAAGGTATCAGCAGGCAAGGTAGCAACATCTAGGACAGAAAGGCTCTCAAGGTTGCAGAAAGATTTAAAAGCATTAAATGCTGTAGTACTACCTTTATACTATACTATAAAATTATTTTTGGGTGTGTCCAAGTATTACGTAACACTTTTTGGGGTATACCTAATAAGCCTATTTTTACAAAAAAAATGTTTTTTTTGTAAAAAAGGCTCATTTAATATTCTTTAAAAAGTGTTACGTAATACTTGGACACACCCAAAAATAATTTTATAGTATAGTTTAAAGGTAGTACTAAACTATTTCACGCATAATTGTTGCAATAGTTGGTTTTGTTTGGGAAATAACGAGTGTTGGAAACAATGTTAGTTAGACCACTTTAGCTTTTTCACTTTTGGCAAAAATAGCAATTTCTAAAATTTATGTGTAAAATTATTCATATTGTGACCTTTTTTTTTGTAAAAAAACAGGCTTATTTAGTATACCCCAAAAAGTGTTGCGGAATACTTGGGTACACCCCAAAATAATTTTATTATATTATATAAAGCTCGCTTATATATATATTTTTTGCAAATATTATTTAGAAATAGAAAAATACATATTTAAAATACAATGAATTAAACCTTTTTTAACAAATTTAAAAAATAAATTAATGTAGAGTTCTTAAATGTTATCGTTTAAATTAAGGGGTTTGGGCAGGTTTATTGACCTAAAATGCGATTAAACTATAAATATATAATGTCTAGTATTGAAATATTGCCGTAACTCATTTTCGTCAAAAATGTTAGACCACTTTAGCTCCAGCTTCACCACATATCTTCACGGCTTGTTTGCTCCTAAAACCTTGTATATTTTTCCAGGTATTGATGTGGAACAGGTAACAATTGTAGTAAACTTCGACCTGCCTATCGACATGAACAGGAGAGCAGATTGCGATACGTATCTGCATAGGATCGGAAGGACGGGTAGATTTGGTAAGCGGGGTATCGCTATTAATCTAGTAGACTCACAAGAGTCGATGATGATTTGCGAGGACATTGAAAGGCATTTTGGCCGAAAAATTAAATTTTTAAACGCGGAAGATTCGGATGAAATCGAAAAAATTGGTCAGTGATCAAATTGAAATTAAAACTTAAAATTTAAGAAACTTTATTAAAAAAAATTATATTTTCTTGAAATATTAGTATGGCTGTATAGTCTTGTTGCTTCTATTTTTATATACAAGTTGAAACTATATTTATTTCTTTATTGTTTATAACAATGTGTTTTTGTTACCTAAATTGTAGGATTTTCATTATTGTATGTTCAGTTAAGTTAAATATATAAAAAACAAAGAAAAATATAAATATATTATCATTTATTTATTAAAGAGAATCGTAACTTATAAAGTTAGGTAAATTATTTTTGAAAAATTATATGAATCTCTCGCTAGGTAAAAGAAAACTCTTAAATTAATATC
The DNA here is from genome assembly GCA_958510825.1 of Brachypterus glaber. Taxonomy (NCBI): domain Eukaryota; kingdom Metazoa; phylum Arthropoda; class Insecta; order Coleoptera; family Kateretidae; genus Brachypterus; species Brachypterus glaber. Next base: position 62,798,418 of record OY294046.1, on the reverse strand, counting down.
TAAAAAAATATGGTATTTAAACTTAGGCATTTCGATTTTTCTTGATTCGTTCACTTTTTTATCAACTTAGGTTTAAATCCTATTATTGATCTGATATCAGGTCCTAACAATTATTTCAGATGATAGTAAACTCTTAGTAACGAGACTTACACTTTTTATTTTACTATTACAGCCATTCCTATACTGAAAATTCAATAAAACATGCAGTGACTCATACCTCTACTGCCTTTGCGAAGCTTCGACGAAATTACGCGAGTCGCATCCGAACTGGTATGATATTCGCCTTTTACCACACATTCGCAACTGAGTCACTGCAGGTTTTATTGAATTTCCAGTATAAAAGATATGGTAATTTTAATTTGGAACCCTTGATAATTTTACTTTTCTTCACTGTATTGACTATAAGCAAGAAAATTATGATAATGGGAATTTTAGTCTTAATGGGTATTAATAAAATATCGACCATTTATTTTTTAATTACATTTAATCCTATTTTATCTAATTTATCACATTTTTCGCTAGTTTTAACACTATCTACATTTTTGTTACGTTTTAAAAACCTATGTATAACCGGTGAAAGTAGATCTTGATGTACTTCTTTACCTCCATTGCCTCCCGTGATATAACTTACAATTAAACCTATAACAATTGAAGAAGTTGTTCCTACCATGGTGTAGTACATGTAGGATAACTGGAAGAGAAAGAAAGATGGCTCTGCGGGTTTTTTCGCGTCGGGAATCAAGGTTAGGCTGAGATATTCGGCGACCCAATTCGCGTTGCAACCATCAACGTTCACTGGTTTTTGAGGGAATTTAATAAATCCATGTGCCATTCTCATTTGAGTTCCTATTGAGATCCACGATACTAGGGCTCCACTAAGGATGCCTCCATATAAAGCCCCCTAAAAAATTAAATACATGGTGTTTCAAGAATAGTTTACAAAATTTTAAGGGGTGAAGTGCCAAAATAACTTCTAAGGGAGCTGAAGGTCTCCTAAGACCTTTTAATATTCGAGGGGGGTCATAGTCATCCAAATACTTAAAACATACAAACTTTCACTAAATTATGGGCCATGGGGGCTTGCACTGAGATAAATTTTTACATCCACGTGCATGGGTAATTTACTTGCAGCTGCTGCTGATGTGAATTTACACTCGAAGCGTTAATATAAATGCGGTGTGTATTATATTTTTACATCCAGTGTGTAAAGTTTACACCAACGCGTAAAAATAGAATAACCATTTTGTTATTTTTCTGTTTATGAATAGTGTTTTACGGAAAAACTACGCAACAGAAAAATAAAACGTATATTCGTAATCAGCGCTACAAAAAGTACCAATATAAAATAGAAACAGAAAACTCACACAAGTCTTAACAACTCAAAATTTGCAGGCCTGTGTTACCGCCTAAATAAGTAAAATATTATAAAATGTATGTTTTAAGGATGTTGTATTAATTACACTTTTAATCAACATCAATTATTTCTTTGAAAAATCTAGCACATACAAAATTATACGTACGCTCTTACAAACGTAAACAATTATAGCCACCAGCTCGATGAAGCAGGGATTCTGGCTTCTCGAGTCACGTGACTAGCTTAACGCCTGCGATTGGCTGGCTTGTACATCAAAAGTGTGATTTTTACACTTCGGGTGTATTGTTGCTAAAGGTATGTTTAAAGAAATGCACTTTCTTGAGCTCTGAGTTTATTGTTGCAGAAGGTATGGATGTAAAAATACACACTCTAGGTCAAAATCACCTCACGTGTGTAGTGTCACATCAATGTTGATGTACATTTATATAAAGGTGTAAAATTTACACATTTATAGAGTGTATTTTTTACACCTTTTTCAATGTAATTTCTTTCAGTGTGGCTTTCATGCTTCCTTCATTGCCTAAAGCGCCATAAAAGAAAACGCCACATTAAGGCTACTAAGGCAGCCTTAGTAAGGCTATCATGAAACGATTCACTCACCGCAGTAATGAGAAGAATCCAGCGCATGCGCACTGATTTTCTTGTTTTTGTTTTGACGTATGTCAAAAATTATTTTAAGATTATGTAACATTTTTTTGCAGAATTTTACAAAAATATCTACTTTTTTCTTTGCGAGCTAACAGTTTTTTTTTTTAATTGGCTAGAAGTACTCACTTTTAATAGTATTTTCGTAAAAAAAATTGCGGAATATTCATTAATAAACATTTGATTCTTAAAATATATCGCCTTCTAAATTTTGAAATATCGTATCTGAAAAATGCCTCCCATTAAAAAAAAATACCAAACCATTATAAACGTAAACCAACGCCTCCCATTAAGAAAAAAAAACACCAAACCAGAAAACTACCAAACCAAACCGTTGTTAACGTAAACCAACGCCCCCATTAAAAAAATCAAACAGAAATTCGTGAGTATTTTAACAATCTTTTGCTATATATTCTAACAAAAAAACTGGATTTTCCGCACCTAATTATATTTAAGACAGTAAGTTTTAGTAATAAAACCAGAAATCAGTGCAAAAATATAGTTAATTTTTGTGGACCTGATGCGCACCGTAACCCCACTCAAATTAAACTATTTCATAAAACTACAACTACCTAAACGGAAGCCACACACATCCGTCAAAACAAAAATAAGCAAACCAGTGCGCATGTGCTAGATTCTTCTCATTACTGCGGTGAGCGCAGGGCCGTAGTTATGGGGGGGGAGCCTCCCCTCACCTATATTGAAATAATAAAAAGTTGCATATTTCATGGATTAAAAATATAAAAGTTGCATATTTTTTCTAGGGTGGGACCTTTTTTTTGAGTTTTGAGAAAGGGTGGGACTTTTTATCTTGAAATCAAAAAAAGTTGCACATTTCATGGAATAAAAACATAAAAGTTCCATATTTCATGGATTAAAAATATAAATGTTGTATATTTTTTCTAGGGTGGGACTTTTTTTTTAGTTATGAACTTTTTTTTTGAGTTTTGAGAAAGGGTGGGACCTTTCTTTTTAGCCATAAAATTTTTTTTGTCGAGGGAAAAAGTTGTGTTTTTAGGCTAAAAAAAGTTGCAATTTTTGACTTCCTCCTGTCTGAGGGTATCATCAGGTTCGTGTAATTTTCGATTAAAATTATACGGGAAACCAACATGAAAAGATTAATTCCTCGAATTAAATAATATTTGTCAACCTCTATATTAAATAATCTTGTTTAAATTTTCCTGAACAATAACCTAATTATCTTTAATTTTAAAGGTCATAAATTATATAATTTAAAAAATTATATACATGAAATAACCAATTTTGTCACAAATATAAAATTTATTGTTCGGCAAAAATATGCGATAAAAATTTCTTTTTAAGGGGTTATATACCTTGTGACTCGTTATAAATTAAGAGTTTTTATTGATTTTTTTCAGGTATGTTATCACAACTTTATTCGAACGACCTACAAAATATCAAATAGTATATGTTTTGATGTGTTTGTGAAAAAAATTTTATTACAAAATTCGGAAAATTGTGGAAACCATGGCCCTTGTCCCGAAACGCCTTTTTTTTGCGGTGACTATGATTTCTTGAAAACAAATTTACCGATCCATCTGAAATTTTGGGTGTTGTTCCTACAATAGCTAGTTCTTGAACGAAGGGATTTTTATTTGAATGAAAATTTCTACTTTTTCCGGCCGGAAAACTCAATTTTCGGAACTCGATTTTTTGGGAAAATCTCGTCATTTTCGTAATTTAAAAACAATAAAAACCCTTAATTTTCCCAGTAGGTAAGTAGTTCAGACATGAAGTCCAAACGAAAATAATTTTTGCCAAAACGGGACATGCAACAACTCTACCTAAGTAAACGTACTCGTGCGTGCTTATTTCGGTGCACCCTGCATAAATGATTATTTTTTTAAATCTTTATTATTGTTAAATAAAGCCAAAAGGCCAACCTTTTAGTTAAAATAAAAATCATTCAAAACGGGCTAGCGGTCTTTGAAATATAGTGGTTTAAAAAATTTTTTTAGTGATCCACTTCATTTGCTGAGCAGTGTATTATTTCTGCTAACTAGCTCAATCTAAGGCAAGTAGAATCCAATTTAACAATTCATGATAATACCGCAAAGAGAGCAGCGTTATTGTATAGTCGGCCACAAGTCTCGGTGCCACATCACGTGGAAGAAAAATTGTCTTCCACCGCGGTAACTCGAACCCACACTGTAGCCAGCCGAGTTAAGTCAATATTGAACGCCTTAACCGCTGCGACCACTGTGTACCCCAAATATAATAATAGTACAAGATCAAAACTTACCTTTGAATTTGCCATCGGGAAAAACATTCCTAGTGTAAATATCCCCAATAGGGGTCCTGCAGTAATGGCGCTCAGACTTCCCGATGCCTGTATCAGCGCCCCCATTTTTTCGACTACAAATACTAGCCCCACGCAGATAGTTCCAATAATTACCACGATAACTTTCATAAGGAAGCTGGCCTGGTTTTCGCTTAGCGGTTTACGCATCCTTGGCTTTATTAGATCCTCAAAAATTACTCCTGTCATTGAATTTAATCCGGTTGACATTGAACTTGAAAGGAAATAAATTAAAATTTTATTAGTACATATATCTATATAGATCCCTTTGTAATTTGGAAGATACCACTCAACACTTTTGCTGATGGAAACCCACCTGGTGGGCACACTGTAGACTTGAATAACATTGTAAACTAGATGAAACGTTGCAAGCACCCTGTCAAAACATCGGCACTATTTTACACTAGAGCCATCTAGTTTGCAAATTTCAAACTGGGTGTTTTGTTTGATTTTAAATTCTGTATCTTTAAAACATTATATTCTAGCAAAAACCTGTATGTAACATTTTTTATAGGGCTTAAAAAGAGCTTTTATTTAAAATATAATTTTTTGAAATCGGGTTATAAATATGTGAGATATGCTAAAAAAAACTTTTACTGCTTTAAACGCCAATATCTCGAAAACAATGCGTTTTAGGAAAACGTTGTTTATAACATTTTTTGACCAATTTAAAATTATCTTTTATATAAGTGCTAAATTAATCAAATACAATAATAATTGCCTTAATTATAAACAAAAAACGCTAAAAATAGGAGTTTTACCCTATTTTTACCCCCTTACCCCCAATCGTTTACCCCCAACATCTAATCAGCTCTTCGGAATACGATAAGAAACAATATGCAAAAAACCGCAAGTCGATATCTCATGTAGAAATGGAGTTAGAGAGTTTACACCCAGTCAGACAGACAGACGGACACAAAATTTTTTTTTACTGATTTCGACTCAGAATGGTCTAAAACGTCGAGAAATGTGAAAAAAACGTGGTCAAAGATTTTGACTTTTCGGCGAAGATTTCAATACATCGGCACTCTTAGTAGCACTAAGTGCCGATGTAAAAAGTAGTCCGGCACGTAGGATGAGCATCTATTTATATGGGCGGCAGCGAACGTGTTAACCAGTGTTACCAACTCGTGGGAAATTTCATAACTTCATACCCCGGTTCCCGCTTTATTAAAGGCTGTAGAGATTTCAAATTTTGGCTACCCCCCCCAACACCCCTCCCCCTATTTGGTTCATATTTTCAAAACCAACTGATGCGGTTCTCTGATATTCTTTATCGCTAAATCCGAATTTGGCGGCAGAATAGAGCTATCATGTTTGGTTTTTGAGAAAAAACAGTTTCAAAATCTATAGCCTAAATTCTTGGTCAAAATTAGAAAAAAGTGCCAATTTTGGCCTTTTTTTAACTAATTTCTCTTGAGAATCTGACATGATGGAAAATTTTTGCAATTACAGTCTGTTCAACAAGAGCGTGTCTTCAATATATTTTTTTCTATGAAAGATATTTATTAATTTTTTTGCATTAAATAGATAAAAAATGCTATCTCTCTCCTACTAAATACACCGTGAAATCTTCGTTATTATCCAGAATAGCTTGAAACCTTTTTGGCATACTTTCTGCGTATTTTACTGTCAACGACCTCCATTTATCTTGAATGCCTGCTGCGAGCTGCTTCAAATTCAGCAGTTTTGTGCCTTCAAGTTAGGACTTCAAAAGCCCCCACACGTTTTCGATCTGATTTGCATCCGGTGATTGTGAAGGCCAAAGTAACGTCGTGATGCCATTTTTCCTCTTCCAGTCGATGCAGAATCGACTGCGGTGTTTTGGATTATTAACATACTTTTAACTGACTTTATAAGTCAACGCTGGTAAATTTTTAAAATTTTGTGAGCGTTTAAATTCTCAGTAAACAACTTTAGGCAGCCAAATCCACGTTCTGAAAAGCATATCCAAACATGAATTTTTACGGGGTGCCTAACTGTGCGCTGATATTATTATTATTTTAAGTAAGACCAAGGATTTAGACTTTTTAATCACTTTTGATGCATTGGCGACCTCTAGTTTAGGTCTTCACGGATGCAGACACAAAAAGACCGCGGTCGACCGCCTCAAATCTCTTGGCGTAAACCAAACTGATTTTCTTTAACGTGTGCTCGTCACGACAATTCGACTACTACGGTAACAAATCAGTGCTACAGAAATAGTACAGAGATAGGAGAATTACGCTATAAAATATGGCGGAGATACCTTTTGAATTTTTTGAATAATCAAAGACACGCTCTTGTTGAACAGACTGTAGATTAGAAGCTCAAAATCTACAGGGCTGTGACCTGTTCGTTACCGAATTTATTTTTTTGTGGAGCTGTGTAGTTTTACCTTAAGGCAGCACTAAATACTCCACTGACAAAAAGTCCAGGTAATCCGGGCAGTGCAGTTGCAATTTCCATAACGAATAACGGTAGAAGTTGGTCAGATTTGTAGATGGAACCTCGTGTCACTGGGTCGCACTTGTGGTACGATGCGTATATCACCAGGCCCATGTAGCAACACATTGATACAAGCGCTACTATTCCCAAAACCAATATTAAAATTGTACTAAAAAAAATACAAAATTTGACTTTTTAAATTGACCATATTGTTCTTCTAAGTGATGGGACAAAGTTATGACCATGTTAAAGAGTATGTACAGGCAACAATAAAATCAGCTTTGCCAATTTAAGCGCTAAGTATTCTGTGACAGTAAACAAGAGCGAGTCTAATCAGTGTATGGCTGGCCGGGTCGCGGCAACCGCGTTCGCTTGCTATCACAGAATAACGATGCTCGCCGGGAATACTTACACTCCTAACTACCGTAGAATTTATAAAATTAAATGTGTGGTGGATATTGGCAACGCAACTTGCGTTTCACCCGTGGAACCGGCAAAATGTCTGCGGCGCAATTTTTAATTTGTTAACAGCGTTGAGTCTCAGCCGGACTAATTTATGTTAAAATGTGGTGAAAATAGAAATACTTGTGAAACGATTCTATACAGGCCTGTATATTCTTTTAAATGGTACACCCACCTTAACTTTTTAACAGGACGAGATGTTAACTTTAAATTTGGAATGTGCATATCACACAACAAAAACTATCATTTGTCATATTTTTCAATTTTTGATTCGGTAAAGCGGCGCCAGGGGGACAGTGGGGGAAAATATTTTAAATGTCACCCTAGGTCTTGTAGTACGTCATTTTAAAGAGCTTTTTGATTATTTTTTTTTTCTTCAAAATTGATGAAATTTTAAAAGTTTTTAAAAAATTAATTTTGGAAATTTTGCGCAGAAAGGTCAAAATAGTTAACACATGGTGTATTATCATGTTAAGACTAATTATTTATCATTTTCGTTTGGACTTTTTCAATATTTAGGCACAAAATATTAAAAATTTGAATAATTTTTAAGAAAAAAAAATCTTCAAAACAAATATTAAAAAATAAATAGTTACACAGTTAAATAGAGAATTTTAAGCTCTTTAAAATGTCGTATCACAAAACCTAGGGTGCCATTTAAAATATTGTCCCCCATTGCTCCCCTGGCGCCGCCTTATCGAATAAAAAATTGAAAAATATGGGAAGTGATAGTATTTATTGTGTTATATAAATTTTCTACATTTTAAGTTTATATCTCATTCCGTTCAAAAGTTACGGGGGCTGTACCATTTAAAAGAATACCCTTGTATATAATTAAATTGATTTTACAATTGAAATTTGATGTTGGTTTGGACTTTTGACGAATCCGGATTAGGGTTATCCCTTTTTTTAAGTTAGGTTAAGAAGAAATTTTATTTATTCGAAACGATCACAGAGACTCACTTCAAGTATCTTATACTTGTACCTGGTCAAAAAGAACGGGAGTTCAAAACATTAATACTTTTTGGGTCACTTAGTGTCCAAAAGGTCATTTTAGGAAGAAGAATACTTGGGAAAACACTATAAATTAACGATACGTTGTTCAAAAACTGTTCACCAAACTTACATTCTTGCTGCTTTTATGGATGGCATAGCCAAACATCTTTGTACCATAGCCTGATTTATGGAGCACGATGCTAACCATGAAAAAAAACTGCCAATACTTATGGTCCAAAATGAGTGCCTTATGGTAGGATCCCAACTCATACTAAAAAAACAGAATCCTTAAAACTGCTACTCACACTTTAAATTTAATGCTTTGTGAGCATTCAACTACCCTAGTATAAATTTAACGTTAGAATAACGTTTTTCTATTGTTAGAAAACTGTATAAAAGTACGTTATAAAATATGTGCAAATGTCCCGCTTTTTAACGTTAGAATCAAACGTTAGTTACAAACGTTAATCTGACGTTAGATTTTTAAGTTAGTAATACGTTATAAGTACGTTTAATTTCTAACTTTCGGAGGGTGCGTGGCCAACTAGGAAATTTCTACCGGCATCATAAATTGGCAGCTGGAGACAAATTCATTCATATAAATTAATCTTAATATATTTTAGCAAACGTAATATTTTTAAACATAATTTCGTTACATTTATTTATAAAATCCGAATCCTTTTAGGTGGCCCTTAATATTTTTCGTGTAATATTCTGTTATACTTCGATAAATGCGTTTACCTCTCAGAAAAGCTTTATATTTAGTTAGTTAATATTTATTTATACATTCAGAATCTTAAAATATTTTTTCAATTCTAATACAGCGTTGCCAGACTTACTATAATTTTGACTTTTGGGGGATATTTTTTTAAACTTATTATAGAAATAATAAATAATTATCAAACCTAGGCACGTAGCTGTCTGAAATGAGTATTTTCTACTATAGCTTACGTATTAATAATGGAAATTTAAAAAATATTTTCAGTTAGAATAAGGTTAGAGAAAGGTTAGAATTTAGTTGGGAAACTAACGTTAGATTTATGCATTTTATAACGTTTTTGTCAAACGTTAGCTTTTAAGGTTAGATTTATATATTTTATAACGTTTGAGATTAAACATATTAAACATCTAATGTTATGTTAAGTTAGATTTGTGTACTTTTCTACCAGGGTATACAAGGTGTTTTTGAAACAGCCTTAATAATATGTCCAAAAAAGGGACGTAAGGGACCTACTCCCCTTTAAAAGGGGCTCCAAAAATTCGATTTTGATATAATATTTCAAGAACCCTTTGAGATATAGTAACGAGGTTTTACATGTGATCTAAGCTTAATATGAATTTTTCCATGTAGTTATGTAATTTTTGCATATAGTGCGAAACGAATAGGCCTTACCATTTTTTTGTCCCAAACTATTTTCCGTGGAACTTTTTTTTTTGTTTTTTTTTTTTTTATTTCAATGTGATTCCTTACCCAGGTAGCAAGGGATGTTATATTACAAGAAATTAACATCACTTTTGGGTGTATTTTTAAACTAAATCATAACATCACATAATATTGAAAAATAACACGTATTTAACATCACATTTGCAACGTAACACGTGTGACGTGACAACCATGTTATTTAATAACAAATATTTAGCAACGCTGTGAATATATCGCATGTCACATATTAACGTGGCTTTCACGTGAATGTCATGTTATTTTGCTTCTCACCGACGTTCGAAGCAAAAAAATCGATATAAGATGATGTTGATAGAGTAAATTATTATAAGGAAATTGTATACACATTATACGATTTCCAATGGATAGGGGACTCTGCCGGGCTTCTCAAGACACGGATTAAAGGAATATATTCTCCGCTTAATCTGCAATTTCGTATTTAGAATCTATCTGTTTCAATCTGTGATTGTTTCAATTACTGATTGATTTTAAATCCGATTTTTTTATAGGGTTATAGCGCTTTTAATGGTTTTAATTTAGAAAAAGCTAATATACTAGAATATTATTTAAATATTAAAGTACCAGTAACGGCATCCATACGATATTAGATATAACAGGATTGTGGATTTATGATGTCACAAACACGTTATTTTCGGGATGTCATTGTGTGATGTTATTAGGGGCGGACTTAGGACATCCCCACCATGCTACATTCTTGTTAAATGAGACTACAATCTTAACATCACATGTCACATATTAACGTGACTTTTACGTGAATGTCATGTTATTTTGCTACCTGGGTAGGTATAAAATAAAAAGGTACCCCTTATAACACCGTAAGATTAACCGTTTTAGAGAAAAACGCATTTGCTAAGTTAAAATTTCACGTTCTGAGGACCAAAAATTAAACGCTAAAACGTTTAATACGAAAATTTCACATTCTAACTAAACAAAAAAAAAAAGTTGCTCAGAAAAAAGTTAGGGACAAAACAGTGACAAGGACCCCCGTTTAGCACGCATAAAAATAACTTACCTAACCAACATAATAGGCCTTATTAAATATAAATAGATTTTTTTGCCTCTTACGACCCATTTTTAGACATATGTTTATAGGAATTTTGTTTCATATTTTCTGATATAGAATTACCTCTTAAAATAATTGAGTCTATTTCAAATACACCGTGTATGCAACTTTTAAGTCATTTGATGACCTTCCATCTCAGCAAACTACTGCTATCCAAGGATTACTGTATTTCAGCTAACTACATCCCGGACATCTATAAACTCATATAGACGTCATGAGAGCATCATGTTATGATTTCCACTGTTTGTACTCATACGAACATCATGATGAGCACATCTCATGATTTTGTGATCATGTTGTGAGTTTCTTATGAGTGCCCGGGACCCGATTGAGAACTATTGCCGAATAGTACAGGCTCCTGTAATGTTTTAATTTCAGTGCACTTGGCAGCGTTATGGTATAGGTGGCGCGACATGTTATTTTCTACCACTAACTAAACTTTTTAAACGAATAAAGGAATACTAGTATTAAAAGGCAGCAGTCTTTATAAGGATGTACTACTATTAATAAATAGTAATTGACTTACTGGTCAGCTAATTCGATACACATTATCGGATTGGTATGGTGAGCCGTAGATATCTGGAGACTTTAGCCTAGAACTAGTTCCTCCAGTCATCTTGGGGAACATTCCCACTGGGAAGTTCCCAGCGGGAACATCCCGGTGTCCTCAAGTTGTTGAAAATGGACTTGTGTTTTTTGGTATCTCTTCGCGTTTTCAAGATATGAGCAAAAAGGTGTGTGTGTTTTTTTTTTAATTTTAAATTTCACGGTCAATTTAAATTTCGCGGTTAATTTAGAGTTTGCGCATGCGCATTCCGTAGACCGCTGCGAAATAACAAATGTAGTCCGGGATGTAGTTAGCTGAAATTTTGAATTTAAGAATCTTTGCAAAAGTGCATCAAATTTAAAGCTTTATGAAGCTGAATTCAGGAACCGTATAAAAGGAAATTTTACTATTTTAGATTTTTCTTTAATAAAAATATTTACTACATAGATTACTTGAAAAAATCTATTCGTCCGCCTTCATCGTTTCTCCTCAAAACTTCGCCAATCCCTCCAATACTGTAAGTGCCCATGCAAACAACTGCTATCATAGAGCCAAACATAATTACGGTTTGGACTGTATCAGTCCATACTACTGCTTTTAGACCACCCTAAAAATAAATCAAAAACAGATTGTGCAAGAAAAATAGTTTTTCATGATGGTAGTGTAAAAAATTATTTTTTTATATCCTGCACCACTGTGCCTTACTTAAAACCTAAAATTGCAAAATGTCCCAACTTCCAAAAAAAAATCAACTGTCTTTAGATCAGATCTATAGTCCGTCCAATTATGCAAGATAGTAGTTTAAAATTTCCGCGATTTTTAAGCTACATCATTGGTTAAAAACTCGTACCCTTTAACATATAAAATATTGTGACATTTTTTGTCTATGACAATGATTGACGGTCGTTAAAGCTAATAAAACAAGAGAAAGTTACATAAAAAAATGGTTATCCTTAATCTTATTTTGTATGGTATTGAAAAAGGTACTCTTTTGGTTTATTCTTCATACACTCACACTAAATTAGCATATTCTACATATTTACAAACGTAAATTATATTGAACACGAGCAAAACGTTAAATTTTTTGGTTACAATTACAACTTAAGGCCTATTCGCTCGCATAACAACCAATACAAGATACATGACGACACATCAAGCCAATCCTGGCATTGCATTCTTATGTACTATGCTTGTTATGCGAGTCTTTGGATAGGCCCTTTCCAGGAAAACAGTACCGACATCTGTTAAATTTTTGATACACTACAATTTATGCATAATTATGCTATTTTGCGCTCTGTGGTGTAAAACGGGCCGCGTCCCTTACTATCTTGCATAACTGGACGGAGTATAGAACAGATTGCTAACTTCAAGATATTTTTTGAAGTAATTCAGCTGATTTTGAATAAACCTTGACAAATGTGCCAAAATAGTTTAAAAGGGGCGAAATTATTGTTAAATAAAAAGATGGATGAAGATGATTATCCAAGGCCTAGACCTGAAGAGGACACATTAATAATATGCTTAGCAATGCTTTTTTTGATATGTACTATGTTAATTCCAATGATACTGATATTATCTCCTTTTAACTTTACGATGGATTCTTATACTTATGTAGCTATCGCTATAGCTATCGCTTGTCCGGCGTATTTCTTAAAAAATGTAAATATTTAAATCTTACCAATGTCGTGTAAAATATACAAACGACGCACACCGCTGGAGTTACTAAATGTAGATTAATTCCTGTTACTAAAATAAACAAAAAATTATGTGTAAGAATTATAAAGATTTTATTGTGTTTTAATTCGTATTATGTATAAACGCTAAAACAATTGGTAAGTCGCTACATGGCGCTAGTGATACATTCGGTTTTTTATACAGAGCGGTCCAAAACTCACCCCACCCCTCTTAATTTTGAACCGGTTGAGATATCTTCAAATTTGGAACTTTTAAATAAGACAACTTAAACTATCTTTTAGCATATATTTAATACTTTCAGCTCTTAAAATGTGGGCAGGGGGGCATGGTGGCACATTTTTTTAAACGGAAAGGGGGGTCGTGTAATACATTATTTTAAAGCTTGTAAAATTCTCCATTTAACTTCATATTTTTAAATAAAAAAAAAAAAATTGGGTTTAAAATGGGGTTGAAAATGGGTATTAATGTCAAAATTCCTCTAAAAAAAAACAAATAATTTTTAAAAAATGCCTAATTTCATCATAAAAAAATGTTAATTATACTTTTAAACTAATTTTAGTTGACATAAATAAAAATTTATAAAAAAAAAACTTAAAAAATTGAATGTTTTAGCACAAAAAATTGAAAAATCAAAACCTTAAAAAACATTTTTAAAAAAATTAAAAATGTTAGTTTATATAGAGAATTTTATAAGCTTTAAAATGATGTATCACACGACCCCCCTTTCCATTTAAAAAAATGTCCCCCCATGCCCACATTTTAAGAGCTGAAAAAATCAAATATATGCTAAATGATAGTTTAAGTTGTCTTATCTACGAGTTCTAAATTTGAAGTCTATATCTCAACTCGTTCAAAAGTTAAAAGGGGGGGGGGGTAACTTTTGGACCGCACTGTAGAATAGTATTACAGTCGGTCAAGTAAGAGAGTGTCACGCATTGTTTATTTATGAACTTATTTATACTATTTTTTTTACATCAATTTATAGTCAATGAATGGTAGATCAAATACAAATAACGTAGGAACCCGTCTAGTCCCCATTGGCGTCAGTGATCGCCTGACATCTTCGGGGCATACTTTGACGAGATTTTCCGTATATTTCCACTCCAAATCGTCCAAGCGACAGCTTGATGGAGTTTGCGTCGGGCGACCGGGACGGCCAATCTTGATCGATGTTTTCCTGGGCCCACGCGAGTCGTTTTTCTCTGTTCTTCACTCAACAAAGGTTTCTTTGTTGCACTTTGCCACTACAAATCGAGAGATCGAATTTTTTCATGCGAAATATCCAAACCTTTCTGCATCAGTATTTTAGACTTACCGCAGGGTTAATTAAGGATTCTTAGAAAACATGTTTGGATATTATTTTACATGCTTAACCGAAATTTTTCTTGTTGAGCCACAATCTAGTAAGTCGTCAACATTTTTCGTTTCCGAGTATCGTTTTACTCACTTGTTGACGAATGCCCTCGATTTCCCATATACTTCGCAGCCGCTGTAGGCGTCATTTTAAGACCTTTTGGATGCAAATAGAGGAAGACAGCTTTAAACCGTGACGGATACGCAGCGCTCATGTTTTAAAACGTTTTAGTCCACCAAAAATAAGGTTCAGAAAGAGTTTTTATGTACAAAGTGTTTCCGTCAGGAAGGAAACTATCCTAGAAAAAAAAGTAGGGCTTTCTCTTACCGACTGCAGGTTATAGGTAGCACGCTCTAACTGGACCGATTGTAATTAATATTATTGTTAACATTTAGACAATTTAAAATACAAAATGAAGTAGAAATATAAAAAAGTACAACTAGCCACTTTATTTTGCGTTTAGATAATATTTTTATTCGAGAAATTACCTTGACTAAAGGCTAATGCTGGTACATAAATAACTATAGGTATATAAAGTAACATTTTCGTTAAAAACAGAATACTTCCAAACATCCTTACTGTTGAATTGTAACGTAGATTTAAGTACTAAAAATAAAAAATCGATAAAATATATACCGGGTGTCCCAACTCTATTTACCCAATGATTTTCTCGAAAAAAAGATAATCAAATTCTGCGAAAACCTTCTTAAATAAGACAACTTAAACTATCTTTTAGAGTATATTTGATACTTTCAGCTCTTAAAATGTGGACAGGTGGGCATAGAGGTGCATTTTTTTTTAAATGGAAAGGTGGGTCGTGATATACATCATTTTAAAGCTTATTAAATTCTCCATTTAACTATATATATATATTTTTAAAAAATTTTAAAAATTTTTTTTTTTTCGGTTTAAAATAGGGTTGAAAATGGGTATTTTTGTCAAATTACTCTAAAAAAATCAAACAATTTTTTAAAATTTATTAATTTCATGATGAAAAAACGTAAATTATTCTTTAATAACTAACTTTAATTGACATAAATAAAAATTTACGAAAAAAACTTAAAAAATCTCATTTTTTAGCACAAAAAATTAACGAATCAAAACCTTAAAAAAAATATGTTTAAAAAATTGAAAAACATACACTCCAATAGAGAATTTTATTTGATTTAAAATGATGTATATTACGACCCCCATTTCCATTAAAAAAACTCCCCCCATGCCCCTCTGCCCATATTTTAAGAGCTGAAAGTATCAAATATATGCTAAAAGATAGTTTAAGTTGTCTAATTTACGATGGTTTTCGCAGAACTTGATTATCTTTTTTAGTTTTCGAGAAATCCGCTGGGTAAATAGAGTTGGGACACCCGGTATTTAATATTATTTCGAGGGGGTTATTTTATCGGGCAATTTTTGTACATTTGTTGGACAATCTTGTACTATTTTTGAAAATTGTATTATTGAAATATTGAACAATCTCTGTTCACCTTTCCTGATAAATTAACCCCCTCGTATTTCTTTTAATATTTTTATTATTATAATTACCTCATATGTTGAGGTAATTTGTAATTTGTAAAATACAGGTATATACACATAAGCTGTGGCTAGAGATACAAATCCTTTGGACGCAATAACAACCCAATATTGAGTTCCATATGTGTAGATTTCTGCTGGTATTCCCAATATACTGATTCCAGAAATATAACTGAAATAAAAAAAAATCTCACTTTGCTTTAAATTAACAGAAATTTAGAGATCGCCTTGAAATTTTTTTGTAAAGCTTAAGTAACTTTTTAAAATGACCGATATGCAAATGTTCGTTTGCGCTTCCTTGCGTTAACGTTTCTGATTTGGATATGCTGTGATATTTATAATTTTTGGCACCTCTGTGGAATGTAAAAAATTCAAGATCGCCTATACTTTACATGCTATATTTCACCTCTTCTCTTCCCCTTGCCTCAGCTTACAGGTGCCAGTTCGTATTGCGACGGCTATACATCATTAATAATTTATGTATATGCATGTATGTATACTTATTATTTATATTTAGGGGCAGTTCAATAATTATGTATTCGAAATTTAGACAGATTTTAGGCAGATTTCACTTGTACTCCCTAAAAAATTACGTCAGCGATACATTAACCCCCTCCTCCTACTTAAATAAAAAAAAATTGAGAATCTTTTTTTGCACATTTTTTGACAGTTTTAAATAGTATTATAATAGGTATCAGAAATAAAATTCCGGTTTAACTATCAAAAAAGTTACTTAACTTTTTACTTCATACCCCTCGTGTCACTTTTTGTCCCTCGACTTCTGTCCCCTCCCCCCCTAAAGTGGCGACATACATACTTCTTGAACAGCTCCTTATGCTTTTTTAGGCGAAAACTGGGTTTCATATTTGCATTAAAATTTATTTTTTAGTTTATTACCAAACGGACCAATCTTTTGTGGAATTATAAATTTCACATTTTTCTATTTTATCATTTTATTTATATAAAGGGGTAAAAAACGAAAAAAACATTCATTTAACATTAAGATGTATTTTAATGATAAGTTTAGTATTTAACTTTAGTGGCTACTAAACCTACCTAGGCTTTCCACATTTAAAAATTAAATTAATGAGAAAACACCCTACAAGTTTTTTAAAGCCTGCCCTGGCCAAATATTAGATGACGTTTGTTTCCCGCCTTTTTATCAGGGTGGCCAAGATAAAAAGAAAACTCCGGTGACATCAGAGTTGAGTCAGTGTGCTGTGTGAATGGCATAAGTTAGTGAAAATCAAGTTATTTTGGTCAACAAAGACGACATAAAACCACTGTAAGTAAATATCTAAGTTAATTAATAAAAGTTTCGGGTATAATTACAATTATTTTGTTACAATCTTTGCGATAAAACCGTTAGTTTTGATTTGATTTGTTTACCAAACTATTGTTTATGTAAGAAGTTAGATGCATGTTTAGTGCAAAGATCTTAAAAAACTATAAAATGCATGCAGGGTAATTATAGAAAGGAACTCATTTTTTAGTTAACTTCAGGTTAAACTTTAAGCCACAGATATCATACATACAGGGGAGTTCCGAGGTTTTTATCATGGGGGGTGTGGAACTTAAATTTGCCGACTGGCAGAAAAAATTTGCCGACTCAAAATTAAAAAAAAATTGATCAACTGTCAACACTGAAATATTAAATTATAATTTATTGAAAATTTGCCGACTCACTGCTGAAAATGCCGACTGGGCAATTTCGTGGGGGGGTGTGACACCCCCACACCCCCACCTCGGGATGCCCCTGCATACATGTGCGAGGTCTATGCTTTAGGCTGAATCAGCACAGGTGTTAACGTTAACTGTTGATCAGCACTCCGATTTGCTGTCTCTGTACGTTGAGGTTTTCGCCGAAAACTTTTATTTTCGTAAAGTTCAGCCACGAAACGATCACAGAAACCGGCAGAAACGATCCCCCACGTATATTTAAGAAATTGCTATGTAAAGTACAGGAAATCTGTGGAAGCAGGTCCGGATTCAAGGGTAGGCGTCACGACTGCGTTTGCAATACTCCCAACATTTTATTAAAATTTTCCTGCAATCGTCTAAAAAATAACCGAAATTTCCATAAACGCAATATTTTTCCCGCAAGATATAATAGAAAGAAAGGTGCAGAGATTTGAACTCCCCGACCACCACTAAAAAAATCACTACTTAATTGTCGAATTATTTGAACTTGAAATTTTGAAACATTTAAAAATTGGGAAACTTTATGCTAATAATAAAAAAATTATTTAAAATAATAAAAAATTATAAGAAGTTTATTGGTGACCTTAGATATGTTAATAACTTTTAAAATGGTGGGTATAGGTCTTTGTCCTTCAGAAAAACACGTTTTATAACTTGCCGACGTTTCGAAAAATTTATTTTCTTCCTCAGGGCTTGTTAAAACGATGGAAAACCACCTTTAACAAGCCCTGAGAAAGAAAATAAATTTTTCGAAACGTCGGAAAGTTATAAAACGTGTTTTTCTGAAGGACAAAGACCTATACCCACCATTTTAAAAGTTATTAATAAAAAAATTAATTTTTAAAAATTGCTCATGAAAAAAAATATTTAAAATATTGACAAAATTAATTTCGGAAAGCCTTGTATTCGTGCAAAAGTTTTTTTGCGTATTTTAGCGTTTTATGACGTTTTATGTCGATATAAATCCATTAAAAAAAAAAAAAATTCGGTCGATTGGTCGTTCTGTCCGGGAAATCTATTCACGATAACTTAAGAACGCTTTAAGCTAGAGAGTTGAAATTTGGCATACAGGTATGTTACCAAAAGTTCTCGCTCGGGATTGTTAAATCATACCCTTAGCACCACCTCTAACTTTGTTGTCCCAAATAGCACCCTAATATTAAAGGGAACTAAATTATAAATCACATATTTAATAAATAAAATTTATTTAAAGCTATTTTCTTGGGTTTAATTAGTAAAAATTGCACAAAGAACTGAAACATCTAAAGTGAAAGAAATCAATTGTTTATAAAATTTACTCTCACTAGGAGGAAAAAAATTATTATTGCTATAGGTGAAGACAATTGATTTCACAGTCTGAAAACATGATAAATAATGGTATGTTCTGAAGCTAGTAGTGAAAAAAAAAATAGTTAAATAGTGCTAGTAGTAAAAAAACAATATATAAACCACGAGAAGACTATTATAGCCTCGCACTATTAAATCCCTCGATGCTACGCAGCTCGGGATTTAATACGCTCGGCTATAAAAAATGTCTTCTCTACCTTGGTATATAATTAATATTATAGTACTCAAAAATAAATGAAATTTAATAGTTAAATGTATGTAAAGTAATAAATACATTTTTTTGAAAAGTTTTTTTTTTAAACGATACGAAACTATATTGTACGTTATTTCAAACAGGTGTAATTTTGACCAAAGCGTGGCATCAACTCAATGCCACGTTTTTGGTCGTTTATTATTAGCTTAAAAAAGTTTTAATTTTATCTAAAACCGGGTTAAACGCATATTTCTATAAAAATGAAACAATTTTATAACATAAAAATACCCTGTTGAAAATTCAAGAAAAAATGTTTGAATAACGAGGCTCGACGTGTTAAAATACGAAAAAAAATCTAAGGTGCTTTTACCTAAATAATATTTTTACTGTGTTGCCTCTAAAGTAACAATCTTTGTTTTGCCAGATTCTTTAGGCTTTATTTTTTCAAAAATATTTGTTTAAAAATCAAATCTTTTGTAGGAATAAAATTTAAAAACTAATCAAAAATGCACCGAAAAGATTACAAACGCAAAAGACTCGAAGATCAAAAAGCTACGGCTCACGTTTTCGAAGATTTCCTTTCCACTTTCCAAGACACTCCCAGCATTCCGAACAAAACTTTCGTTAGATCCGGAGTGTTATACGCGGAAAAATCTGTAGAATCCTCCGCAGAAATATACAATCCTAAACCCATCATAAAACCTACTAACATTTCAACGATTAAAAACGCGATCGAGTATGCTAAAATTTTGCAAGACTCGAAACTCGATCTCAAATCTAAGAAAACTGATAAACCGCTCTCTAACTTAGAGTCTTTAAAGGAAGAACTCAAGATAAAACATGAAAATAGAACAGAGGAAAAGATTAAGCCGATAGATGCTGTCGTATTATCTAATCAAGTCTATTCTGATGGTGCAGATCCAAATTCCACCAACGTCTTTATTTCTAGCTTAAGTACCAAAGTAACCGAAAATGATTTAATGCTACTTTTTGGCCAATATGGTCCTTTAGCCAGTGTCAAAATAATGTGGCCCAGAGCCGATGATAAATCTCGAATCTTAAATTGTGGATTTGTGGCATTTATGGCCAGAAAAGACGCTGAACGAGCTTTGAACGCTTTAAAATCTAGGACAGATTTCCGAATTGGGTGGGGTAAAACTGTAGAAATACCACAGTTTCCAGTTTACGTTCCAAATAGTTTGTTAAAGCTCCACTTGCCTCCTCCTAAATCTGGATTACCATTTAATGCACAACCTGTAGGAAAGAATGTTCATGCTCCAAAAAACGAGGAAGAGCTAGATAAATTAATATCAAAATCTCAAGTAAAAGTTATAATACCGTTTGACAAAAAGATTCTCACGTTGATCCATAGAATGGTGGAATATGTTATTCGAGAAGGGCCCCAATTTGAAGCAGTGGTTATGAACAAGGAAATAAATAATCCTGAATACACGTTCCTTTTCGAAAACACTTCTGCTGCTCATATCTACTACCGTTGGAAGCTCTTTTCTATTTTAAAAGGTGACAGCCAAAGAACATGGAAGTCTGAACCTTTTAGAATGTTTAAAGGTGGTTCCACATGGGTTCCTCCAGTAGCCTTGAAGTATTCGGATGGGATGCCTGATAGTTTGTTTGAAGATCCCAAAGACAAGTTTCTATCTGAGGTACAATATAAAAAGTTCCTTGATATTTTGAGAAAATTGACCCTGGAAAGAAGTAAAATCGCTGATGGTTTAATATTTTGCATGAAACATCTGAAAGCTATTGATGATTGCGTGGATTTACTTATTGATTCTATGAGGAATTCAAGTTCCAAAGATCCAAGAAAGAAGGTAGCAAGATTGTATTTATTAACGGATATTTTGGCAAATTGCATGATAAAAGGAGTGAAGTTGAAAATTTGCAATGAAAGGAAATATGATTTATTGGAAATCTTTAACGGTTTACATACAGTGCTGATAAATCTTAATAAATCAGACGCAGATCAGTTCAAAACAAGAGTGTTAAAGGTAACTAACATTTGGCACGTTTCTGGCTACTTACCTTTAACTCTAATAGTGAAATTAGAAAATATTTTCTTGCAAAATACCCCTCGTGAAGTTGAAGACGATAATTCAAGTTTAGACGAACCTTTAGATGGTGCAAGTTTGTTAAAACGTATGGAAAATATGGATACGGATAAAAATGCCAACTGTGTAACAAAACCCGATCAACAAATTAAAGGAAAATCGGACAAAAATCCTAATGGTAAATTTCAGTTTGAAAGTTTTGTGCCTTCCAAATGGGACACTGTAGATCCAGAAGAAGTTGAAGCTCAAGCTATGTCAACTGAAAAAATGTTTTTGTTGGATCTCGAAAGAAATCATAGTGAAAAGGAAAATGATCAGCCTAAACGGGATGATAGAGAATCACGGAGAAAAAAATCGAAGAAAGATAAGAGAAAACGGTGAAGTCGAGCGTTATATTTAGGTAGTTTCGCATGGCATGTTTCTCGTTTTATATTTATTGAGTTTTTAAAACTCAGTTTGTTTAATGAATTTATTATTATTAATTTATAAAATATTTAATGTATTTAGTACCTAATTAAAAATATTTTGAGTAGATGTAGATTTTCTTTCTATAATTAACAAGCTCTTAAAAAGTAGTGCGTAGGTTAGGACATTGTTGCTAGAATTTATACATTTCCACGTACGGAAAGTTTTTCTGATAATATATGGATCATTCTGTCGTTATGTACATTACATTCGTACATCTTAATTTAGGTCTAAGAAAAATACTCGATAGTTCATTAATTTATATTTCAGGTTATAATTCGTACAGGCACTTTTTTATATCTTTTAGTTTACGTATAAATTTAATAATCAATTAGGCAATAAAAATAATGCAGGTTACGTGCGCGTTTCGTATGTTACAAACTTTGGAAGTACACTTATGCACTTATAAGTAAACGATAATGAAAATCTGCTAATCTGATTTGATTGTTTTTATTATGTTTGCTTGATTTATGGAAGATTTACTTT
Organism: Brachypterus glaber; assembly: GCA_958510825.1. Taxonomy (NCBI): domain Eukaryota; kingdom Metazoa; phylum Arthropoda; class Insecta; order Coleoptera; family Kateretidae; genus Brachypterus; species Brachypterus glaber. The sequence goes on along the minus strand of OY294046.1, from coordinate 62,776,281 downwards.
CTAATAGGCACATGGGATAATACAAAAATTAATAAATATGATTTTCAGAAATTATTATAGTTGTTACGTACGTTACCAAAAAATTTTATGTACGTTACCTGAGGGTTTTCACCAAATTTCAAACTGAATTTGGAAAAACTACCTATACGTTAAATTATTCTCATGTAGGGCAATATACAGCCTGTTCCAGAACTCGCGTACCGAAATTTAAGAGGTGATTCTACATCCAAAAATATGAAAACAAGTTTCTATAAAGGTTGGTCCGGAAATGAGCCCTAAGGGAGCTACGGCCCTTCGAAGATGACGTATTGAATGGGGAACAAAAAAATCACCAATAAAATTTTAATGCTGCAGGGTGATTCTTTATTTAAAACTGAGCAAAAAAGTATTATACACCAAAACACCTAAATTTAATATTAAAGGAGTAATAGCCTTTTAAAAAGTAACGTTTTTGGTGGCACAAAATGTTACTTCCTCTTAATTGCATTTTTTTTGATAACGGTTGCTCCTACAGTGTTACACTATATGATATTTTATATGTATTTTTACTCTAGAAATCTATATTTTTTACAACAAATCCAAAAAACATACACATAGAAAAGTTTGGGGCAAAAATGTTTTAAGCCTCATATATTTTGTCCGTCTGGGCACGCCTCTGGATAAATTAAAAAAATAAATTAACATAAACTTATTGCCCTTATTAATACTAGTATACATGCAAAAGCTCGCCGCTCTAGCTTAAACGGTACCCGAGTTATTAATTAAAAACCTTATTTTTATTACAATTTTAAAGGGCCCTAGATCCCTTAGGGCTCATTTCCGGACCAACCTTTATAGGAACTTTTTTTATATTTTTGGATCTAGAATCACCTCTTAAATTTTGGCATGCCAGTTATGGATCACCCTGTATATATATATATATATTTAGGGGTCGTTTAGGGAACCTAAACTTTCAATTTTGTTTTTTTTTGGACTAGGTATTTCACCACAAAAGTATTGGAAATGCTGGATGAATTTTAAGCTATAACTCTACCCAATATATAAATAAATATATAATAATAATAATAATATTTAATTTTTTATTCTGTGGTAGCAGTGTGCGAGAAATGACCCATATGTAGTAAACTGTAAATAACCGACAACCAGTTTGCGGGATTTAAAGAAGTTTTAAATTAAAAAAATGTGCATCCAAGGCAGGATCAGGGATACTGTTTTTTTAGGTCTAGTGTCTCTATCTTTAAGTTATTCAAGATGGAACACTTAGAGACCTAAGAATCTTTTATACTTCAAGTATAATACTTGAGAGGGACATACTCTTAGAAAATATAAATAACTTATTACATATTCTTTAAAAATTGCCATGTTTAGCATGGAACATATCACCAACAAAATAAACACATTTTTTTTATTAATCTAACGTTTTAAAAATGTTATCTCAACCAATAATTCTACTGGGGTTGACGTATGTTTGCCAACTTGTAAAACATGCCTAATGATCTATTGAAAAGATTTATAACCATACAATATTGTTTGAAATTCAAACTTTGAATAATGCTAAGTTAAGAGGTTGTTCTCATTTTTGATTTCAAAAAATTGATTTTTTTTATTTTTCATACTACTCAATATGTGTAGAATACGCTCCTAAAAGATTTTGATGAAATTTGTCTTATTTGAAAAGTTATAAATAATATACTTTAAAAAATATACATAAAAAAATAATAAAATTATAAAATTTTAAGGGGAGATTCTACATCATAAAATATTACAAAAAGTTCCTATAAACATATGTCGTAATACGTCGTAAGGGAGATACGCCCCTTTTAATGTGGCTAAAAAATTCGGTTTTTATTTAATAACTCAGGAACCCTTTGATATACAGCAAGGAGGTTTTGCATATGAGGAGAAACCGCTTTATAAAAAATGTAATTAAGAGGAAGTTACATTATGTGACACCAAAAATGTTACTTTTTAAAAGGCTATTACTCCTGTAATATTAAATTTAGTTTTTCGGTAAAAAATACTTTTTCGTTTAGTTTTTATTGTAGAATTGACCTGCAGAATTAAAATTTTATTGGTGCTTGTTTTGTATACTTTAATATATAAAAAAAAACTTTAAACGCTTTTTTCTTAAAATTCCATTTTTCAAAACGGTTCCAGCGATTAAAAAAAAAACTATTTAACATATTGACTTAAATCTTTCGGTAAAATACGCGTGGAATTTTTGTTTTTTGGAATTTTAACTCATGTCTACACTAGCGAACTAAAGGATGTCATTTTTAACAAGACTGTTTTTGATTTTTGTGTTTCGGACCATTGGGGGCCGAGCTATCGCTGGAACCGTTTGCCATGTTATTTTGAGGTGTCTAACTTCAGCGCGTGCTGCACATTTATTTACGACCCGAAAAAAAAAATTTTTTTTTGTGAACTTTAAGAGTTGTCTAATACTTTGTAAAAAGTTTTGTACATAAAAATAATACAACCCCTTAAAAAATATTTTTATCCAATACATACAGATAATAAGACAATTACCAGCTTTATTTTAAATAGATAAACTCAATAATAACCCCCGCGTGGCTTTTACTTTATTGAGTGGATAATTATTTATTTTACCCACTGAACTGTCACTTGTCAAATTATTTTCTTGTAAATGTCATTAAAATTTTTAATAAAAATATGAATTCTCTAAGCTGTTTATTGGATAAAACCTTGTATGGCACTCATGGGTAAACCGATATTGCCCTCTCGAAAATTAACCTGCTTGGCTGACGCCTCACAGGTTAATTTTCTCATGGGCAATATCTTACTTTACCCACTAGTACCATAAATAACTATTTTCAAATTAATAATACAACACACAAAATACACTAGAGAGTTCCATCTTCTTTCACTTACCTAGCTATCATAGACATGGAAATGGGAAAGATTCCCATGGTTTTGCCTCCCATCAAGTACTCGGAAGTGGTATTCTGTTTGACTTTCGCGAAAAACGCGAAATGTACCCCAATCAGGGCGGAAACCAACAACATGCCCGCAAAAACAACATAATCGATAATTTCGAAATACCGATCGACGTGTTGGTGATCCATTTTCTTTTAGAGGTTCATGCGATATTCTTTTACTCGCCAATACGTAAATCGAGACTGATTTCATAAAATTTAAACCACAAAGCAAGATGTAAAAAGTAATCGCTTCGCTTTTATACTAAATAACCTTCGTAGTGTATATTACATTCAAACATTTGTATGGATATTTGCTATTGGTGTTAAAATTAATAATAAAAACACAGATACCTAATGCCGAGGTTTCTATATGCATATGCAGATATATTTTTAATTCGTATCAATCCGAATATACGGATTGAGAAATTGAATCCGTATCTATCTGCGTATGCATAAGATGATGTTTATAAACTAAATTATTAAAAGGAAATTGTATACACATAACGCAAATTTTGATCATTTTGGACTTTTGAACAAATTTAAAGGGTGAGACCTCCTGATTTTTCAATTTGATATTTTGGTGGGTCACCCTAATACACATTATACGATTTTTAATGGATAGGATGCTTCTTTAGACCACGAAAACGGATCCAAAGGATATATTTTTTTCTATCCGTTTAATCTGCAATTTCCTATTCAGAATCTATATGTTTTAATTACTGATTGATTTTGAATCCGAAATTTTTTATAGGGTACTAAAAGATTTAAAATGACAAGTCTCTAATATATTCCAGTGCCCAGACAGCACATAATAACTATTAGATATCCAGGGGATATACTTTCTAGATATAGAGTATATCCAGTGGATAGCCTCGATTGACATTAGATATCCCATGTATATCTAAATGTCCGCCTATATCCAGGATATCCATTAGATATCCTGGATATAGGCGGATATTCGGATATCTAATGTGTCCAGGCTTTCCACTGGATATACTGGATATCCAGAAAGTATATCCATTGGATATCTAAGTTATTATGTGCTGTCTGGGTGTGAACGTCATAACACCGTTATGTTATGTCATAACACCTTTATGTTTTGTCATAACACCATTATGTTATGTCATAATACCGTTATGTTATGTCATAACACCGTTATGTTATGTCATAACACCGTTATATTATGTCATAACACCGTTATGTTATTTCATAACACCGTTATGTTATGTCGTAACACCGTTATGTTATGTCATAACACCGTTATGTTATGTTCATAAAACAGTTATGTTATGTCATAACACCGTTATGTTATGTCATAACACCGTCATGTTATGTCATAACACCGTCATGTTATGTCATAACACCGTTATGTTATGTTCTGGTTAGACCGGAAGGGATATTTTTTAAAGTGACTATCCAGAATTACTATTCAATGCTTCGTATAAGCCTTGCAAATTAAAAAAGTTATCTTATGAATGATTAATATACATAATTACGGAGATAATACATAGTGCGGTCCAAAAGTCACCCCCCCCCTTTTAAACTTTGAACGAGTTGAGATATCGACTTCAAATTTAGAACTCTTAAATAAGACAACTTAAACTATCTTTTAGCATATATTTGATATTTTCAGCTCTTAAAATGTGGGCAGGGGGGCATGGGGGGACATTTTTTTAAATAGAAAGGGGGGTCGTGTGATACATCATTTTAAAGCTCATAGAATTCTCTATTTAAACTAACATTTTTAAATTTTTAAAAAATGTTTTTTAAGGTTTTGATTTTTCAATTTTTTGTGCTAAATCATTCGATTTTTTAAGTTTTTTTTTATAAATTTTTATTTATGTTAACTAAAATTAGTTTAAAAGTATAATTAACATTTTTTTATGGTAAAAGTAGGCATTTTTAAAAAATTATTTGTTTTTTTTAGAGGAATTTTGACATTAATACCCATTTTCAACCCCATTTTAAACCCATTTTTTTTTTTAATTTAAAAATATGGAGTTAAATGGAGAATTTTATAAGCTTTAAAATGATGTATTACACGACCCCCCTTTCCATTTAAAAAAACGTGCCCCCATGCACCCCTGCCCACATTTTAAGAGCTGAAAGTATTAAATATATGCTAAAAGATTTAAGATTGTCTTATTTAAAAGTTCCAAATTTGAAGTCGATATCTCAACTGGTTCAAAAGTTAAGAGGGGGGGGTGACTTTTGGACCGCTCTGTATAATATACATAATAGGAAATCCTTTCGTTGATATCCGGTATGTTAAAAGGATCATATAAGAAGAAGCGACAATCTTAAGTCATAGTAGGAAAAAGCAACACGGGCGGAGGGGTGGAATATTGGCAAAAAACAAGTGACGTAATTTTTGAAACGCCCCCCATGGGGCTTATACTCCCAAAATACTCTTCCAGGTGTGTGGCTGTGAAGAGAATCATAAACGGTCAATTATCTAAGTAAATACAGTGTCTTCAATTTAGCGACAATTGAAAAATTATCTTAACAGCAACATGTACGATGTAGACCTTATTATACTATTCACAGCGCTAGAATAGTATTATACCAAAGAACTTTTACCTCAAGAAGGAGCATGATGAAATCTACCGTATGCTTTGTTTGAAGCGTGAACCAACTACGGTGAGGGGCTGGTGGGGAGTGACTATTGTTTACACTTAGTACGCGTAAAGAGAGAGAAATAATGTGTAAACTCACAGTCTAATGTCGTAAAATGACTGAGAGGGGTACAGTGTTGCCGATTGGAAACATATACTTTGGATATTTTATTGTAAATTTTAAGAAGCATTAGTTCTGTATGAGTTTTATATGAACTAGTAGTTTAATTTTAATAGATTTAAATATACTATATTATTAAACATGATTATAGTATACACAATAAAGTTTTTTACATTTTTAATTTAAGTATAATAATTTGAATTCATGATAAAAGTCCAAAAGTCCAAACCTAGCGACATCTACATTTTACACCACAAAGCTGTATCGCGTCTCTGTTAGTAAATAAACAAACAAAAAGATGACACCTTCATAAACATTGGTCTGAAATTACTTCTTGAGGTAAAAGTTCTTTGTATTATACGCACCCCACCAGCCCCTCACCGTAGTTGGTTCACGCTTCAAACAAAACATACGGTAGATTTCATCATGTTCCTTCTTGAGGTAAAAGTTCTTCGATTATACGGTAGTTTCGAATTTTCTAAAATCGCCAAAAAACGTCCTAGACAAAAATTTCTAAATACAAATGTGTTTCAAGAAAAAAAAAATAAACTTCGAAAATGCCCGTCCGTCTGTCCGTCCGTTCGTCCGATGTCACGTTTTTTTGTGGACACGATAACTTAAGAACGAATAATCCAATCGACTCGAGATTTTCAGGAAAAATCAAGTTTTATGAAGGGAAGATCCCTATTTTTTTTAAAGTAATCCCCCCAAAAACAAAAAGGTATGGGGGGTGAAAATTGAAAAAACTATCTTTTTGAAAACATTTTTTTGATTTTTTTTTTTTTTTGAAAAAAGTTTTTTTGATTTTTTTTTTTAATTTTTCGTTTTTCAAAAAAAGTTGCGTTATTTGGGAAAATGCAATATACTATCCACTGTGAATGGTATATAATGGAATGCGTAGCATTACATATCTTCAAGGCTTGTTTATTTATATTTGGGTCTACAGAAAGGAAATCATTGCCTAATTTATGAATTAAGTGTACAAAAGACAGCTTATTTTTAAATCTTTTATTATCTATATAATAAAATTAAAGTAATGGCGTCATCTCAAGCAGAAAGTAATTATTGGCACGTTTGCCCCATTTAATGCCTCTAAGTTAGAGATGAGATATCAAAGATCTTTTTAGATCTTGATGAGTTTTTTTCTATTTTGCGACTCTTATAAGCTCATAATCACACGCATTTTGCGTGTTCTTATAGATCCATAAGAGGTCTCTACTTTGTTTTCTTTTGGGTTGGCAACAGACAAAATTCTATCTCTTGACGTTTGCCGTGCAATTGTGAACGTCGGTTTAAAGTTTAATTTTCTACAAAATTTTGTGTTCAGGTTTTGTTTTACCGTGTTAAAATTGTGGCTTGCACTGTAAAAACTGCATGTAAAATAATGTAAAAATACATGAATTTACATAGTACGGAATAGTAAATTTACTATTCTGGACTATGCATAATTCATAAATTTATGTAAAAGAATGTAAAATAATGTAAAATAATGTAAAATAATGTAAAATAATGTAAAAGAATGTAAAAGAATGTAAAATAATGTAAAAAATATATTTACATTGATTTACATATTTTTACATGATTTTATAATGTCGGGCTATGTTATTTTAAGACGCGCGTGCGCTTTGGACAATAACCAAGAAGGCGTCGCATCATAAGACGGACCGTTTAATATTGTTATTGTTAGAGAGATAGCGACGCATGCTGCTAGGTTAAAGTGTTAAAAGTGTAAAAAAAGGTAAATATTATTTATGTACGATATTTAAATGCTTTATTTGTGGCCTAAAATTTACATTCATTATAAATTACGATCTTTATCAACCAATAGATCTTTAAAGAAAGATGTAAGCAGTTTATACTCGTATTAAGGGTGCAAATCGTTTGGTTTATTAAACCAAATGAACTTTGAACGCTGCGATATTTCAAAAAAGCTTTGACACAAAGACTTGTAATTTGGAACAAACATTTTCTAAGTAGTAAATATTTTTTTTTCAAATTTCAAGTCTATGCAAAATATTACCATTCTGGACTATGTAATTTTTACCGTTCCGGTCTATGCAAAATATTATCATTATGGACTATGTAATTTTTACTGTTCCGGTCTATGCAAAACATTACCATTACGGACTATGTAATTTTTACCATTTCGGTCTATGGCAACATATTACCATTTACGGACTATGTAATTTAATGTAATTTATTTTTACCGTGTGGTTACTTGCAGTGGAAAAGAGAAGAAATGACTATAAAATATATCAAAATAATATTCGTTCTTAGAATTTTAAACATGGCGAAAACTGTAATGTCAATTCGAAACAAAAATCCCTAAATCAGTCATCAATTTAAATGTAGGTTTTTTAAAATTTTAGAGCAAAATAAAAAAAAATTGTATAAAGCACTCGTTTCATAACACGTTTTTACCGCACTAGTACTTTAGAAAACTCACCGCAAGCGGCTCGTTTTCTAAAGTTGTACTCGTGCGCTAAAAACGTATGTTATGAAACTAGTACTTTAATATACTATTAAATAATTGTGATCAAGATCCATTCTTATATTGGACTTTTAATAAATTAAAATTAAAAGTATTAGTATTTTCTGAATATAATATTTTTTTGTCCATGTTTACTTTTGTATTATATTAGTAAAAGAAAACTTCGACATAAATTGTCTGTTTTCTAATATGCTTACATTGTATTTTGTTAAAATTTATTATAAATAAATAATTTATATCGTTAACAGGTTGCCATGTGCACAGGTCATATCCTTACGTTATTACAAATTACAACCGGCAGCGAACATGTTGAGGAAAATAACGTTTCAATACATCGTTTTAAAGCTTAAACATTCCTCTACAAAATAAAATTAAATTCAGTCTTTTATCTCTACTAATAAATCAAGAAATTAATTTTGAACGCGACCGCTACATTCCATACCACTGGGCGTGGCAGTCGCCCTGTTAAAATACTTGATGGCGTCTTTTTTTTTAAATAATTTTTTTAAAAAATATTTCATCCTCATATTTTTGTTTTAACCGAGGGGCTGACCGCGAGGAAATCTTTTGTACAAGCCAAAGGAACTCAGGAGGAACTCTGAAGGAACTCTGGAGGAACTCCGGAGGAACTCTGAAGGAACTCCGAGGAACTCTTTGCAAAAAGGAACTCTTTTGTAAAAATTTCAGACGCGGTCAGAAACAATTATTATTTATTACCCATGCGGATTAACGTTTTTATTTTCAAACTAGATGAGACGTTACAAACACCTTATCAAAACATCCTACCTTTGGGCGCCAACTTTTTTTTTGAAGGGGCGCCAAGTTTGACAGAAATCCCGTCAGGGACAAAGCTTTTTTCTTGAAGGTAATTTTGGGGCGTCAATTCTTGTCTTGAGGGGGCTTTTTTTTCCTGAAGTTAATTTTGGGGCGCTATTTTGTTTTGAAGGGGCGCCAAGTTTGGTAGTAACCGTCAGGGACAAAGCTTTTTTTTTGAGGGTGCCTTATTGGCAGTAGTGCTTGCATAGCGGTAATTTCTACGCCTTATTTGCCAAAAATTACCCCTTCCAGAGAGGAACTCTTAAGGAACACATGAGGAATTCCCAAGGATCTCTGGAGGAACTCCGAAGGAACTCTGAGGAACTCTTTGCAAAAAGGAACTCTTTTGTACAAATTTCAGACGCGGTCAGCCCCTCGGTTTTAACAAATTTTGACCTATCGCAAAATTTTCTTCTTCTACTACCTAATTAAGTAGTAGCTTACATATTATCTACCGTTGTCAAGGCTTGTTTACCTTGGCAACCAATAAAATCAGTGAGCTCATTTATTATTGACCGTTTTTAAGCATTGTTTATTGACGACGGTCAATAATAAAAAAAATTAAACTTATTTGTCAAACTGACAGCTATGTCAAAATTATTTTTTAACTTTATTTTTAACAGATATTTGGAGTTACTAGCTTTAGGGGACGCACACGGCAGTTAAAGTGTTAAGCTGTCGCGGTGGATTTTTTAAACCTAATAATTATCCACATTCGTATTCAAATTCAAACTTAAAATAGGAATAGGACCAATTTAGTTAAATTTAATTTGCTTAGAACTATAAAGCCCTATTTAAATGATTTAAATTGTTATTTTTATATTACGCATTGAAAATAATCTATATAATTCAATGCAGTGTACATTTATATTAGATAACAATATTATATGTAGTAATGGTGCATTCATACCGAAATTAACTACACTAACGAGAAAAATAATTAATTTTTGGTCTATACTGCGCAGGCGTAGTGAAAATTTCAACTTAACTAGAAAACTAATTAATTTTATGACTACACTGCGCAAGCGCAATTATAAATTACTTACCTGTACCGAAGCTCTAATTAAATACGCGCGAATTTAAATAAAATTAATAAAATTTCGAGCCTGTAAGGTTAATTTACAATCTGTGATAAAAAAAACAATATAGTTGAGTGAAATAATGAAGCCACAAAGCTAAAATTGCTATTCTCTGGCTACAGTTCAAGAAAAGGTTGACCTAACCTCAAAATACGGCGTAAAGAAGAGGTGTTCTGTGGTGTTCACTGAAGGAGACTTCTGATAAGTCACTTATCATAAGTGAAAAGGTGTTTTAACGTATTCATTCGCTGTCTCCTAGTTATTTATAATGTAGGTAAGTTAGTTTTTATATTCGAAGAGCAAAATAATACTCGAATAATTCCTATTATCTTACTCGTACCATGTAATATATGATCCAAATCCTGTTTATTCATTTAAAGTTTCTGTATAAGTGTTTTTTATTTATGTTTTGAACGAGATAAGCTAAGTTATAACTTAGGGGCAATGTGAGTTAGGATTACAAAAAAGTAAACAATAACTTATTAAAATAACTAGAGTAAACAGGATATTTATAAATAATATATGCTATTAGTTTTTGTTTTTAGGATCAGATCAAAAATAACCATTTATATAGAAACAGACTAAGTCTTTATTACATTATAGGGATGATTCATCCAATATGAAATTTAAGAGTTATACAGAAAAATCCATCACATGCAGCATAAAAGGTATGTAAATTTACTTAAGTTTATGGTGTCAGACTGACACCATGATGGCCTACCAGGTAAAGTGTTGGGGTGGTCATATATTTACAAAAAAAAATTAACAGACAACAAATGGGGTGGCCATACATCTTCAATAAAAAAAGGAATCAATTTTAAAAGTACAAATAGAATATTTGTACAAATAAAACTTTTATTCTCCTTATGCTAATTGTGACATTTGTCCCTTGGCCATGGATTCCTGCTTTAAAAAATGCCTACATAAAAGGGGTGATACTTTAAATATGTAATGCAAAATTTAGCTATTAATAGCTAATATATTTTAAAAACCCTCCCCCATGTAACACAATAATAGTTACCAACTATAGTGTGAATTTAGTAACTTGTTTTGACACTGACTTGCCTGTTCGAACTGTATTTCACCGATTTTTGCTATTTTTAATAGTTTTATAATGCTCCATCGTCACATATAATTGGAATATTTTATATTGTCACTTTCAGCTACACCTCCCCTTTAGGTTGGTGAAGTTAAATTTAATTTCCGACTTTTCTTTTAGAATATAAAAAAATATATTTATTACCTAAAAATATGGCCCCTCCAAACAGGGCCGGACAAAGCCAGCCCAGGCCCTGGGATACTTTATTCCTGGGCTCCCCATTTTTCCAAAAGGTCCTCGCCTCTGAAAAAAAAAGCTTCACTCCTAGCAGAAAATTTTCGCCAGGCCGTCCTTGCAAGCCCGGGCCCCGGGGATTCTTACCCACCGTTCCACCCCCCTTGAATCCGGCCCTATTTCTTAGTAAATTCCCTCAGGGAAGTGTCTAAATGTAATTTCCCATTTTTCTTTTAGAATAGAAAATGTCAACATCCCAGAGTCAAAAATTGGAAAAATATGTTCCAAATTCGACAGATGAAGATGGTTTGGAAACAAAAGAAAAAAATACAAAATTATTGGATGAATTAAATAAATATGATAACATTTTTATGTAGTTTTATTTAACGTTTTATGTGGTCCATATTTTTTTCTATGTAAATAATAAAAAATTACGATGAAAACAAACATTTAACCCCCCCCCTTTTACCCCCTCTTCACCCCAACCAATTTTGCTCAAATAGGAACTTGTCCAAGATAATATAAAAATACATTTACATACCAAATTTCAAGTTGCTAGCTCAAATAGTTAAGTTATCGTGGATAGACAGACAAACCGACAGACAGACAGATATCATTTTTTTTTTATTTTAGATTTTTCTCGATGTTTTAGAAAAAATAAGACGATTTGAGAAAAAAAAAATTAATTTTATGAGAACGTAAAGTAGTTGTTTCTTTTTTCAATTTATATTATAACCAAGAAGTTTTTGTCTAGGACGGTTTGAAATTTGTTGAAAATTCGAAAGTACCGTATAATACTATTCTAGCGATAGAATCTACTGCAGGCGCTGTATACGATTTACAAAACAAAAAAATTATACTTGGAACAACACAACTAGTAAATTGCGGCTCAACAGACACGGTCTAACACCACAACTTAACCTCGAAATGTCAAGCCGGAGTTTGTCTGAAATGTTTGTATTTTATTTGTATCTCTTAATGTATCAAGCCGAGGGGTTTATTTATTGAAAAAAAAGTGTACAAGGATTGTGAGAATCAAAGGATTGTGGAAGATTGTCAAAAATTTTAATGAAGATTGGTAAAGATCGTAGGAAGATTTCAGATGATTGTGGGGGATTGTAGATGATTATGGAATAATAAATTGTAGGATTGTAGAATATTGTTGGATAGGTGTACAAGCATTGTCCAATAAATAAACCCCTCATATCAAGCTGAACTTTGAAATTTTGTTTGTATATTACCGTGCTTCGGAGGGCAGATAATTAGGCCATAACAGCAAAAAACGACGTTAAACAGTATAAAACAAACATGTTTGTATATTCCGTGACAAATCTTGTTTTTTTTTTCTTGTATTTTTAAATTGTAATTTTTATATGTAAATGTCTTACCGTTATTATTCTTTTAGTCTCAAGGGCTGAAGATGAAGCAAATATAATGCTTTGAAACATGTTCCCATTACAATAAAGGAAGTAGGAGAAAAAAAAGACTAATTTACTTAACTTTTAAATATTTTAAAATTCCTATCTGGGTACTATGGCTTCTGAACGTGAACTTGAACACGCCTAATGGATCACACAATCAAAATTATTTACATTTTTGTCTAATATACATATTTATTTTTAATTTAATACAAGGCGGTATTGAAAAAAAAAAGTGTTTGGCAATTTGTCAATGATCAGTGATCATTGGTCATTTATAAAATCATCTTTTCAAGCAAGTGCAAGGATCATCATTCGAGTACAAGTATTGCCAAAGTTGTTACACCTTAATAATTTTTATTCAAATGTTGGAGAATCAAGTAGTATTGTAGAACACAGTTTCATTGGCTATGCTGCTCATGGCTGTATTTAATAATAATATAAATGAAATAATTTTCAATAAAAAAAAATTAACCAGGACATAAAAATTAATTTTATATTTATTTTATTTACTGTTGTATACATGTATATATAATAATAGTATTTCTATTTAACTTTTGAATGGATTAGGATATTAACCTGAAATTTAGAACACGTAAATAATATGATCCAAATTAACAAATATACACCATAATAGGGTAAATAATTTTTGAGGGTGATTCTACATCAGAAAATATGACAAAGGGAGCTGCCCCTTTGAAAGTGGTCAAAAAATTCGGTTTTTATTTAATAACTTAGGAACCCTTTCAAATATAGCAACAAGGTTTTACATGTAAACTAATTCTAATGAGGCTCATGTACTTATTTTAACCAGAGGCATGTGAAACTGAGGGGGCCTTATCAGTTTTTTGCCCTAAACCTTTTTCTGTGTAACTTTTTTTAATTTTATTGGAACATGATTCTTCAGGTCAAAATACATAAACAGGGTACTATTGTTGTAACAGTGTAGGATTCACTGTTTTCAAGAAAAATGTATTCAAAGGTGAAATTTCATGAAAAATTAAATACTAAAATGTTGAAAAACAAAATTTCAATCTGCATTATTCTGTATCAAAAACTAAGAAAAAAAGTTTCTATATATACATGTAGGTCGAAAAGTCGCTTTTTTAGATTTTTAGGAGACCATAGCTCCCTTAGGGTTGATTTTTGAAAGTACCTGTAATACAAGTCCTGTATATAAGGTATTTTTCTTAGTTTTTGATGTACTTAATCCTACATCATTAAAATTTTGGTTTTCAAAATTTTAGTATTTAATTTTTCATCCTCAAAACCTGAAATTTCACCTTCAAATGTTTTTCACAGTCTCTTCCTATATATAGATAACATATATTTAATTTTACATTGCTTATAATATATCAATATTAAATATTTTTAAATTCACTTTTTTTAATTTTCCTTATTCTACTTATTTTATTTTACATTTGGTTTTATGTCATTTAAGTTATACATTGAAAAATAACACATATCAAGACAGCATTGCAATGCCCTGTCATTAAAAAAAAAATGTTTAATGATTTTTTAAAAGAAGTAATTTCCAGACCCTTTATATGACTAGGCAAGCCATTGTATGTATAGTTAAGTTTAGATTAGTTCATATCATTGGTTCCCTACTTAGTCAATGTTCATATGCAAAGGATCATTGCTACACTGATAAAAATGGATTTTCAAAAAGTATTTTTACATTTCAGATGTAAAAAAAACATTATGTATATAATTTTTTACATCTGAAATGTAAAATTACTTTTAGCAAATTTATTTTTATCAGTGTATATCTCAAAGTGTTTCTAAGACATTAAATGAGAACCGAATTTTTTAGCCACTTTCAAAGGGGCTTAGCTCCCTTTCGACGCATTTTTAGACATATGTTTATAGAAACATTTTGTCATATTTTATGATGTAGAATCACCCCTTAAAACTACTGACCCTATTTCAAATACACTGTGTATATTAATAATAATATAGATTGTCTTATTTACATGATGTAAATTTCAAGCTTATATCTTAAGCAGTTTAAAACTTAAAGAGGGAGGGGAAGGCAGACAGAACAAGGGCACCCCCTTGACTTGATAAATTAAAAAATATACTAGTATAAATCATGTAATGTATAAAATAACTCCACCTTGCCCCATATTAGGAACTTTATTATTATTATTATTATTATTATTATTATTATTGGGATTTAGTGCCTTCGCCATTAAACTTTAATAAAAAGAATGTTTTTAAGATGGGGTGGGGTGGACTTATCTTTCTGCACATTCAGGGTTGGATGTTCACGAGGCATTATATTAGCTCTACATCTAGTTGTGATATTTTTTATGTAAACACTATATTTTGCTATAAAATTGTTCACAGTGGCGATTTTAAGAAGGGTCTTGGAGACTATTTCCCAGAGAAATATTTTTGCAAAAACTTAAAAATGGCGAATGCGCCCTAATTAAGTTCAAGTACCCTTGATGTCGTGATAAAAGAAACTTATATAAGATACCCATTAACTTCTACAGGTCAAAGAAAAGCATGTTAATCTATGTTAATCTTACCTAGTTTTTGTTTTAGTATTGTACTGGGTGTCTAAAAAAATTGATTTAAAGTATTGACATGCAAAGGCTCAATTTTTGAACATTTAAATATTTTATTTGACTGTTCTAAAAGAGACACGGTTTTAAAATTTGATAAAAACTAATATGTATTCTGAAAAATACTTAAATAGGACCAGGCCCTAATGACCAGTTTTCAAATTTTTCAATATTTCATATTACTATACAATTAAAGTATTTTTTCTTAAAATATTTATATAACAAAAATTAAGAACATATATAATAGGACCTAGGACTTTTTAAATATTTTTTGATTTAATATTAGGTATTTTTTGTAAACTAAATATTAAACTTTTTGTTTTATTTATATACATATTTATCTCTTTTTTTTTATATTATCCAATTGTATAATATACATATTGTTAAGTTTTTGATTTTGTTAATATCTGTAATATTTTGTAAACATGGCTGAAGGACCTCGGTCAGTGGCCTTTTGGGTAACCAATAAAAAACATTAATTAATTAAAGTTATTAAAAAATATAAACAGTTAATTTGTGGGTCCCTAGAGTCTATATAGGTATCATTAAATATTATTTTAGTATTAATATTAGCATTGATTAAGATTTTTTTATTCTTAGTTAATGTTTTTAGTTCCATTTTAAAGCAAATAAAATTCTCTATTTGACCATATATCTTTTGATTTTTTAAACTTTTTTATTAGGTTTTCATTTGTCAATTTTTTTTTACTAAAAATACGATCATAATAGTTAGTTTAAAAGTATAATTGACATATCATAAAATAAACCATTTTTCAAAAATTGTATAATTTTTGTGAAGAAAATTTCTTTAAAAAATTTTGACAAAAATTCCCATTTTCAATCCTATTTTAAGCTCCCAAAAATTGTCTCGAAAAAAAAACGTGCTCCGTTAAAAAAAAACATGGCCCCCTGCTCACATTTTACAAGCTAAAAATATCTAATATACCCAAAAACATAGTTTCAGTTGTCTTATTTACGAGTTCAAAATTTCATGTCAATACCTCAACTCATTCAAAAGTTAAGATAGGGGGGGGGGGGACTTTTGGGCAGCACAGTATATTATTATTATATAAGACAGAGAGCGGCGATTGCCGATGTATCAAAAATTTACATATCTTGAACTATTTTTTAGAAACCCTTAAAAAAATATTATGGAACATATTAGGGAATTCTAAAGAACCATACATATAGGTACCATTTTTTTCGACCAATATTAGCTTAGAAGGTATTTTTAAATTTTTAGTCCTTTTTGCAAATGAGTTGCTCTAAATATACTACAACTTTTTTTACTAGTTGTCCTGGATCTTCTTAAAACAAAATTGTCCCGGCCTATTGTGCAGCACCATATTCTATAAATATCAGATTTGGTCCATCTAGAGATTTTTGTAATTAAGTCCTTTTGTCATCATACATAGTCACTACAGACTTTTATTTCTCATCTGCTATTTTCATGAAAATACCATTTTCTATTTAAAATTAGCTAAAAAAAAATGATAACTTATTTCCCAGCCAAATCTCCATTTGCTTTCATTTTACCTATTTTTTTTAATTTAGGTAGTATTATGAAAGCAAATTGGGGCCAAATTTATACACTTTATACCCTGGGTCTTGCTTTATTAAAGACTTGAGAGGTTTCATATTTTGGCTACCCCCTAACACCCCCTTATTAGGAGCGAGAACCAGGGTATGTATGAATTTTGCTTCAATTTGCTTACGTAATACTTGACGCCCCCAAAGCCTCTGAAAAAGCTTTTTTTAAATATTATTGTGCATTTTCAATTTTTTTTTTCATATTTTTGCGTTTTATAACGTTTTATATTAAAAAAAATATATATAATTTCATGCATAAAAGGGTGTCATGACCAAGTGCACTTGGTTAGTTGGTTAGCTAGTTGTATCGTAACTCCTGAACCCCAAAAGCTCAAACCCAGGATCAGTTCTGGCCTCTTCAATCCCAGCATTAAGAAGGAAGGATATAATCCCGGGTATTTGGAATTGATGGATTGGCCATCAACTCAAATAATCAAACAAATTTTAAAGACCTAAATACTGAATTAGTTTTCTAAAATTTACCATAGGGGACGTGAATAAAGTATGTCACACTTTTTTTTGGTAATTTTTGACCCCCTTGTCACATTGAGCCACACAGCACTGACCCTCCCCCCTCCCCCTATTGTTACGTCACGTTAAATTATATAAAAAAATGTACTTACTTTAAAAATTGTTATTGTATTTTCTTGAAGTTCCTTGAAGTAGAAATAGTAAATCGAGGGGAAATTTGTTCATTAAAAAATGTACATCTGCTTCCAATTTGGTTGTGGAAGTACTTACTAATTTATTTCAAGTACTTCCATGTACTTCCAAGTTTTTTTATGTCACCATGTACTTCTGCCTCTAAAAAAAAAGTTATACAACTATATTTTACGATTTTAGTAATTTCTAACATCAGTCCTGAAAATCCCAGGATCTACAATTTAATATAATACTACACTGACCAAAATAAATTTTATTCCGATAGCCTCAATAATAATACCAAAAAACGATTGATCTATCTTAGCTGAAACACCTGGTATATTCTTTCTTCACTGGATAACAAGGCTAATTATATTCTGCAAAAAAAATGCAGTAGGTCGAAGTAACAATACTAAAATATAGATACGATCTTTTCTGTAGTAGTATTTAAAACACAATTTTAAAACCTAACCTCAAAATTTTAATTTAATAAGCTATTTTTTATTTCATAGCTTACTTATAGAAAAACTAACATATAAAACTGGTGTGAAATCCTCCTATCATATACAGAAACTATTATCATTTTGTGATATATCATAAAAACACTTGTATAATATGTATAATTAAATTATTATAATATTCATACCTTAATACATTAGATTTTTCCTTCAAGAACGTCATGCGTTCTTTTTGTTGTTTGAGCACCATATTGTTGTACAACTCTTAGATTTGGTTCCTTTAGTGAAAGACTGTCTACGGTACTAATAGTTACACTGAAATCAAAATACATCAGCATAAATTTGCCATTCGATTGGGTACACAGTTTTTTGTTGACAAGCTCACCAGCTATGACTTTGAAGAGCACATTCGAAGAAACATTGTGTCTAATTATTCACTTGCACTGAATAAAGGCCTACATATTATAGAGAGCCACAGAACACAACTCGCACTAGCCACAAATCACTAACATTTTAAGGTTATGTAAACATTTCGAAATATTTTGGGCAAACGGCTGTAAAGTCATCTAGATTTTGGCATAATATTAGGCACCTATAGTGTTTTTTTATCACAGAATGCAAATTAACCCTACAGGCTCGAAATTTTATTAATTTTATTTAATTTCGCGCGTAATTAATTAGAGCTTCGGTACAGGTAAGTAATTTATAATTGCGCTTGCGCAGTGTAGTCATAAAATTAACTAGTTTTCTAGTTAAGTTGAAATTTTCACTACGCCTGCGCAGTATAGACCAAAAATTAATTATTTTTCTCGTTAGTGTAGTTAATTTCGGTATGAATGCACCATAACTTCAAGTTGCTAACAGTAGAAATTAATCATAATAGATTTACGTGTTGCATACTTTCAGATATATCTATATTATACATTTTATCAATTATTAGGTTATATTTTATGTCAACACCAAGTTCTATATATCTAAATTTCTTTTTAAATCTGTAAAGATTATATAATTTAAAAAGAAACAATACGTGTAATTTGACCCCAAGTGATAAGATATTGAATCAGTTTTTCGTTTTTGGTGGATTATAACCTTTAAATAATGCTGGAAAGAAATCCTGGGTGTGAATTAGGTAAGTAATCTGTAAAATAATAGATTAGAAATTACAAATGTTGGCAGGTAGGTTATATTTATCAAACAATATATTAAATATATTTTAGATACTTTGTTTACATTACCTACATATCTCCCTATATGTTTATCTTGCTGTGTAGTGTACTATGTACATTATACTATTAGTATTTCTTATTCTCACCAGCTAGCAGCACTGACATCAAAATGTTTAAATTTATAACTTTTAAAATTTACTTTTTAATCAGGTTATATGCGTATCAACAATTTTGGGTGCTTTATATCAAAAAACTTTTGGTTTGGATCTTTTAATAATTATTTATGTAAATTATTTTATGAAAGATGGTACTTAAATTCAAATTAAATTCGATTCATTAAGTTAACTTAGTTATTTTTTTTTATTTTGGTGACCACTATCCAATATAACATAAAATTATCCCATGGATATCCAAATGTCCGCCTATGTCCAGGATATTAAAAAAAATAAATAAATAACATATCCCCTGGATACTAATGGATCTCCAATGGATATCCAGTGAATATACTTTAGGGAGGTCAAAAAATTGATATCTTAAGACATCTATTTTTTGACCATATCCATATATCCAGAATTCTGGATATCTCGTGGATATTTTATTTAATTTAATATCATAGGCGGACATTTGGATATCCATGGGATACCCACTGTCAATCCAGGCTATCCATTGAATATACTGGATATCCAGAGAGTCTATCTAATATTTATTATGTGCTTTCTGGGTAAGTACTAGTATACCAGTATAATATTCAATATAAATTAATAAATTTACAAATAAAAAAAGAGTAAATACTAAATGTTTATTTATTATTTGTAGATTTAGGATGGGTAAACAATGTAAAAGTTAATGTATCCGCTGTAAATAATGCAGCTGAAAAACTTGTAGCTTCAAGAGAACTGAAGGACGAACATAGAGCTGCTTGGTTACTTAGAGCTGTAACTTGCATTGATTTGACAACTTTAAGTGGAGATGACACTCACAGCAATGTTACAAGACTTTGTTTTAAGGTAACCCTGGTAGAAAAGTACATAAATCTAACTTAACACAACATTAGATTAGTGACATTTTTATGTTTAGTCTCAAACGTTATACAAAAACGTTATAAAATATATAAATCTAACCTTAAAAACTAACGTTTGACAAAACCGTTATAAAATGTATAAATCTAACCCTAAAAACTGACGTTTGACAAAAACGTTATAAAATATATAAATCTAACGTTAGTTTCCCAACTAAATTCTAACCTTTTTCTAACCTTATTCTAACTTAAAATATTTTTTTAAATTTTCATTATTAATACGTAAGGTATAGCAGAAAATACTCATTTCAGACAGCTATGTGCCTAGGTTTGATAATTATTTATTATTTCTATAATAATAATAAAATATCCCCCAAAAGTCAAAATTAAAGTAAGTCTGGCAACGCTGTACTAGAATTGAAAAAATATTGTAAGATTCTGAATGTATAAATAAATATTAACTAACTAAATATAAAGTTTTTCTGAGAGGTAAACGTATTTATTGAAGTATAACAGCATATTACACGAAAAATGTTTAGGGCCACCTAAAACGATGGCTATTTTATAAATAAATGTAACGAATTTTATGTTTAAAAATATTATGATTGCTAAAATACATTAAGATTTATTTATATGAATAAATTTGTCTCCAGCTGCCATTTTATGATGCAGGTAGAAATTTCCTAGCTGGCCACGCCCCCTCCGAAAGTTAGAAATTAAACGTAATTATAACGTATTTCTAACTTAAAAATCTAACGTTAGATTAACGTCTGTAACTAACGTTTGATTCTAACGTTAAAAAGCGGGACATTTGCACATATTTTATAACGTACTTTTATACAGTTTTCTAACATTAAAAAAAAAGTTATTCTAACGTTAAATTTCTACTAGGGAACACACATAATATAGGTACCCATGCTCATGGATATACAGTATTGTATTTTAGAATAATAGGTCAAAATATGCCAGGCTTAAAGAATATAGTTAGAGAGTAGATGGTATATTTATTTAACTATCTAAATTTCGCTGAAATGAAGTCAGAAAAATCATTCACGTATCTTATATAGTTCGTAATTCTTCAATAATGTTAAAGCATGATCTCTTTATTCTTCTATCGGTCGTTTTACTCCTCATTCTCATCTCTCTTTCATCTCTTCCCTCTCACCTTTCTATCCTTTCTCTCTCCTTTCTCCTTTCTCCTCTTTTCCCATCTCTCATCTACACTTTCCTATCCTTTAACTATAATAGTCGTAAATTAATCTTATTCTTTTTTGACTATAACGCTCACTTTAAGATGCAAAAGTTTTTTTAAACTCTCACCGTCAAGTATAAAATAATAAATTTTATCTTTTAGGCTGGTAGACCCATTGCAGAAGACTTATTGTCAAAATTAGGTTTTAAATATGACGATAAATGCCCAATAAGAACTGCAGCGGTATGTGTTTATTCATCCAGAGTGGAAGATGCAGTACAGACATTAAAAAAGATGGGATTGTACGGAAAAATAAACGTGGCATCAGGTATTTAATAATAAGTTACTGTAATAATAATTATAAATTAAAGATGCGAGTGGATAATCAAAATCCAAAAAGTATACAATCGGCATCAGAGTACAGTCGGTTAAGTAAGAGCGTGTTTCGCATTGTTTATTTAAGAATATATTTATACTATTTTTTTTACATTTAATTACAGTCAATGCAATTAATTTAGTAACTTGCCCAGTCTCCATTTGCGTCAGTATCGCCTGGCATCGTCGGTGCATACTTTGAACGATTTTTTTTGCATATTCCTTCGGCAAAGACCTCCATATTGTGCGAATTCCTCGTGATAGCTGCTTTAATGTGTATACCTTTTTCCCACGAAGCTTTTGCTTAATGAATGACCACACATTCTCAATGGGGTTTGCGTCGGGCAATTGGGACGGCCAATCCAGCGTGAGGATGTCAGATGTCCTCTTCCACTGGCTACACAACTTGCTTCGATGTTTGCAGCCGTTGTCCTCTTGGAGGATCCACTGCTTATTTTTATCGCCATACCAACGTTGGAGGATCCACTGCTTATTTTTATCGCTATACCAACGTTTGGCAGTCGGTATAAGAGCTTTCTTGTAAATCTCGACAATTTTTTTAGCGTTCAAGTTTTACGTAAGGAGAAATAAAAATCCAAAACCTTTTTCTGAGAGACACCCCCAAACATGAATCTTTACAGGGTGTTTCACGGTTCGCTGGACCATTCGGTTGGTGGAGGATGTCCAAGCCCGGGGGGTGATAACGTAACCCCAAAAGGAAGCTTCATCGGTAAAAATAACCTTGCTCCAGTCTCGATCCATGTTTCCCTTGGCCCACGAGAGTCGTTTTTCTCTCTGTGTTATTCTCAACAAAGGTTTATTGTACTTCGCCACTTTAAGTCGTGAGCCTGGAGATGAGTACGAATTTTTTCATGTGATATAGCCAACACCTTTCCTTTTGAGCCACGATCTGGTAAGTCGTCAACATATTTCGTTTCCAAGTATCGTTTTACCCACTTGTTGACGAATGTCTTTGACTTTCCCATATACTTTGCAGCCGCTGTAGGCGTCATTTTCGGACCTTTCAGATGCAAACAGAGGAAGACAGCCTCGAACCGTGATGCGTACGCAGCACTCATGTTTTAAAACGTGCTGAGTCACTAAAAATAAGGTTCAAAAAAAGCATTGTCGGTCAGAAAGTAAAGTATATCCCCGAAAAAAAAAGTAGGGCTCTCTCGTACCGACTACACGTTATAGGCGACACGCTCTTGACCGACTGTATTGTCTCAAATTTACTCCCAAAGTTATAGTTTTGAGCGAATAGTATTTTAGTATTTATTCTATTGGAAGAAAATCATTAATTTATTATCTGCTTGCATCTAGAAATCAGATTCCTAATTTTTATTTCATTCCATCAGTTGCAACTGGCTTTCCCGCTGGCCAAACTCCATTAAGGACCAGACTTGATGAAATTAGATATGCAGTTGAAAAAGGCGCAACAGAAATTGATATCGTAATTGATCGCAGTCTTGTACTTAAAGGAGAATGGGAACTATTATATCAAGAAATCCAACAAATGAAAGAAGTGTGTGGATCTGCTCACATGAAAGCTATTTTGGCCACTGGAGAATTGGGAACCTTAAACAATGTAAGAAAGTATCAATAAAAAAAAGCAAAAAAAATGAAAAGGTTTGGACTTACAAACTTCAGTTCTTCATTCGGTCTTAGAAGAATGTCTTTAAAGGTCCTCAACTACTGGTTGACAACTACAGCACTAACTATTACCACAAAATGAACCAGCTAAACATTCGCCAAGTGACTATAAATTATAGAACTTTTTTACTTTTGTGCCTTTTATAATATAATCCTAATTTTTCTATAATTCTAACGAATTTCTTTTATGTTTAGGTATATAAAGCTTCTCTTGTGGCAATGATGGCCGGATCAGACTTTATTAAAACTTCAACTGGTAAAGAACCGGTGAATGCTACACTATCTTTTGGTATAGTTATGGCCAGAGCTATCAAAGAGTATCAGTATAAAATGGGATATAAGGTAAACAAAAATGCAGTAAAGTAAACCCTGAGAAATATCGCTTAACACGTTCGCTGCCGACAACCCGCCCGGCGACTCCATCCCCTACTCATATTCAATGCCGAGAGCCCGCCTGTTAGGCTCACTGTAGACTTGAGTAACATTGCAAAAAAGTATTTCGACTCATGGGATGAGCGTCTATTTATATAGGCGTCAGCGAACTTGTTAAGGACATGTTAATCAAAAATTTAGAACCACGCAACAATACATTGGCGAAAAAAAAACAGGATGCAAATGCAAGGAAATTTTTGTTTCCTTACCAAATCCTTTAGTTTTAGTAACATTGAACTTCTAGCGCACATTGTCAACACTTTCTCTGTAATGCACAAGCAAAAGGATAGATTAGCAATAAGAAAGAGAAATGTTGGCTCCCCATTAAAAATGTCTTATATTCTCTTCCTACTCCAAACAATAATATCGTCGTTTCTTAACCTCGTATTTCCAAAAAAATCCATTTTCGATTTCTTGCACTAATCAGCTCTATACATGATGACTCATCATCAATTAGTTTAAAAGTTACTTTGTATTGGAATACTAAATTGGAGTTTGTATAAGTTATCAGTCATCATCATCAGTTGATTAGTGCAAAGAACGGAATATAGATTGTTTAAAAATACGGGCTTAAGATAGTAACACGACGCTAATCTTAAAAGTAAATTAAGTTTTAGTGACTTGCCAACGCAAACCAACAGTTAGTCCTGTTAGTAGGAAGTCTACACATTATAAAATCATTGACTTAAATCTGAGGTACTCGGGGTCGGAAGATAATGGACTTTTTTCATCAGTAATGACCACAGTCGACTTAATAGTTCTCCATTTTATACTTTCTTAGCTTATTCTACATACATCTTGATAAGAGAATTCAGATCCATTTACAGAAACGGTCTATTGGTTTCCATTTCGAAAAAAAGTATCACTGAGGTTTTTTGCACCTTATTTTAACAAAAAATATGCATATTAGTGTATCGATTAATGACAAATTATTTGTCAAACACTAATTATTAATAAAGTAATTATTACTGAATTATTGTTCTTATAGATTATGGCAGTTATTTAATACACTGCACATTTTTTTTGAAAATTACCTAGCAAATACATCTGCAACTATTTTTTCTGAATTGAGAATTGATAGACTATGTAAACGGATTTTAAATCTCTGACCAAAATGTATATAGAATAATCTAAAGCAGTATAAAATAAAGTTGGTCATGGATATTTCTAAGGAAAAAAGTCCATTATATTCCGAAACCGATCACCTTAGATTCTACTGTTAATGGTTTTATAATGTGTAGACCTCCTACTAGCAGGATTAACTCTTGGCTTGCGTTGGCAAGTAACTAAAACTTAATTTGTATTCAAGATTAGGGAACGTTCAAGTATTACGTAACGCAAATTGTACCAAAGTTCATACACTTCATACCCCGGTTCTCACGTTAGAGAGTTAGAGTTTTCATATTTTGGCTACTCCCCCTAGGGAATGTATTAGGGGGGTAGCCTACAGGCTTGAATAATGCGAGAACCGAGGTATGAAGTGTAAGAATTTTGGTACATTTTGTGTTACGTAATACTTGAACGTTCCCTTAGCGTGTATATGGCACACTTGCAAAGTTGGCATAGTCATTACTATAACCTCTCTTTTTTGTCTGAGGTTTAATGCTTATTTAATCGAGTAAACGCACCGCGACTAAGCGATCGTGTTTTATTACTCTGTTGTTCCTATAGCGTCTTGATATATTCGTAGCCACCCATCTATTATCCTTATTCTGCTAAAAATGGACTAAAAAATAGTCAAAAGTTTTGACTCAAAACTCGAAATCTGTTAACCCTTTGGGGAGTAGTGGTCCAATATGGTACCACCTTTTCATGATTTTTTTATGAACGTTGTAGCTTAGTGGTAACAAAAGGGTAACCAGTGAGTAAAGTTATCATGTAGCCTGTGATGCCAACTAGTGAATAAAATATACTTCCTATCTTAAAACATCCCTTAATCTGTAGAAACAGACACTAAAAAATCACAGTGAGTGCACACTTACTGCTGCAAGTTTGGTTACTCTTATCTTTGATATTTTTAGTGTACAATGACTGGAAAGTAAATAATAGCCATGACAATGTAATAAATTTATCATATTCAGCGTCTTTTTCAAAAAAAATTGTCTACTTGCGGCAGTCCTTATGGTAGATTACTATTTTTACATATTTTTGAGTTTTTTAATTAATGTTTTTTTGACGTTTTCGACTCTTTTTTTTTTGAGTTTAAAAATATAGTTTCAATAAAATAAATATTTATTTTTCATGAATTCATGTATCCGTCTGCAAAGGGTTGAAAGTGGGTAAGCGAAAAATATTATTTTCTACTTTTTAGTCCATTTTTAGTTTAATGAAGCGTGTATATACAGCCTGTTCCAGAACTCGCGTACAGAAATTTGAGGGTGTATTAAAAACCCTCTGGAAAATATGAAAAAAATGTAAAAAAAAATCCATCTTCGTTCAATTCAAAAATAAGAACGCTTTAAGTGGAACAATACTGTTGCTGATGTTAATTACCTTTAAAAGTTGAATTTGTAACTATGGAGTCAAATTTAATTATTGCAGGTACATATTCTGTAGGTTGACATGGTGATTAATGTGACATAAATATTTATTAATGTCAAAAAACCACCGCCGCATGGAGTGACCCTATAAAAATAGAATATTTGATAGCCTCTGTCGGTTCTGTTAAAATAAAATAACCTAAAAAGTTTCTAAAGTTGAAAGTCTCAAACCATGCACGCGTCAACAATTAAAATGCAACCATAGTTACTAATAAGTAGGAAAAAACTAATTTGTAGGTAATTTAACAACAGCAACAGGATTGGTCAGATTAAATAGCTTCCTTTTTAATTAGTATTGAAGATGGATTTTTATTGAATTTTTTTTCATATTTTCCAGAGGGTTTTTAATATACCCTCAAATTTCTGTACGCGAGTTCTGGAACAGGCTGTATATATATATTTTTTTAATTATCTGATCCGGTATTTTTCCAGGTTGGTTTAAAACCAGCTGGTGGTATCCGAACATCTGCAGATTCGATATCCTGGTTGATCCTGGTGAAAGAATTTCTGGGAGATGACTGGTTAAGTAATGAACTGTTCCGATTTGGTGCATCTGGGTTGTTAGGTGATATAGAGTGTAATTTATTTGAATTTGTTACTGGAAGGGTTGCTGTACCATCCGAATTTACCATGGGTTAAATGGTTCTTTTTACGAAAAAATAAGGTATTTTTCTAAAAATGCGCAGAAAAATTATAAAAAAAATATACGAAATTTACAGTTTTGGTTCTTTGTTAATCTTACCCACGTAAACAGGCATCGCGATGCATCGGGTCAATCATCCCAATAATAGTAATTATAAGTCCAGGCAGAAACCCTTTAATAAGGACGGATCCAGGGAAGGCAGTATAAGTGATCAGCAAGCCCCGAGAATTAAAATTGTTTTTTCACTACTAGCTTTAGAACATACCATTATATATTATGTTTTCAGACTGTTAAATCAATTTTCTTCACCTATAGCAATAATAATTTTTATCCAATACATACAGATAATAAGACAATTACCAGCTTTATTTTAAATAGATAAACTCAATAATAACCCCCGCGTGGCTTTTACTTTATCGAGTGGATAATTATTTATTTTACCCACTCAACTGTCACTTGTCAAATTATTTTTTTGTAAATGTAATTAAAGTTTTTAATAAAAATATGAATTTCTAAGCTATTTATTGGATAAAACCTTGTATGTCACTCATGGGTAAACCTTATTGCCTCTCTAAAATTAATTTTCTCATGGGCAATATCTTACTTTACCCACTAGTACAATAAATAACTATTTCTCTCCTAGTGGGAGTAAATTTTATAAACAATTGATTTCTGTCACTTTAGATGTTTCGGTTCTTAGTGCAATTTTTACTAATTAAACCCAAGAAAATAGCTGTAAACAACTTTTTATTTATTAAATATAATTAATTATAATTATTACCAACCAATACAATCAATTAGCTAAATATTATGAAAACAAATTTTAAAAAACTAAATTTTAAAACGTCAGTTCAAAGTACTTATTTTGACACTCCCAAGCAACAAGGACGTAACTCAAGTTAGACCCATTTTGAGTTATACTCATAGGTAAACGCCTTGAAATAAGACACTCATGGTGGTACTACTCAGATTTCTCCACAGGCCATTTTAACCAAAAGTTTACCTAAAAACACTAAAGTAGAAAATTCTAATTTTGAATATTATCAGAAACAAACAATAAATAAACAATAAATACTTATAGAGTTAAATAGAGAATGTTATAAGCTTTCAAATGATGTATCACATGGCTTCCTTTTCCACTTCAGCCATTTCCCCACCCTTAAATAAAATATTTTAGAAATTTAGCTGTCGTGAAAAATGACATATGAGTTACGGCTTTGTTGCTTGGGGGTATCGATTTGTGCAAATGTCATTGATCAAGGCTACTTGAATTTTATGAAAATTTCATGAAATATATTTTCTGTTAATAATTTATTTTATTATTTGAATAAAAATAGCTAAATAGTGCTAGTAGTGAAAAAAACTAATATATAAACTACGGTAGAGACGACTATTAAAGCCTCGCACTCTTAAATCCCTCGCTGGTAAGCAGCTCGGGATTTAATACGCTCGGGTATAAAAAATGTCTTCTCTACTTTGGTATATAATTACTATTATATAAAGGAAGAAAAAACAAATATTATACCGCCTAAAATATTTAGCAAAGGCCCCCTCCGATAATTATTTTCGCGAATCGCGTCCTTCGATAAATTGTTCTGGATCCGTCCCTGCCCTTTAACCCTTTAGCTGCGCCATTTTTCCGCGTGAAACGTAAATATATGTATATATACATATATTTATTATAAGAACGTTATATAATCAATATATCGTCGTGTCAGAATAACAAGGTTTCAACTGACATTGTGAGGTTGCAGTAATTGTCAGTAGATTTTGTAAGATAAATTCAAAAAGCTTTAACTTATAAATTTAAAATTTTGTACAAATAACGAAAATAGTGCAATCCATATCTACAAAAAGTTTTAACTCTTCAAGATAAAGCATTTTAAATTTATCAAACAAAATATACTGACTGCAATCTTGCAATGTCAGTTGAAACATTGTTGTTCTGATACGACGATATATAATGTATATATAATCAGTATATTAAATACGTACATACACGTATAAGAAGGTTTGCAGCAGTTTCAGGCTGTTAATATTTATTTGTGCGAAACGTATAAATACGCCCGCAGCAGCTTAAGGGTTAAGGGATGTTCTGATTGTTGAGGCAAAAAATTTACGATTTTTGGATATTTTTTTCAGACGACCTGTATTATTTTTATGTACAAAACTTTTTACAAAGTATTAGGCAAATCTTAAAGTTCACAAAAAAAAATTGTTTTTTTTGCCGTCATAAATAAATGTGCAGCAAGCGCTGAAGTTAGACACCTCAAAAATAACATGGCAAACGGTTCCAGCGATAGCTCGGCCCCCAATGGTCCGAAACACAAAAATCAAAAACAGTCTTGTTAAAAATTACGTCCTTTAGTTCGCTAGTGTAGACATAAGTTAAAATTTCAAAAAACAAAAATTTCACGCGTATTTTAGTGAAAAAAAAAACAACAAAAAAAAATGCCATTTTTCCGACCAAAAACGGATAAAAAAGGGGGAATAAAAAATAAATTAAAAGCTTTTGAAAAAAAATTACACTAGCGAACTAGCCAACATGATTTTTGACAAAATGCCGAAAGATTTAAGTCAATATGTTAAATAGTTTTTTTTTTAATAGCTGGAACCGTTTTAAAAAATAGCATTTTGTGAAAAACGCGTTTAAAGTTTGTTTTTTATATTTACAAAAGTATAGAAAAAAAGCACCAATAAGGGCGATTCTACAATAAAAAGTATTCCGAAACAACTAAATTTAATATTAAAGGAGTAATAGCCTTTTAAAAAGTAACATTTTTGGTGGCACAAAATGTAACTTCCCCTTCATTGCATTTTTTTGAAAACGGGTGCTCCTACAGTGTTACACTACATGAAATTTTTTATATATTTTTACTCAAAAAATCTTTATTTTTTACAAAAAAATCAAAAAAAGATACACAAAAAAGTTTGAGGCAAAAAACTGATAAGGCCCCCCGTTTCGCACGTCCCTGGTTAAAATAAGTACATAAAAATAACATACGATGATGGGCCTTATTAAGATTAGTGCACATGCAAAACATCCTTGCTGTATCTTAAAGGGTTCCTGAGTTATTAAATAAAAACCGATTTTTTTAGCCAATTTCAAAGGGGCGTAGCTCCCTTATGACGCATTTTTAGACATATGTTTATAGGAACTTTTTGTCATATTTTATCATGTAGAATCACTTGTTAAAATTTCCGACCCTATTTCAAATACACCCTGTATACATGTATATATGTATATATGTATAACTTTTTAAACAAGACAAATTTTGTCAAAATATTTTAGAAGCGTATTCTACACACATTGAGAAGTATAAAAAAGCAAAAAAAAACAATTTTTTGAAATCAAAAATCAGAACCACCCCTTAAATACACTAAAGTTAATTTAAATTAGAGATCCTAGAGGATATTGACCTTACTTACTAATGAAGCTACCTACATACTTATCTATCACATAAATTTTATATTATATATTGTATAACTTGTTTAATGTTTTAAAAAATATTAATTTGTTATTGTTTTTTATACCTATATTTGTTTGATTTAAAAACAAATCAATATGTGATTTTTATTTATAGCTTCTCGTACTATATAGTATATTATTTACCAAGTGAGAGAAGTTTAACATTTTTGACCTGCGTCAAATTGCGGGATGAGCGCGCTAGCGCGAAGCCCGCAAGACGCGGTCTAAAATGTTAAATCTTCACTCACGTGGAAAATATAGTATTATTTTCACTACCAGTACAATTAATTAGCTATTTATTTATTTATTTTACTAAAATTTAATGAAAAAGCTTATAAATTTAAAATATCACGCTGGTGTTCGCGGCCATTAAAAAAACAAATGAATAACTTGACATTTCTGGCAGAAATTTTCTGGTGATCTTCTAAAATTATTAAGTTAGAAAGTGTTTCCGTGTTAATTGTAATAAAATATATAAAAATGGAAAGTGAAATGCAAAGAGATGATTCTGGTACTCCCCCAGAAATAAGGGCAGGCGAAAACTGTGAGGGAGAATCTGTTGCCTCAAAAATCAATATATGGGGGTTATACCTCTAGTAATCTATGATCCTTACGGTAATATATGGGTTGTATAATCTATGGTTGAATATGATGGACCAATGATTTTCACTTTTTGAAGTGTTTTTTTGTAAAACATTTTTTATAGGTGCTAATTTAGTTAATATTTTTTAATTTATCATGCAATAAATAAATTTGGTGCCTAAAGACACTTGTAAATAGCAATGTGATTTAATAATTAAGTGAAACGTCAGATGCCAAAACAGCTGAATAAAAATTCATTATTAACCATGGTGCGATTTCATTATTTTTAGAACCTCTGACGTCATAGGTAGAGAAATAATATTTCTACCAATGAAAAGAACAGTAATAAAGATGTGCTTTTAGGCTGGTAGTGAAAAAAATATGTTGTAATGCGGTGTTAGTAATCCACCATGAATTTCCATTCATTCTGTCGGATTAACCCACGAAAAACAATAGAAGTTTGTTTATTTCTGTCTATTGAGATCCAACTGATATCCTAACCTCAAAAAAGTTAGGTAAGCGTTGCGAATTCGGTCGGAATCAGCTGATGAAAATACTTTAGTTCAAATAAATCGCCGTAGTTTTCAAATTGTGTGTTTTTGTTACCTATCGCGAGCTCCCATTGACCTTGGCTTTGGTCTTGTCCGGTTGAAGGATAAAAACCTGATTTAATGAAAACAAATTCATAGTCATCATACGAAGTGATCTGTGAACTTCTCATCGAGCGCGGTAAGTTTATTTTACCTTTATATTTACATTATATCACAGTAATTATTTAATATTTATTAATTATTGACAGGGATAATTAATAATTATTATAAAATTAATTTAACAAGCTTGGTTTTATAACTTTGCTATATTTTTGTTTGTTGTTTCCATGGATACGCACAATCTTTGATTATTTTATTTACACGTGCCGGCTTTTGGTGACATTCCACTCTAAAAGGGACCCAGCATACAGGGGGCAAAAGAAAAACAATATTTACTTCGGCACAAGTATTTATGTTCGCCGGGCCATGTTTTTTAATATTTTTTGTCCTCTCTGAGTAAGTCTGCAGAACGGTATCTTTAATTTGTTAACGGACGGAGGCGGTTAGCTTTAGGGTAAATAAGTGTAATAAAGGAGGGAGATGGGTTATGAATCCACCGTGACGCTACGCAACTTATATTTTTTTTAATTTAATGTGAAAATATTTAACCAAAAACTTAAAAAAAATCTTTGGCTTTTATTCATTTTTGTTATACCCTAGAAAAATCTGACTTTGTTGGCTTCTCAGTCGTTGTATTTTCGTCATTAAAATTAATGTTCTTTTAATCTAAAATGTTGATGCTTGTTGCATTAATTAGTCTAGATAATAATGCCAGTTAATAATATCACAGAAAATTTTGTAAGGGTTTTTTACTATGTTGCTTTAAAACACTTTCAGGCCTCATAAAATCATAAAATGACCCAATTTGTCCTAAAATCGTTATAAAATAAAATTACTGTAATAAAAGTCATAAAATTTTATAAAAATACTCATATATTTTAATTTTTTGAGGTCGCTGAAACTGAATCTGTTCATACATTTTTTTCTACACAGGCAGGGGGTAATTAGTTTTAAATATTTACAATATTTTTTAGTGAAAATTGCTATACAGTGTTTATTAGGTTGCTGAACTCAGTTTTGAACTTTTAAATATTTTCTTACTCCATCCCCTGGGGGTAAAAGGCAATAATTTTTAAATTTTTGATTTGAATCTGTTTTAGCTTCATCTTTGCAGGGCAGGAGTAATAATTTTCAAACGATTACAGTATTTTCGTAAAAATTGGCATATAGGGGCTTCCGAGGTCGCTGAAACCGTTTCTGGTCCAAAACCACCACCCCTCGGGGTGGTCTGTCTGGTAATTCTTGTGGGCACGATAACTCAAAAAATGCTTTGAGGTAAATTTGGTACATACCTTTCCTTCCTGAAGTTCTCGGTTCTTATTTTTTGTTAAAAATCGGGATGGGGCAAATGGGCAAATAACCTATTTTTATATCTAAAGAAAGGGATGTTAGAGGCGGAGCCGAATTTGGAAGGAAGCTATCTCGGGACCCGGGTTCAAGGAGTTCCGACGTCGACAGTTTATTTTAGTTTATACTTTATTTGATGAGCAAATATGCGTGTCCTTTCTAAGTGGACCATAGACCTTCAAATTCGTAAAAATTTTCGCCTTGGCACTTTGGCACACAAAAGTCCAAACGAGGCTTTTATTAAAATTTTTATTACAGTATTAAATTAACGTCAATTAACCGAATTCGTAAAAAATTTCGCCTGCGGCGCTAACTTAGTTGATGGAGGGCTAACGACCATTTTTTTGTCGTCACTTTTCAAGTTTGCCTGAGTGGCTAGAGCTTTCTTGCATTTTTATGAAACTTTGAATTGCAACACTGTTTTAAAATTAAAATACAACATAAAATTCCAAGTTTCCCCGGGGCTTCGACTGGCTCGGTCCGACCCTGGCTAGAGATAGAGTGCTGTAGAATAAGGATTTTAAATGGAAGATTTCCGCTTTTTCGTCCAAATATATTGTCATAAAATGCCTAAAATAGTCATAAAATCATAAAAAAAATCTGAAAAATTTCGGTGGGAGCCCTGCACTTTGCTACAGTAGCAATAGGTAGATAATATCAGTACTTCAATACAATAAAACTTTTGCAAATAAATTTTAACACAAAATTATTCAAAATTATAATTCATTGTGGCGTTAACATTATTATTCTATACAGAGCGGTCCAAAAGTCACCCCCCCCCCTCTTAACTTTTGAACCAGTTGAGATATCGACTTCAAATTTGTAACTTTTAAATAAGACAACTTAAACTATCTTTTAGGATATATTTAATACTTTCAGCTCTTAAAATGTGGGCAGGGGGGCATGGGGGCACATTTTTTTAAATGGAAAGGGGGTTCGTGTAATACATCATTTTAAAGCTTATAAAATTCTCCATTTAACTCCATATTTTTAAATTAAAAAAAAAAATTGGGTTTAAAATGGGGTTGAAAATGGGTATTAATGTCAAAATTCCTCTAAAAAAAAAACAAATAATTTTTTAAAAATACCTAATTATATCATAAAAAATTGTTAATTATACTTTTAAACTAATTTTAGTTGACATAAATAAAAATTTATAATAAAAAACTTAAAAATCGAATGTTTTAGCACAAAAAATTAAAAAAAAAATAAAAAACCTTAAAAACATTTTTAAAAAATTTAAAAATGTTAGTTTAAATAGAGAATTTTATAAGCTTTAAAATGATGTATCACACGACCCCCTTTCCATTTAAAAAAATGTCCCCCCATGCCCCCCTGTCCACATTTTAAGAGCTGAAAATATCAAATATATGCTAAAAGATAGTTTAAGTTGTCTTATTTAAGAGTTCTAAATTTGAAGTCGATATCTCAACTCGTTCAAAAGTTAAAAGGGGGGGGGTGACTTTTGGACCGCACTGTATATGTTAAAACACGCTATCTAGATCAGATATATAAAAAATGAAATGCGGTTTAGTTTATAAATAAATCTATAGCTTGTAAGGTCATTGGAACCCAACTGCAGATTGATCATGATCTTAATGTTTTTATTTACCTAAATACAAGATTATTTTATAAGAAGAGTTTAATTTTTGGAAAGTGATTGTTTAATTGATATTCATTTTTATTCACCTTACCGCCTGTATTATTTTACATCACTAAAAATTTATTACTGAATTAATTTAATTTATTGAGTTTTTTTCATCGTTATTAAATCGCTACATTTCTGAGAAAACTGTCGACTTGATTTTTTTATTTTGATGTTATTTATTTTAATTTTAAAAAAATTACAGATTGTGATATTTAAATACTTTTTTATTTAACTTATATTTATAGTTTTCTAAAGTTTTTTTGCGTTGGATGTTGGATTTTTTTTTCAAAAATATTTAATTTTATTACTTGAATCTACCACATGTATTGTTTTACATTAATTACTAATAATTTATTAACGAGTTTTATTCTTGCTACTTTTCTTAGGAAACTTTATACTTGATTCTTTCATTTTGGTATTATTTTAATTATAAAAAATTACCTAGTGTTTGTTTTATTTTCTAGATGGAGAAAGAAAACATATTTATGGAAAAAATTCAAATTCCAAGTAGAATTCAGCAAACATTAGCTGGATTCTACAAGGAAAATAAATACACAGACTGTACGTTCATAGTAAACGATGAAAAAATAAAAGCCCACAAGTTAATACTGGCAGCTGGAAGTCCAATTTTTGAAAAAATGTTTTTCGGCGAAATGTCCTCGGAAGAAATATTAATTTGCGACATAGATAAAGATGAATTTAAGCAATTAATAGATTTTATTTATTCGGAAACTGTGATTATAACTTCAGTTTACAACGCATGGGCATTATATTCAGCAAGTAATAAATATTTGATAGACGAATTAAGCCTTAGTTGTGTAGAATACATAAAAGAGAATCTCACTATGAATACTCTACCTTTGAGTTACGAATTTGCAGAGATGTACGATTTACTACAACTTCAACAAAAATGTCTGCGTGATATGTCTAACTTCACTCAAGGTTTATTTTTAACTGATTACCACATGAAAGCAACCACGATAAAACGAATCATTGCCGGGGGTTGTTTTATGAAAACACAAAATTTACTTGAAGAATTAATTAACTGGTGTATGCTGGAATGCCAGTTTAAAAATATTAACCCGACACCGGAAAATTTAGTTCGTGTATTAGAACAAAACGAGATCCTTAAATATATCAGATCCGATGTTAATCAACTTACAGACTATCGAACTTATCCTGATCGCGAATGCAAAAAAAATCTATATTCTGAACTAGTAGAATTAATTAAAAAAACGCAAATTGATCAGACTTCAGAAAAAATTAAAAGACCACCTCATTATTTTTCAATTTGTAAAAGTAGGAAAGAATATAAAATTGCAGAAAGGCTCGATTTGGCTCCAGGTGACGAGTTCGTTACAAACATTTCTGTAAACAAGAAAATGATTATCTTTGCACTGCATATTAACACTATGGTTGAGCCAAGTAATTATCAGAGCACAGAATCCGTTTCTTCCACTCGGACGATGGTCTTCCAGGCTGGCTTGGCTATCCGACCACACACAGAACCCGTTTGTTCGATAAGAGTAAGATTATTTGATGGAAATGCTCTCGTTGCTGAGCCAACTATTTGTAAAACACGACTGTCCTATCAAAGTAAATGCTACTTAGATCTGAACCCTTTACCAATTTTAGAACCAAACAAGACTTATACTTTAAGAATCTCCTTCAATGACAGTTTCTACCATATCTATAAATTTAATTTGATTTATATGAGTAATAAGTTACATAGGGAAGATTCCTGCATTAATTTTTATGAAACGAATGGTTCTATAATACAGGGAGTGACCTTTTATCCATTATAGTAATAGATTGATTTGGTTAATGAATAATTACAGGAATTGTTTTTTAATTTTCACTATTTTGGATTGGCTGTGGATCTCACTAGGTGAGTGATTAATTTATCAAAAATACTCAAATCGATCAAAGTTCAGAGGTTATCTATTTATTTTTCAATCTGTAAAATAAAAATTTAAAGTAGCCAAATGCTGGTTTTGGCTTCCGGTTGTGTCGACTGATCTGTGACTGCGAAAATAGTTATAAACTTTATATTAGGGGCTGTCCATATATTACATAACGCAATTTTTCAAAAAAATTGACCCCCTGTGTAACAAACTGTCACATTTACCAACACCCCCCCTCCCCCCTGTGTAACGCGTAACAATATAAAAATTTGTATTTTTTTTTCTTACTTAAACAAAAAAATCACTCAAACTTTAAAAAAATATTCGTAATCAATATCACACAGGGAAAAAATACTAGGTACTTCTTTTTACACTGAGTGTCACATATAACACGTATATTGTTTATGCACAGGTACACAAAATAGTACACACATTGGTGTTCTGTGACTACACATTCCGCGCGAAAATGTATCATCGCCGATGATTCATCGGCAAGATCACGCAAGAACAGGGCCGTAAGATTTTTTTTAATATCAGTGTCAACAGTTTTTTTACTGATTACAATATTATTTAAATATGCATAGTTTCGTCAATTTTTGTGTGAAAAGGGGAATTATGGGCGAGTAAATAGTAATTTATGTTGAAATAAAAATACATCTGCCAAGCTTAGGAAATAAATATTAAATTTATTAAATTCCATTACGTAACGTTTTCCTAGACCCCCCCCCTCCCCCCTGTCACAAACGGTAACAATTTCTCTGACCCCCTCCCCCCTAGGCGCGTTACGTAATATATGGACAGCCCCTCAGAACGATTAGAACTATGTAAAAGACATTATTATTATTGGCACACGCCTGTTCGTTTGGACTTTTAGTATTTAGATCTTTATTAGTTGGATAAGGGTAAAATATTCCTTTTCCATTCCAATGGGAAATCTCTTATTGTTTGAATAACTTTTTATAAAACCGACGCGTCGGTTATAAAATTTGTTTTGTTTATTATAGTTCTTTATTTGGTTTATTTTTTCATATAAAGACCACTTTACACGGAGCAATTTGTACGCAAGTTTGATGCTATGCAAGTTTGCTGCCAGATATAGCATGAGGACAATTGGACATTGATTTGCCTTTTCACGGAGCAAGTTGTACGCAAGTTTGGTGCTATATATTGCAAGGTAAACAGTGCTGTCAACCAGACAATTTTGACTTGTCTCTGCGTTTGTTGACAAAAATATAACCTAGCATTTGGTTTTTTAAGGAAGTTGTTTATTTAGACCGACCGACCTATTATTAATAATAATTATTAACATGTGCAGTTGCTACTATATTAGTAAAATAAAATCGATTTGGTAACTTTTTTTCCAGGTCGGTACCACGAAAATAACCATAAAACTTGCGTGAAAATCGCCGAAAAATAGAACATGTTCTAAATAATTTGATGGCACGAAAATGGCCTCAAACTTGCCTGAAGGCATGCGCAGTGACTGAATTATTCTTGCAACAAACTTGCATAGCATCAAACTTGCGCACAAATTGCTCCGTGTAAAGTGGCTTTTACAAGTTGGCTGTGCAATCTGTTAAAATTACACAGGGTCAAAAAATTAAGTTATAGATGTGTCCAGAAGATTTTAAACCTATTTTTGGGTAAATAAGAATATGGAGATAGTTTCGTTTTCAAGATATCGCATAGCAAGTAATACTATGCAGAAATTACAAGCCTACAAGTATATTTCTTGTTGCATGCTTTGGTTGTAAGCCTCATTTTTAGTTATGTTTGAGGCGCTGATCGTATCAACTCCAGTATTAGAGATACACAGCCACCGTTGGTGTACTACCAATGTGCGTACGCACTATCTTTAAAATTAGAATCAATCAACCAGTTTAAATCCAAAATTTATCCAAATATGAGTCATACAAAGGATAAATTTTACCCCAGAAAATGTTTAAATTATTCTTCTGGTTGGTCTTAATCTCAGCAAAACTCAGTCATTTCTGAAAATAAGTACTTATAGGAGAGTCTACTAAGGAGACTTATATCTCAAAAACCAAAATATAGTGTGGCAAAAGTGGGACCATACATAACACGTTAAAATTACTCAAAAACAGAATAACACCGAAATTACTCCCGGCGTGCCGGGAGTAACAGCGCGAGAGTAATTTGTCGCGGCAACGAAGGTTTTTTGCCTCAAAGATTTTATTATCTTAAAATTTTCATTTTGGTGTAACTAGAAATTCTGAAAATATAAGAAACTTTTCTAATATAAGGGTCCTAATTGGGCGCATAAATACGTAAATTCCCATAAATCTTAAAAAACGTTCAAAATTGTCTGTAATTATTAAAGTACAAGTGAAAAATTTTAAGCGCTTGAAATATTGTTTTTTTTTACTTTTAAGCACACAAAATTATGTGCCAAATTTCAAAATGAATAAATAAATTTAGCTCGATGTGATATATTTTTAAAATGTTTGTTTACTGTTTATGGTAAAAATTCGTAAATTTTAGTGTTATGGGCAACTTTGGCGGATTTTCGGCATGGGTTAGAATCTTTTGAGCATTTTAAAATTTGGAACATAATTTTGTATACTTAAAAGGAAAAAAAAATAAAATTTCAAGCCCTTTCATTTTTTCACTTATACAAAAATTACAGACAATTTTTAACGATTTTTTACGATTTATGGGTAATTTACCAATTTTAGGGGCCCAATTAGGACCCTTAGAAAAGTTTGAATACTCTAATATTTTTAGAGTTTTCTATACTGGAAATGCAATAAAACCTGCAGTGACTCATACCTCTGCTGCTTTCGTATAAGGGGTCCGCCTTTGCGAAGCTTCGACGAAATTACGCGAGTCGCACCCGAACTGGTATGATCTTCGCCTTTTACCACACATTCGCAACTGAGTCACTGCAAGTTTTATTGAATTTCCAGTAATGTTACACCCAAATAAAAATTTTAAGATAATAAAAAAAATATAAGGTCCACCCTAATATCAGGCACCTATTATTATGGATCGTAATTTATGATTTAAAACTTAAGACAAGATGGGAAAAATATCCATTTTCAAATTTTTGGATAGACTATTATTTTCATACATAATATAATCTAAATATCTATTTTGTATAATTTTTGGATTGGTGAGAGAGCATATAAACTTTGAAGTTATTTTTTGGAATATTTGTAATATATTATACAGGGTGATCAATAACTGGCATGCCAAAATTTAAGAGGTTATTCTACATCTAAAAATACCAAAACACTTAAATTTAATATTAAAGGAGTAATAGCCTTTGAAAAAGTAACGTTTTTGGTGGCAAAAAATGTTACTTCCTTGCTTCTACAGTGTTTACTCAAGGAATCTATATTTTTTACAATAAATTCAAAAAACAAACACATAAAAAGGTTTGGGACAAAAATGTGTTAAGCCTCACATATTTTGTCCGTCTACGCACGCCTCTGGATAAATTAAAAAATATTAATTGCCATAAACTTATTGCCCTTATTAGTATTAGGATACATGCAAAAGCTCGTCGCTCTATTTAAAGGGTACCAAAGTTATTAATGAAAAACCTTATTTTTATTACAGTTTTAAAGGGCCGTAGCTCCCTTAGGGCTCATTTCCGGACCAACTTTTTTTATATTTTTGGATCTAGAATCACCTCTTAAATTTTGGCATGACAGTTATTGATCACCCTGTATATTAATATAAATTAACTAATATTATGTGGACTTGGATTATTTTTCCCTTGTTTTCTTCACTTTAATTTAAGTTTTAATATACAATTGTTATGCCATTCTTGCTTTATTTATTTAAATAAAATATATTTTTATTATTAGTTTCATTATCTCTTTTTTATTGCTACCAATAAAGACACGTTGGTGTTAAAATGATTTTTACTGTAAGAAACCTATATTTTAGTATTCATATACCCCAAATATATCAAGTAGGTACTGTTATAAAAGAATAAAAAACCGGTCACAATGACTAATAAAAATAATAATTATAATTAAATTCAGAAATTAGCGTATTATATGAGATCCATCCCATATAGCACACGATATCCCCCGGATATCCTCTCAATGTCCTTTTAATCTCGCATGTCCCGGGACATTAGTCGTATATCCCAAGGATATCCCGAATAGTATATTCTATAACTAGTATGGAATAGACAATATTTCGCGCCAGAGGAAAGTTTGTCATACGAGCCGGCAGGCGAGTATGACGGTCCGGCGAGCGCGGAATTAATATTCCATACGTGTTGTAGACTATACTTTTTCTTCGACTGCAAATATGAAACACTGTATGGCTTTAAACTGCGGACAAGGTTAAAAACAATGTTTTTTGTGACCTGACATTGTAAATGCAACAAAACACATATTTTTAAATAAACCAATTAATGTTATTTAATAATTTTATCAAATTAGTAGTTAAACGAGATTTTTATTTAATTTTAGCACATATTTACAAATTATAATGCAAAAATTGAAGGTTATGTCAGATTGTTGTGACAGATATCAGGTTTAAATATTTAACAATAGATGGAACAGTTTTAATTATTTTGAACTAAAATGATAAAAAAAAACTGGTCAAATATTAAGAAAAACTAATAAACTTTATGTAATTTTAACGCAAAACTTTAAATTGCATTAAATTATTCAATATTTCCTGGTAAAATATATAAATTATTGCCAGAGAAGGCACTACATGTGCTCATTCTAACATTTGATACGAAATATTCATACCGTATCTAGAGCTAGAATGGATTCATTCTGTGTTTGAAAAGTGTGTGTATTTGCTTACATTCTAAAGCAGTCATAGAAAAAGATATGTCTTGATGATATACTGCCCGTATATCCCAAGAGAAGATTTTTTTATCGTATTATACAAAAGTTCGATGCATATGTCTTCTCTACCGTGGATTATGTATTTTTTTTTACTACTAGCACTATTTAACCATTATGATTTAGATAAAGAAATGACATGTCAAAAGGAATTCTGTTTCTAGAAATTTCCATAAAAATCAAGTAGCCTTGATCTATAATACAGAAAACAGACGTTTAAAAATTTAGTTTTTTTATTAGATTTTTAACATACATAATATTTGGTTAATTTCATTAACTAGTGATGATAATATTTAATGGGTAGGTAAATTTGCTGTTTTTATTATCTAGGGGGAAATACCCATGAATGGGACATATTATTGAATGGGACAGTGCCTGTTTCTGAACTTCGTAATTTTTGGTTTTTATTACCATGCTTAGATGGCCCTACATGTGCAGTTAAAAAATAATAAAAAATGGCAAAGTTCAGACTGGGGTTTTTGAAAAATTTAAAAAGTTTTACCAAGTCAAAAGTAATTTTTATAATAATTTTCAAATATATTTTATTGACGCAAGGCAAAAGGAAATTGTTTGAATTTGGTTTATGTAATAGTCTAGAACAGCACGAAACATATACCAAATAATCGAATATTACAGATAAAGGTAAATATTTTTGTCCTATTTTTTTTTGATAATGTTAGTATTCTTGAATGGGACAAATTTCGTTTCCTTGAATGGGACAACTATTTTATTGCATATTTAATTCCTATTCATCTCTTTTAAATAAATAATCACTCTTAAAGGACAGAAAGTGTCTAGTGTACTACCCATTCAACAATTTGGAACAGTTCCCAGCAAACATTGGTTCGTTGTCCGCCCGTTGGCCAAACATAGGCGTGCCAATGTTTCCTACATTGGACCAATGTTGGCAAACCCACATTGGGTCTACATACCGAGGTAGACATCAGCCGCCCTACGGCCGCATACGACGGGCTGATGTTGGCAAAACTGAATTGACCCTACATTGGCCACCCGAAGGCCAACGAAAATATTTTCAAGTTGGGAATTTATCATTGGCCGGCCTTAGGTTGACCAACGTACGTTGGTCCAAACCAATGTACGATTTTATGATCGAAATTATCGTTGGCTTTAAGGCGGCCTTCTGGTGGCCAATATAAGACCAATGAAGTTTTTCCAACATTGGCCCGTCGTATGCGGCCTTAGGGCGTGTTTGATGGGTTAGAACTCAAATCAAACTAATATTTGATATTGATCTAAAAAAACATGAATCAAAGTTTGGTAAAATTATTTAAATAATAAAAGTAAATTCTAGGTCAAAAAAAGAATGTAACACTTTAACAGCTATATTTTTTGTTATGAAATGACATCATAGGTTTATTGTTATTAGTGATAATAATAGCTATTTTCATGATTTGTTATCTTTTATAGCAATTTTATTCTTGTCCCATTCAATAATAGGCCTTTGTTATTTAAGCTGAACCATTTTGGTATTAGAGGTTTGCTGTTAAAATGGATTAATGGATTTTTACTGAACAGAACATTTCGCGTCAAAGTTGGACTGTCTTTTTCACAATTTCTTGCTGTAATAAGTGGTGTACCTCAAGGGTCAGTGCTAGGGCCTTTACTATTTTTAATATATACTTCGGATCTTCCACGTCTTCTATACTGCATGAGTTCTTTGTTCGCCGATGATTCGAAATTTTATGGGAATCCTCTTACAGAGCACTTCTTTCTACAACAAGACTTAAATTTAGTGTTTGAATGGAGCAAAAAATGGCTAATACCTCTAAACTTTGCCAAATGCGTAGTGCTTCATATAGGCAAGAGTAACCCAAAGTTTGACTATTTTTTAAATAATATTCCCCTACAAAAAGTGGATCAGTATACTGACTTAGGTGTGTTGATTACTAGTGACCTCTCTTGGACGGCCCACATAACCTCAATTTGCAACAAATCAAAGAGGAATCTGTTTTTATTTAAAAAAGTGTTTTCAAAACCTAAGATTTCTACTGCAGTTAATTTGTATAAAACCTATATTCGTCCTAGACTAGAGTTTGGTTCATCAGTTTGGCATCCTGATTTTGTGCGAGATACAAATCTCATCGAGTCCGTACAGCGCTATGCTACAAGGTTACCATATGGTAGAAACAGGCCCACATATTCTGACCGTCTAAGAATATTTAGACTTCCGTCTGAGGCTGATAGACTTACACGTGGCTCTTTAATTATGACTTATCGGATTTTACATGACCAGTTTAGTTTGGACTTACGTCAAATGTTTACTCTAAATGAGGATCGTCGTCTCCGTGGGCACAGTCTCAAGTTAAGACAAGAATTTGCCCGTTCCAGACCCAGAAGAAGCTTTTTAAATAATCGCATATTTGACACTTGGAACTCTCTGCCAGAAAATGTAGTGAATGCGCCCTCTGTTACCGACTTTAAAAACCGCTTGGACAATTTTTTGTTTAATATTGATGCATAATTAGTATATCTTTTAGTCTCTGCTTTTTAAGCTAATTATATATTTTTTTATTTTTTGAGTTTAATAGGCCTAGCCTCAACTCTTATATTAATAATAATAATAATAATACCAATTCCTTGAATGGGACAAGTTAATTTTTTTTTAATGCTTGTAGTTTTGGTAAAAATTAATATTATTCAGGTCTAACACTTAAACTTCTTTTGTTGTATGATAACTAAGATAAAATTACGTATAAAAGATTAAAAATAAAAATTTGGCAGCCGTTAAAAAAAAAGTGTCCCATCTCCCCCTACTAGTAGATTATTTTATTTTACCACTAGGTGAAAAAATGTCATTTCTCGAATTAAAAACTACTAAGGGATCGTTCAAATATTACGTAACGCAAATTGTACCAAAACTCATACACTTCATACCCCGCGTTGTTAAAGGCTGTAAAGATTTTATATTTTGGCTACCCCTACATATCCCCTATTTGGGGGGATAGCCAAAACATGAAATCTCTACAGCCTTTAATAACACGAGAAACGTAGTATGAAGTGTAAGAATTTTGGTACAATTTGCGTTACGTAACACTTCCAAATTAATGGTGACTACTAGTAGTGAAAAAAAATACTATTTGAAAATACTATTTTTTTGTATTATGCTTACCTACTCCTAGTTTGTTATAAATCCCATATATTACAATAATAAATTAGATGAAACGTTGCAAGCACCCTGTTAAAACATCGGCACTATTGTACACTAGAGCCATCTAGTTTGCAAATTTCAAACTAGGTGTTTTGTTTGATTTTAAATTCCGTATCTTTAAAACATTATATTCTAGCAAAAAACTGTATATAACATTTTTTATAGGGCTTAAAAAGAGCTTTTATTTAAAATATAATTTTTTGAAATCGGGTTATAAATATGTGAAATATGCTATAAAAAACCTTTTACTACTTTAAACGCCAATATCTCGAAAACAATGCGTTTTAGGAAAACGT
The DNA here is from genome assembly GCA_958510825.1 of Brachypterus glaber. Classification (NCBI taxonomy): domain Eukaryota; kingdom Metazoa; phylum Arthropoda; class Insecta; order Coleoptera; family Kateretidae; genus Brachypterus; species Brachypterus glaber. The sequence continues at coordinate 62,731,344 of OY294046.1, read as the reverse complement.
TGTTTATAACATTTTTTGACCAATTTAAAATTATCTTTTATATAAGTGCTAAATTAACCAAATACAATAATAATTGCCTTAATTATAAACAAAAAACGCTAAAAATAGGAGTTTTACCCTATTTTTACCCCCTTACCCCCAATCGTTTACCCCCAAAATCTAATCAGCTCTTCGGAATACGATAAGAAACAATATGCAAAAAACCGCAAGTCGATATCTTATGTAGAAATGGAGTTAGAGAGTTTAAAACGTCTAAAACGTGGTCAAAAAACGTCGTGAAAAAACCGTGGTCAAAGATTTTCACTTTTCGGCGAAGATTTCAGTACATCGGCACTCTTAGTAGCACTAAGTGCCGATGTAATTCCAGTAAACATTGGATTTGACCAGGTGTCAGGTTATTGTTTATAACAGTTGTACTTAAATGCGCTGTCATCAATAAAAATATTGCACTATAGTGTGTGAAGGTTTTTATACTAATTAAACAAACTTCTATTATAAATATAAATGTTTAATATTAAAATATAATTTAAAATAGATAAAATAATTACTAAAAACTAAAGGGAGATGAAAGCGTATATTCACATGCTGAAAAAGGAATGTGGGGTAGAGAAACAGGTAAAAGGGGATAGATGATGCAAACCAAACATCAAATAATTTTTCGAATTTCGAAAATAATAATTTAAATAATTATTTAATTTTGATTTGTTTCTAATTAAGGTACTTGGTGTAATCAAACATTTATAGACGGATTCCGGGATTCCTTGACGCAACAAAGTTCAATAATTCTTCACTGTCCTCGCATACGAAAGGTTTGACGTGGTGGCAAGCGACATCGTGCCATTTGATTCCGTCGTTGTAGAAATTGTTCAAAATTGACAAACATGATTCATCGTTACCCTAAAATTAAAAAAAAAAATAATAGTAAGAACATACCCTAAAGATGTGTAGGTGTTTTTTTTTATATGGTTTGGAAATTGCTTAATTTTTACTAAAAGTTTGGAGACGATCAAGTTATTTATTTATTTTTTCAATGTGGTTGTTTCTTAGATCAAATGTAATTTATTCTGTTTAAAGGCGATTTAAGTTTTTTCCTATTTTCAAATTTTTGCAGATACATACGTCGCCGTGGGGGTTGGGAGTGTGATCCGCCTTAATGTTGGCCCAGGTGGGAAAGTTGGACCTTGTAGTTGGGAATTTTGAGTGAAGGTGATGACTTTTTTTTTTAGTTATTTGCGGGACACAGTTAGTAAATTCGAGGTAGGTGTGTTGGAAAATTTGGAGAAGTTGGAAATATCAACAACAAGCAACTACGATGGTATTTACAAGTTGGGAACACTAGCTTAAGGTTTCCAACTTGGAAATTTTAAGTTAACTTCCAGTTGAAAACACCAACAATATTTTTATATTTTTTTGTTTGTTTTATTTTTATTAGTTGGAAAATTTTGGTTTGGTTGTACACATGATTTTTTCTAGATCCTCTTCATGTGAGGTTTGCCAAAAAGACATCCAGATTTTTTTAAGGAGTTAAATTAAGCAAATTGGTTAAATAACATTTTTACAACGTGAATAATTATAATTATTAATTTAGTGTTGAAAATATGTGTTTTTCTTGTTGTTGAGCTAGGTGAACTTTCGATTATATACTTTTTAAAATAAAGCAAAACATTTTAAGTTTTTTTTTATTTAGAGCGTAAAATGCGGTTAATATCTGTAGATAGTGCGACAAACGTCAACTTTTTATTTTGAAAAAGTATACTTTTTAACAGGGCCAAACATGGTTGTGAAAAAAATACTGTTATTTTTTTAGTTTATCAGTTATTAACATTTAAGGACAATAACCCGAATAAAATAAACCTGTTTAACAGTTATTTTAAAACATTTAATCAAAAATCGTTTAAACTGCCTAATGATAAATAGTGGATCAGGTAAGTTATAGTTGAATTAACCTTGATAATATCATATTATGCAGTAATATTGTGAATTCATTGATAAATTAATATGTTTTGTTTACGTTTCTAGATTTATATAAATGTTTTATATGCATAAATGATCCTTTATAACATAACAATATTAAAATTAATAATATATATTTTTTGCAACAAAAGATAAATGAATATGTTAAAATATATTATGTATATGACGTATGTTTTCGCAGAAATATACCTAACTAGAATTTAAGACGAATAACAGATTTTTTTGCAAAAAATATGAAAAGATGTAAAAATATAATATATTATTATGATATTATGGATGTCCTTCTTGCACTGAACAAAAACTTTTTATGGAGGCGAAAATTCTTTTTTGGATACGCCGTAGCGCCGTCATATGTATTATACCAATATCATATTTAATGTGAAAATTTCACGGTGTTTACATTTAAAACAATCTTTACGATTAAATTGTTTACTTGTAAGGCGAATTACGCATATCCCGTAAAATGTGGGAAGTTTTGAAAGTGAGCGTCAATAGTTTTAAAAACTGGATAAAATTTTGGTGATAAACTGAAAGTTAAAAAATATATATCAAGCACTGCATCAACGAGAGTGAAATTGATTGATTGAGGAAGAGAGACTAGATGAGGGTACGCATCTCTAACAATGCGCCCCCCTTCGGGCCTATTGTTGGCTCTTTCTAGTCGAACAGCTTCGTTTCCTTTATCAGGCTTACTAGTCTGTTTAATAGATTTGGAGAACATGGCTTCTGGGTTACCATTCCCAGGTTGCCGGCGTCTCCACCATACAGTCAAGAAGAACATGAGAGGCTGTTTCCGCCTTCTCATTACACAACCTGCATAATAACTCGTTCCTATGCACACGGATGGTGTGCATGTGTTTCCTCAGATGGCAGTGACCAGTTATTAGCCCTATCACCTTCTGAGGTGGTTCCTACTAAGATGTAGGAGGTTCTTAGTTAATGGACCAGCGGTTATTACATTGCCAAGTATTAAACTTGCTTTGCCTAAGTCCCGGTGCCTGACCCCACTTTGCGGGGGGTTTTATGCAGTTGGATATCCAGTATTTTACAGTGGTTTTGGTTATGCCAATGGCCGGCTCAGGTCCAATCAAGGGAGTTTCCGACCCTTTTCTTGCGAGTTGATCTCTTTTATTGCCATGGATGCCTTTGTGCCCAGGCACCTACCCTAAAGTTACTTTATTGTGATTGGCTAAGGTTATGAGGTTGTTTCGACAGTCCCAAATCTGTTTAGATTTGGTTTCAGTTAGAAATGGCTTTGAGTTCCGACTGACTATCAGAAAGTATGAGGATTTTCCTATTACTATAGTTCCTCCTCAAGTTTTCCTGAATACAGTTATTAATAGCGTATTAATATATTAGCATTAACGTTAACGACGACTTTTTAATGGGTTAATTCAAAGTTAAATATTGATAAATGACCACTTGACAGGTATAACAAATTATACTTTTTTTTAATCAATAAGGTATTAATTTATAACTATTAATTTTATATTAACAAGAATAAGTACTTATATAAAGTAGTCAATTATTACCTTACTTTTTATATAAAAAAGAATAATTTCTAGTCTCTTATTTTTCAGATACGTCACGACGTTTCGAAATTTACAAGTCGTTATGTATCTTTTCCTACGATCCTCTATGAAAATGCCATTTAGCACATTCTTTTGTTCTTTAGAAAACGCCTTATATCACACTAGTTTGATATTTTCATATGACCCTAGTGTGATATTTATGTATGGAGGGTTACCTAATTTTATTTAAACATTTACCTCGTAGATTCTACGAATTTTATTTACCTTGTTTTATAAGCCATTTTCCACCTTTCACCACAGGCTTTTTTGATATATTTTATGTTTTTTAATCCAAAAATTTCATGTCAAAAATAGAACTACAGTTATAACGTTACTATTTTGACCATTACTGTCTAGATTTTATACAAATAACTTAATTTTAATTTAGTTACCTTACATTTTATAAAAAAAAACATCAAAATACTCACTATTTTTTTTATGAAATGTAAAACAGTAATGTCCTATGAGCAGCATAACCGCAGAAATCTAATTTAACTAGCAAACTGTCAAGTTTGCCTTCATTTAGGACAAGCATATAGGCAACCCATTCAACAGCTATGTAAAATAATACCTATATTGTATATTTATATTTAAAACCAAGAAAATTAAAGGCAAATTAAAATTATATTTCCTGTTTTACATACATATATAAATTATATGCTATTTATTATTATTTTGTGCTTCTCTTTTCTTAAAAATTAATAAAAATTAGAAAATTTTAAAATCAGAAACTTCATATTTTTTCGGGATCGTAGGAAAAATAGTGTACATAACACGGTTCACCTGGGCGATTTTAAATAAAAATTTCGTGGACCCCTACATTTTTTGGGCTAAAACATACCTGATGACATAAGAAATCAATTCCCATTTGAAAGAAAATTGTAAAAGATACACTTTTTTAGAAAGATAAAAAAACGTTTTTTTGAGTAATAGGGTGTGTCAAAAAATCCCGATTTTCAAAATCAAAATCGCTCTCTAGCTTAAAAGTTGCTCCTTAGTAAAAAACAGTGGCCACTCAAAAATGAACCAAATCGATAAATGTTTAGAGGTAGCTCAAAGCAGTCAAACTTTAAAAAAAATCGGTACCTGTTTTTCGGATAAAAACTGATACCGAAAAAAATTGAGGAAATCTTGGAGGATTTCTTTGGTATTATTTAGAAACAATACTAAATGTAAGAACTAAAAAAATTATATCCCCCCTCCTTTTAAGTTAGAACATGAAAAAATCGGAAATTATTTGAAAATTTCGCGAAAATTTTATTTTTGCAAGTTTTTAAAAGTGCATAAAAAATAGTTTTAAATAAAAAATCTACAAAATTATATATTTGTATATAAGCATATATACATGTTAACCTACATGACTATACAGAAGACATAATTCTTTTCCGCAAGTTAAGTAAAAAAAAATAATTTCGATTCGAAACCGGGTGGATTTTCTGTTTTTTGCCTAAAACTTTTTTCGGTGTACTTTTTTATTTTTTCTGGTTGGAATATACTTTTTTATGTAAAAACACACAAAAAAGTTTATGTGGTTTAACATCGCAGGTTTAACCGTTTTAAAGATAAATGCATTTAAAGGTAAATTTTTACGCATGAAGAACCAAAAATAAAAATAATAAAAAAATATAAAGCCAAAAACAAAAATTTTAGTAATGGGTGGTTATTTAACATTAAAAACATAGAAAAAATTTATATGCACACGGTCAAAAAATCATTCCTAAGGAAGTTATGTCCTTTTAAATATACCCTATTTAAAAAAAAAATCGCGAAATCTTCAAATAATTAGCGTTTTTTTATGTTCTAACTTAAGGGGAGGGGGGATATAATTTTTTTAGTTTCTCACAATTAGTATTGTTTCTAAATATTATCAAAGAAACCCTTCAAAATTTCCTTAATTTTATATACAATCACTTTTTATCCGAAAAACAGGTACCGATATTTTTCAAAGTTTGAGTGCTTTGAGCTACCTCTAAACATTAATCGATTTGGCTCATTTTTGAGTGGCCACCGTTTTTTACTAAGGAGCAACTTTTGAGCTAAAGAGCCTTTTCGATTTCGAAAATTGGAATTTTTTGACACACCCTATTACTCAAAAAAACGTTTTTTTATCTTTCTAAAAAAGTGTACCTTTTACGATTTTCTTTCAAATGAAAATTGATTTCTTATGTCATCAGGTATGTTTTCGTCCAAAAAATGTAGGGGTCCACGAAATTTTTATTTAAAATCGCCCAGGTGAACCGTGATAACTCGTTGAAAGTGTATTTCATACACTAGTGGGATTTCCTTCCTTCCTTCCTTCCTTCCCACTCGCGTGAAATATGTCACTTTCCACACTAGTTATGTAATATACTATTTTAGCGTTTATTCAACCGTTTTCTGAATCTTTCAACCCATTAAACCCGTAATTAAACCCAACGTTCTACCCTTACCAAGGGTCCCTTGGCAAGGGTTGGATAAAGGCAGAGAAAGATTTTTACCATGGTAAACATGGTTGATGGAGTTTTTTGTTTTGTTTAGCGTATGGCATTATTGCCGGGGAGACCCACCGTAGTGGGTAGTTCCGGCGCCTGTTGCATCTTTAACCCTGTTTTAGGTAGTTAGTAGCGATGCCTACTAACCCAGGAGGACCGACGGCTTTATGTGCCCTCCGAAGCACATGGTTACGGTGGAATTTTTATTTGAAAAATTTTTGTTCTCTGACCGGGGATCGAACCTCGGACCTCTTGGTTAGAAGACCAGAGTCTTCTCGACTGAGCTACCACCGCTCCCGTTGATGAAGTCGTAAGCTTAAGCTTACGACTTCTTCTACGACTTGATGAAGTCGTAAGCCGTCTTTAACTTCTTCATTTTTTAAAAGTATTTCATTGTAATTAAAATAACCTAAATGTGTTTAAGTTTTGAAGTCGGTTGAAGCTCTTGTATAAGTTATAGTTCGTTAAACCAGAATGGGAAGATCGGCAACTGGCTAGTAGGTGAGAGAATAGGGTTCGATTCCCGGTGTCGATTTTTTTATTTTTTACCTACTACCTTCCAGCCTAGGCTTTGTAAACTATTACACTACTACACGTAATAGAGATAAAATTAAACTTCCGTTTTTAAGACTGCATTCTAGTAGGCATTGCTTTAATTATTTTGGTCCCTCTTTTTACAACAGTTTACCCATTGAAATAACTCAATTGGGTGACAATACGTTCAAAAAAAGGCTGAAACATTACCTTTTGGTTCATGCATTTTATTCCACGGACGAATTCACTAATTCTCTTAGAAATTTTAATATAAACGAATTCTAATTTTTGTGATATCTGTTTATGTTGTTATTTATTTTATTATGTTTAGTTATTTAGTTACATTTTCAAATACCATCTTGACGATTGCAAACTTGTAAAAACTTGTATTTAGCATAAATAAAATCTATTCTATCTATTCTATAACCGTTTTTTCTGATGATTTAATATTTACCTGTGCAGCTTCGCGGTTATCAGGTTGAGCTTGTCCGTATCCACCGGTGGCGCTCCAGTCTCCAGAATTTCTTTGGGCAGTTGGTCCAATTTTGGCTCCAGATCCTGACCAGAACCATCCGTTGATGTTTGGTGGTTGTAAATCGGGCCTGTCACAACCAGCGAAGTTACATTTACGTCCAGAGGTCCAGATGTAACGGACGTTTCCTCTGGCGATCCTTTGCTTGATGAATTCGTTCTCTTGGGGTGTTTCTAGGGACACGGCGTCCATACAGTGACGCCTGCAGATGTTTCTGGCGTCTAACCAATCGACTTCGAGTCCACGCGTAGGTTGATGTTCCCAACTGAAGAAGTAGGAGTGTGTTACACCTCTGGCATCTCTGTAGTTTGCGTGGCGCACCCCTTAAAAGTACAAGTGTTTTTTAGTTAAATTAAAATTACAGTTTTGGTTAATTTATTTTCTAATGCTGACTCTTATTCCACCTTTGAACCCTTGATTAAAGGGATTTATGGGATGAAAAGTGTAATCATTCAAGGATGGTTTTGAAATAGGAAAGGCAAAATCCAAATTTGGTGCCCTTGGCCAAATTGGGCCCCTTAGGTCGCGAGTTGATAACCGCCCAAGAGTTGATTAAAAAGGTCTGATCCCCCAGTTTTTCGCCCTTCAAGAACTTGGTGTGCTTAGTTTTCTTAACACCGTCCGGACCGTCCGGGCCTGTGTGCCCCTTAAAGGGCAAAAAAAATTGTAAAACTCTGTATGTATATGTAATTTTATGGCCTTTTTAGGGAACGAACGAACGAACGCTTTTGAACTTTTGTTAACTGTGTTAGCAAATATCTCGAAACTCGAAACAATTTATACCCTGGTAAAAATTTTTATCAACTCTTGAGCAAGTCTGGCTCAAGATTCTTGATCAAGTAACTGCATTCAAATTTTGACAATTCTGGCGCAAGATACTGTCGACAGATTCTTGCTCAAGAATTGCCACAGATACTTTGTCAAGATTCTTGGACAAGTATTGAGCAAGAATATAGCAAGAAAAATTGACAAGAAATCTGACGCTCCCCACTACCACACTTTGAGACTCGTAAAAGTAGGGGTTCTCATTCTATGTAAGCGATTTTTTTTATCATTATTTTCATTAATAATTAAATTTGCAAACAAATTATTGGTTCATGAAAAGCGATCTCTATCATGATCAAATCATACTTGTTGATCAGACTATAAACAAGATTTCAAATGAGAACCACTGAAGTGCTATATTTCCCATGTCTAAGTAAGAAAGAAGGGAGAGCTGCGCGCTCATGGACCCTAGCGTTTTTCGCGCAAAAGTAGGTCAAGATTCTTGACCAAGAATCTTGTCAAATTCTTGCTACAGCCTTGAACAAGGTATTGATAAACGCTCTGCTTCCAGAATCTTGCTTAAGTCTTGCCCAAGCCTGGATACAGAATCTTGATTAATTCTCTTGCTCAAGAATTGTCCAATTCTTTTTAAAAAGGAACTTTGTCAAGTACTCTGGTCAATAAACTTGTCCAAGATCAATGTTGCTAGGGTAACTTCAAAAAGCTTTTAAGCATTTAAAAGGGTTTAAAAATATACCTACTCCTTTTAATAATAATGTTTGATTTGACACCTAAAACATCATGATAATAATACCTAATTTTTTAATAAACCTAAAAATACGTAAAAAAAGGCAACTTACTACTTGCACAACTTCTTGGGTCGGGAAGGGCTAATCTTCTTTGGGCAGCTACTATAGTGGCTCCTACTATTAGGAGTAATATTTGTTTTACCATTCTTGATTCTGAAAATAAAAAAAAATTAAATATTCGTAGTTTAGAATTTCCGAGTATATTTTCAATTTTGGCGAAGGCGCACATACAGTTGACTTGGAAATATGTTACAGACCTACAGGAGGTCTCGAAATTAATCAAAATAAATATGAGCAAGGCAAAATTTTAAATCAAAAATCAAGCACCACCTTTTTTATTGGTTGATTTTGCAGTCTAGGGCTTACTAAGTAAAACATAGCCAAAATTAAAATAATCCTTATTTTTTTTATATTTTTTTCAGTGTATGCTTAATTTTTATTGAGGAAATCAAACCAATAAATATTTCTTCTTCATCTGTAAATACATAATTAAAAAGTGCCCTAACATAGAGCCTTTAAGCATCAAAGCTAACATATTTTATTTAAATTACTATATTGTGTTTTTGGCACTTAGAACCATTTTACGGCTACTTTAAATAAAATAAAACATCTTCCTAATGTTTCAAGAATATTTTAATTTTTTTTTAAATATTTACATAGGTTATCACGACAGGCTTGACCAAAAGATGACAATTTGCCTACTTTAATTTAAATTATCTTAAAAACAAATGAAAATAAAATTATATATATATGGAGTAAATTACCATAGAAAAATACATTCTTTCGATATCCCCAATAAAAATTTAGCATACACTGAAAAAATATAAAAACAAAGTCCAAACGAATTATTAGTAGTTTGTTTATACTGTCAGTACTGTCAGATCGTCGTTTGTTTCAGTTCATTTTTCGACTTCTACTGTGTTTTAATTGTTTTTTTGCTGCATTTGTTTATAACTTTAAACATGACCTGTATTGTTGCTTTATGAACAGCAAAGGTTCAATCCCTGGTGTACTCAAAGTAGGTGTACAAAATCCCGAAATGCAAACACATTTCGAAAAATTCATATAAAATAACTAAACAAAAAACTATTTCGACGTTTCTTCGTAGATATTTATTTTTTTTTGTTGCATTTTTTACATTTTTTTTACACATAAAACTAAGGTTAAAAAATACTTGTCAAAAACAACAATAATAGTGCGCATGTGCAAGTTTATCGCAGATGCGCAAGGCACATTTATCACAGTATTTCGCAATGGCTTTGGAGGTCTTTCCTTGTCTATGGTTTAAATTAGTAGTTTAAGTTTGAACGTAAAGCACAATGTAGATTACTTTGTCAGTGAAATGTATGTAAATCTTTTTTTTTAATCATCAAAGTATATTATTACAATTAAAATGTATCGAATCAATTTAATGTTTTACTTTCATGTTTTGAATAAATTGTACATAGAAAGTTAATTTTTCGATTAATAAGTCCATGTCACGAAATATAATTTATAAGTTTATTACCCTTTTTTCTCGCCATTTAAATATAATAGATATATCTATTTTAGTGTATTAATTACATACTGGGTGGGCAAATGTATTCTAACTATTGTTTTTACTGTTCCACATGTACCCTAGTTAATAAGTATCTACTTAACATGCTTGGGGATTAGGGCATCTAAAAAACACAAACATTTGACAATTTTAAGTGCCCCTTTTCGTGTAAAAAATACCATAACAAAATACTGTACAAAATTTCAGCTTATATTTTTTTGAAATACGCTATTACGGATATACAATCTTTTGAGCCACTACACGGAAAAAAAAATTATAGCTAGGAGCGCTATAACACACATACCAAGCAAATTATAATCGCTTATTATATAAATACAAGGCTTTCTCTTACAATTATGGCAGTCAGTGTAAAAATTTATATGAAATACTTTAATTGTTTATTGAATAATAAAATATAACAAATAGTATGGCATTTATAGCTTAAATAGATTTAATTATTGTCCGTGCTAATAATTTTTATAATATAATAAAATTTCTGTAAATTTATAATAGTGCCTGTAATAAATATAATCGTGTCTGTAATATATATATATAATCGTTTCCAATTTATTTTTAACATTATTAGTTATTGTGTCCCTTATAATCTATAGCTTAAATCACTATAATTTGCCACTGTTACCAAATATCTTATAATGTATAGCGCAGAGCCCACTAATTTCTTTCCGTGTAGATCTGAATATTACGCCCTTGTTTTTAGTAATCATTTCTTTGTGTGTACAAAGTATATAGGTACACTGATAGAACACTATCGTAATCAATAGCGTAATTAGGTTATAGAATACAACAATAAATAGTTGTATATACGCCAACCACTATATATTGCATAGAATACAACAACAAACAAGTAAACGCGTTCGGTATTTACAAACGAGTGCAGATGTTCGATTTACAACAAAAAATTGTAAGCATTTTATTTTTAATTCACATATTACATGTATGTGCACATAAAAACTATATATCACATGTAATAACATGACATGTACAGTTGATGTATACAGGGTTATTCTTTTAAATGTAACACTCAACTGTAACTTTTGAACGGGATGATATATAAACTTTAAAATTGGAATATCCATATCAAAAAAACTATAATTTTTCATATTTTTCAATTTTTTATTCGGTAAGGCGGCGCCAGGGGGGCAGTGGGGACAATATTTTAAATGGCACCCTAGGTCTTGTTATACGTCATTTTAAAGAGTTTAAATTTCTTTATTAACTATGTACCTATTTATTTTTTAATAGTTTTTTTGAACAATTTTTTTTCTACAAAATTTATGAAATTTTCAATATTTAAAAAAAAATAATTTTGGAAATTTTACACAAAAAGGTCAGAATAGTTAATACATGGTGTATTTTCATGTTAAGACTAATTATTTATCATATTCATGTACAATTTTTAATATTTATGCACAAAACATTAAAAATTTGAATAATTTTGAAGAAAAAAGAATCTTCAAAATTTTTTTTTTAATATTTAATATTAAAAAATAAGTAGTTACAATTTTAAATAGAAAATTTTAAGCTCTTTAAAATGACGTATTACAAGACCTAGGGTGCCATTTAAAATATTGTCCCCCATTGCCCGCCTGGCGCCGCCTTACCGAATAAAAAAAATTAAAAATATGGCATGATAGCTTTTATTGTTTGATATATACATTCCAAAATTAAAGTTTATATCTCATTGCGTTCAAAACATACGGGGGGTGTACCATTTAAAAGAATAACCCTATATGCTTATCGTTAGGTATACTTATGCACATAAAAATCTTATCTATGATGGAAATTTCAGCCCAAAAAGCCTACTTTTAAAATTTTGATGAAATCAGCTGATTTCCGCCATCTTTATTAATGATCCTTCATCAAATTATCGGCACTATAGTACAACAACGTTGTTGTAAAATTAAATACTATGAATTTGTGTAGTATACATACATGGTTTGATTGTATTTAATGTGACGTTATAATGTTTTAGAATAATCGTAAAAATTCTATTCTATACCTAAAAGTTGACACAAAAACGTTCTGCATTAATAATTTTAGATTTTTCTATCAGTGTCGACGAACTAATAACTCTTCTTTCAAGAATACGCATACCGTTAAAATAAATTATCGCCATCTCGGTTTGTTTGTAAACAAATAGTATGTATATTCAGGCCTGAACAATAACAGGTACCAGTAACTGGTATTGTTGTCTCTGTTAGAACAAAGATGTGCGAGTAAGATAGAGGAATGTTTATGTTGCCGACATTTCTGTCAGTTTTAACGAATGAAATGCTTATTCTAGAGAGAAGAGTTATTAGTTCGTTGATCTGTGTACAGTGTAAATTATATACATTAGGGTGGGTCAAAAAAACCGACTATTTTTTTTTACTTTGTACTCTGAAAAATCGGTTGCTAGACACCTCTAGAAAATTCTCACCAAATATAAGCTCTTAATTTTGATAAGAAGGTCCTCCGCTTTACAATTTTCCATTTTTTCCTCAGTATTAGAAACAAAAATTCATATCTCTTTGACAACTGTTCGTTAAAAAGTATTTCTCCCCATATTCTTGTAGAAAATCGAACGCTCTACAAAAAAGGTCTCTTACAATTTTTTCGTAAACCTCACCGTTTAAAAGATTCAAAGGTTAAAGTTTGATTATTTTAAGAGACATTTCTGTTTTGCTTATGAATTTTATTACTCGCTTACAAAAAATTGTTATGAATTGCGCAATTCATAGTTTTGTAGGAAATTAACTGCTCTACAAAAATGGTCTCTTATGATTTGTGGATTAAATTAAGCGTTTAAAAGATATTCATCTTCAAACTTCAATGCATACTAATTTTAATAGTTTTTGATGAATAATTCGAAAAATTTCAATTTAATTTATGAGATTCACGAAAATTTATACAAATTTGAGTTCATATGAAAAGAAAAATGTTTTAATCAATTTGTCTCGTTTTTTTTTAGTCCTACGTATGTTTGGTTATATTGAAAAAAAAAATTAGTGCATTATTTCTAACTCAGAGTCAATGATTTATTAAATTTTGAAAAAAATAATAATAAAATAATAAGTTATTATAAAGATAAATTTTATGAAAATATTATTAAAATAAAAAAGTTTCAAATAAATTTTTGAAAGGGAAACTTTTATAAGAGTTACTCTTACGAGAGAAACTCAAATTTGTATAAATTTTCGTGAAACTCATAAATTTAAATTTTTCGAATTATTCATCAAAAACTATTAAAATTAGTATGCATTGAACTTTGACGATGAATATCTTTTAAACGCTTAATTTAATCGACAAATCATAAGAGACCATTTTTGTAGAGCAGTTAATTTCCTACAAAACTATGAATTGCGCAATTCATAAAAAAATAGTCGGTTTTTTTGACCCACCCTAATATACATACGGTATAAGAGTTTTCCTTTCGTACCTGCCTATTTTAAATTGAATTACAAGTGAAATTGTGAGAATATTTATTAATGCGTTAATTATTTCACATGTAAATTAACACAAAAAAAGTATATAGTATTTAAATTTTAACGTTTCCATTGTATCGGATTACAAAATTTGCATCCTTGATTACACGCAACGTTTAACTGAATATTTTTTTAAGAATAAAAACAAAGAGTGTTTAAATTAGTATGTAGGTATTTTTCTTACATACATTCAATACAAATTAAACTTGGGATTTTGGGAAAAAATCCATTTAGGTTTACCTACTGGGTGTCCCAGCTTTATTCAACATGTTTGCTTTAATTCTTCGTCAATGGAGCTCTCTACAACTAGAATTATGAAACAAAAGACGTCTACCCTATCTCTATCTCATTTGTGCTACACTTTCCAGCCAACCAAATAAATACTGTATTTGTTTTTCATACAACAAATACAGTATTTATTTGGTTGGCCGGAAAGTGTAGCACTGAGCGGCACGAACGAACATAGCTAATGTGAATCTGTAGAATAAGATAATTCTACTAAAATTTAGATGGCGCCAGTAATTTCTTTAATAAAAATAATATAGTTACACTTTTCGCCCGGCCAAGTAAATATTGTATTTGTTCAACAAAGAACAAATACAGAATTTGTTTGGTTGGGTGGAAGTGGGAGTGTATGTATGTCTTCTATCCTTTTTGGGTAGAACTTTTGTCCCTGTCTAATCTAACGGGAGAAATCGCCATTAAAAACGGGTTAACATAGAGACCCCGAATTTACACCAATTTATTAATTTTTTGAGATTTTTAAAAAGAGGTATAACTCAATATAGGGTTGTATTTAAGATTCGAAAGTTGCACCCCCTAGCGCCACCCTTACAAGAAATAGTAAAATTATTATTGGGCAGAAAAGTTGGCTTGTTTGTACCTATAAGATCCTCCAAATTTGGATTTTGTAATTATATTAATACCAGAGATATTAACCCATGAAAATAAAATTACTGTGAACTAAACTCGTAGAATTTGGAATATATGTAACAAAATTAATGGAGAGCCCCTAGCACAAGCCAAAAGCTTATTTGGGTCTCTCCATGACTGTTATATAAATAAATAATAATAATACTAAAACTTTTCGGAAACCCGGTATGTCAACTGAAAATTAAATGAAATAGGAAATACAGAATGGCTTATTTTTTCCTAAAAGAATGACCAATTTTTAAAAAAATATTTCGAAATCCTTTGAAATTTTACAATTTTGGCGAAAGCGCAGGGAATTGTTACTGTAAACAATCTTAGGACTCCATTCCACCACCTGTGGCATAAAATTTTAAGTAAACTCGGCGCATTATCTATCTGAGTAACAATTTGGATCAAGGAAGCTATGATTAGTGGTTTAAAAATAACTTTTAGTGATATTTTTATTACGCATTGTACGTTTGATAATTTTTGACATTTAGATTAAAATAACTGTCATGTTACGTCTTACAAATCACTATCAAAAGTTTTTAAAAAGTGGAAATTTGTTAAAAGTTATAATAAAAGTAAGTTTTTTTTATTTATAATATGCTATTAAAATAAAATTTTACCCTGCCTGAGCTTAAATTATGTTTTTTAAATAAAATTATGAACAGTATTATGTTAACTCGCCAAAAAAATATTTCCACATCGTTTACTGTGAAACCCTTATTTAGCACTGTATTATATTGCTTAATTTTTACAAAACAGTTGTAAATTGATACTTTAGTTTCCTTTTTAAAGATTTTTCTTGTAATTTCTTCTTGCTTTTTAATTTGGATTTTTTTATAAACCTCAAAATAATGTTTGTATTGACAATTAATTTGAAACTTGATAGCAACCTTACATAGGGAATTAAATTTATTCTACCAACCATACTACAAAAAACAAATAACATCAACTCAGATAGATTCTGTGCGGAGTTTAGATGACATAATTGTCTCCCAGTAAAGAAAAAATGTCGCCTAAAGAAAAAATTTCGCCTATAGTAAAGGTAAAAATCTTTACAAACATGGGTGTAGCCATTACTGGAAAAGTATCCAGTTTAGAGAAAAACTTTAAAGGGAAAAGTTGTATGGTTTTAAAAAAGGCACATTCTAAAAATATTTTGAAATATACAGGATGGTCCTCCTAGGGTGGGTAACATCTGACTTCATTTTTTTAAATGGAATGGTATATTTTTTATTTTGTCATCTTACTTGTCATAAAAATACCATTATTTTAATATCATTATTATATGGGTCTATTGTTTATAGTTTTTGAGATATAATTTTTTTTTTTTTTTTTGAGAAAAATTCATTTTTAGTGATGAGATAAAACCTCCGTCAGTTTCTTTACTTTTTGTCAAAAATTTATAAAATTTTGCAAGCTTATCTTAAAAGGGTGTATCTAATTACTTTATGTATAAAAAATAAAATATTTTATACAGGACGTTCAAAATTAATATTCAAACTTTTGGATTATCAAACATAAAAAACTCAATTTTTTTAGATGGAATGCTATATTTTTTATTAGCTCATTAAATGTAGAATAAAATTCTACATTTAATATTAAATTAAAAAAAAAATTAATTTTTTTAAATGAAATGCTATATTTTTTATTTACTTATTAAATGTAATGTAGAATTAATTCCCTCTAAAGTTTTTCTCTAAAGTGGATACTTTACTATATATCCTATATATCGACCGAGTCGGCTTCGTTGAGACACCCTGTATATCATATTCTTGGTAACCAAGTTTAGCGCCGCAGGCAAATCTTTTTACAGTTTTTTAGGATAATTTCTAAGAATTCGAAAAGTAAATTAACTTCAAATGGATATGGGAAACCTCTAGGCGCCTTTTTAACATAGATCTAGTGTCCATAGAAACCTCTTAAAGTACTAAACATGTTTAGCGAAAATTTTTAAAAATCTTAAGTTTTGACAATTCCCAATTGGATCATATTATTTTATTAAAACTATTAATAAAAAATTTCTAAACACATTATTTAGCGCCGCAGACGAAATTTATTAAACCATTTGGTTCAAAAAAAAAATCTTAAGAATACGCATTTTCCAAATATTTTTATTTTGTAAGCATAATAGTTAAAAAATAATTAAAAATATATATATACAGGGTGATCCATAACTGGCATGCCAAAATTTAAGAGGTGATTCTAGATCCAAAAATATAAAAAAAGTTCCTATAAAGGTTGGTCCGGAAATGAGCCCTAAGGGATCTAGGGCCCTTTAAAATTGTAATAAAAATAAGGTTTTTAATTAATAACTCGGGTACCGTTTAAGCTAGAGCGGCGAGCTTTTGCATGTATACTAGTATTAATAAGGGCAATAAGTTTATGTTAATTTATTTTTTTAATTTATCCAGAGGCGTGCCCAGACGGACAAAATATATGAGGCTTAAAACATTTTTGCCCCAAACTTTTCTATGTGTATGTTTTTTGGATTTGTTGTAAAAAATATAGATTTCTAGAGTAAAAATACATATAAAATATCATATAGTGTAACACTGTAGGAGCAACCGTTATAAAAAAAAAATGCAATTAAGAGGAAGTAAAATTTTGTGCCACCAAAAACGTTACTTTTTAAAAGGCTATTACTCCTTTAATATTAAATTTAGGTGTTTTGGTGTATAATACTTTTTTGCTCAGTTTTAAATGAAGAATCCAAACCAAAAACGTTACTTTTTAAAAGGCTATTACTCCTTTAATATTAAATTTAGGTGTTTTGGTGTATAATACTTTTTTGCTCAGTTTTAAATGAAGAATCACCCTGCAGCATTAAAATTTTATTGCTGCTTTTTTTTGTTCCCCATTCAATACGTCATCTTCGAAGGTCCGTAGCTCCCTTAGGGCTCATTTCCGGACCAACCTTTATAGAAACTTTTTTTCATATTTTTGGATGTAGAATCACCTCTTAAATTTCGGTACGCGAGTTCTGGAACAGGCTGTATATATTTAACCGCATAGGTAAAAACTTTCCTAGGCCAATAAAAGTTGAAGTTAACTCAAAAGCCAACGCTGTTAATATTCTGAAAAACAAAAATAATGTTCCTAACCATATTAAAATAAGTTCTGACCTTACTCCAGCGCAACTTTCCGAACTTAAAAGCCTTAGAGAGGAACTCGACAAAAGAAAGAAGCTTGGTGAATCTGATCTTACTATTAGGTATGTAAAAAATCAGCCGCAAATCGTAACCATGGAAACCAAAGGAAGCAAAAGGACTAGATCAGACTCTAACTCTCCTAAGAGAGATTCTGGACTAAAAATTCCCAAAAACCAAAACCAGCCTGTTCAATAAAATCAACGCAAAATTAACAACTTTAATGTCCTCTACGTCACTGCTGTTCCGAACAGCCTGTTCGTGATAAATCCAGGGGCCGTGGAAGCGGAGGCCTTGCAGTGCTTATTCGGGATGATTTTTCGGCAAAACATAGAAGCCTGCTTGTGGTAGATGTTCGTCCTAATAACAAAACCCAACTGCAGCTTTATTTTATGTAACTTCTACAAAAAGCCCAAACTTGAAATTAATCATATTCTAGCCAGTTAAAATAAGTTTTGCTTCGTTTAATAAATAAAATTTGTTCCAGTTAAAATAAATTCTACTTCGCCGATTTGCTTATGTGTTTTGGATTTTTGTTTTTTTTTTCTCTTTTTCATGAATGTAATTGTTTTTTTTTCTCTTACTTTTTGCTAAATTTTTTGTTATTCACTGTTTAATTGTATTTTTATTTTACTTTATGCATTTACTTTATTTTTTGTTATTCACTGTTTAATTGTATTTTTATTTTACTTTATGCATTTACTTTATTTTTTGTTATTCACTGTTTAATTGTATTTTTATTTTACTTTATGCATTTACTTTATTTTTTGTTATTCACTGTTTAATTATATATTTTTTTTTACTTTATGCATTTACTTTATTATTATTTTAATTACTACTAAATGTATAATATGTGTATCTAAGATTATTTTCGAGTAATGAAACCCTTGATATAAGAATTGTAAAATTCGTTTTAGAATCAATAAATGTATTATTATTATTATATAAATTTAAGGGCTTGGGGATGTGTCTTAGAAACTAATTATTAGTTTCTGTTTCTATTGTAGTCATATTAATTAACAATGTTCTGGATGCAAACAAAAATGGTCAAATGGTCAATTAAAATAACGGTGCATTCGGTGTAGCACCCTTAGTTGCACCCTAACGCGAATGTTTACACCAAAAATGTTCGCGATCTATAGGCGCGAGATCTCCGCGACCGTGAAAGCTAGTATACACCCAGGGGGGTCAACGAATGACCCAGTTCCGACCGACGGAAACGATTCTTTATCCGGGACAATCGAATACCAGACCTACACTTGACACGGAATAATAAAACGCCGTGACCAACAAGCCGGGCCCCATAACAGGTGCCCACTACCAAATAAATATGTGTAGGTACTCATGCCGGAAAATAGCCTTAACACGTTTGTTACAAGCAGGTATGCATGAATCATGTCTTCTTTTACGCATATTTTTTTAGTAATCTTCCCATAGCCGTAGGAGATTGGGGGGACTTGTTTTTCTGGAAAAAAGTTGGTAATTTGATTATCGAAAAGTTGGAAAAATTTAACCTGACCCCCTCAATAAATTGCCTTCGCTTCAGCTCTGAATCTCCCAATTCATATAGATTTTACTGACGCAATTTTCAGTTTAAAATATCTAGTTAGTGACTCTTTATATTTGACAGTTCTGTTGACAGAACTGTCTCTACAGTAACTGGTATCCCATTACCATTACTAGATTTAAAAAATCCCCTAAAATTGTGCATTGTAAATTTTTTAGAATTAAAAACAACTACTGGTTCTTGGCACCAAGGGCGTTTCCAGGTTTTTCTTTTGGGGGTAAATAGACTCGGCGCTCTTGCTACTTTTTAAATTTGCATAATAATATGGCACCAAAACCGTTGATTAGCAAAGCCAGCCCAGCCACTTTAGTTCAGAGAACTAAAACATCAAAATTTCAGGAAAATTCACGGAAAGACATTTTCCTCAGTAAATGTGCGGGGTCCTTTCTTCAAGGGCTTAAAGTGTGATCTTTGCCTCTCCTGTGGGGTATTGTTTCAAATTCCAGTTCCGGCTCTGGTCCTATTTATAACATATACGTATTCAAGGCCCTTCTCGGCCGGAGTATATTAAACTTACAAATGTGCTCCGGGCTAAACACGGCAATCTTTAATTTACTCATCGTCTAGCGTAGACACAATTGGGACAATTTTATTACTAATATTGTAATAACAAACAAAAATGTATTGTCCATATCAATGTGCTTGGCTAGTTTGTAAAATGTAGCGCTAGACAAGTGGGAAAATTGGCCAATGTGTCCTTTTTTCCAGATACATCAGCCAGGGTTGTTTTTCCACTGGAAAATACCTGGCTGGGGTAATACGGAACAACTGTTTTTCTGGTTGCTCCAACCAGAAATCTGGTATCTAGTATTTAACTGATCTGCCCCAACCAGATCGCGTTGGGAAAGTTTTCTTGTCACCCTCCTTTCATGAAAATATTTTACTCTTCATTAGTTTAAACCGTTCTTTATTAGTTTTTTTTTACACTGCCAGACTTTAAATTCGGGACACCTAAAAAATTACGATTTTTTAAATTCAAATATTTCGAAAACTACTTAATGGATTTGGCTGATTCTTTTTTGTTTTAAAGCTAAAAACATTCTCTACTTTTGTTTTTATTTAGAATGATTAAAAAAAGTTTTTTTTTGTATTAACAGCAACAAATAATGTACAACTATGTTTTTTTGCCCCATCTTCTAGGACTTGCATTGTACGCCACTGCAACTGTTTATCAAATTGTTAAAGTCTCTCTTATTGCCGCAGTTTTAATGAATATTTTCTTTTTTATTTTTTTATATTGTTACTTCTGGTTTAGGATATATCAGGATTTTCCTGAAAGTTGTCATTTTCAGTTAACAGAAAATATTCATTAAAACTGCGGCAATAAGAGAGAAAATTTGATAAAGAGTTGCAGTGGCGTACCATGCAAGTCCTAGAAGATGGGGCAAAAAACGTAGTGGTACATTTTTTGTTGCTGTTAATACAAAAATACTTTTTTTAATTATTCATAATACAAACAAAAGTAGGGAATGTTTAAGCTTTAAAACAAAAAAAAATAATCAGTCAAACCCATTAAGTAGTTTTCGAAATATTTGAATTTAAAAAATGGCAATGTCCCGAATTTAAAGTCTGGCAGTGTATATAGAAAGGAAAAGATATCATGCTGAGATTTTGTAGGTATGTTTATTTATATTTAAGCAATGAAAATTAAATAAAATTTTTATTTAAGATATTAAAACAAATTTTATTTGCGAAGTACCTGCAGATCATGATCTTATTTAAATTAAAACATCTAATAGATTAAAATTATGTTAATCTATAGCTATATAATGTCCGCAATAATTATTATTAATTAATAATTATAGTAATTGAGTTACTTATATTTGCAATTTAAAATTACACCATAAATTATAGTTATGTCAAGAGGAACTTGTGCGAGCAATAAATTCGACAGATTTAATTTCACTGTTTTAAACTTTAATTTTACTTTCCCATATCAGACAGATAAAAGGTTGAAAAGACTTGCGTTAGTAGAAAAACATGCAAATAAATATAGTTCTCGGCTTTTTGATCAAAAGCGTCTTCGGACACAACTCCCAAGAAAAAAAATAAAAAAATTAAAAAAAAAACGTTTAAATTTTTTAAAAAATTTAAAAAAAATCTTTTTTTATTTTCTTTTTGCGAAAAACGAAAAAAAAAAGTGAAAAACTATTTTTTTTTAAATGATAGTTTTTTCGATTTTTTTGAAAGTTTAACACCCCATAACTTTTTTGTTTTTGGGGGGATTACTTTCAAAAACAATAGGGATCTTCCCCTCATAGAACTTGATTTTTCCTAAAATTTTTTTAGTCGATCAGATTATTCGTTCTTGAGTTATCGTGTCTACAAAAATCTTGACATCAGACGGACGGACATTTTCAAGGCTTCTTATTTTTTCATGAAACACATTTTTATCAGAGAATTATTTGTGTTGTCTGGGATGTTTTTTGGCGATTTTGGAATTTGGAACTACCGTCAGGGACGATTCGAGGGGGGGGGCGTGGAGGGGTCGCACCCTTCAACGAAACGACCGAGTCGGCAAAATTATGACCGAGTCGGCAAAATTACGATCGAGTCGGCAAAATTGTAGGCCAGTCGGCAAATTTTTTGGGCGCGATGACCTTTTTTTTATTTGTCAAAATTTTTTGGGGGCGATGACCTTTTTTTTTAGTCGTCACAATACTACAAAAACCTCGGATCGTCCCTGACTACCGTATAATACTATTCTAGCGCTACGCGCTGTAAATAGTTTAATAATCACTTTTACTTCACAACTAATAGATTTTAACCGATGTTTTAACATAATTTACCCGGGAACTATCTAAAATTTTATTAATTGTATTTTGTTAGGATTTGCTTAAAACATTAAACATTTTATTATATTAGAAATTTTAGTATCATGGTACCTTCATGTGAAATTTTGAAATTTAAAAGTGTGTTAATATTGACCCATCGCAATCGATAAAAATACTTTTATCATGTGAAAGTTTGTGTTCCAAAATTTTGGTAGTATAAATTTATTTTCCCATCAACCATCGAAAAAAATAGATATCTATTCAATTTAAAAACTTGATAGTCGTGACGAATTTTGATCGTTATGGTCTATTTTTTTTTTCTGGTCATGTTGGCCTAACTACCTCTAATGATAAAATTGTAAGGAATGAGAATGTATTTTTTTCCATTTAATTTTAATTAAAAAAAATATTTTTATGCATTTTATTTTGTATTAATATAAGGACAATAAGACTAATTAAATTAGTTATTTACAATCATAAATATCCTAAGGAAATGGCACGACGCACAGTGGGGCAAATTGAATTTCTAGATGGACAAAATTCTAAAAATGTCAGTGTTAACTTAAAATAATCTGTTGATAATGAGAAAAATAGTTTAAAAAATCTTAAACTTAAGGGGGCAATTTTTAAGGGGTTAAAATTTGTAAATTTTAATAAAAAAAATCTAAAAGAAAATTAAAACTAACTCTAAACAACCTTCTGATAACGGAAAGAGGTTAAAAGTCTAAAGTTCTGAGGGGGGGTTAAATATTGTAAATTTCAATAAAAAATATCAAAAAAACAAGTTTTTAAATTTTGACCGAAAATTCGTAATCTACGACCCCAAAACCCCCTATATACCGATTTTGAGTCGGCATGGTTCATAAATGCCAAAATTCGACATATGGGCGCCGCCATTTTGAATTTTTTAATTTTAATAACCAAAAATTTGTAACTTGGACCCCGAAAACCCCTTGATACCGATTTTGGGCCGATGTGAAAGCATAACTTTAAAATCTACATTTTGACGCTAATATACGTTTCGTCGAGCACACACATATAATATAAGCGTGTAAAAATAATATGCAAGTTTATGCTGCCAACGTTAGTATGGTTTTATAGAGTTGTAAAAAGATATCCGAGAGTTAAAAATTTACTACCGAAATTAACAGAAATCAAATTGTAGATCAAGCAAAATTAAATATTTTGATAAATTTGTCAAGTAAAATAAAACTTTATATCAAAGTTAAAATAATTTCGTTAAATAAAAAATAAAGCCAACTATCTAAAGTACCTGATCCTAATAATGTATAGAACGCAAAACTTAAAATTACTTTTAAACATCGGTATTGTAACATTCAATGCAGCCAACAAAAACAGATTTTTTTTACTTGCTTATATGCCGACTTTCAGCTCTATAAAAATATAAACATGTAATATCCAAGGACTTTTCTCAGTAACTTTATTAAACTTTAAACAGTTTATTTTTAGGTAGTAATACTTTAATCCGTTTATTTAAAAGTTGGTTTTGCTTATTTTGTCCTGCTAGATTTGAAAAATTCCCCACCGTGCGACGCGGCGTATCCTGGAAAAACCGTGTTTGCGTTGCGATGCATCATGTTTCGTAACATCGATGTCGGAGTTCAGATCCGAAAAATTAAACAAAAAAAAATTTCGGTTAATTTCAACAACGGGTATTCGTAAAATATTTAAGCAGGGGTAAGAATATTTATTTTTCCTACGATCCCTTATGAAAATGACATTTAGCACACTCTTTTGTTCTTCAGAAAACGCCTTAGTGTGATATTTATGTATGGAGGTTTGCCTAATTCTATTTAGATATTTACCTCGTAGATTCTACGAATTTTATTCACCTTCTTTTTATGTCTGTATACAGACATATAATCTTATTCGGCATAGGTATGTACTTAGGGGATGCTTGATTAAGTAGAATAGTACGAGGTTAAACAAACAAACAAACAAACAAACAAACTAAAAACACTCACCAAAAATTAGAAATAAATTAAAACTCCTGTTGTCCGACCCTGTAATTGTAATGAAAGTATCAACTCTGCTTATATGACAGCATAAGCACAGAAATCTAATTTAATAAACAAACTGTCAAGTTTGCATTCATTTAGGAATAGGCAGCCCATTAAACAGCTATGTACAATATATTGTAAAACAATAATTGTATTAAATAAAAAACCAAGAAAACTAAAGCTAAATGAAAATCATATTTCCTGTTTGACATACTTATATAAATTTTTATGCTATTAATTATTTTGTGCTTTGCTTTTCTTAAAAATTAATAAAAATTAGAAAATTTTAAAATAAGAAACTTTATATTTTTTCGGTATCGTAGGAAAAATAGTGTACATAACTCGTTGGAAAGTGTATTTCATACACTCGTGGGGTTTCCTCACTTGCCTGGCGGATCGTTCGTAAACTTTCCCACTCGCGTGAAATATGTCACTTTCCACACTAGTTACGTATACTATAAGCAGCTTCTCCCTTAGATTTACCAGTCCCAGACTCTCTCTCCCCTAAGAATTATAAATTATAATTTATTATAGTTATTATAATTAAAAATGCATAATGTTATAATGTTCAACTGCATAGATCTTTAAATTAAAAAGTGAAGATGTAATTCATAAACTACAAAGTATAGAAAGTGAAACTAAAAACAGCATTTGATAAATATAGTTTACATCTAATATATTTAATATATTACACCAATAAATATCATAACTATGCATTATATTTTGCAAGAATTAGTAAATAGGATTACAAAATTTTGTACCTATCAATAATACTAGAGCTTCTTCTAATTAGAATAAATCGTGCATTCGTTATATGCCAAATGCCATTTGGCAAATGGTTATTTGAATATTTTAAATTGAATTATTAAATATGTAAAGAGCATCTAAAATTTGGATGATTTAGAAAAAAAGTCCAAACCTAGTATGCAAACTTTAGTGTTTGAAACTGGAGTTGTTTTGCTAAGACGGAGTCGAGCGCTGCCAACGTCACTTTAAGAAGTGACGTTAGGCACGAATCGAGACACAAAAAGACCGTCGTGGGTATAGACTAAAGAGAGTTTGTATACGTGGTGCATATAGTATGTTTTCTGCTACCTGAAACTAGTAACTACAAATATTAATTAAAAATATAGTTTTAAAAATTATTTTGAAATAGTTTCAAATATTAGTTAAAAAATTTAGTAGTACAGTTCATTTCAACAAAACTGGAAAAGTGGGGTTATAAAAAAAATTACATTGTGAACTATCTTTCATTTGACAAATATTTGTTTACTTGTTAATAAATTTAGTGTCAGTATTGCCACATCAATGTCAAAGTCAAAAAATGTTGGTGTATTTTTTAAAAATTGGGAGAGATAAAGCAGAAAAACAAGAATACTCGAAGAATACTGGTGTAAAACCCATAATTATAATTTTTAAATTAAGGAACTATGAGGAATACCTAGTTGTAGGAGACCAATATACTAGTAGTGTTTTTTAAAAATAAAGGTATTTAAAACAAGTTTATTAGATACAA
Organism: Brachypterus glaber; assembly: GCA_958510825.1. Lineage (NCBI taxonomy): Eukaryota > Metazoa > Arthropoda > Insecta > Coleoptera > Kateretidae > Brachypterus > Brachypterus glaber. Next base: position 62,705,721 of record OY294046.1, on the reverse strand, counting down.
AATATATTGATAAGGGGATTTAATAATAGACATTTTAGAATAGGGATATTTTAGAGCAGAAATACAGTAATTAACAATAGAGATCCGCTTCAAAATCCAAATAGTATTTACTAAACACAAATGCATAGAATAACATATGATTTTTGACATGGTTAAACTAACCTTATTTTTCAAACAGGCATAACCCCATTTAAATAATCCACATTCACACAACTAAATTTTATGAAAAACATGAAATTTTACTTAACCCCACTTTTCCAGTTTTTTTTAAATCAACTGTAACAACTTTTTTTATTGTGGATGGAAATGAATTCTTTAACGCCAATTAAGGAAAAATTATCGCCCCTATATTGTTTCTATGAATGAGGAAATAAAAACTATTTCTACAGTAGAAATTGTATTTAATTTTAAAGACAGATTTTCTATACTCTTTATTCTAAATTATTTATTTCATTAAATTAATACAGAAATATCTGGTCATTTTTTATTTTATAATGTTTTGATTAAAAATAATACTACCTATTCCAGAAATACCATAATGGCCTAGTTGCCTGACTTGTAGCCTCCCCACCCTTACTACTACTATTTCAGAAATAACATTTCATATTAAGCAAAGGTTATATTTTATAATTCGGATATACTGCAATAATCTGGGTAATTTAAAAATTTTAAATTTGAACCTAATGTAATTATTTAACAAGGATAGTAAATAGAGAATTAATTTTAGTTGTTAAATTATCTGTTTGAAGAACCCTGGCTACATTATAACAAGGATTGATGTAAATTTACAACACCCATGGGTGATATAAATATTGTGTAATATTTTAAATCTTATGTGATAATACCACACGGTTAATGTAATATTTGTATAAATATTACATTAACCGTGTGGTATTATCACATAAGATTTAAAATATTACACAATATTTATATCACCCATGGGTGTTGTAAATTTACATCAATCCTTGTTATAGTGTAGCCAGGGTTCTTCAAACAGATAATTTAACAACTAAAATTAATTCTCTATTTACTATCCTTGTTTAATAATTACATTAGGTTCAAATTTAAAATTTTTAAATTACCCAGATTATTGCAGTATATCCGAATTATAAAATATAATTGTAAAGTTACATTAGATTAAAAAAACCGCAGAGGAATTCAGGTGTACAAATTGGAGGTAATCTGGAGGAAATCCTTGAACGTTACGAGGTAATCTAAAGGAGATTTCTTCCTTTTCGGAGAAAATCTTAGAAACTCAAACAGATAATTTAACAACTAAAATTAATTCTCTATTTACTATCCTTGTTTAATAATTACATTAGGTTCAAATTTAAAATTTTTAAATTACCCAGATTATTGCAGTATATCCGAATTATAAAATATAATTGTAAAGTTACATTAGATTAAAAAAACCGCAGAGGAATTCAGGTGTACAAATTGGAGGTAATCTGGAGGAAATCCTTGAACGTTACATTAGATTAAAAAAACCGCAGAGGAATTCAGGTGTACAAATTGGAGGTAATCTGGAGGAAATCCTTGAACGTTACGAGGTAATCTAAAGGAGATTTCTTCCTTTTCGGAGAAAATCTTAGAAACTCAAACAGATAATTTAACAACTAAAATTAATTCTCTATTTACTATCCTTGTTTAATAATTACATTAGGTTCAAATTTAAAATCTAAAGGAGATTTCTTCCTTTTCGGAGAAAATCTTAGAAACTCAAACAGATAATTTAACAACTAAAATTAATTCTCTATTTACTATCCTTGTTTAATAATTACATTAGGTTCAAATTTAAAATTTTTAAATTACCCAGATTATTGCAGTATATCCGAATTATAAAATATAATTGTAAAGTTACATTAGATTAAAAAAACCGCAGAGGAATTCAGGTGTACAAATTGGAGGTAATCTGGAGGAAATCCTTGAACGTTACGAGGTAATCTAAAGGAGATTTCTTCCTTTTCGGAGAAAATCTTAGAAACTCAAACAGATAATTTAACAACTAAAATTAATTCTCTATTTACTATCCTTGTTTAATAATTACATTAGGTTCAAATTTAAAATTTTTAAATTACCCAGATTATTGCAGTATATCCGAATTATAAAATATAATTGTAAAGTTACATTAGATTAAAAAAACCGCAGAGGAATTCAGGTGTACAAATTGGAGGTAATCTGGAGGAAATCCTTGAACGTTACATTAGATTAAAAAAACCGCAGAGGAATTCAGGTGTACAAATTGGAGGTAATCTGGAGGAAATCCTTGAACGTTACGAGGTAATCTAAAGGAGATTTCTTCCTTTTCGGAGAAAATCTTAGAAACTCAAACAGATAATTTAACAACTAAAATTAATTCTCTATTTACTATCCTTGTTTAATAATTACATTAGGTTCAAATTTAAAATTTTTAAATTACCCAGATTATTGCAGTATATCCGAATTATAAAATATAATTGTAAAGTTACATTAGATTAAAAAAACCGCAGAGGAATTCAGGTGTACAAATTGGAGGTAATCTGGAGGAAATCCTTGAACGTTACGAGGTAATCTAAAGGAGATTTCTTCCTTTTCGGAGAAAATCTTAGAAACTCGAGATAATCTTTGTAGGTAATCCTTGAAGATTTCCCCCTAAAGGTGTACAAAATTTTGTCAGCGGTTTACCCCTCGTTTAAAAATATGATAATACTACTTTTTTTGCATAAAAATAAAAATTACATTCTAAAATATTTTAATATCATATTAATAACATAAATCAACATCTCTTTTTACAGTGTGGTATCTAAATAATTTAGTTATTTCTTTATTCGATTCACTATAGATTGATTTTCTCACAATCATGTTCATCATTCAATTTTGCTTTTTATTGTATTTCTGGAAAACATCCATTTCAAAATGCGCTGTGAATTATCCCCACACAAATGCAATTATTTTACACAATATAATCTAATCAAAATAACACAGTAGAAAGGAACTTATTTTCATTCTGTATTTTTTTGAATAAACATAAACAACGGATTTGGTCATTGCAAAAGACGAATTACAGTGGTAAATTAGTTTATTTCTAATTGTTGTTATTATATAATGTTGGGTCATCATTTGACGAGTATGTTGTCAAAAGTGACCTTTATTTTAAAATAAGCATACACAATTTAAAATATCGAATAGGAAAAGTTAAGCTTTTTTTACTAGTCTGTAGAATTTACGGACGACGCGAAGCGAATATTAAGCCATATTCAATGTGGGACTTCACACTGGCATTGTAAAAGGTTATAAGTAGCTTTTTTGAGACATTGTTCCTTAAATTGAGAAGGGCATATCGACTGCTATTTAATTTTTTGGCGACATGGTTTATATGAGTCTCCCAAGAGTTATCTTCATCCAGGTGCAAGCCTAGTAGTTTAAAGCTATTTACCTGCGGGATAGATTTATGGTTGCAATATGTTAAAACACTCTGATTTTTCTGAAGTTTGTTAAATTGCAGGATTGCTGACTTTTGCGGATTTAAAATCAAAGAATTTTCCTCAGCCCATCTGTGCATAATATTTACTAATAAACTCTAAATAATCTTCTTTACTAGCACAGATTGAGGCTGAGGAATCGTCCGCATATTGACACAATTTAAACATTTTTCTGTATTTTACAGGAAGACTTTTTACAATAAAATTAAGCAGGTCTTTTTAGGTCTATGGTAACTTGTCTAATGTAGCATTTTCAATTTCGAAGAGATTTGTAGGTGTATAAACCATTTATTCTTCTTCAATCATTTTTAATCAATTTCACACAAGGGTTTTGCACAGAATCTCGAGTCAACCACCCAGTATAAACGAATGGACCGTTTTGAAAAAAAAATTGGTGGAAGTGCTTAGGTACCATAGCCAAGTTTGGTCAAAATCCGAGCCATCGTGGGCAAACCGAGTATGTTAGCGTGAAATATCAAAGATATTTTCTAAAAAACACATTTTTTTCAAAACGGCTCTAACAATTTTTAAAATTTTGGTTTTATTTTTTTAATTAGAGCTGATATAACAAAGTCCAAAAAGAAAATGGAAGTTATGTCATTTAAAAGTTCTTCTAGAACACCGTGTTTGTTGTGTGTTATTTATTGCCACTTATATCTCATTTTTGAAAAAATGCGACTTTGATCGGTTTCCTCTGTGGTATAATAATAAAAGTTTATGAAAACATTTAAAATGTTAAAATATGATAAGCCATAACAGAACTACATACAGAGTGGTCCAAAAGTCACCCCCCCCCCTCTTAACTTTTGAACCAGTTGAGATATCGACTTCAAATTTGGAACTTTTAAATAAGACAACTTAAACTATCTTTTAGCATATATCTAATACTTTCAGCTCTTAAAATGTGGACAGGGGGGCATGGGGGCACATTTTTTAAATGGAAAGGGGGGTCGTGTAATACATCATTTTAAAGCTTATAAAATTCTCCATTTAACTCCATATTTTTTTGGACCGCACTGTAGATAAAAATAACTTTAAAAACGCATGAATCAATTACTTAATACTCGCGGAACATGATTTTAACAGACAATTGTCTTTAAAGTTCGTCTATAAATAATTTTCAACCAGGAAGACGTTTCGTGGACTTTATTCCCACACAAAATCTTGTAATTGTTGCATTTACTGTAGTAATTATGTAATCGAATTCTTCTTAGGTATTTATTTTAGTCCATTTACAAAGAAATGTGCGATTTTATAAAATAGGAAGATTCTCACATTTTCTGCTTTTAAAGAATAACGATATTAATGTTCTTTGCAGCCAGAGTTTTAAATTTCCAAAATTAATAAATTAGAATTATCTAGATTTTTTTATAAAAAAATTTAAATCAGAATTTTTGATTAAAAGTTCTTCACAATTAAATATGCATATTACTAGAATTCTAAGAAACTCGAAAATTACTGCTATTACTATTACTGTTGGCCAAATAGGTTAAAAATATACTATTAAAATTTGTAATTTTACAAAAATTTAAAAGAAACCTCCAGATATATATTTTTTTTAATTTTCAGGGGTAATATCATGTGATACTAGGTTAGGTATCGGTGGTTTTTTACATAAATTTTACGAATATTAATCCCAATGACGAAAATGCAACAACTGCTTTAGCAGGAGTTGCATTTTCCAAAAATTGGGATTAATATCAGTAAAATTTGAAAAAAAAGCACCGGTACCTAACCTAGTATCACGAATTGATATTTAGGGAGAGAATATCATTTATATTTAATACACATACCTCTTAATTATAACGTATTAATCCACAAATAAATTATATTTTATAAATTAAAAAGCAAACAATAAGCACAATTTTAGATTAGAGAAAAGAGGGGTAAAAAAAACCATCGTAGGGGTAAGGTATTTTCACTTATCAGTACAGTTTACTTGTTTATGTTTATGTTTGTTTTTAACCTCGTACTATTCTACTTAATTAAGCATCCCCTAAGTCCAGGACTTGTGTGGGCTAGTAGTAGAGGGAACCACCGGCTTTAATTGACTTTCGAACCAATATATCTAGGGAGTACGCCTTCGCCAAATTTCAATTAACTGAAAAAGGCAATCGGCGCCAGTGAGGTTTGAACTCACGATCATTAGATCAGTGTCAGGCTATATCGATGCCATTGACCACTGAGCTAAATCTCCCATACATACTACATACATATAACTTGTATTCTTACTCAAAATGTTCTAAGAGGCATGCCTAATTTTGGTTTTTCCCAAAAAGAAAGTAAAACGCTAAAACCCTATAGTGTAACGTTTAAGGCGGTGCCGTGAATTAGTTATAAGTCGTACAAAAAATACATACGACAAAAAATGTTGGAAGTTTGGTCCTCTTTATTTTCATATAGAACGTTTATTGTCCTAGGATTCACCGATCTTGAGATGTTTTAAAAAATCCGGTTTTTGTGAAAAATACGTCAAAAAAATGACAGTTTGAAATCGAGTTCAATGTCGCAAAATAGTTTTTATCCAATACATACAGATAATGAGACAATTACCAGCTTTATTTTAAATAGATAAACTCAATAATAACCCCCGCGTGGCTTTTACTTTATTGAGTGGATAATTATTTATTTTACCCACTCAACTGTCACTTGTCAAATTATTTTCTTGTAAATGTCATTAAAATTTTTAATAAAAATATGAATTTCTTAGCTATTATTATTGGATAAAACCTTGTATGGCACTCATGGGTAAACCGAAAATAAACCTCTCGAAAATTAACCTGCTTGGCTGACGCCTCGCAGGTTAATTTTCTCATGGGCAATATCTTACTTTACCCACTAGTACCATAAATAACTATTTTTTTAATTTGTGACCCTATAAAATAAACCCAAAATAAAAACTCCCTGAATTATTTTTAGGTAAATCCGCTTTTATTTACCTGACGACTGGACTATAGCTCAGACGATGATATAAATGTACTGTTTTCTATTTACGTTTTATATAATAAGCCATTTTTAATATTTAAATGGAAAACAATGAGATTTAAAACCTTTAAACAATGATTTTTTGCACATTCACATTTTATTTCTAATGAAATTGTATGAAAGTAAGAACAAAACAAGTAAAATTTTTAAATGCCATCAACTTTGAGAGGATAATTTCACTTTCTTGCTATTAAAAATAATTTAAAAGGAAATAATTCCTTAAAAGTTTTAAATTGAAAAAAAATTATATGAAAGGCATCATATAGCTTATTTTATAAGGATATTAACTGTTTATAGTAAAAATGCATCTAGATAAAAATATTTGCATTGTCATTGTATTGTTTTTTATTTTTAACAAGGGTAGGTACTACTACTACTCCAAAATATCGCTTGTATCTCATTTTAATGAAATAAGATTTATTATTTATTAAGCTTAAACTATTCTAGATCTTTTTTTAAAACTATTGTTCTAATGGCAAGATGTGGGTTTGAATAAAACCGTTTGATGGTAATCTAATAAAATTACAGATAACCAGTTTAAGGTTAAGACATTAAGGCTAAGATAACGCAGATGCATAAATTAATTTTTTTTTGGTGCTACAGATATAAAAACTTTCATTTTTTAAATATCCCATAGCCTTCTATAGTAATAACACCGACTCACAAAAAAAAAACGTTCCAGTTAATCAGACTATATTTTTCTCACGTATATTTGGGCACTGAAAAAGAATTTGACAATGAAAAATCTCGATGCCCCCCCCCAAATGTCATCCCTTCCTTTTTATGAAAAAGGAGTTTCGGTCATATTTGACTGAATTTTATAGTTTTCGACATTTTGATCAAGTGTCCACGGGCACAAATTCCAAAAATCAATAGTTTAGGTGCCAAAGCACTTCTAAAAAACTTTTTATTTATGTCCACCCCCAAAATTAAAATTAGTCTTCATTCGATAAAAACGAAACTTTGGTGATTTAGATATTTTTTTCATTGGCTATAAAATGGCGTATTTAATTTTTTTTTTTACTTCCGGTTTCACCGAAATTGACATAAATATGTTTTTTTAATGGAACACCCTGTATTTTTATATTTTTGAATTCAGCCGAAAATCATATGTATAAAAAACTGATTGTTTTTTTTTTTGGTTTTCGTTTTTATCGTATAAAAACAAGATTTACTTAATTTGCCTTGTCTTTACTTATTTAAGCTTAAAAAAACATATAAAACTAATACAAAAATAAAAATTTGATCAATGACAGCGAATTGGAGCTAAAAAACGTTTTTTTTTTCTCCTGAATTCCTATTTTTTAATGTCCATGTAAACTTTATTTATAGATTATTTTTCGCTATTTTTCTTATGCCAAATTTATGATGTATTTTGAAGATTAAGTAAGTAAAAAGAAGGTAAATTATGTGTATTTCGTTTTTATACGATAAATACGAAAAAAAAACAAAAAGTAAAAAAATATTATCAGTTTTTTATATATAAAATTTTCGGCTGAATTCAAAAATGTTAAAAATTACATGTTGTTCCATTAAAAAAAAACATATGTATGCCACTTCCGGCGAAACCGGAAATAAAAAAATAAATCCGCCATTTTATAGTCAATGTAAAATTATATAATTCACCAAAGTTTCGTTTTTATCCAGTGAAGATAAATCTTAATTTTTGGGGTGGACATAAATAAAACCCACCCGGTATATATCGCACTATGAATGCAAGACCACCATAACTGAAAAAAAAGCTGTTCTATGGGTTGTTTTGTACTTGAGAATGAAAGCAGAATATTTTGAATTATTTAATGTTTATTTAATATTATTTAATAAGTTTATTTTTAATTTTATGTTTTGTTTTTTTAATAATAATAGTTATTTAAGTACCAAGGGACTAAACTGGCTGTTTTAGTCCCGCTGCATGAGTGTTTCCTGAGCGAGCACAGCGAGCGAGGGAAACAGAAATGCAAGGGACTAAAACAGCCACGTTTAGTCCTGAGGTATATACACTATTTTTTGTAGGGCCAAAAATAATTTATAAAATTAAAATTAAAAACCACGCGTCTAAAATCGGTTGTTTTATTTTCGTAATTTAATAAAGATGCCTGTAAATTGCGTAAGTCAGTTTCTATGGCTATCGCGATTTCAATTGTTTTTTAATATGGTTGACACAAACGTCAAAAAAATGGACGAAGATGATAAATTTTAAGTTATGTATAAATTGTTATAACAATGTTATTTATAAAGGTTTTCTTTGTTAAATAATAAATTGGTTAGAATCCCTAATTTATTACAAAACACCACCAAACCTAATTTTTGAACCAGCAAAGCACATAGTAAGAATAATATTTTAATATTATCAAGGTTGCCGTGATTTTTATTCCCTAGGGAGAAAAACGGCAAGTTTAGTCCCGAAAATGAAAGCGTAAAATTAGGTTTTAGTCTTGGTCGTGCAAAAATTTAATTTATTGTGTTGCTCTTCTAAAATTAAATTAAACACTTCAATATTTTTGAATAAAAATTAAGAGTCGTATCTTTAGTATTTATATAAAAATTTTATCATAATATATCGAAAAAATGCGAAAAATCTATTTTTTTTTAATTTAGAAGCCTATAAAAAACAAACGAAATCCGCTTTGTTTGGCTTAGAGCCTCATTAATAAAGAACCAATCCACGGCAAAAAAAATAAATAATATAATTAATATTTTTTTTTTACTACAACTAAAACTAAAAAAACACTGTGCGCTATAACTCAAAAAAACGAGCTGATCGAGAAAAACAGAAAAAGATTCCAAATATAGCCAGACGCAACTAAAAGCTCTTTTGCAAATAAAAAAAAATCTTTTTTTTGTAGAGCAGTGTTATTGTTAAATGTTATTTTCTGGAATAATTTAACTGATTTATTATATTATACATTGATTCATTGATTAATCAATCCTTATTATAAGTCAGTTATTGCAGAAAATAATCGTTTTTCAGATAATATAGTTTTTAAATCACTTCAAGAATAGAAGTTACAAAATAAGACATTAACGTCCATTTACCAAGTAATTTACTTGCAGTTGCATCGAGTTGCACGCAAGAAAGTAAATCCTATGTAATAATGTTTAAAGGAAAGTATAAATAATTACAACAAAAAACACTTAAACAAATGCTAGTTAACTTCTGAAATGTGGGTACATCATTAAATTGCTATTGAAAGTAATGATATAAAAGACGGTGTCACAATATTAGTAATGATGTTACCTACGAAAATACAGTGTATAATCATTGGACTTTTTTCGAATATCCTTATTCCTTTAAATAAGTCTCGATAAAAGTGGTTGGTAGCAATTAATTGAATCTAAAAAACACTGAAGTCCTCAAGGACAAACATATCTTTCCCATTTTTAGTAGTGAAAACGTAAATTAAACTCCTACACAGAAAAATATGGTCTTAAATCAAGAATATGGTAATTTAAGACATTATATTTCTGTATTTAATTGTCAATTAAAACATTAAAAAAACTTTTCGCAAAAAAATGGACCGACGTAGAAAATAAAAAATACTTAAGTCGGTGCTAATTTCACCATTCCCTAAATAAATTACTAACAATTTTTTTTTTATTATTGTTTTCTGTGAAATTGGCACCGACTTAAGTATTTTTTGTTTTTTACTTTTGAGAGACAAAAAGTCGGTTAATTTTTTTTGCGAAAAGTTTTTATTTTTTACTTTTTAGAGACACAGAACTTGTAGCTTTGTAACGTCATCTAAGCTAAATTATAGTTGTCCTTCCATCTCGGCAAGCTGCTGACGTCACAACTCACTGTTAGTGCGTTTTGACGTCATTATCTTAAAGATAAATTTCTAAAAAATAAAAGTAATATTTTTATTTCAGCGCCCAAGAGTCCAACCAACCTTATTTTAAACTAAATCTTTGTTAAACTTTAAGCGTTAAGTAATAATCAAATAACGCCTTATGGTAAAATCACAAATTTTATCATTTCCTCTTGGTATTTTAATATTACAGGTCCAGAGAATCAAGTTTAGCGGCATATAAAAGACATTTAGTCTGCCGTAATATTTGAGTGACCCCTTAATCAAGTTATCCGGCTTATTCGAGTTATCCGATATTTCTCTAAAGTGAAAGTGAAATTGCGTTAAAATGATTAGATTTATTTATCCGGCGTACCCGGTATTATCCGAGCGTCAAATTGAATCGGGGCCACCTCATGAATGCCCTCTGTAAGTTGCAAAAAGTTTCATCAAATTCCGTTCATTCGTTCCAAAGTTATGCGGGAACAAATATAAAAAAAAAAACAAATCACACGTCGAATTGATAACCTCCTCCTCCTCGGTTAAAAAATCCAAGTAATTTTAAAAAAACTAAGAAGAAAAGCAAAAATAAGAAAAATTCAAATTTAGAACTTTTTTAGAACTTCTACAAAAGAAAACTAAAGCATTAATATACAAATTTTTTGTTACTAACATTAATCATAATTAACAAAGTTTACAATAATACGTGAAGAAAAAAAAAATCGCAATTAATACAGTATTAAATTTTACTTTTACCGGAATATAATAAAATATAACAAAAGTATACAAATCATTTATTTTCTATGCAAAAAGTGAACTTACATAATCATTACCATACAGTAAAGGTACCAGCATAACAAAATGAAAATTTAATCAAAAATGAAACAATCATAGCTTACATCATACTGTAAATAATAAAACCTTTTACTTTTCCCAAGGAAAGTCTTGTGTGAGTAAAAAAAAATCGAAAAATTTTCATTGCCTTTTTTACGTTTCTGGACGTTTTATATCCAAAAAAATATGATTACCGTCAAAAAAAAAATTCTGTCTGTCGGTCCGGGAATATTGTGAACACGATAACTCAAGAAAGCTGTGAGCTAAAGACTTTAAATTTGGACCATAGGTTGATTATCCAAAGTTCTAGGCTGGGATAGTTTTTGGTAATAATCGGATTGGGGTAAGGGGGTAAAATGGGGTAAAAAAAGTTTTTTTTAAACATTTTTTTTTTCAATTTATTTTTGAAAAAAAAAATTCTTCAAGCGTACTAAAATGTTCATATTTTATAACTGAACACACTAGTTAGAAGTGATCTATTTTTTTACAGTAAAAAAAAGAGTTCATTGTTGTACGCCGTAAAAAAAAATAGTTAGCAAAACCACCACTGGCGGCAGGACTCTTTGACTTTGATGACAGCCATACTCCAAACTTGTTTGTTTATTATGTAAACAGGTGGTTGACTCGAGATTCTGTGCAAAAACCTTGTGTGAAATTGATTAAAAATGATTGAAGAAGAATATATGGTTTATACACCTACAAATCTCTCCGAT
>OY294046.1:62659872-62693740 GCA_958510825.1 Brachypterus glaber | reverse complement strand
AAACGTCGAAATAGTTTTTTTTTAATTATTTTATAAGAATTTTTCGAGGTGTTTTTGAGTTTCAGGATTTTGTACACCTACTTTGAGTACACCAGGGATTGACCCTTTGCTCTTTATAAAGCAACAATACAGGTTAGGTTTTAAGTTATAAACAAATGCAGCAAAAAAAACAATTAAATCACAGTAGAAGTCGAAAAATGAACAGAAACAAACGACGATCTGACAGTACTGACAGTATAAACAAACTACTAATAATTCGTCACCCCAGTATTGGTTTGCCATATCTCTATTTTTGGACATTTTAAGATTTTTACTGGGGATTTTTGGAGATAAGACAAATGAATACTCGGGTGATGAATTGTTTTACGACCGACATCATTTCACAGCTGATAGAGATGCGTACTGCGCAAGGTCAGATATATTTCGTTACGTCATTTCGCTGCCCCGTTTTGTCACAAAATAATCTTGCGCAGGCTGGACTAATGGTTCTCTTCCTTCTCTATGGTTCGACTACTACTCAGCAGGGAAAAAGTATTCAGTATTTTGCTGGCCTACTGTAGTGTTTTTTATGCGTAGATAAAATAATGTAAGAACCTCGACGACACACGTACTTGACTGAATACCGTTTTGCCGCTCTGTACAGTTTATAGAACAAATAAAGTAAGATTAACTAAGTGTATCTAATTTAAATGGTGTTTTGGTGCTTAGAACCCTCCGCGGCATTTTTTTGGAGGGACAGGACAAATATTTCCCAAGTAAAGATTGTAAAATTTCTTCAAACTCAAAAAAAACCCAACTTAACGGAAATTTTGAAGACTAAAAAAAAAGGTCTTTGCCTTTAACAAAATTTTCAACTGTAACAGTCCAATTTCCCCAACTAATAAATTTAGTAACCTATAATAGGCCTAAATAATAATATAAAAGGACATCCGCCATATTGGATCCGCCATTTTGAATTTTGGAAAACTGGCACCAGATTCGTAATCAGAGACCCCAAAACCCTCCAAGTACCAAGGTTTAAGCAAATTCATTTAAATCCGCCATATTGGATTCGCCATTGTGAATTTTGTAAAACTGATTCAGATTCGTAATCAGCCACCCTAAAACCCTGCGAGTACCAAGTTTCAAGCGAATCGGATCAATTTTAAAAAATCCCCATTTTTGACAAACTGGGACCAGATTCGTAATCAGCGACCCCAAAAACCCCCGAGTACCAAGTTTCAAGCAAATCCGAACACCTTTAAAAAATCTAATCGGCCATTTTGAATTTTGAAAAACTGGCACCAGATTCGTAATCAGCGACCCCAAAACCCTCCAAGTACCAAGCTTCAAGCAAATACGATCAACTTTTAAAAATCAAATCCGCCATATTGGATCCGCCATTTTAAATTTTGGAACACTGATTCAGATTCGTAATTAGCGACACTAAAACCCCGCGAGTACCAAGTTTCAAGCGAATCGGATCAATTAAAAAAAAAACATTTTTGGAAAACTGGTACCAGATTGGTAATCAGTGACCCCAAAAACCCCCGAGTACCAAGTTTCAAGCAAATCCGAGCTACTTTAAAAATCTAATCCGCCATATTGGATTCAGATTCATCGACCCAAAATGTAAGAATTGACTAGTCTGGTCTGCCGCACTCGAGAATTTTTTAATTTTGTGTGCCGGTGTTATAAATCCATAAATACTCTGTACACCATGAAATTTGATACCATCAGTTTAATACTCAATTTGCAATCCTTAAACAGTAAATGAGATTTAATAATTTTTTAATAAAATCTCGCTGTAAGTTAACACCATAAGATGTTTGTTTTTACTGATCATTTTCTCTTGACTAGAATCGTAGGCAATCATTTTTATCGCGTTTCTACATTCACAACTTCTTGTAAAAAAAAATCTACAAGTAGTAAATTTAACCATCAAAATGTTAATGACATTGTTCATTTCTAATTTACACTTTAGAAACCGCAATCAGACAATTGCTTCTTATTATTAACGTATTAAATTTGCTTATAAATAAGTTGTTATAACTCGTTATCTGTATTAATATAGTTTGAATCTAAAGCTTTCACGACCAGAATTTGTTTTAATTTAGAGATCAGAATGTATTTCCCAAGGGCTCTGATATTGACTCAGTTTATCCAAAATTCAAAAAAAAAAAAAAAATAAGAATTCCCAGATTGTCTTAGGTTTTTGCAGCTAATTGATGCTATATGTATAATATACATCATATATGATGCACTGAGGAAAATACGTCAAGTAACTAATTAACTTGTTACAATAGTAATTTATAAAGTAATCATGCTTGCCAAATTTGCAATACTTAAGTGCAAAGCACAAAGTAAATAATAAAAACGGTCATCATCTCTCCAGATTTGGAAAAAAAGCTTTGGGGATGTGTTGGTTTTCCAAGTTGGAAATTCCAAGTTAGTCTTTCCAACTTAATTGGTAATTTGATTGTAGAATACCAAAATAGTTGTAGAAGACCCATAGTTGGGATTTCCAACTTGGGAAGTCTAACTCGGAATTTACAACTTGGGAAACCAACTACAACAATATAGTTGCTCGCATTTCCAACTTGTAAATTCTAACTTCGACTTTCCAACTTAGCTGGTAATCTGATTGTAAAATAACAACATAGTTTATGAAGAACATTTTATTTACGGCATAAAAATAGTCAATAACTTTCCCACTTTTAAAACATAAGGCAGATTTCATGATAGAATGGGAGGAGGCCCCCTCCCCCAGTACGCCGGGGAAAGGACCTTAAAAAGAAGTTTTGGTTACTTTATTTTATTCGCAAATTTTAACAATTACTTAACTATTTATAGTTATGTTAATATAAGTAGTTATATTAATATAGTTTTGCAGAGAATTCTGTTTTAGGTCACGAATAGCAAAACATTTTGTATTTGATTTATGCATATTTTTTCTAAGAACCATAAAGAATCCCTAAAGCTATGAATATTATAATGAATTAATAAATATTATAATATAATAATTAATTAAAATTGATTCCATGTGTAACACATAAAAGTTCATTCTTTCTCTAGCTGTATCACTACACCAATTTTTAAATAACAAAATATCCATATTTGGAATTTATGTCAAACAAACCGGTAATACTATTTTATAAAGAAGAGATTTTATCGGCAACAACATTGTAACGAAATATCCGCAAAAGATAAATGTATCTATATCAGTTAAATTACACAGTTCAACAAAGATTTGCCGAAAAATATTGAACAAGTTTTATGCTTATCGATAAGTACCGTCAAGTGGGGTGACTTCGGATGGTGTGGGTGTCTTCGGATACTTTTTCCCAAAACTCTCTGAACAAAATGACGTGTGCACAATTTGTGGGGTTGCGTGCACAAGTTGTGGAATTGAACCCCACAACCCTGTGCACATAACCCCACAACTTGTTCACACGTGCTTTGGTTCAGAGAGTTTTGCGAAGTTACCCACACCGTCCGAAGTCACCCCACTTGACGGTATAAAACTTGTTATAATGATCCAAAAATATGTGAAATTATGAATAACTAATACAAAAAAGTGATTGGACGATTTACCAGCTGATATACCAAACTGGGCTGTGAGGCAATATTGCCTTTCAAATCACTGCAACCTCATTGATTTGGACTTTTTTGAATTACATACCAGCTGATATTTAAAAAGTTTTAAAAACAAAACCTATATTAATTTTTTGAATTTGGAAGTTTTTTTAAATAAACCGGTAAAAATATAATTTAAGTAACCAAAAAGGTATACTTTTGCCAGACTTATTTAAGTTAGCCCAATTTTTTGAATGTATCTTTAAAATTAATGTAAATAAGACTATTCAAGAGATTTATTAGAAAAAAAGTGCTAATATAAATTGCAAAGTTAACTTATAAAGATGGAATTAGTACAAACATTAAAATTTTATTTTGATAAAAGGTAAAATTAAGTAAACACAGCCACACAAAAAAAGGTCAAGAGCTCTTTTGACCATTGTATTTCTATGCATTTTGAAGCGCTGAATCCGAATTCGGGGTCGAAATAGCACCTGATACTCTAAGACCGAGGTAACCTCAAAAAACGTAATTTTGAGAATGAAAATAACGTTATTTGAGGTTTTCTCCAAAACTAATCGGATGAGGTGCAATTTTGACCTTAAATTCGGGTCCAGTGCCTCAAGATATATAGGAGACTCCTATTAGGAGTACGATAATCTTCAAAAGAGTTCTTAACCTTTTATTTGTGTGGCTTAAATTGGCTTTCTTTGATTTGATTCTTTTAAATTGTATAGAGTTAGAATAAATATTCCTATTTCTTGCATATTCTACTATTTTTATAAATTAAATAGCAGTAAAAGACTTTCAATATAAAAAGTCGATATGATTATAGACAAAATTAGTTTAAGAATGGAATAAATTTCAAAATGGAATAAACAAACTGTTGTTTTATATATTTACCAATTTAGCACAAAATCCTCACTTGATGAAGTATTTCTAGGCGAATTCCTCAGCCTATAACCTGAAAGAACCGGCGTTCCACTTTTAGGCGCATAAACTAGATTTGACTTTGTAGAACTGTGTAATTCGTGCGTTGATAGATACCGTTAGAGATAGTATAGCACCTTTTCCGTTGAAACACTTCAATTTAGTCCACTTAACACTTACCAATTGTAATCCAACGAGTTGCGGTGAAGAAGCGTGAAGAAGCACTTTGAATCAACTGTCAAGTAGATGCTGCGTTCGAGTATATAGCCGTCCCACATCCCCCACGACGCGTAACCTACATAGGCGTACTGCCCCACAGGTGTACCGAGGCCCCCGATGACGTTTCGGGTCCCTTGTTTATCGCCGATCTGACATTTGACCACTATCACTATCGTACACATTTCATGGTCAACGCAGTCATCCACTTCTTCTTCTGTCTGGCACTTTTTTTTATCGGCGAGAGAACATCGTGTTTTCTTATTTAACATGTAGATGGGTTATTTGCATATTACTGGCAATTTCAGCAATTTGTGACTTAATGCTCGCGAGCTAGGTATAGTCCAGTAAAATAACAAATATAAATTGCAATAATTGTACACGGACTGGTATTTTAAGGGTAGTGGTGGATGGTAACAGAACACTTCTGTTTTTTACCGGGTGATTTGCGTAAGGGGTATCCGCTATCTTGAATTTTAGGGCTGAGTTGCTTAATATACATCTTACGATAAAAATGTATATAGCTAATTTTGTTAAGGAATAAATTTCCAACAATTTTTGTTTGGATCATTTAGTATATTAATAACAATCGAGTTGATTCAAAAATAGCCTTGTTGGAGGTGAAATTGGACTTTTCCCTTTTTTCAGCCAAATTATAGGAGTATAAGAGCTACAAGTTTAATATATTATAAATCATAGATATTTTTGTACAGTTACGGTGGGAGCAACTCAACTTTCAGCGAATTTACATCTTTTTTTAACCCTATATTGCACGAATTATGAAAAATACAACAACTTTGAAAACGTATTATTTTAGTAATAGTAAACATAAAAAAAACAAATTTAAAAAATAATTGATGCAAAAACGGGACATGCAACAACTTTACCTAAGAAAACATACTCGAGCTTATTTCGGTGCACCTGTATAAATAATTAATTTTTTTTAAATCTTTATCATTGCAAAATAAAGCCAAAATACTGATTAAAATTTTTTTTTTTAGTGATCCACTTTATTTGCTCAGTTAGAGGTTAATCACAACATGACTTTATAAACCAATGTTTGTAACGCCCAAGTTATTTTTTTTTTATTTTTTTATCATTGATTAACTCAAAAAGATACACTTAATCAAGTGTATGCAAACAAAAAGTTTTAATTTTTGATTAGTTTAAAATTTAGAAGGCTCTAAATCCGGCGTTACTTTAAAGTAACACTGTACAATATAGGGTTAAGGTCTTTAAAAACAAGTATAACTATAATATAAAATATATTATATAAGGTTGTATTTAATATTTTAAAGTTGCACCCCCTAGCGCCACCCTTACAAGGGGTAGTAACATTATTATTAAGCAAAAACGTCTGTTTTCACCTATCAGATCCTCCGAAGGATTTTGTAATTATACTAATACCAGGGATATTAGCCTATACTAAGACTTTTCGGACACCGGGTATATTTTTTAAATGAACAAATTATTACAAATCTAAAATTTAGAATTTTAGAATCCTTCTAGTATTCTAGAAACATTATTTATATATATATATATATATATATATATATATATATATATATATAAATAGGTTAAATATAGGTAAATTAATAAACTGTGGGTCATATCTAAAAGTTCAATATATAACGATAGTAATTAAACAAAAATGCTAATTAGAAAAATTTAAATACATTTACAAATATTTGGAAATATATACTATTAGCGATATCCACTGTCAGTTTAAGTCCATGTAATGCATAGGCGCCGACACCTGGGGTGCCTGGGGGCCATAACCCCCCCACCTGGACTGAGGAGAGGTGCCCCCCCCCATGAAATATTGTATATACTTTTAAATATTATTAAAGTTTCACATTTTAAATATAGTTTTAGTCTTTTTTCATTTAATAAAAAATTACAACATGTAAAATTAATTTGCTTAAAAAAATTTGGGCCCCCTGGGGTTTTGAAAAGTCGGATCTAATGGATAGACGAAATAACACACATGACGAGTCTAGATTGAAAAAAAAATCAGTATATAATTTGAATATTTTTAGTTTGGACTTTTAATAAGCTACGATTAAAACATAGAAAAATAAGAATTTCAAGCAGAATAGTGTAGGGGGAGATACCCATGAATGGGTCACTTTTTTTTAAACGGCTGCCATAATTTTATGTTTAATATTTAATACGTATTTTTTTCAGTTATCATATTTGGAACTAAAAGAACACAATCCAAGTCTCAAACCTCAATAATATTTATTTTTACCAAAACTACGAGCATTTTAAGAAAAAATATATCTTGTCCCATTCAAGAACACGGTATTATTGAATGGGACAAAAATATAAAATTGCTATTAAAGATAACAAGTTATGAAAATAACTTACACTAACACTATTACTAATAACAATAAACCTATAATGTCATTTTATAACAAAAAAAAAATAGCTGTTAAAGTGTTACGTTCTTTTTTTACATAAATTTTACTTTAAATATTTTTATCAAACTTTGATTCATGTTTTATTCAATCAATATTAAATATGAGTTTGTTTTGAGTTCCAACTGTTCGAAATTGTTGTATGGGTAGTACCCTAGATACTATCTGTCGTTTTAGAGTAATTTCTTATTTAAAAGAGGTGAATAGGAATGAAATATTCAATAAAACAGTTGTCCCATTCAAGGAAACGAAATTTGTCCCGTTCAAAAAAACTAACAATATTATAAAAAAATAGGCCTAAAATATTTACCTTTATAAAATTCGATTGTTTGGTATATATTTCGTGTTGTTCTAGACTATTACATAAACCAAATTCAAACAGTTTCCTTTTGCCTTTCGTCAATAAAATATCTTTCAAAATTATTAAAAACATTACTTTTGACCTAGTAAAACTGACTTATTAAATTTGTGAAAACCCCAGCTGCCTAAACTTTGCCATTTTTTATGATTTTTTAAATGCACATCTAAGCGATCTAATCATGATAACAAAAACCAAAAATTACGAAGCCTAGTTCAGAAACAGGCACTGTCCCATGTGTCATGGGTATTAACCCCTAGTTATTAACGCGCGTATAGTATATTCTATAACTAGTATGGAATAGACAATATTCCGCGCGAACGGAAAGTTTGTCATACGAGCCGGCAGGCGAGTATGACGGTCCCGCGAGCGCGGAATGACTATTCCATACGTGTTGTAGACTATACTTTTTCTTCGACTGCAAATATGAAACACTGCATGGCTTTAAACTGTAGACAAGGTTAAAAACAATGTTTTTTGTGACTCGACATTGTAAATGCAACAAAACACATATTTTTAAATAAAGCAATTAATGTTATTTAATAATTTTATCAAATTAGTAGTTAAAAAAGATTTTTATTTAATTTTAGCACATATTTACAAATTATAATGCAAATATTGAAGTTTATGTCAAATTGTTGTGACAGATATCAGGTTTAAATATTTAACAATAGATGGAACAGTTTTAATTTTTTTAACTAAATTGATAAAAAACTGGTCAAATATTAAGAAAAACTAATAAACTTTATGTAATTTTAACGCAAAACATTAAATTGCATTAAATTATTCAATATTTCATGGTAAAAAAAATATATTTTTGCCAATTTTGCTACAGTTTTCTTTACTTTTATAAACAAGAGATGGCACTACAAGTGCTCATTCTAACACTTGATACAGAATATTCATACCGTATCTAGAGCTAGAATGGATTAATTCTGGGTTTGAAAAGTGTGTGTATTTGCTTACATTCGAAAGCAGTCGTAGAGAAAGAATCTTCTAAATCTGGTAAACTGCAACTTCTAACATTTTTGTTTGCAGTACTCTAGGGAGAGATTTCTATAATAAATATCTAATAGTCTAAACAAGGTAATCGGTATTAATAACATTGAATATATAAAATTATCCATTAACTATGAAATATTAAAGATTAGATAATTATTTTTATGTGAACCAACGTGTAATCATTTACTAATTATTATTTAAATCCTTGACTAAATATTAAACATAACATTGAAAGAGAATTGGTTCTTGACAATCATCTTCAATCATAGTTCAAGCAAATTAGACGAAAAAACGACGAATAGAAGAAATAATTTATAAACTTTTGAAATTTTGGCTGTGAACTCCCAGTAGGAAAACAAATACAGATCTCGGTAGGAGCTTCATTTCCTTTTGCTAAAAAACACCCCCAAACGTGACCTTATGAAGCTTTTCTGCAATTTTCTTGTAAACCGTTACTCCGACGAGAAAATGTTAAAGGACCTATTATATTCTCCATTCAATTCTGCATAAAAGAAGGGTATCGTTTTAAATAGGAGTTTTGGGCTACATAAGAAAAATATGTTTTTGTTTAAAACAGTGCAAAATTATGAAAAGAAATTTGTTTATCTAAAAACCAACATAAATACATTTAGGTAGAATGATTAATAAAAACACTGTACAATATTAATTAAATATATTTCTTTTTAAATAAATATATTTAATTAATATTAAAAGTTAAAAGTATGTGTGTAACTTTTTCATAATCTACTTTTAAATCATATCATGGAAATAAACTAATTTAAAATGTTGAAAGCCGCATTAAATTACTTGTCTTGGGGAACACTGTCCCATGGAAGTACATGCTTTGGGTTATCGTTGAAGCTGCTGGTTTGCTTACAATGTTATTATAGTATAAATACCTCAAAAATAACTCCATAATCGTACTGAAACTTAAGAAACTAGTCACATAAGTTCAGCCATATTACACATTGGATTACAGCATATTAATTCCGTAAAAAATAGTAAAACACAACAAAATATTTTAATATTTTAGTCAAGATCAGTGAACACAACACAGACCCTTTCCTTTGGCCCCACTGTAGTAGTTAATGTGCAAAGTTATTTTTATTTTGACGAGATGACATTTGACAGTTTCGTGCAATGTTGCCAAATCGTACATTGACTTATGTCAAAATTATTAATTAAAATAATTAATTAAAATATGTTCCGGGATGTAAAACGGGCTGAAATTTCGGCTAAGTATTTATTTTTTATGTATTTATAAGCATGTAAAGTCTTATCGTTGCATGCGATTTAGCCCAAAATGCGATACCCTCCTTTGTCCTATAAAGTTTTTGTGTATCTCCCACCCAACGCTCATAAATGACGTTGGAAAATGAGCATATTTCTCAGCGCGATGACAAAAACACTACCCCACAAAATGAAATTTTTGAAGCATACCGAGAAGCATACTTTTTTTATTAAGATTAGTTCACATGCAAAGGCTCATTGCTTTCGCACAAAGGGTTTCTGAGTTATTAAACAAAAATCGAATATTTATAGCCCCCTTTGAAGGGGCGTAGCTCCCTTACGAGTCGTTTTAGGACATATATTTATAGGAACTTTTTTTCTTGTTTTTGGGTAAGAAATCACACCCTGAAATATTAGCACGTCATGATGGAACACCCTGTATACGTACTGTTTTCTAAGTATGAAATTTTATCTATTTTATGGTCCCAAAAACTGTACAAGAGCCCATTGCAATGCATTGACATGATCCAAGAAAATTTTTGCATGGATTAGAAACATCAACCGCTTACTATGTCTGTGAAATCTATTATATTCTTACTTTTACTTAAGAAATTTATATAATTCACAAGAGCGTAGATATAATTTTTTACACCTGTCATAGACTATTTGTTTCTTTATAAATAAATGAAAAATTAAAATCAAATCTAACGAGCGAATATCTCAAAGGAGGAGGGCCCTAGTCGAAAATTTCATATGAACTTTTTATTTCATTTTAATGAGATAAAATTATTTTTAAAATAATTTATAAATAATTTATAGCATTTTTTAAATAATGTAATAGTTATTTATGGTACTAGTGGGTAAAGTAAGATATTGCCCCTGCGAGGCGTAAGCCAAGCAGGTTAATTTTCGAGAGGGCAATATCGGTTTACCCATGAGTGCCATACAAGGTTTTATCCAATAAATAGCTTAGGAATTCATATTTTTATTAAAAATTTTAATGGCATTTACAAGAAAATAATGTGACAAGTGACAGTTGAGTGGGTAAAATAAATAATTATCCACTCAATAAAGTAAAAGCCACGCGGGGGTTATTATTGAGTTTATCTATTTAAAATAAAGCTGGTAATTGTCTTATTATCTGTATGTATTGGATAAAAATATTGTTTACGGTCCTTCTGGCTTTGGATTAAAAAAGTGCCTTTTTCTTGGAAACGCTTCATTTTATGAAATTTTGCGTAGAGTACTTTTTTGATTAAAATTGCTCACAAAATGTAGAAAAAGTAATTAAAAGTTTAAAATTTGTAACCCTAAAAAACTTATGGGTTTGGATCCATAACGGAAGTCCGCCCCTGACTTTTCTGAATACTTTCGAAACTACTGTTGAAATCATTCGATGCGCATTAATTTTCCTAAACAATCCTGAAAAAATTGCTAAAATGTATTAAAAGGTAAAAAAGTTATCCAAACAAAATCTTTTTTCTATTTCATTTTGGGGGAAAACATTTTATATGAACTTATGGCATTATTTTGACGAGATCTGATCACCCCTAAGAGATTTTGAAAACTTTTTCTGGGACACAATTTAATACATTTGGGGGTTATTTTATTGGGTAGGGGTTGGAGAGAGCTTTGTTAAATTGTTGCAACATTTTGCAACATACGTATTACGTACAAAAGTATTAAATTGAAGGCCTACTTTGATAAAAAAAATAGTTTCTGAAGCCAAAACAAATTTTCGGTAGTGACTATTGGACCTCTATGGGATATTTTTTGCTATAACTTCTACAAATGTCAAATACTTTTTCTAATATTTTATAGGCATACTCCGCCACTACATATGAGTTCACTGACAAAAAATAAAAAAAACTAAGGGGGTGTATTTTGGGGATAGCATTTTTAAATTTGACAAGTTGCATCTAGTGGGCCGCCATATTGAAATGATACTGGTGGTAAATTTTTTTCTTGGTTAAGACTGAAATTTAATTTTCTTTTGATATCTGGCAAAAATATCTTTTTATCTTTTACACAAGTCCTGATATTTAGATTTATGTAAATTATGTTTATGGAATTTAAAAAAAGTCAAAAATGAGCCCCTAATATCTCCAAAACCAGTCGTTTTCTAGAAAAATCCACAATTCAATTGTGTTTCTTAAATCCTTTTAACTGTTTAAATGTTTTAAATGTTATACTATGTGACCGTAATTTACTGCACAGATAAGAGTAGGCTGACCCTAACAAGACCTGCCCTGAGGATGGTACCGGAATGGTGCCGAAAGCGCTAGGCTGCTATTTTTATACTTTTATTTTATACCAATATACAAAATTTAACCTATATTTAAAATTTGTGGTATATTGTCAAAAAACCTTATTAATAATGATTTTTACTTTCTTATTTTTATGTTCTCGGTGTAACCCCCATTCCTACGCCCTGGTAAATTGGAAACAAATAAACTTTTTGTTGGTATAAACAGATAATAAACCGTTATTGTTAATAATTAGAAAATATTTAGTTGCTCTTTCATAATGATTAGAAAATTTCTATTATTCGAACGAAAAAAATCTAAAATTACACTAAAAAAAACAGATTGTTTAAACCAAATGGATATGGCATTCACTCGAACGAATTATGCTGTTGATATATCGTCAGGTTAAAGTTACAAAGTTGTATGTGCAATACAACTTTGTAACTGTAACCGGACGATATGCCAAATAAATGACAAAGGAGACCCGGTAAAATAGCCCGTTTTTGGCATTGGCGATGGCACGTGAGATGTTTATATTATAGAAAAAAAAGCAAGTCACTTGCAAAATAACTTTACACTACGATATTTCAAGAAATCTTTGACATAGAGACTTGAAATTTGGAAAAAATTTTGTTTACTACATAGAAAATCTTTGTTCCAAATTTCAAGTCGCTGGGTCAAAGCGTTTTTGAAATATCGTAGTGTAAACTTGTCTTACAAGCGACTTGCATCTTTTTCTCTTCCATATATTTTTTGAAAGAGAAAGACCTCAAAATAAAAAGGGAACCATTTTTAAAATGGTGCTGAAAATAGGTTCTTTTATAAGATTTTTTTTTCTTGCCTTTTATATTATCTTATACCTGCTATTTTTTACAATCAGATGTTTTTCTAAATTTTTCTTTTGAATCCGAATCTTGCGTTAAAATTACAAAATAATATGTATTTTTGGTGCAAAAAGCAGCTAATCGTATTTTCTATGTTTACTCTTTTCAGATTTGATATTTTATGCAATTTTATTAAAATTAGCATATATTTTGACAAAAATTTCTCCCATGAATCCAAATGTGGTCTTAGATATAAAAAGTATTTGGCGCAAAAACGGGTTAATTGGATTTTCTTTGCTGTTTTGTTTTTTTTATTGGATATTTTTCGCTCCTATGGACATAATTTAACCTTTTTTCTGATCCTTTTTTCTTCTGTACCCAAATAATAATTTTAAAATTAATCAGTCCTAAGAAAATTTTGTGCAAAAATAGGTTAAAGGTTTTTTTTTATTTGAAAATCCATCTAGCCTATTTTTATGTTAACTTAAATAAAAAAACTAGTATTTTAAGATCAGTATTTGGGTTCAGGAGAAAAAGCTTTTTCTGAAAAACTATGCGAAAAGAAGTCGAATTATATTAAAATAAACGTAAAATATTTAATATAAAACAAATAGTAAAGTCAATTTACTTAACCTCTTTTTACGCCAAATCCTTAGAATATAGTAAGAGATTTAGACTTTTATCAAATTATATTTTTATTTTACTAAAATGTATAAAATATAAAATCTGGAAAGAATAAACGCAGAAAAATTCAGTGCCTGAATTTTGCACCAAAACTAAAAAATAACACAGCCACACAAAAGAAAAATTCTGGATCAGATTTTTATTATGTTTTTGGGCCTGCAAAACCGAATCCGAAATCCATTTTACCCCATCACCTCAGGTTTTTGACATAATCTCGTCTTCACAGCCACACAAAAATAAAAACAATGCTGGCCTGGAGGTCAAGCCATTTTTACTATATGTTTTTCGGTTTGCCGAAACCGAATCCAAAGTCCATTTCACCCTGTCAAGTCAGATTGTTGACATAACCTTAAAAAATCTTATAATCCAAGCCCAATTAGCCCGTTATACCTAATATATTGGATCTCATAATCTCTTAACGCCATAACCATTTAATCCCTTCACACTTTGACCCTATAACCATAAATTCCAATAACCACATAACCTTCATAGCGCAATCTATCATGGCCCAGCATTACTACAAGACTCATCTCGTATAAAGTTTGATATATTGTGTTTTACGAAATGCTGGGCCATGATAGATTACGCCAAGGTTATGTGGTTATTGGAATTTATGGTTATAGGGTTAAGAGGTTATGGGGTCAAGGGAACGTTCAAGTATTACGTAACGCAAATTTTGGTCATTTCGGAGTTTGGACTTTTTATGGTTATGGGGTCAAGAGATTATAAGGTTCAATATATTAGGTATAACGGGCTAATTGGGCTTGTATTATAACATTTTTTAAGGTTCTGTCGACAACCTGACATGATAGGGTGAAATGGACTTCGGATTAGGTTTCAGCGACCCCAACAACAGTAAATATGGCTTGACCCCCCAGGTCAGCTTTGTCTTTTATGTGTGTGTGGTTGTGAAGACTTTTTGAGGTTATGTCAAAAACCTGATTCGGTTTCAGCGACCCCAAAACTATATAACGAACATGGTCTGACTCACAGGCCAGATTTTTTTTGTGTGGCTGTATAATTCAAAAATTAATTTATCCTAAGAGCAAAAATGGCAAAGAAATCAATTCTTTTGCCTTAAAGAGACCTCTTTTTTCAGTGTAATTTCTTTTAACAATTATGGTTTACAACAACAAAATTGATTGTTTATTATTAATAAATGGACAACTCTTTGTTGTCGCCTACAATTTCATGGATCATTAAATCTCCGGATTTCAATCATAAATGTTAAATTAAAAAGCACAATAAATCAATAATTCTTTGAATCTTACAGAAAATAAGCAAACTTTTGATTTCGGTAAGCAAAAAGACAGAGGCCGAACTTTTGGCCAATATCGGGATTTCGCAAATTATAATTTTTAAAAATATATTATTACATAATAATAGTAATTATATACCAAGATAGAGAAGACACTTCTTATAGCCGAGCGTATCATATCCCGAGATGCGTAGCATCGAGGGATATAAGAGTGCGAGGCTATAATAGTCTTCTCTATCGTGGTTTATGTTCTATTTTTTTTACTACTAGCACATTTATTCTTATTATTTAAATATTTTTTTCTACTACCTAATTAAGTGCCAGCTATTATCTACCGTTGTCAAGGCTTGTTTACCCTGACAACCAATAAAATCAATGAACAATGCACCACATATGCGAAATGCCTTAAATGTTCTCGACTTTTTTTTTGCCTCGACTTCGTCTCAGCACAAACTTCTGTCTCGAACACTACAGACTTTTTTTTTGCATGCTAGGTGCATAATATACCATTTAAATCAATAATAACATAAATAGTTTTCTAGATCTTAATAAACCGCAAAAAACAAGTGGCCTTTAAAATCGCCGTTTTTGAAAACAAATTAGTACATTCATTTATTCACTAAAATTTGACAGTACTAGCAGTGTTTTTAAAATACGTCAAAACATATGGTTACATACGTACTTATTTAATAAATATGTTATATCCTATTTTATTTAATTAATTTATAATGTTTGCCATGTTAATTTCTGTCTAATGGCAAAATATTGTTGAATTTTGTCCAACAGAAATTATTAAGCAACTTCCTTCTATAAAAAAATGAGTACCGAACAAATTAAGTACTTTCGAGTGTGGCCGTCAAAACATAGTATATTACATACCGAGGTGGAAACTGTTTAATTTCCTGAGGGACAAATGATATGTTAAACCGAGGTTTGTATACTATTTTATTCACAACCATACCTGTTTTACTTACAATCATTTGCCTTCTTTTCCACTACAAAAACTGTTTGAACTTACTCACAACTGGGGCCGGTGAACTTACCGGCCACACGAATTCTCAATTTTTTTTTTAAACCAAAAAAAAGTACTTACCTTAAATAGTATTTTTGCAAAAAAAAAATTGCGGATTACTCACAAATTAGCGAGAAATTAATTTAAAAAAGTACGAATTTTGTGCATTTTTAAGTACATTTCTCTTCTTCTTCTGCTTCTCTACTTCAATTTAGTACCCTGCTAAGATGATAAATAAACAGCGTTGTCAGATTGTGCATATATTGAAAACGTTTTTTCTGAGGTTAATATTAAAAATTTACAAAAAGCAATCAAAAACTATAATTTTATTATAAAAAAAACACAAACGTAAACCAACGCCTGCCATTAAAAAAAAACACCAAACCAGCAAACTACCAAACCAAACCATTGTTAACGTTAACCAACGCCTCCCATTAAAAAAAAAAACCAAACCAGCAAACTACCAAACCAAACCATTTTTAACGTAAACCAACGCACCCATTAAAAAAAACACTAACCAGAAATTCGTGAGTATTTTAACAATTTTTTATTATAAAAATTTCAACAATTATTTTATTATATTTATTAATTTTCAGAGAATAGTAATAAGCATTATGAAATCAGTGCTGCTACTCACAGAACACTAGGTTACTACAAACCTCGCTAATATCTAAAACTTACATCTGACAACGCTGCATTTTTTTTACAAACATACACGAAGTTAGAAACATACATGCACGAAGTTAGAAACATGTAATCTGTCATCATTCTTTGTAAAATAAACAGTTATTTTTAAATATAAATTTGTTCTAGATAAAAAACAACATTTTCCGCATTCAGAATTATTTATAATTGTTAGTTTTAGCATTACAGTGAAAAATTAGTACAAGATTGGCGTTATTTTTTGTGTCCGGTAAGTTCACCGAAACCCTCACAACTTACTGTACTCACGCTATATTGTAACCAATGCCTAGTAGTCTAACTCAAAATTTACACAACACACTTTTGTTATAAGAAATGTAATTTCTTTAAAAACAATAAACAGTTTATTATAAACTTATCTACAAAAACTGTTTGAATTTTGACGTCATATTGAAAAGTTTAGTTGCAGTGAAGTTTGTTGCAAATGTTGCTTTTTGAATATAGAATAATAAATAGAAATCAATAAAATAAACTTTGTTTTTTGTTAATTAACAATCTTAAAACATTCATATTCATTCAATGAATTAATACATTAAGGGCCACTTGCACCAACTCATGCTCTGGGATTATCTCAGCTAAACCGAGTTTAAGTTAAAAATGCTGCGTTTTAATTGGTCGGCCGTCAATTTAATCCAAGTTTAGGGTTAAACCATCATTGGTGCAAGTGGCCCTTAAATGTTTTTATCTAAAACCTAGTAGAAATGCCTACGTTACTTCGTTATTTTAGCGATAGAGGGCAGCACCTGGTTTTAGTTTTTGTTTGCCTTTGTTTTTTGTTTTGTGACAGCAGACTTTTATTGAGACATGATTAAGTTAATAAATAAAGTATTTATTTATAGTTTTCCGTGTAAAGTAGGAAGAAAAACAGAAAATTTAAATTTATACACTAGCTAAAGCTTAAGGACAATTTTATTATAGTAGGGATCCAGCAAAGAAATACGACAAATGATTGGCCACCAAGGTAATTCTTGAATTTATTTTACTTTAAAACTAATTTTGGTTATTTGTTATAATAGGTACCTCCGAGGGTACCTCATACTGTAATGCATTCTTCTTTTTAAGTTTCACTTTTAAGTAAACCAAAAAGTAGTAATATAATAATCTATAAGTTGGAAGTAGTCACTGTTTATTTTTCATAAATGCCAAAAAAATATAACTTTTATAAAATTTATATGTGATGTTATTTTATAAAAATAAATCATGAATAAATGAATAAATAAAAAATAAATGCATTTAAAACTGTTTTATCATAAAATTAAGGTTGATAAATTCAAGTTTTTGACAAGTGACATACGTAAAGTTAGCTACAAGAGCCTTCCCGACCAAGGAAGGGAAATCAGGTGTTTCTAGTTTTTTGAGAAGTTGCAGTTACTAATAAATCTTTTTTTCATTATATGTATATATGTAATTAGCCAATTACTAAATGGTTGTGAATAAAAGTATTTATATGGATAATTAGTAAATAAAGATAAAGGCGAAGCAATTCCTTAGTGGCTTGTTTTATACGCGAGTTAAAAAATAAAAAAAAATCATGCATTCAAATAAGGAAAGTGCAATACAAATTGAATTAAATAATACTAGCCTTGTACATTTCATCTTTATTATTTAACCTACGCTTAATTGATGCTGAGGATTTCAAGTTTTTAGTGTCTTGGTCATGTGAGAGGATACCTCTTAGAGGAACTTTAAATCATTTTTTGCTGTCCAGGATTCAGGGTCTCTTTTTGTAAATTATTACTGGGATTATTACCTCATTAAAGTTGTAAGGCTTATACCTGCAAGTATATAATTTCCAATAAATCTGTTACTGAATAATAAATATAAGCAAAAACAGATCAAGAACCAACAACAACATAGAAAGCACAGATCAAGTTACTTTAGATTAAGTTAAGTAACTTGATCTGGGCTTTCTATATTGTTGTTGGTTCTTGATCAGTTTTTGCTTATATTTATTATTGCAGTAACAGATTTATTGGAAATTATAAATAATTTAATGGCAACCGGTTTGAATATTCTTTTATTATAAACATAACAACTCAAATGAATTTTTTGGCCATTATAAATTTATTTGAAATTCGTATGAATTTAATCACAAATCGTATGAATTTATTGGCCTCTTATGAATTTATTGAAAATTTGTATGAATTTAATGGAAACTCCTATGAATGTGTTGGCATCTTATGATTTATTGGAAATCGAATGTTTGTTGGCCTCCTATGAATGTATTGGAAATTTTTATGAATTTAATGGCAACTCCTATAAATTTGTTAGCCTATAAATTTATTGGAAATTCGTATGAATTTAACGGCAACTCCTGTGAATTTATTCGTATACATTTAATAAAAAATCGTTTAAATTTATTGTCCTATTATAAATTTATTGGAAATTGCAGTAACAGATTTATTGGAAATTATAAATAATTTAATGGCAACCGGTTTGAATATTCTTTTATTATAAACATAACAACTCAAATGAATTTTTTGGCCATTATAAATTTATTTGAAATTCGTATAAATTTAATGACAAATCGTATGAATTTGTTGGCCTCTTATGAATTTATTGAAAATTTGTATTAATTTAATGGAAACTCCTATAAATGTGTTGGCATCTTATGAATTTATTGTAAATCGTATGAATTTACTGGCCTCTTATGAATGTATTGGAAATTTGTATGAAGTAAATTCATTAGTTGCTATTTAATTGGCCTCTTATGAATTTGTTGAAAATTTGTATGAATTTAATGGCAACTCCTATAAATTTGTTAGCCTATAAATTTATTGTAAATTCGTATGAATTTAACGGCAACTCCTTTAAATTTATTGGAAATTCGTATACATTTAATAATAAATCGTTTGAATTTATTGTCCCATTATAAAATTATTGGCAGTTATAAATATAATGACAAATCATATGAATTTGTTGGCCTCTTATAAATTTATTTTAAGTTCTTATGAACTTAGTGACAAATCGTATGAATTTGTTGGCCTCTTATAATTTTATTGGAAATGCATATGAATTTAATGGCAATTCTTATAAATTTGTTGGCCTTCTATAAATTTAAGTGCAACTGTAAGGGATTTTTTAATTCCTTACATAAACAATAAAGATTTATTCGGTATAATTTAATACTTTTATACTTTTTAATCAGAATATGACATCAAGTTTTTACAATAATAATTACATTGACATTGATTGAATCCAACTTCAAATATAACAATAAAACTACCAAACAACCAGTTTACAGGGTGATATATTCTTAACATTCTCCACCCCGTGAAGAACTGGGCTTTTCTTCACTCGTCGGTAAAACACATAACTTTACAACAGGACGAACATATACACCTTTACTAGTTTTTACTGTTGCTACTCGAATAACTCCATCTTTTCCTGGATGTACATCTATTATTTTTCCCAGAAGCCATTCATTTCTTGAGGATTTCTCATCAACAATAAGTACAATATCACCCAAATTTACTTTTCTTAATTCCGAATGCCATTTTTTTCGGTTGGTTAAAGTAGGACGATATTCTAAAATCCATCGTTTCCAAAAAGCATTAGCTAAAGCTTCTCCAAACCTCCAGCTCTTCCGACTGAGAACCATATCTTCTATTTTTTCACCGTACATTTTAATATTTCCAGATCTCAACAGTAAAAAGTGGTTTGGAGTTATAGCTGATAAATCATCTACATCAACAGAAATGTGGGTCAGTGGTCTCGAGTTTATAGTGTACTCAACTTCACTTAGCAGCGTCTGCAAGACCTCTTCCTTTGGATTTACCGTATTTAACGTTATCCGTAAGGCTGTCTTGATGGAGCGCACCATCCTTTCCCATATTCCACCCATATGCGGACTAGCCGGTGGGTTAAACTTCCACGAAATTCCATTCCCTGATAAATCATCTTGAATTTTTGAATAATCAACAGAATCAAGCCATTCTCGAAGCTCTCTCTCAGCTCCAACAAAATTGGTTCCATTGTCGCAGAAAAATTCTATTGGTTGACCTCTTCTGGCCATAAATCGTCTAATAGCTAATATGGTCGAACTGGTTTCTAAAGAACTGGCTAATTCGATATGTACTGCACGTACTGTTAAACAAGTAAACAACATACCATATCTTTTTTCAACTCTTCGACCAATAGCCACTGTCATAGGTCCAAAAAAATCTATTCCCACGTAAGAAAATGGGTAAACAAAAGCCTTAACTCTTTGTGAAGGTAGAAACCCCATTTCTGGTGCAAAAGGTTTACTTTTTCTGATTCTGCATGACTGACATGTTTTAAAACATTTCTTGACAGCTGAACGTGCATGAATAATCCAGTATTTCTGCCTAAGATTATTTAGTACCGTTTCTACTCCAACATGACTGATTTTTTCATGATAAAACTGAATTAGCAGTTCTGTATATTTATGACATGGATCCAAAATTATAGGATTTCGAGAATCATTTTCTAAGCCTAGTTCCAACTCAGAGCTTGGTGGAAACCTTCCTTTTAACCTTAATATCCCCTCTTCATCCAAAAATGGTGAAAGCTTGTATAAACGACTAGTCTTTTTCACAGATTCCTTTAATTGTAAAACCTCTAATTCTTTTTGAAACGTTTCTTTCTGGCTCTGCTTTATTAAAAGTTTTTCAGATTTTTTCAAAAATCTTACTTCTAAAATGAGTTTGCTTGGTCTATCATTTTTTTTAAGTCTTAAAATTTCTGTAAAATAGAGTACCCAACTTGTTGCTCTAAGCAGCCTCAAATACTTTGAAAATCTTTTCATATCAGGTACCACCAATACATTTTCTGCTACTTTATTTATTAATAAATTAATTTCTTCATTTTTATGTGGTTCAGTAGGCCATGACTCAGGGGAATATGATAAAAAATTTGGCCCCGAAAACCATTTATTAAATAAATTGCCATCTAAAGGTTTTTCTTTCGTAGCAAAATCAGCAACATTTTCTTCGGAGTTAACCCAGTGCCATTGCGAAATTTCGGTGTTTTCGTGTATTTCTCCCAATCTACAACTAACAAACATAGGAAATCTTCTTGAAACTGATCTAATTTGTTGAAGAACTACCATAGAGTCTGACCAATAAAAAACTTCTTTGATTTTATACTCTAATTCAGAACAAATAGTTGATGCAACTCTGCAAGCTAGCACAGCACCTTGTAATTCTAATTTTGGTACTGTCTGTTGAGTTATTGGTGCTACTTTACATTTAGCTGTTACAAAACTTGTATAAATTTTCCCATTATCTACAAGTCTTAGGTAGGCGACGGCTGCATAAGCCTTATCGCTGGCGTCGGCAAAAACATGTAGATCTGCATCTTTAATTTTTGAAACTTGAGGAAAATAACACCTGTTAACCCGGATAGGACTTATTGCTTGCAAGTCTGCTATCCAGCGTTGCCAATCATTAAATAATTCTACATTTATTTCAGTATCCCAATCAATATTTAGTTTCCAAATATTTTGCATCAGAATCCTAGCTCTTATAATCAGTGGTGCCAGAAACCCCAGTGGATCAAAAATACTCATTACGATACGTAGAACCTCTCTTTTTGTTGGAATTTTCGAACCATTTGCAATTTCTTTGGGAATCTTCTTAAAATCCAAATTAAAAATAAAGTTATCGGTCTCAGGCTGCCATGATAATCCTAGTACTCTTTCAATTTTTTCAGAATCTATCTTTATAGAATTTTCAGTTTCAGCTCTTAAATTTTCTGGTATAGATTTTATTAAAACCTGTGAATTACTCATCCATTTTGTCATTTCAAAACCTCCTTCTTTATGTACATGAATAATGTTTTTTACCCTTTCAAAGGCTTCTTCTTTGGAGTCGCAAGAATCTAAGTAATCATCAACATAATGCTGTTTTTTGATGGCTCTTTCTATTCCAGGAAATTGATTTTCGTATTTTTCCGCATTTTTATTTTTTACGAACTGTGCAACGGAAGGAGAAGATACTGCACCAAAGATCATAACATTCATTTGATATATTTCAGGTTTTTTATCTACGTTTCCTTCACGCCAGAAAAATCTTTGACTGCATCTATTTTCTGCACGAATTACTACTTGGTGAAACATTTCTTTTATGTCAGCGCTAAAAGCAATCTTTCCTTGTCTAAAGCGCCATAAAACTGAAACCAATGAAGGAACAAAATCAGGGCCTTGTAATAAGAAATCATTTAGACTATTTCCAAAAGAAACTGCTGCAGCATCGAAAACTAGTCTTAACTTTCCGGGTTTGTTAATATTCCATACAGCGAAATGAGGTAAATACCAGTCTTTGGAATTTTCTGTAATTTCAGATTCCTGAAGTTTTGTGGCATAACCTTTTGCAACATATTCTTCTATCTTATTACAATATTGTTTCGCAAATTCTTCATTCTTACTCATTTTTCTTTCCATGCATGATAATCGTCTTAAAGCAATCATTTTGCTATCCGGAAAAGTTACATTATTTTTCTTATATAAATGTCCAATTTCATATCGTCTGTTAATTTCATCATATCTTAAAGTTTCTTCCATTATAGCCATTGCTTTTTTATCTTCCACTGATTTTACCTGACTTTCTTTTTTAATACCAAAATTTTCCAACTTGAAACTATCCTTAATCATAAAATGCAAATCTTCATCACTGTATCTTTGACAGCATAAATTCACATGACTGAGCTGACTTTTCGATATGGTATCAACTGCTCCGTGAATAGTCCAGCCTAATTTGGATTTGGACATGATTGGCTGTTCAAGCCTTGGCTGTATAACTTGTCTCGGTACGATCAAACCACCATTATCCTGACCAATTAGAATTTGAGGTTTTGCTTCTTTTATTGTTTCCAAAATATTAGAGTCAAGATGCGGGAATTTTGACAATAAATTTGCAACATCAATTTTCTGATTAGGTAAACTGAGGTTTTTTACTGTTCTTACATTATCTATATGAAAAAAGTTTGCGTTCTTTATGGTGCCAGCAATGTCCAAACTAACCATTTTGGAAGCATCTTCATAGTGCATGACTTCATTAGTCCACTGAAAACAAAGCGGAATTGTGGGACCAGCTAGTTCTAATTTCTCTGACAACTCTTCTTCTAACAAAGTGCAGGTTGAACCCTCATCAAAAAGTGCAAAAATGGTAACTGAATGTTTTGGTCCACGAAGAGTTACCGGAGCAATTCTGAGTAGAACCGAATCCGTTTTGTTTGCGAGGTTTGCACAAAAATCTACAGAAGTTCTATTTTGAACAACCGTGCTACTTTCAGGGTTAGGGTTACTTTCAGCAACAGATTCATCTCTTTGAACATGCAGTAGTTTATTATGTCTTCCTTTACAATCTTGAACCCCACACCTTTTCTTCATGAAACATCTTTGAGCCATGTGCCCCGCTTGCAGACATAGGAAACAGATCTTTAAGTCAAAAGCAGTTTTTCTTCTTTCCGTTAAATCCATTTCAAGGAACTTTTCACAATTTTCTGCAATATGGGACTTTTCTTTGCATACTGGACACTCTTTTAAAGTATGGATATTATCTTGTGATTTCTTTATCACCATTATCTTTTCTTTAGGTGAATTTCTATTTCTTAGACAAGGGTTGTAAATAGCAGCCATAGAATTCACTTCTTCCTCATACCAATTAGCAAAATCTTCCAATGATGTTGATACACCTTGCACGTCCTTTTGATATTTATACTTTCCCCAGTTATATTTTTGGATTGGTGATAGCTTTTCTACTAAAATCACCAGCATTTCTGGATTGTACAAATAAAGAGAAGATTTCATGTCTTTCATGATGGAAACCATATTATGAATTGCATTTAAAAACATCATGCATGATTCAATCTTATCTTCTTTTACGTTGGCCAGTCTCTTAACATTATCCATCAAAGTCAAAACAATCCAGTCCGGCCTGCCAAAGTTCATTTCCAACATTTTTATTATTTTGGGTACATTGGTTGGAGACGTAAGAAGTGCTTTAACTGAATCTCTAGCTTTACCCTTGAGAGAACGATCTAATCTCAATAAATTATCATAATCGTTCAGATTAAACTGGGTTGTAGATCTTTGGTACTCACTTATGAATATTGGCCACTCTGTAATCTCGCCTGAGAAAGATATAAGTTCCCTTAGTTTCTGCCGCAATAACAGGTTATTTGTGTTTGTTGAATTTTGCACACATTGTTTTGCAATTTCTAGAAGTACCTTATCTTCTTCTCCAAGGGGCCGACTTAAACTAGGTCTCACAAGCTCGGAACAAACTTCATTTACTGTATTTTTGATGGGTACAACATTTATTTCTTTAGGTAACTCGTAAAAATTACTACATTCTTGTCTATTATCATTTACAATGACTTTTTGAACATTACGTACCTCTTTTATAGAACTTTGTTTAACGTGTTCACCATTTTCAATCCATCTTTTTACATTGGATCGTTGACTGTAGAAAGAAATCGATTTAGCACTGTCGTTTTCTTCTGCAATCTCATTTACTTTCATTTGCAGCTCTAGGTCTAAAATCTCGTCTTGTACCTTTTTATCTCTTAGAACTACCTCTTTTTTTCTTTGAGCTTCTCTTTGTAATGCTTCTTGCTTTCTTTGCGAAGCTTCTTCCTCAAGCATACTCTCTTTTAGTATTGCCTCTCGCTCTAATTGTTTTCTTTTTAACGCTATTTCTAAAGATACACGTCTTATACCACTGTGACAACTACCTGCCTGACTACCTTTAATAGATGGAACAAGTACTGGACACGAAACTTCTGCAATACGACCTTGAACTCCTACGACTTCACTATGCCTGCTAGGGGCCGTACCAACGTTCCGCTTCTCCTTCAAACGCAAACTCCTTCTTGGCGGTTCAGACTGGGCCTTGTTGCTCATCTTCAAAAAAATCCACTGGTGTTAATTCTTTTCTGTCGAAGGACCAAAATGTAAGGGATTTTTTAATTCCTTACATAAACAATAAAGATTTATTCGGTATAATTTAATACTTTTATACTTTTTAATCAGAATATGACATCAAGTTTTTACAATAATAATTACATTGACATTGATTGAATCCAACTTCAAATATAACAATAAAACTACCAAACAACCAGTTTACAGGGTGATATATTCTTAACAGCAACTCATGAATTTATTGGAAATTCGTATAAATTTAATGACAAATCGTATGAATTTGTTGGCCTCTTATGAATTTATTGAAAATTTGTATTAATTTAATGGAAACTCCTATAAATGTGTTGGCATCTTATGAATTTATTGTAAATCGTATGAATTTACTGGCCTCTTATGAATGTATTGGAAATTCATATGAATTAAATTCATTAGTTGCTATTTAATTGGCCTCTTATGAATTTGTTGAAAATTTGTATGAATTTAATGGCAACTCCTATATACAACTCCAATATATTTGTTAGCATACAGAACGACGGAGAGCACTTACAATATCAGTATAAAATCTATCAATGTCTTTGCTATGATCAAGTCGGCTGCACATAGAGTTACGACAGTGGACGGCATCAGGTAGATTTACACATTTTAGGTTTAAGTAAGAGCGATGCTTGTAGGAATTTATAGATAAATTACATTTATCAGACCATTTGGGAATATCTGGTGAGTAAGGCGTAGATCTTGTTATAGCCGGTAGAATGGACGTTTTGAGACTGAGCGAAAGAGGAAAGTGGTCTGAAGAGGTAGTCGTTAAATCAACCATTACTGAATCCACAGAGTTAGAGGCAGCATGAGA
Organism: Brachypterus glaber; assembly: GCA_958510825.1. Classification (NCBI taxonomy): domain Eukaryota; kingdom Metazoa; phylum Arthropoda; class Insecta; order Coleoptera; family Kateretidae; genus Brachypterus; species Brachypterus glaber. Next base: position 62,667,569 of record OY294046.1, on the reverse strand, counting down.
GACTAAGCTGTGATCAAGCCAGGAAGTGGTAGAATGTACATCACTCACGAAGGTAAAAGTGTCAGCAGGCAGAGATATAACATCCTGAACTAGAAGTCTTTCAACTTCACAAAAACTAAGGATTTCTTGGTAAAATATATTATCTGGTAGAGGTCTTGCATTGAAATCGCCAAGAATAAGAACGTCATCAGGGGTATATTCCTCAATAATGGCAGAAAGCCTACCAAGGATTAGGCAGAATTCTGGAAGAATTTCAACGCGATACACAGGCATGTAAACGGTCATAAGAAGAATCACTCTATTACTTGTCTGTATGGTCACTGCAGCAATCCGGGAATGATCACAGTCAATAGGTTTAACAATATGGGCAAGCTTCTTATGCCAAAGAATGGCGACTCCACCATAAGGTCTGCCCATAAGGAGATCAGTGCTGTCCATGGCACTTACACCGGTGAACAAAAAATCAGGATTAGCGTTTCCGAGTTCGGGCATATCTTCCCACGTAAGCCAGGTTTCTTGTAAAAGGCAGAAATCAAAATTCTCACAGAGTGTTAATTTCATTTAAGGATGTTTTAAAATTCTTACAGTTAAAGGTAACAATTTTCACGTTGGAGATCATTATGTTGGGTATTCTGACCGGCTCTACGATGTTCCCAAACTCTGACTATTGATCCGGGAGGCCAGGCACCAGGCTTAAGAATAAGGTCTTTTTTAGAAGTAGGTATTCCTATCTTAAAGGTTATAAACTCACCAGTTCGGGAGTTTATTGGAAACAGGACACAGTCTGCAAGACCCAGATTTAAAAGGTGCCGCTGAACTCTTTCCGTTGTAGTTGAGGGTTTAAGTCGGGATACACAGATATATGTATATTTTTCGGCTGCTTCCAGGGGACAATTATCAATAGATGTTCCAGTAATATCGGAACCCAGAGGTAGAGTATATTTTTTGGCGGTCTCCAGAGGAGAATTGTCTGTAAAAGTTCCAGTTAATAATAAATCGTTTGAATTTATTGTCCCATTATAAATTTATTGGCAGTTATAAATATAATGACAAATCATATGAATTTGTTGTCCTCTTATAAATTTATTGGAAATTCATATGAATTTATTGGAAATTCTTATAAATTTTTTGGCCTTCTATAAAAGTGCAACTCCTATGAATTTATTGGAAATTCGTATAAATTTAATGACAAATCGTATGAATTTGTTGGCCTCTTGTAAATTTATTGAAAATTTGTATTATTTGTAAACTCCTATTAATTTGTTGGCATCTTATGAATTTATTGTGAATCGTATGAATTTATTGGCCTCTTATGAATTTATTGGAAATTCGTATGAATTAAATTCATTAGTTGCTATTTAATTCATACGACTCGTACCGTAAGACTCGTACGGATTTACTTAATGACAGCTTTGTATGATTTAATGACAAGTTTAGTAGAATCTTTTGTTTTTTCATACATTTTCAATATGTCGGCAAAACCAAAATATCTGATAGAATATTTAATAAAATATTTGGAACTACTTACTTCTGTTTCAGAGTATCTAGTCACTTACATAGCAAAACATTTGCTGTATGATGGGTTTATATTTAACTAATCATTTAAAATTTCTAAGTAAATTAAATTAAAAAAAATATGAATGGTACAATTTTATCTAATTCCCTTATATGAAAGTAATTTTTTATATAATTCTCTCTGAATCTACTTATATGGAAATTTATTTTAAAACTATTATAAATCCTAGTTTAATTGTAAAATTTTTAATTAAATCAAATAAGCACATTGTGACACCCACAATGTACCTAATAACCTCATTTTTGAAATGTCAATGGCTAGTTCCAACTAGATCTTTTTTTATTAATTAAACAATTCTGTTCTGTTTTTATAACATTACACTTTATAGCAATTATCATTACACTTTATAGCAATTATCATTATTATTACTACTATTAATACTATAGTTTTAAGTTATATAATTAATACATTTGTTATTTATTTATTTTTTTTTTGTTGTAATAAGCACGTTCAAATGTGTAAACATTTTAGTGCAAATAGCATATTTATTGCATTTGTAAAATTGTAAATTATTATTTGTTTTTTAAGCAATAAATATTATTATTATTATTATTATTATAGCAATTATCATTATTATTACTACTATTAATACTATAGTTTTAAGTTATATAACACAGCCCCACAAAAAAAAAGTCCGGATCTCTAGACCAGACATGTGTATCCTTATGTATTTTGGCCCGCTGAATCCGAATCCGAGGTCAGAAAAAGCCCTTCACCCCAGGAATTGGCCCCAGAGGCCGAAAATGGCCGCTGAAAGGTGTGAAACGGGAATTCCGGCATGACGGATGCTCAGGGCAGGTTGAGATTGCATTCTCAAGGCAAAGTCGAATTAGTGGGTAACCGAGCTTAGATCCGACAGGCATCGCGGCCCCTGAGGCCGGAAAATGGGCCCCTGGGGGCCGAAAAATCGAGATATTCACGTCGGGATCGCAGCACTTCGATTTTCTTGTAACTTCAAACTGCAGCAACGTAAAGAGGCTGGAACCTCTTCCAGGCCCATTGAAATTCACACCCAGGGTCCGAAAAACGGGCCCTCAGGGCGGGAAAATCAAGATTTCCACGTCGTCATCACGGCACTCAAATTTCTATGGACTCTAAAACTCACGGAAACACTGGCAATGTAGCAACATTTCGAGGCCCATTGTAATTCATGCCCGGGCCCAGAAAATGCCCTGCCCTGAGGGCCCATTTTCCGGACCCTGGCCGTGAATTTCAATGGGCCTGGAAGAGGTTCCAGCCTCTTTACGTAGCTGCAGTTTGAAGTTTCAAGAAAATCCAAGTACTGCGATCCCGACGTGAAAATCTCGATTTTTCGGGCCCCAAGGGCCCATTTTCCGGCCTCAGGGGCCGCGATGCCTGTCGGATCTAACCACCGTTAGCCACTAATTCGACTTTGCCTTGAGAATGCAATCTCAACCTGCCCTGAGCATCCGTCATGCCGGAATTCCCGTTTCACACCTTTCAGCGGCCATTTTCGGCCTCTGGGGCCAATTCCTGGGGTGTAGGGCTTTTTCTGACCTCGGATTCGGATTCAGCGGGCAAAAATACATAAGGATACACATGTCTGGTCTAGAGATCCAGACTTTTTTTTTTGTGGGGCTGTGTAATTAATACATTTGTTATTTATTTTTTTTTTTTTTGTAATAAGCACGTTCAAATGTGTAAACATTTTAGTGCAAATAGCATATTTATTGCATTTGTAAAATTGTAAATTATTATTTGTTTTTTGAGCAATAAATATTATTATTATTATTATTATTATTATTATTATTTTAAACATTAAATAATACTTAAAACAATAATAAAAAAAAAATGTAATAATTTTCTATTGGGCAAAATGTGATTTCAGTTATGTTTTTGGTTAGCTATTATAATGGTGGGTGCTAATTAGTCTACAATAAGGGTAAAGTGGAAGATCAGATTTTTACCTTGGTAAAAAAATTGAACTTTGTCCTTAAGATTATCATGAATTTAATATTATATTTAAGATTTAATTGTATATATTTTATTGTATGTTTTTTTCTTCATGATAATAAACACATTTGAATTTGAATTTGAATTTGAATTTGAATGGCTAGACACCATGAGTTTTTGCCAAATTAAGGATTTTTTATCTACCTATAATGTAATTTGATAATAATAATAATAATAATTAACTAATAGTTAATTAGCTATTTTGTTTATTTATATAAAACAATTACTAAAGCCAATGTCTAATGGAGCTCTCTACAACTAGAATTATGAAACAAAAGACGTCTACCCTATCTCTATCTCATTTGTGCTACACTTTCCAGCCAACCAAATAAATACTGTATTTGTTTTTCATACAACAAATACAGTATTTATTTGGTTGGTCGGAAAGTGTAACACTGAGCGACACGAACGAACATAGCTAATGTGAATCTGTAGAATAAGATAATTCTACTAAAATTTAGATGGCGCCAGTAATTTCTTTAATAAAATTAATATAGTTGGCCCGGCCAAGTAAATATTGTATTTGTTCAACAAAGAACAAATACAGAATTTGTTTGGTTGGGTGGAAGTGGGAGTGTATGTATGTCTTCTATCCTTTTTGGGTAGAACTTTTGTCCCTGTCTAATCTAACGGGAGAAATCGCCATTGCAGTGTTTTCATGTTTTAATAAAATCCCATATTACAAAATATAATTATAAATATTTTCTTCGCGGAAGAAAAATTCGAAAACGAAATATTTTTGAAAAAATGTTTTCAATTGGAAATCTTTTTTTTTTCGGAATAAGAAATATTTTTTAGAAAATTGGTTATTTATTTAAAATTATTATGAATTTTTAAAATTATGTAATTTGTCCTTATTCGAAAAAAAATAAAATAATGCACAAAACTTTATATACCTAAGGGTCCACAAATGATATCACTCCCCCAAGTACTTGGGGTTCTCGAAATTGTGAAACCGAAGTTCAAACACTGTGTGATAGGGGGTGGGGTATAAGCTGCGACGTCACATCATAAAGTTCTCTATTGACCATAATTTTTTGAATTCTTTTCAACGTTTTTTTGAAGGGGTTATTTTCAACACTTTTGAAAATAATGAAAATCTTATCGAATTTTTTTAAAAGCAATCAAACATTTATTTTTAATATTTAATAATGTTATCAAACAAAAGCATAAATTATAGTTTTAAACTAGTTTAATCAGTTTCGGGCTACTGGTCCTCTTCAGTGCCAATCTTATGACTACTTCTTTAGTGAATAAACTCTGATTTTTTTTAGTAGCCCGAAATTGCAGTACCAATAATATCACTGCTGGTTAGAATAGTTATTTTCTTAACTAGTGTATTAAGTGGATAAAATCACTTAATACACGAGTTGAGAATTTAATTTTATCCAACACCTTTTATTTTTAAATAAAAATATATAATTTTGCGAAAAATTATGTCAAAAATTTAAGATTAAGTTTTCTTAATACTAAAATAATAGGTAGCCATGGCCTAAGTATGCCTATTAAAAATAAACAATTGCTAGTTTTACATTTCTTACAAACGTCAAAATGGACGCGGTGATGACAGAATTTTTAATAAAAACAGTATTTTATTCAAAAACTAAAGAATAATTTGGGGTTTTCTTTAATTTTTATGGTTTAGTTAACGTGCTTCTATTTATAGAATAGTTATAATACTTAATTAATAGGGTATGGAACTAATTTTGGGTGAGATCAAAAGCTGTACGTAAAAGAGTGGGTGAAAAATTTTTTAGTCACTAGTGGAAAAAACTCACTTTTGACAATTAAAATAGTGCTCAAAACAAGTGTTTCTGTGAAGGTGTTGGATAATAGTATATTATTTACCAAGTGAGAGAAGTTTAACATTTTTGACCTGCGTCAAATTGCGGGATGAGCGCGCTAGCGCGAAGCCCGCAAGACGCGGTCTAAAATGTTAAATCTTCACTCACGTGGGAAATATAGTAATTTTTTCACTACCAGTACAATTAATTAGCTATTTATTTATTTTACTAAAATTTAATGAAAAAGCTTATAAATTTAAAATATCACGCTGGCCGTTCGCGGCCATTAAAAAAACAAATGAATAACTTGACATTTCTGGCAGAAATTTTCTGGTGATCTGCTAAAATTATTAAGTTAGAAAGTGTTTCCGTGTTAAGTGTAATAAAATATATAAAAATGAAAAGTGAAATGCAAAGTGATGATTCTGATACTCCCCCAGAAATAAGGGGACAGGCGAAAACTGTGAGGGAGAATCTATTGCCTCAAAAATCAATATATGGGGGTTGTACCTCTAGTAATCTATGATCCGTACGGTAATATATGGGTTGTATAATCTATGGTTGAATATGATGGACCAATGATTTTCACCTTTCGAAGTGTTTTTTTGTAAAACATGTTTTATAGGTACTAATTTAGTTAATATTTTTTAATTTATCATGCAATAAATAAATTTGGTGCCTAAAGACGCTTGTAAATAGCAATGTGAATTCATAATTAAGTGAAACGTTAGATGCCAAAATATCTGAATAAAAATTCATTATTAACCATGGTGCCATTTCATTATTTTTAGAACCTTTGACGCCATAGGTAGAGAAATAATATTTCTACCAATGAAAAGAACAGTAATAAAGATGTGAGTTTAGGCTGGTGGTGAAAAAAATATATTTTCTATATATCTATAGATTGATGGAATATTTAATTTAGAAAAAAAAGTGAGGTTTGGACTTTTAACGGATTCGTATTCAGGCCAAAATGTTAAATATACTTAGAATTTGTGACATTATTTCTGTGGCTTGGTGCTAAAAGGGTCAATGTCAGTTTGTCAATAGCAGCATTTTCAAAATATTACATCAGAGTTGACGTGAAAACGCTGCTAGTGACAAAGTGTAATTGGCCCTTTTAGAACCAAGCCACAGATTTATGGACGAACCCTAACTGTAGGCAAATAGTATATTCTATATCTAGTATGGAATAGACAATATTCCGCGCTAGCGGAAAGTTTGTCATACGAGCCGGAAGGCGAGTATGACGGTCCCGCGAGCGCGTAATGACCATTCCATACGTGTTGTAGACTATACTTTTTCTTCGTCTGCAAATATGAAACACTGTATGGCTTTAAACTGCGGACAAGGTTAAAAACAATGTTTTTTGTGACTCGACATGGTAAATGCAACAAAACACATATTTTTAAATAAAGCAATTAATGTTATTTAATAATTTTATCAAATCAGTTCTTAAAAAAGATTTTTATTTAATTTTAGCACACATTTACAAATTATTATGCAAAAATTGAAGGTTATGTCAGATTGTTGTCACAGATATCAGGTTTAAATATTTAACAATAGATGGAGCAGTTTTAATTTTTTGAACTAAATTGATAAAAAACTGTAAAATATTAAGAAAAACTAATAAACTTTATGTAATTTTAACGCAAAACTTTAAATTACATTAAATTATTCAATAATTCATGGTAAAATATATATATTTTTTCTAATTTTGCTACAGTTTTCTTTACTTTTATAAACAAGAGATGGCACTACATGTGCTCATTCTAACACTTGATACGGAATATTCATACCCTTATCTAGAGCTAGAATGGATTCATTCTGTGTTTGAAAAGTGTGGTATTTGCTTACATTCTAAACTAGTCGTAGAAAAAGTATTCTTTTGTTAACAGCAGTATTTTTATTGATTAAACATTTAGCTATTTTTTATTGTTCTCTTAAAAAGTGCGTTTTTGCACAATAAAAGTCAATGATTTTCTTATTTTTATTGCTTACAATTTCTATCAATATCAATTATGATTCAATTATCGTTGGAACCCAGCTATTGTTTAAAATACCACTTTCTAAAGAATAAATAGTAAATGCCAATTAACATATTGTCATTTGTAGACACTAAAAAATGGTATAACACACATATTTATTAATGTACCACCGAGTGTACCACAATTCTATAAAGGTTAATGCAAGAAATGTTAGGTATAAAAGCTACACAGTTATTACTTTTTCATAAGAAAGTCTTGAGTAGGGTTTTTAGTCCTAACACCTTGGGATTTCAAAATGCCCCGATTCCGATGATTTTTAAGGGGAAATTTGGATTGATATTGTTTCACCTATCCCGAGATTTATTTCGAGTTCGG
>OY294046.1:62469685-62659672 GCA_958510825.1 Brachypterus glaber | reverse complement strand
ATATCGTGGGCTTACAAGTAAAAGTTACTAAGTCAACTTTTTGAAAAAATGGGAGTTAAATGGCCCCTTAATTAATTTTTGATGGTCTATGTACAGGTAAACCGAACTAACTTCTAGGTGGACTGCTAAGAGAGCTCCACTATACAAAGTCCAAACGCACCAATTTGATTTTGATAACGATTTTATCTGGCACTAAGTCACTTTGTTCGTTTATTATTTTGAATGTTTTTGTAAACGAATTAATAACACAGCGACTTAGTACTAATTAGAGCTTGTTTGTTTTCCGAGACGTGCATTATTGTAGTTTTTTTAGTTTTCTTTTTGTATTCTACTAAGCATTTTTTTTTTACAAAAAAAAATACTTTAAAAAAAAAAGCATTTCTTAGTTAATGAACCTAGGCCTATACTGCCCGACTACGCTAGAAAGCAATAACTTCATTTGTCGTCTAGCGACGTTTTGACGTCAACTCTGATGTAATATTTTGAAAACGCTGCTATGCGACAAATTGAGTTACTGCTTTCTAGCATAGCATAAAGAAGGTATTCTTGCCGGCAGCAGTATTTCTTTTGGGTATTTTTGCGTTTTGTGACGCTTTATGTCGAACTCCACCCCCGAGGTAGTGAGAAGTAAATATTTTTAGATGTTTTCAATATTTGCGTCAAAATTGGTATACCTATAGGGGTTTTTGTATTTTTTTTATTGGGGTTTTTGTATTTTTGTATTGGTATACCTATAGGGGTTTTTGCGTCAAAATTGGTATACCTATAGGGGTTTTTGTGGTCGACGAAACTGAATCTGATAATAAAAATTTTTTAACTCCATTTCGAGGGTGGGGGTGATTATAGAAGAAAAAAAAAAGGTTTAATTAAAAATTCCCATAACAGCTCTACAAGTAAAACGCAAAAAAGTCGATGTCTTTTTTCAAATTTAGTTGAATTAACCTACTTCATTTCTTTTTTATTTAACTGCAAATGGGACATTATTATGTCCAAACATGTCATTGCGATTTGCGGTAGTTTTTCTCCAAAAACAATTATTACAAAAATAAAAAAAAAAAATGAAAGTTAATTTGTCAATAAAAACCATGATTTTTGACTTAGTGCTCTTTACTTGTAAGCCGACGATATATCTGCAGGGGAGAATATCTTTTTGTTGGCAACAGTATTTTTTTACTAAGCTGAAAGGTCCTGTCTGCATAGGTTCAACATATACAGATAGGACCTTTCAGCTTAGGAAGGCAGATTATAGTATAGAATTTTTTTTAGATAACAATTTTTACTCTTTTATAAATTTAAAAATATTTGTTTTACTTTTTTATTTATGAAATATCTATTTACAAATTAACAATTTAAAAGGATCCTAGTACTGATATTTTTAGGCTTTCATATTTTTTAATTACTACATATTTGCATATATGAATAATCTAATAAAATGAATATAAAATTTTATAATTAATTATAATCATTGCAGTTGTTAAGTATGTTGCGTGTATTAAACTTTTATATATTTTTAATATAAAAATTAATAACATTTATAATGTTGTAACAATGTATGCAATAGTAGCAACAGTAGTAAAATATTAAGAACCACACTAGTTTACATTTTTTTTCCTTATCCCCTTTAATTGTAAACAAAAATTTCGGTCTATATTTCCATCTGTTCGTTTGAATTTAAACCTAAACTAGATGAAACGTTGCAAGCACCCTGTAAAAACATCGTCACTATTGTACAGTAGAGCCATCTAGTTTGCAATTTTCAAACTAGGTGTTTTGTTTGATTTTAAATTCTGTATCTTTAAAACATTATATTCTAGCAAAAAACTGTATATAACATTTTTTATAGGGCTTAAAAAGAGCTTTTATTTAAAATATATTTTTTTGAAATCGGGTTATAAATATGTGAGATATGCTAAAAAAACCTTTTACTGCTTTAAACGCCGATATCTCGATTAATGTGTTTTAGGAAAACTTTGTTTATAACATTTTTTGACCAATTTAAAATTATCTTTTATATAAGTGCTAAATTAACCAAATACAATAATAATTGCCTTAAATTATAAACAAAAAACGCTAAAAATAGGAGTTTTACCCTATTTTTACCCCCTTACCCCCAATCATTTACCACCAAAATCTAATCAGCTCTTTGAAACACGATAAGAAACAATATGCAAAAAACCGCAAGTCGATATCTCATGTAGAAAAGGAGTTAGAGTTTACACCCAGACAGACAGAAAGACGGACGCAATTTTTTTTTTACTTATTTCGACTCAGAATGGTCTAAAACGTCGAGAAATGTGAAAAAAAAACGTGGTCAAAGATTTTGACTTCGGCGAAGATTTCAATTGATCGGCACTCTTAGTAGCACTAAGTGCCGATGTAATAACTTTTGAACAGAATATGCGATTAAAAAAAAACCACAAACGACCGAGGATCATTGTAGTTTTCGTCACTTATAATATACATTGACGTTGAACAAGGGGGCAAAGGGGGCGAAAACTATTATTATTTGCCATAACTCGTTTAAAAGTAATCCTAGGACAAAATTCTGAACAGCTAAAAAGCGTTTTAAATTTCCTACAGTTTTCGAACCTTTTTAAAAAAATATTATATTGGTATATATATATATACCAATAAAGCAACATAAATTTGGATTATATCGTATACACGGTGTATTTGAAATAGGGTCCGAAATTTTAAGGGGTATTTCTACATCAATATATATATTGTCAGTTTTTTGTCCCGAACTTTTTTCTGTGTAACTTTTTTGTGATGTTATTTTTAGAATAATATTATGATTTTAGAATACTATTATATTATGATTCCTCGGGTCAAAATAAAAGGTACTCTTGTTAAAATACTGTAGGTCCTACAGTGTTTTCGAGAAAAAATCGTTTGAAGGTAAAATTTCACGGTTCGAAGACAAATTAAATACTATGACACTTTTATCTACTCGACGTGAGGAAGTTTCAGCAAGTCAAACTGTGTTTAGGATTCATAGGGGGGTAAAAATCTTGTAAACTATTGTTATTATTATTAAATATTATATTATTGTTAGCAAGGTTGCTAATTGTGTAACCAAGTTTGATGGACTTGGATGTTACAAACAGATTCATTGTAGTTGATGGTTTTCACATAAGATATATCTGCATACGCACAAAAAACATCAAGTACATCCGTATGTGTATCAAATTGTGAAAGCATACAAGGTATATTAAATACGAACCAACGAACTTATAACTCTTCTTTCTAGAATAGGCATTTCATTTGTAAAAACTGATAAAAACGTAGCCAACATATACATTTGTCTGTCTTACTCGCACAGCTTTGTTCTAACAGAGACAACGTATACTGGTAATTGTTATTGTTCAGGCCTGAATATACCTACTATTTGCGTATTCTAGAGAGAAAAGTGTTAGTTCGTTGATACGAACTGGCGTAACATAACCTAACTTTTTGGTTTAGGCCGGCTTTTTCGCCAGTTTGGTGTTGTTGATGCTTATGAAGTGCGTAGCTCCCCTATTCAAATGGATAGAATAGAATTATGACAAAAAACATACCTTGAAAGCTTTCAAAATCCTAAAAATCAGCCAATAAGAATACAGGACGTACTGTGTAAGTCGTACACTTAGTTTCGTGTACGTCGGACGTACAAATAACCTGTTCCTATTAGATACGACTTGTATTATACAAGACGAAAAGTCTGTCAAAAGAGTATTAGCTCTAAGTTTGACACAACGAACTAACAACACTTCTCTCTAGAATACGCATACCGTTAATATAAAGTATCGCCAACATCTCGGTTTGTTTGTAAACAAATAGTAGGTATATTCAGGCCTGAACAATAACAATTAACAGTAACTGTTATTGTTGTCTCTGTTAGAACAAAGCTGTGCGAGTAAGACAGACAAAGGTATATGTTGGCTACGTTTTTGTCAGTTTTTTCGAATAAAATGCCTATTCTAGATAGAAGAGTTATTAGTTCATTGGTTTGACAATTTAACAACACAACACAATTTAGCATTTATTACTATAACACATTTCTTACAAGCGTTATAAAATGGACTTTCATCTCAATAGTGATGTCTAAATAAGTTTGCGACTAGGGGATATAAACACGAAAAGAAAAAAATTAAAAAATCTCTCATTGGCCATATATATTTTTCATAATACAGGGTGATTAATAACTGGCATGCCAAAATTTAAGAGGTGATTCTACATCCAGAAATATCAGAAAAAGTTCCTATAAAGGTTGGTCCGCAAATAAGCCCTAAGGGTGCTATGGCCCTTTAAATTTGTAATAAAAATAAGATTTTTAATTAATAACTCTGGTACCCTTTAAGCTAGAGCGACGAGATTTTGCATGTATAATAGTATTAATAAGGGCAAGAAGTTTATGTTAATTTATAAAGATTTTTAATTAATAACTCTGGTACCCTTTAAGCTAGAGCGACGAGATTTTGCATGTATAATAAAATTAATAATTTATCCGGAGGCGTCCCTAGACGGAAAAATGTATTAGGCTTAACACATTTTTCCCCAAACTTTTTTATGTGTAGTTTTTTTGAATTTTTTGTAAAACATATGGATTCCCTGAGTAAAAATACATAAAAAATGTCATATAGTGAAATACTGTAGGAGCAACCGTTTTCAAAAAAAAAAAAAGATTCAATTAAGAGGAAGTAATATTTTGTGCCATCAAAAACGTTACTTTTTAAAAGGCCATTACTCCTTTAATATTAAGTTTAAGTGTTTTGGTGAAGAATACTTTTTTGCTCAGTTTTAAATGAACAATCAACCTGCAGCATTAAAATTTTATTCATGCTTTTTTTTGTTCCCCATTCAATATGTCATCTTCGAAGGGCCGAAACTTTTCATATTTTTGGATGTTGAATCACCTCTTAAATTTTGGCATGGCAGTTACTGATCACCTTGTATATTCTTCCATGTCTTAAAATGTTATTCCCTATAAATCGCCCTGTACTTTTTAATAGAAGTGCACTTTTTAAATTCTTAAACTTTAACCTCGATTTACATATTTTGGATGATCAATGTACTCGATAGATGGTCATCTTCTTAAATAAGGATCATTAAAAGGAATGTTCGAACTGAATAGGTCATGGATTTAATGGCTGTTATTAGTATAATATATATGTAGATTAATATTTAGTCATTATAAGTGAAAGGCTTTTATTATGTTTTATATGTTGGGTTTATCATAACTCCGAAAAGAAAAAAAACTTCGCAAGCGCAAAGTTTTTACTTTGCAGAATATTTCGCAAACTAAATACTTCGAAAATCGATAACTTCGCAAACAAGTCCTGCGCATAGATTGGAAAAAATTGACCATATTACATCGGCACTTAGTGCTACTAAGAGTGCCGATGTATTGAAATCTTCGCCGAAAAGTCAAAATCTTTGACCACGTTTTTTTCACATTTCTCGACGTTTTAGACCATTCTGAGTCGAAATCATTAAAAAAAAATTGCGTCCGTGTGTCTGTTTGTCTGTCTGGGTGTAAACTCTCTAACTCCATTTCTACATGAGATATCGACTTGCGGTTTTTTGCATATTGTTTCTTATCGTATTCCGAAGAGCTGATTAGAATTTGGGGGTAAACGATTGGGGGTAAGGAGGTAAAAATAGGGTAAAACTCATATTTTTAGCGTTTTTTGTTTATAATTAAGGCAATTATTATTGTATTTGGTTAATTTAGCACTTATATAAAAGATAATTTTAAATTGGTCAAAAAATGTTATAAACAACGTTTTCCTAAAACGCATTGTTTTCGAGATATTGACGTTTAAAGCAGTAAAAGGTTTTTTTAGCATATCTCACATATTTATAACCCGATTTCAAAAAATTATATTTTAAATAAAAGCTCTTTTTAAGCCCTATAAAAAATTTTATATACAGTTTTTTGCTAGAATATAATGTTTTAAAGATACAGAATTTAAAATCAAACAAAACACCTAGTTTGAAATTTGCAAACTAGATGGCTCTAGTGTACAATAGTGCCGATGTTTTGACAGGGTGCTTGCAACGTTTCATCTAGTTAGTTTTGTTTTCATCACTTTACAATTACTAAAGTTTGCTTTATGTATTTAAAATATGGCCCTGTGCAGCAAAGCCGGGCTGGCCTGTCCGGCGTTCGACATGTTTATAGGATTGCTAAATTACCTCGTTACCCTCTTCAGGTCCGCAGACGAATTTTTATAAACCTAAATCTCCTATACGTAATAAATATATTTTTGTGAATCGTTGCCAACTGAGCGGCAAAATGTAATCATTATATATTCTAAACTAGATGATACGTTGCAAGCACCCTGTCAAAACATCGGCACTATTGTACACTAGAGCTATCTAGTTTGCAAATTTCAAACTAGGTGTTTTGTTTGATTTTAAATTCTGTATCTTTAAAACATTATATTCTAGCAAAAAACTGTATATAAAATTTTTTATAGGGCTTAAAAAGACCTTTTATTTAAAATATAATTTTTTGAAATCGGGTTATAAATATGTGAGATATGCTAAAAAAAACCTTTTACTGCTTTAAACGCCAATATCTCGAAAACAATGCGTTTTAGGAAAACGTTGTTTATAACATTTTTTGACCAATTTAAAATTATCTTTTATATAAGTGCTAAATTAACCAAATACAATAATAATTGCCTTAATTATAAAAAAAACGCTAAAAATAGGAGTTTTACCCTATTTTTACCCCCATACCCCCAATCGTTTACCCCCAAAATCTAATCAGCTCTTCGGAATACGATAAGAAACAATATGCAAAAAACCGCAAGTCGATATCTCATGTAGAAATGGAGTTAGAGTTTACACCCAGAGAGACAGACAGACAGACGGACGCAATTTTTTTTTTACTGATTTCGACTCAGAATGGTCTAAAACGTCGAGAAATGTGAAAAAACGTGGTCAAAGATTTTGACTTTTCGGCGAAGATTTCAATAGATCGGCACTCTTACTAGCACTAAGTGCCGATGTAAATATGTATTACAAACATAAAATATATGTTCGTTTTGCGCCATATGATACGGTGTAATTTCTCTGGTACTCTGTATATTTTATTATAAACTACATAATTAATAATTAATTGATAATTAATTAAAAAAGTATGAAAAAAATTTCTTTTATTTTAATAAAGAGCGGGATCTTTGCTATTATTTGCAAATATAATTTATTGTTAAAATAAATATCGAATTGATACTGGGTGTCTCAGAATTCACGTATTAATCATTTTCGTAAACATGGTCAAATAAATCCATATTTAATAGAAATAAGGTCTTCAAATTTAAATCTCATTATTATTATTATTATTATTTACACGATAAACAACAACTATAGTTATAAATATAGTATTACTTAATATCCATTAAATCCAGAGTGTTTACACATAAAACCAAAATAAGTACCGAAAATATTGCCAACATTCAGAAAAAATGTGAAACGGGTATCTTTTCTAGACGGGTGAAAAAATGAGGAAGTTTATAAAATATCAAATTGACTTCACTTTTCCTGTATTTTTTGACCAAATCCTTTTGTTTTTTCTTTGTAGCTTTATCGGATTGTTTTTCTTGCCGCATCATTATCAGAAATTTATTAAAAGAAAAATTAATTGAAATTAATTTTACAATAATACAATGGTGTGCTCATTGTATTCCTTAAACTAGCCACATGTGCCTACCAAAAAGAAATGTCCTATCTAAAACCCAAATCTTAAAAATTAGCCTAAGATGTTTGTCCTATTTGAAAATTTTTCAATGTTTTCTCAATAAAATTGTCCTAACTAGTCTTTACTAGACGAATAAGTCAGGACTAGGACCAACTTTACAGATCTTAGTAATTTGATTGGACTTTTTAGATCATTTTGTCCTAACTTTCTCAGATAGAACAAATGCATTTAGTATGAAAATTTATTTTTCTGACAAAAAAATATATTTTTTTTTCAAAGATATCACGTATTTTTGATTTAAAATAAAGCAGAACCCAACGCCATATTTATTTAAACATGTTATCAAAAAGTGAAAACAAAAATAATAAAACTGGTCAAAACATCTAATTTGCATATAGGACAACTTTTTTGTTGTTTGGGAGATTGTTTTCAAATTTGGTACGATTACTTTGTAATAAAAGCATTTTTTGCTAAAAAATAAAACAGATTTTCTTCCACTATTTTTAATTTTTTTTTAATCTTCAGGCCTCTAAAACTTTCTTATTTTGGGGCAAATTCGATCGGATTATTCTTTCTCTACAAAAAACCGTGATATGAGGACATATAGACTTTTTGGTACAAAATTTTTTGATTTTGGACAAAAATTTTCTTTTTTTTTTTAGGTCCAAAGTAAACGTTTAATATTCCTCTGTTATGAACATTAATCGGAATAAATTCAGTTATGACTCATCAACGTTGAAAATAAACACAGAAACTTAGGCTTACGGAATAATTTTGCCGAATTATGAGGGAAATTTTTATAAAGGTCACTAAATCGAAACATTTGACGACTAATTTATCACACAACAATATTGAATATACATGTTAACTATAAATATGTAAATATATCGCTGTTTTTCGAAGAAAATAAAAATGTAAATATTTAAAACATCGCGTCAACGATAGAATCGACGCGGCGCCTATGCGAGCACTGGAAATTCGCCGATGTCTGGTTATGAAGCTGAAAGGAGTTGAATAATAAGCGTCGAAAAGAAAATTAAATTCTGTCAAGATCAAAAAATAATAGATAATCGGTAAGTACCAAAAGAGATTGCATATAGTATCATCAAAATTCTTGGAATTTTTTATCCTACATATATCTAAATTTTATCGAACCGTGGGCCCAGAACATTATCGTCTGGTACGCGAGTTTTGGGCAGGGATGCTGCCATGGGAGGGTAGGGGGGTTAGTCATCAACATTTTGCGGGGGTAAAACATTTTTTTTTTGAGTTGGGAAATTTCTCAATTAAATATTTTTTCCACCCCTTCCAATAAAATCTCTTGGGTGGGTGGTTCTGGGACACGTTGTATAATTCATCCACCCATGGTGGGTGAACTAGGTTCACTCAATCGGGTGTTGCTTTGTCTAGTTTGTGTGTTAGTGTGTTTTGGTGGTTGGTTGGTTTGGGGTTTTTCAGGCGAAAACTAGCAGAAACCCAAACGGCTAACCACCTAAACACCAGGCAAAGTAACAACTGATCGAGTGACCCTAGGGCCATTCCAGCGTTTCGGGTGTTTCACTATTACACATTAAAACGGATTTTATTAATACTTATTGCAATAACAGATTGGTCCACGTGTGCTACAATTAGACTAATATACCAGTTAAACAATCTGTTAAAACCTGAAATAAAATTTAAAAGAAATTTTGCCAACATCTTCCATAATTAAAAAAAAAAAACATTTTGGGTTTTAACAGTTTGCTTAACTGGTATATTAGTCTAATTGTAGCACACATGTACCAATCTATTAGTGCAATAAGGATTAATAAAATCCGTTTTAATGCGTAATAGATAGATATCGGATTTTACCGAGTCGTGACGTCAAAATCCATAGCCGGGTACAACAAGCTAATAATAATTTTATAAAAATTATCAAACTACTACATTTATAAAGAAGTATATAAATATTAAGAAAATCTCTCAACGTTTTTATATAAGTAAAAGAAAATTAAAAAAACAACAGATCCGAAAATTATGATTTAGTTGGACTTTTAAATAATACAAATTTTATTTAATAATATTGTCACATGGTGGCTGGGTATTAATTTTATCAAGTTGAAAAAATCTGCCTGGCCAATACTTTTCTATTCGCAATAACAGCGGACACAAGGTTTTTATTGCAAGTAAATTGAGTCATTTCGTTTGACTCGTTTGCTCTAACTTTTTCGTTTTTAATTTACCTATTGGGCCTAATCTAATATTCATTTGTCACCGTTCATTTCATTAGTTAAAATTTTTTTCGTAAAACCATTACTTACTACGGTTAAATCGTGGATTGAAGATTATTCAGAACTAGAGTTCGACGGCAATATTTTACACTGCATATTTTGTAAAAAGACTTAACCTGGGAAAGAAAAACTAATATTTTAAGACATTTCGCTACAATACAAAAACCCATAAAGGAAATGAGGAGCAAGGACGATTTAATATTTAAAGTAAGTAAAAAGATACAAAATTAATTTTAATCACATCTTATAAACGTCACGTCACCTTTTATTGCGAATAAAAAACGATTGGCCAGGCAGATTGTTTTTTAACTTGGTAAAAGTAATACCCAGCCACCATGCCACAATACTATAAAATTAAATTTGGATTATTAAAGAGCCCAACTAAATCGTAGTTTTCAGAATTGTTATTTTATTTTCTTTTACTTAAATAAAACCTTACGGGATTTTCATAATATTTATATAATTTTCTTTGGTAATGTAGTAGTTTGGCAACATATTAAACATTTTTATAAAATTAATATGAAATTATTAAAGTTTTTGTACCCGGCTATGCATTTTGACGTCACGACTCCCTAAAATCCGATATCTAGTAATAGTGAAACACCCGAAACGCTGGAATGGCCCCCTAGGGTGACCCACCATTCTCTAAACATTTCCATACAGGTACGTAAATTAACGTAACGTAATTTTCTTTTTATTTTCACTATTACTTTTCAATTTAATTTGAATAGAAAAATATAAGTAAATGCCTATTATTTATTAATATTTAATTAATTTTTCATTCTCATTATGCATTTAAAAGACCTAGATTACTTAATTATAAATGCACATTTTTTAATGTAGCAACGTTGTACGGGATTCCATATTAATTTTTAAGCCAGAAATACAAATCCTATTCTAGATCCGATACATTTTGCATATCGATGCATTTATATCACTGATTTACTTCATTTTTTAATTATGTTAAATTAAATAATGTAGGTTTCTAATGTTTTAAAAGTAAATACAAATTAGGTATAGAAATTTTACAATTTTGGCGAAGGCGCAGCACTAGGGCACTTTTTCGTGCACCCGGCACAAGATCCAGTCTTGTGCAGGAATGCATAGAAGCCCTGGAGGAGCTAGCGAGGAACAAAAGAGTCCACCTTGTATGGGTTCCTGGACACAGCGGGATACCAGGCAACGAGAAGGCAGACGAACTTGCCAGGCTCGGAGCCGAAACTCCGTGCATGGGACCCGAACCCATGCTTGGTAATACAAGGAAACAAGTCACATCAGCCCTCAACACGTGGGCTGGAGAAAAACTAAGGGAAAGCTGGTCAACGGTCACGAACTGCAGACAGGCAAAGGACTTCCTTTCCGGTCCAAGCAAGTCAAAAACCGCGTGGCTACTAGGAAGAAGCCGAGCCACGATCAGCCAACTCACAGGGATCCTCACGGGTCACTGTGGACTAGGAAGGCACCTGTTCAAGATGAAGGTCGGTAACGACCCCGTCTGTTCGGGTTGCGGGATAGACGAAGAATCGTCCTTCCATTTCCTAGGACAATGCGATCGGTTCGGCAGAATACGACAGGAGATCTTCGGAGTGGCAACTCTCCGAAGAGAGGAGTTGCGTACCCTTGCCTGGACAGATATCGCGACCTTTATAAGGAGATCCGGCAGGTTTAGGCAGGGAGTAGGGTAGATGTGTGGCTGGGATAGCTCGGGGCTGGCAAAAAGGGCCATAATGGCCTAGTTGCCTGGCTTGTAGCCTCCCCACCCTTACTACTACTACTACTAGGGCACTTTTTCTCACTAGGTAAGTTGACATTACTTAATCAAAAAGCCGACAGTACTTGAAAGTAGTATATCGAGCATACTTAGTGATAGATGAATACAAACAAAACAAAACCGTAACCAAAGACAGAAAAAACGATTTACCGCACAAGGACACTAAGTGTGCTTACTTTTACCGCAGGGAGATGTCTAGACACAAGACAACTATTTCTAATTTTTTAGAGTGATTTCTTAAAAAAATTATTTCTTGAATTGTCACACATATAAATGTCAAAAATATTACTAATAAAATAAGATTTTGACTCCTTGGTAGTGAGAAAAACGTAATGCGCTACTCGTAGTTAAAAATTTTTCTGTCTTCGGTCGTGTTTATGGACCTCAGTTCCGCTTCGGTAAACAAAATACGACCTCACAAAGAAAAATTTACTTACCTTTACTAGGAGCGCAAATAACTATTGTCTAATTTTTCATATGCACCCCACCTATGTTGTTTCAAACGAAAAACTATGCTTGCATACCAAATTTCAGGTTACTTGACACCCGCCCAACTCGGTTATAATAATGAGGTACTTTTATTGTTTAATTTCTTACACTGTTACAGTTTTAAAGACAGAACAAGCTGTGAAGATTTGTAATGCTACGCATTCAATTATATACTATTCACAGTGGATGGTATATTGCATTTTCCCAAATAACTTCTTTTTTTTTCGTTAAAAAAAAATTTTGTTTATTTTTTTTTTGAGTTGCATTATTTAGGAAAATGCAATATACCATTCACTGTGAACAGTATATAATGGAATGCGTAACATTACATATCTTCACGGCTTGTTTTGTCTTTAAAACTGTAACAATGTAGGAAATTAAACAATACAAATACCTCATTATTAAAAAGGGACAGTCTTTTTTACGGGTACTACCCGGTAGGGAGGGGGGTTAATATTAAACAGATTGAGTGGCATCGCCATGTTCAATAAAACATTTATCGCCGCAGGCAATTTTTTTTAGAAATCCTGAAGTATGGTATTTTTCAGAATTTCATATGCAAGTATTTTATAAAATCTATTAATATTGTGATATCAGACTATTGGTAATCAAGTTAAGCGCCGCAGGCGATTTTTTTTTAAATTTTCAAGTCAAATCCTGAAGTATAGTATTTTTCAGAATTTCATATGCAATTATTTTATAAAATCTATTAATTAATATTGTGATATCAGACTATTGGTAATCAAATTAAGCGCCGCAGGCGATTTTTTTTTTTATTTTCAAGTTTACGTATTTTCATAGCAATAATTTCAAAAGAAAATTATTTATAAAAAGTCAAATAGCCAGAGGAAACCTTTAAAAAAATAACACATCAAAATTTTTAGAAATATTTAGTTTTCGCATTTCTAAATTGTTGTATCATCTTTCTGTTAACCACTTTAGCGCCGCAGGCGAAAATTTTTAGAATTTTAATTACAAGTATTTTTTAAACACCTTAGAATTAAAAAATATATATTTTAAAAAACCTTTTAATTAAAATACTCGGACTCGGCTCGGTAATCATGTTATTGTGCCGCAGTCGAATACTTTTATGAATCATTCTCCTAACACCTCAGAATTTTCAAAGCAAAATATAATTATTTTTAAATATTTAAAATATAATTTTCTTATGAATTTGCGTTCTGTAACCATTTCCAGCGCCGCAGGCAATTTTTTTAAAAATCTGAAGGACCAAACACTTTAAAATTGTTATAAATGAAACAGAAAATCAAAAATATTGAGATCCATAATTTAACGTACGTATACTTATAGTGAAGAGATATTATTTTAAAAAATCAAACTTTTAGTCATCATTCACTTTATTAATAATTTAGGTTAGTTACCGGTTTCGATTATCATCGTCAGACTAGCCAAAAATATATAAAAATACTATATCCATAAAAGGTCAAAAAAGGTCAAAAACAACCAACAACAACCAATTGTAGTGGACGTTACGTTACTGTGTTTTACATTTATAAATGTTGGTTGTTTTTGACCTTTTATGGATATAGTATTTTTATATATTTTTGGCTAGTCTGACGATGATAATCGAAACCGGTAACTAACCTAAATTATTAATAAAGTGAATGATGACTAAAAGTTTGATTTTTTAAAATTAAAAAAAAAAAAAAAAATAATATATTTCTGAAAAGCCAGAAGATGTGATGTGACATCACCGATATAAGGAAAATTCCTCGGAAAATTCGTATAAGAATCATTTATGAAATGTCGATTTTAATAGGATTTATGGCATTTTGAAAATATTTTGGACACTTTTTGTGTACAAGAATTTATTTATCCTGTTGAAAAGACGGATAAAAAACATATGAAATGTTGCTCTAACCAGACCTAAACGACACGTTTTATCCGATTTTAGTGTTTTTTCCCGGCATTTTAAGGGGCTGTCCATATATTACGTAACGCGCCTAGGGGGGGGACAGAGAAATTGTTACAGTTTGTAGCAGGGGGAGGGGAGGGGGTCTAGGTAAACGTTACGTAACGAAATTTAATAAATTTAATGTTTATTTTCTAAGCTTGGCAGATGTATTTTTATTTCAACATAAATTACTATTTAGTGGCCCATAATTCCCTTTTTCACACAAAAATTGACGAAACTATGCATATTTAAATAATATTGTAATCAGTAAAAAAACTGTTGACGTTGATATTAAAAAAAAAATCTTACGGCCCTGTTCTTGCGTAATCTTGCCGATGAATCATCGGCGATGATACATTTTCGCGCGGAATGTGTACTCACAGAACACTAATGTGTGCACTATTTTGTGTACCTGTGCATAAACAATATACGTGTTATATGTGACACCAAAAAGTACATTAAGTGTTATATGTATTATTATAATAAATATGTATCATTTTTACACCGTCTTTTTACCGTCTTGCATTATGCGGAATTCTGTATCAAGACATCTTAGAAAAAAAAATACAAATTTTTATATTGTTACGCGTTACACAGGGGGGGGGGGTGTTGGTAAATGTGACAGTTTGTTACACAGGGCGGGGGGTCAATTTTTTTGAAAAATATCGTTACGTAATATATGGACAGGGAAATTTTAATTTTTGGTTCTGTTAAGTTCTTTAGGTTCTTATTATACCATTCACAGCGCCTGCTCTAGAAATTGTATTATACGGTAGTTTCGAATTTTCCAAAATTTTAAAAATTTCAAAAATCTTCCTAGACAAAAATTCTTGGATACAATTTTTTTTATGAAAAATAAGAAACTTTTGTTTTTTTGTTGAAAGATCCATATTGTTTTTGAAAGTAATCCCCCCAAAAACAAAAAAGCTATGGGGGGTTAAACTTTTTAAAATCGAAAAAACTATAATTTTTATTTTTTTTATTTTTTTTTTGTCTTTCACAAAAAGAAAATTAAGAAAAAAATTAAAGTTTTTTTAAGTTTTTTTTTTTTGAATTTTTGTTTTTAATTTTTTTTAAACATCTTATTTTTAGTCACTTGCTAAAATCGAACATTTAATATTTATTATTTACTACTGAACTAAAAAGAAAACCGGATACCAATTGTATAAAAATTCAATGTAGGTAAATAATTTTATTTTTAAACTCTCCTCTTCCCAAGGTGTGGCCATATCGTTTTATCTCGTCATTTAAAACCATTATTTGGGAAAAAATAAATTATTCTGAATTTAATTGTAATTATTGTTACAGTACACTAGGTAATTTATTTTTATGACATATTTTTGTCTGCTCATTGTGCAATGCATAATGAGCAAAATAACATGTGTACTTATGCAAAAGGGCCTTGTTTGTCGATATGGAGGTCCCAAGCAACCAACGAACTAATAACTCTTCTTTCTAGAATACGCATACCGTTAAAATAAAGTACCGCCATCATCTCGGTTTGTTTGTAAACAAATAGTAGGTATATTCAGGCCTGAACAATAACAATTACCAGTAACTGCCCTAGTAGAAATTTAACGATAGAATAACGTTTTTCTAATGTTAGAAAAGTGTATAAAAGTACGTTATAAAATATGTGCAAATGTCCCGCTTTTTAACGTTAGAATCAAACGTTAATCTAACGTTAGAGTTTTAAGTTAGAAATACGTTATAAGTACTTTCAGACGGGGCGTGGCCAACCAGGACATTTCTACCTGCATCATAAAATGGCAGCTGGAGACAAATTTATTCATATAAATAAATCTTAATATTTTTAAACATAATTTCGTTACATTTATTTATAAAATAGTCATCTTTTTAGGTGGCCCTAAATATTTTTCGTGTAATATGCTGTTATACTTCGATAAATACGTTTACCTCTCAGAAAAACTTTATATTTAGTTAATATTTATTTATACATTCAATATTAAAATATTTGTTCAATTCTAGTACAACGTTGCCAGACACTATAATTTTGACTTTTGGGGGATATTATTATAGAAATAATAAATAATTATCAAACCTTGGCACATAGCTGTCTGAAATGAGTATTTTCTACTATAGCTTACGTATTAATAATGGAAATTTAAAAAATGTTTATAGTTAGAATAAGGAATAGAAAAAGGTTAGGAAACTAACGTTAGATTTATGTATTTTAGGGCCACTTGCACCAACTTTTGGTCTGGGATTATCTCAGCTAAACCGAGTTTAAGTTAAAAATGCTGCTTTCTGATTGGTCGGCATTCAATTTAATCCAAGTTTAAAGTTAAACCATCATTGGTGCAAGTGGCCATTATAACGTTTTTGTCAAACGTTAGTTTAGGGCAGTGTATGTAAATTACATTTTTTCTAATTTTGTAATAAATAAACGTTTAAAAAGTAGATATTCTACCAAAAAATATACGTTTTCCTACGACCTATATAGTTAGTAGTTAGTGCTTATTTTCCACCCGTTGCCATGACAACTGTCGGAAAGTGACAGTCAGCTGATTTCACATATCTGCTGTCAGAAAACTAGTGAATGTCAAACACAAAAGGTCAAATTAATAAAATAAATTTTAAGACATTTTTTGGATGGTTAGGTGTTAGGTCCTAGGAAAAATAGTATACTCACCTCGACGCAAACCTACTTCGAGTGCTTAATAGTGCGTGCGTAATATACTTTTGTGTTGCTTGGCCAACTGGGGACATACTTCCAGTGTATCGCGATTTTTGTCTTACTGGGAGTAGAAAGAGAAATATCTGTTGGTGTGTCAATTTCCTTTTTCACTTTTCTCGACATTTTAAGACCAAAATATAAAAAATATAGCATTCCATTAAAAAAAATTGAGTTTTTTATGTTTGTAAATCCAAAAGTTTAAAAATTAATTTTGAACTTTATAAAACATTTTATTTTTTGTACATAAAGTAATTATTTACACCCTTTTAAGATAATCTTGCAAAATTTTATTAATTTTTGACAAAAAGTAAAGAAATTGAAGTCAGTTTTATCTCATCACTAAAAATGCATTTTTTCTCAAAAAAAAAAAAAAAAATATATATATATATATATATATATATATATATATATATATATATAAAGTAATTAGTTACACCCTTTTAAGATAAGCTTGCAAAATTTTATTAATTTTTGACAAAAAGTAAAGAAATTGAAGTCAGTTTTATCTCATCACTAAAAATGCATTTTTTCTCAAAAAAAAAAAAAAAAAAAAAATATATATATAAATATATATACATATATATATATATATATATATATATATATATATATATATATATATATATATATATATATCTCAAAAAATATAAACAATAGACCCATATAATATAACAATAACATAAAGGTATTTTTATGACAAGTATGACGACATAATAAAAAATATACCATTCCATTAAAAAAAAATACCATCCTGTATACATATTTCAAAATATTTTTAAAATGTGCCTTTTTTAAAACCATACAACTTTTCCCTTTAAAGTGTTTCTCTAAAGTGGATATAACTATATATCGACTGAGTCGTCTTCGTTGAGACACCCTGTATATTATATAACACTGGTCGACAAAAAAAAACATATCTCTCAATTTTGTCTGACATATCATTTTTGATTAATTTTTTGATGCTAAACACGAATTTGACCTTTATCTGTTGCCATAAGATCAGGGTACTGATTTTTTGAAAAAATATAAATAAATATTATTTTTAGTCCTAAACAATTTTTTTCTAGAAACATTATATATCTAAAAGGTGCAGTTTTTTACGCATATTTTAAAAATGTTTTGTTTTTTTTTTTTAATATGGTAAACTGTTTTTTAAAAAATTACAAAAAAAACTGAAAAATAGTTAAAAATATTTTAAATGCCCGTTACTCAATACTAAAGCTTTTAAATTGTTTAGTAGCTTATTAATTCTATGAAAACAGATTTAAATTCAAAATTTTCTTTCCCGAGATATAAGGGAAAAACCACGCTTTTTTTGTGTTAGATGGAAAGTAGCTTTGACCGGATTACCCACTGTAAACAAGAAACAAGGCAATTTTCTGGCGTTTGCCCACAAATACGTATTTTATTAAAGTGAAAGCACAAGTTTGTATTGGCATTAAAATATTTGTACGAGCTCACTGAGATTCTTTAAATTATTAATTCACACTTTTTTATTCGACAAACAAAAGGTTTTAATTTGTAATGGTTTATTGGAAATTTGTAGTTAATCGCGAAGCTAAGAAGTGTAAAATACTAATTTTATCCAATACATACAGATAATAAGACAATTACCAGCTTTATTTTAAATAGATAAACTCAATAATAACCCCCACGTGGCTTTTACTTTATTGAGTGGATAATTATTTATTTTACCCACTCAACTGTCACTTGTCAAATTATTTTCTTGTAAATGTCATTAAAATTTTTAATAAAAATATGAATTCCTAAGCTATTTATTGAATAAAACCTTGTATGGCACTCATGGGTAAACCGATATTGCCCTCTCGAAAATTAACCTGTTTGGCTGACGCCTCGCAGGTTAATTTTCTCATGGGCAATATCTTACTTTACCTACTAGTGCCATAAATAACTATTTTTTACTTTATTCTTCCAAACCAAATGAAATATCTACCTGCCAAATATTTTAAAGATTTTTTTTAAAAAGTTACATAATTGTTACGATAGTTACTTAACGGCAAATAAATTTCACAACAAAAAATCAAATCAAAAATTCAAATTCAGTATTTTTTTTGGTGCGACCAGTATTAGCAAAACTAGGGAACGTTCAAGTATTACGTAACGCAAATTTTGATCATTTTGGATGACCACCACCCCCCCCTGTAATGCTATTTTCCTACCCTGCTGAAAATGACGGGTCTGGGCGGGTATAAATGGTGCATAAACCGGACTTGAGCGGATGAAATTCACCCGCTCAAGTCCGGTCTATGCAACTTTTATACCCGCGCAGACCCGTCATTTTCAATAGGGTATACCATTAACATGGGCGTAACACTCCAAAATGACCCCCCTAGGAGCGTTACGTAATACTTGAACGATCCCCTACACAAAAAACAGTATTTTTATCCCCTTTGACCCTCTCGCCCACTACGACTTGTACCGAAAACAAACCCAGCTTAAAACTTTGGGAAACAACATATGGCCCAGATTCGAAGACTTTAGCTTATGCGTTCCAGAGTTATCGTGGTCACCAGGCTCATAGTGGCCAAGGGGAATTCGGAAAAATCCTAAATCGACCCCTCTCAAGGTTCAAAACTAATAACGTTCCCCTACACAAAAAAACAGTGTTTTTATCCCCTTTGACCCTCTCGCCCACCACGACTTGTACCGAAAACAAACCCAGCCTAAAACTTTGGGAAACAACCTATGGCCCAGATTCGAAGCCTTTAGCTTAAAGCGTTCCAGAGTTATCGTGGTCACCAGGCTCATAGTGGCCAAGGGGAATTCGGGAAAATCCTAAATCGACCGCTCTTAAGGTTCAAAACTAATAATTTCTTTTTATAAATTATTTTTATTTACTTACTTAAAAAGTTCTGAGGGAAAGATCCCTATTATTTTTGAAAGTAATCCCACAAAAAAACAAAAAAGTTATTAAACTTAAAAAAAATGAAAAAAGCTTTTTTCAGGAAAAATTACTTTTATTCCAAGGATCAATTCTATCAAAAAAGTTATGTGTAGTTAAACTTTTTAAAAAAATTAAAAAAAAGTTTTTATTTTTCAAAAAAATATTTTATTGTTAATTTTTTTTTTCAAAATGTTTTCATTTTTCGCAAAAAGAAAATAAAAAAAAATAAGTTTTTCTTAAATTTTCTTTTTAAATATTTGGGAAAATGCAATATTCCATTAAATGGTAAATTTTACTGTATATAATGGAATGCGTAGAATTACATATCTTCACAGCACGTTTTTTTTTCAGTCAGATTCTTTAATGTTTGAAATTTTAAATTTATACCCTCTCATTATTTTGTGAATGGCTTTACATGAATACTATTCATTGAATAGGTATCCTTCGCGTACCATCAAATAAATCACTTAAATAGAATGCCGCAAATGACATTCTTAAATTAACAATTAATTAAAAGAACATAATGAATTAAAATAATTGTAAAGATTCATTCTTTCCTTGATCCACTTAAATAAAAATTTAGAGTAATACCTATCTTTACATTCAATGCCGGATTTGCCTATATCTATACTCTTCACACCTGTACTACTACTATAGTCCGTCCAATTATGCAAGATAGTAAGGACAGAAATTTTTAATTTTAAACAAAATTATAAAAATATTAATTTATTATTCCATCAATCTATTTTCTAATCATCGTACAGAGTGATATTGGTAGACTGACAGTTTCGGGCTGCTGGCCCTCTTCAGTACCAAGAGTCAACTCTGCACGCTGATTAAGAAAACGTTTTTAGACTTTACTCGCAAAAGGAATATAGCCATTAGATTGATGTAGACTTTTTGATATTTTTGTTTACAAAAATTTCCATTAAAATTTTTAAAAAAGCATTTTTTCTCGTTTTCGCCAAAACTATACTTATTTCTTATTTTTCTACAAAAATTTTAAAATAAATCTATTAATTTTTATCTCCCATATTTTTAAAAATATAAATCCGCAATGCAGTTTTATTTTTCTTAGTTTTTTAATTATTTATTTCAATATTTTTCAGTTTGACATACTATTTCTGAGATATGTCAAAATTAATTTTAGATGAATACCGCCTACTCAATCAGGTTTTTTAATGTTAAAAATACATTTTACGATATCTATAGCTGTCCGGAAAAATAATTATAATAAATAAACCAGAGTTTCAAATTAAAAGATTAACACACACACAACTATTGAAGAAAGGTCACTTAACATAATGCACCCAAAAAATTATAATTTAATACATTTTGCTCTAATGCCCACGGCTTTAAAATAACCCCTTCAGAAAAAGCTTTCTTACTGAAAAATATAATATTTAAAATAAATTAAATTATTTACCGAATCTTATATATAGAGTCCATTTATTTAAAATTTGGTACAGATCGGTCAAAGGACAAAAAAGTTATAACGGTTTAAAAAGTGTCCGTTTTTTTTTGGGCCACCCTGTATATACTAAAAAACTTATTTTAAATGAATCATAATTTAAAAAAAAAAATCTAAAAAAATCGATTTTTTAGCAAAAGATTGGAAAACGAGAAACGTTTTGTAAAATATATTAGGAGAAAACGCAATATACTATCCAATGTGTATACTATTGAATGCGAAGCATTACATATCTTCATGACTCGTTTCATATTACCCTTGAAGCCTATTTATAAAAGATGAGCAGATACCCATAATAGCATAAGGATGTGATTTTTCAATAAAATCAATGGCAATGAACAAGTGAGAAATTAAAATTATCGGAATGTCATGATTTTATCCAACAACTGATAAATTGGTGGATAATTATCCATTGCTTCGAAGCCAGGGATGACGCTAATTAGCGTACCCCTTAAGGGAGCAGAGCGCCTCTGAAAATAAACTTTACCCCTGACAGAAAGTTCTGAAAACGGCTTACCCCTGAGAAAATTTTTGACTAAAAAAAAGAAAAGGTCCTTGCCTCTAAAACAGACCACCCTTAAGGGAAGGCCTTGGCGAAAAATCTTGAAATCAGCTTGTCCATGTCAGAAAATAATGACAAAAAAAACTTGGCAGCATCCGTCCCAGCCCCCTGGGACTAAAAAATAAAAAATTGCCGAATGAATTTAAACATTTGCCGAATGAATTCAAAGATTTGTCGAATTGGTATTAACACCCCCCCCACTCAAAATACCCCCTTATGTCCGGCCCTGCAAGTTGGGAAAATCCATCCGCCAGTTGGGAAAGTCCAGTGACGAGTTGGCAAATTATGAAGCGAAAATACAAAAAAAAAACAAAAAAATCATACACCATACGTAACAAAATTATGAAGCGAAAATACAAAAAAAAAACAAACAAAAATCATACACCATACGTAACAAATATAGTATAGGATGAGCGAGAAGACACTTTTGGGCTGCATTAAAAATTGTGCTAATTTTTATTTTCGATTAAAACAAAATAGGTACCCAGTTTTTTTGAGAACTATTTCTTCTCAATGAGAAAAATAAAAAAAAACTACAGGTGAAGAGAAAAGATGCAAGTCGCTTGTAAAACAAGTTTATACTACGATATTTTAAAAACGCTTTGACCCAGTGACTTGAAATTTGGAACAAAAATTTTCTAAGTATTAAACAAAATTGTTTCCAAATTTCAAGTCTCTATGTCAAAGATTTTTCTCTAATATATACATTTATTTTGCTTTTCCATTTTGAAAATTTTCAACATTTTGGAAAAGCCGAGGTGTAAACCGCAGATCCTCTGCGGTTTACCCCTCGGCTTTTCAATTCGAAATTTGAATTTAGGTGTACAAATTGGAGGTAATCTGGAGGAAATCTTTGAAGGTTACGAGGTAATCTGGCGAAAATCTTTGAAGATTTCCCCCTAAAGGTGTACAAAATTTGGTCAGCGGTTTACCCCTATAGCCTTATATTCGTGCAAAAAAATTAATTTTTTTTTTGCGTATTTTTGCATTTAATGACGTTTTAGTCGATATAAATTAGTTTCGAGCAAAAAAAAATATCGATCGATCGGTCGGTCGGTCGGTCTGTCCGGGAAATCTTGTCAACACGATAACTTAAGAACGCTTTGAGCTAGAGATTTAAAATTTGGCATACACATATGTTACCAAAAGTTATCGTTTGGGATTGAATTTGGTGAACATTGGGGTGCGGAAAGGAGGGCAAATGGGGAAAAATACATTTTTTTTACAAGAATATGAAAATTTCTTTATAGGGGATCATTCTGGTTTATAATTTTCAAAAAATCGATTTTTTTACATTTTTAACTCCTTAGACCTTCAAAAATAGCCTCCTAAAATATTTTTAAGAAATTCGAGAGTTTTAACGGTACATAACAACTTTTAGTAAGAGCGCGCGTATTGGCTCCAAGCAGATGTAAAAACATTAAACGCGTTTGTCTCAAAACAACGTTTTTTCTGTTGGCTGCGGTGATTTCTCCGGAAGCACTGCACCGATCCTTATGAAATTTTAACCACATATTCTACACATAAATAGCTTCAGCGTATTCCATAACCGTATTAAAATTGTAATTTTAACTATTCTTTTTTGCCAAAGTAAAAAAAACTCATTTTTAGGCTTTTTTTTTCTTTAAATCTCCGCTATTTTATTATTTATGAATAAATATTAATATCCATAGAATATGCGAGATAGTCATACTGAATCTTAATATTTTTGATTTTTTTCGT
Source organism: Brachypterus glaber (assembly GCA_958510825.1). NCBI lineage: Eukaryota > Metazoa > Arthropoda > Insecta > Coleoptera > Kateretidae > Brachypterus > Brachypterus glaber. The sequence goes on along the minus strand of OY294046.1, from coordinate 62,636,182 downwards.
TTTAGATGAGCCGTTATCAAAATATCAACGCCGCCAGCGACATATCTACTTTTCGAGGAGTTACGTTAGCCTGTTATTTTTTTGTATAAAAAAAGTTTAAAATAAAAAATAATTTTTTTTATGCATTTCGAGAGTGTATTTATTTATTAAGCTCAACAATTTTTATATCAATATCTATAATAATGGGAGGATTGGTGTAGTATGGGAGGATTGGTGTAGTTTACTACCCAAAATAGCGTTCCATTCTCACCGGCGCCGATTTGCCTTTTTCAGTTAATTAATAATTGAAATTTGGCGAAGGCGTAAGTGAAGCGGACACTCCCTATAAATTGGTTCGAGGGTCAATTAAAACCGGTGGTTCCCTCTACTACTAGCCCACGCAAGTCCTGGACTTAGAGGATGCTTAATTAAGTAGAATAGTACGAGGTTAAACAAAAATGTAATGTAATGAAATGTAATGTAATACATTCTTAAAAAAATAACAAAAATAGCCCTTTTTTTCGAGCATCTAAACCAGAATGATCCCTTAAGGTTGCTGAAATTGAATCTGATAATTAAATTCTCCCTCACCCCCGCGGGGGTGGGAGTAAATATTTTTATATATTTTCGTCAAAATTGGTATACTGGTGTTTTTAAGGTTGCTGAAAGTGAATCTGATAATAAAACAAGTCTAACTTCACCCCCTGAGGGGTGGGGGGTAGTTTTCGTAATAATTGGCATATTAGGGTTTTTGAGGTTGCTGAAAGTGAATCTAATAATAAAAAAATCCAAACTCCACCCCCTAAGGGGCGGGGGATAGTTTTCTTGAAAATTGATATATTGGGGTTTTTGAATCTTAAAATAATTTTTTTCTAAATCCACCCCCTGAGAGGCGGGGGGTAGTTTTTGTGAAAATTGGTATATTGGGGTGCGCACACCTTGATTAGACATTTTGAAAATTGTAAGAGATATCAAAAATCTAAAAAGTAGGTCGTTTAGATATTTTCAGTAAGCTTTCTTTAAATACATAAATAATTTATGTAATCAGTATTTCTAAAACTTACCCTAACCTCCAAAATAGTCAATTTTGAAATTAAGAATGACTATTTAAAAACGGCTTCGTGAGCGATATCAATTTTTGTCGAAAACTGTTTCGAAATCCCAGGTGGTTTGACTTTGCATTTAACTTTGTTTAAGGCGCACCGTGGGCAGTGTATTTTAATTAAATTTTAATTTGAAATCTTTCTTTTTGTAGCAACCCCTTAAACCCTTAGATGGTGCAAGGGTTTTAAAGAATACGCACCGTGGATGGGAATAGTGGAAACCCGCCTTTATACACAATGTTGCCAACCTAATATTTCTTCAGCTTTCAAACGAACCTAACCTCACTTTTTTTACAAAAGTGTATCGGTCGTCAAAATGACCACAAATAAGCCATTAATTTACGAAATATCTGCGGAATGTAGTAAATCTAAGGCTCGTGTGGGGAAAATGGTCCTACCCCATAGAGCAGTGGACACACCGGTATTTATGCCCGTCGGAACACAGGTGTGTACTTAAAAATTGGTTTTATCTTGATGTTTACGTTTTTAAAATTATAGGGCACTTTAAAAGGAATGTTACCGGAACAACTAGAGAAATTAGGACTACAAATAATGTTAGCTAATACATATCATTTAGGAACAAGACCAGTAAGTACATTTTACAAGTCAGAAAATTACATATAAATCCTATTACTGGGAATTTTTATTCATACACCATTATATAAAACTAAAAAGCTTTGTGATTTGAAAGTAATTAAATTTATCGTGTACTGAGGGGTTATCTCTAGTGTGATGGCTCTTTAAACAATGTCTATCACCAAAAATGGCCCCCTGCCAAGAACTATTTTATATAATTTTTGTACATACACTGTACAGGGTGTTTTGTACGTGTATGTATACACATCAGCAAGGCTCATATCGTCTTGTAAATTTCAGAACATCGTATCTCAAAAAAGACAACTTTACGGGAATGAGAAATAACCCTTTCTAGCATTATTCATAAGTTGAAAATGTACTTTTTTAATATAAACTTAATACATTTTTAACCTTAACCTTAAATAATGTTACTGTGTATAAAATAAATAAATACAAATAAAAACATAATGTTTATAAAGACGACATTTCAATGCTCAAAATGAATAAAAAAAATTTAAGATATGAGCTTTGAAACATTATTATATTAATATTTTAACAAAATATAATTAATTATTATAGTAATATTATTAATTATTGAAACATTTAAACTCCAAAAAGGTTTATAACATGAGCATAAGATGTCGAAAAGTCCAAACCAAATGCAAAAAGTGCGTTCTAAAATAGTCAGTTAACTAGAATTAAGAGATATGAGGTTTAAAAATTTATTAATTTATAAAAGATACGACGTTACTATTTTGCTTATATTTTTGTTATTAAAAGAAAAAAATAGGTGAAACTTATTTTTTTAGATGTAAATTGATAATATAAAGCATTTAAGTCCATATAAAAGATAATTTTAAATTGGTCAAAAGATGTTATAAACGTTTTCCTAAAACGCATTGTTTTCGAGATATTGGCGTTTAAAGCAGTAAAAGGTTTTTTTAGCATATCTCACATATTTATAACCCGATTTCAAAAAATTATATTTTAAATAAAAGCTCCTTTTAAGCCCTATAAAAAATGTTATATACAGTTTTTTGCTAGAATATGTTTTAAAGATACAGAATTTAAAATCAAACAAAACCTAGTTTGAAATTTGCAAACTAGATGGCTCTAGTGTACAATAGTGCCGATGTTTTGACAGGGTGCTTGCAATGTTTCATCTAGTTGTATTGTATTTATTGTATTGTATTTAACTAAATTACTGTTTTGATTTGATATAGGGTCCAGAAACACTAGTAAAAGCAGGTGGATTACATAAATTCATGAACTGGGATGGTGCCTTATTGACAGATTCTGGGGGCTTTCAGATGGTCTCCTTATTAAAATTAGCAGAAATTACTGAGGATGGTGTAAAATTCCAAGCTTTAAATGAGCAAAAATTGGAAGTTATGTTGACTCCGGAGCATTCAACTCATATACAAAATGCCATTGGTGCTGATATCATGATGCAGCTGGATGATGTTGTCAAAACAACAATTCCAGATAAACAGAGAATAGAAGAGTCTGTCCATAGGTAATGAAAAAAAAAACGGGACCAATTTTTCAAGTGTAGAAATAATTTCTTATGAAAAAAATAATATAATTTATGTGAATTTTTCTGAATTCATATATTCAATTCACAAAAGTGACATGATATTCTCATGAAAATTAATTCCTTCCATTTAAAAAATTGGTCATTTACGTGGATTTTGAGTTTTATATATAAAATAGGAGAAAATGACGTAAAAATTACGTCATTTACTCATGAATAAAAATATCCTTGTGTCATAATTTTTTCATGAGAATTTCTACGTTTTCAAAAATGGTGTACATCAAATTAAAAGAGGCAAACAAGAAATGACAAAAATTTGAGGATTTTAGGACCACAAGATGGCTGGATAGATGTTTAAAGGCACATAAAAAACCTGAAACTCAAAATATATTTCCAATAGTACAAGGAACATTATTTGAAGATCTTAGGATAATAAGTGCTAATGATCTAATACAAAGGGAAGTTAATGGATATGCTATAGGAGGACTGAGGCAAGTTTTTAATATTTTTTTGTAAAATTTGCACTCCTAAGCCATTACCTAATGATAAACCAGGTTAACAGTTGCAAGCACCTTGTCAAAACATCGTCACTAGGCACTAATTTGAAACGTTATGAAATAGGAAGTTGTGTGAATGGGCAACCATTAATACACCTGCGTGTTGCATAATTTATTAAAGTTTGAAAGTCCGTATCTCCAAAACGGTATATTCTAGTCAAAGCTGTATGTAACATTTTTTGTAGGGCTTAAAAAAAGCTTTCATTTAAAATATATTTTTTTGAAATCTGTATATAAATAGTTAAAAAAAAACAATCCCAAAATCTAATCAGCTCTTCGAAATATAAGAAACAATATTCAGAAAACCGCTTGTCGATGTCCTTTTAAGAAATTGAGTTAGCGACCAGACAGACAGACGGACGCAAAAATTTTTTTTACTGATTTTGACTCAGGAAGGTCTAAAACGTCGAGAAATGTGAAAAAAACATGGTCAAAGATTTTGACTTTTCCGTGAAGATTTCAATACATCGGTAATTTTACTCGAATTTTGGTGATATGTAAGCACGGCTAGCCTTAAAAAAGTTAAATGAAAAGTCAAACCACCCCGGATTTTTTGATATTGGATTGTTTTTGGGACATTTCCAAACAGTTTTTGACAAAAATTGAATTCGCTCACGAAGCCGTTTTTAAATAAAGTCATTCTTCAATAAAACGACCGTAACTTTGGACATTAACAAAGTAGGCGTGTGAATGGTTGTGATTATACTGAGTATCATGGGTAGTACCTATGCTATAGGGTGTGTCATGGAAAAACTCCGTATTGTGATTTCAGGAAAAACTTGAAGAAGAATGGCTTCGTGAGCGATTTCAACTTTTGTCAAAAACTGTTTGGAAATGCCCCAAAATCAAAAAATCCGGGGTGGTTTGACTTTTCATTTAAATTTTTTAAGGCTAGCCATGCAAGATAAGGTAAAGCTGAATTCCTTTATTTTTTTTAGTGGAGGAGAAAGTAAGGATGACTTTTGGAAAATAGTTCATTTATCCACAAACATATTACCCAAAAACAAACCTAGATACCTTATGGGAGTAGGATTTGCAGTTGATTTAGTTGTATGCAGTGCTCTAGGAGTTGATATGTATGACTGTGTCTTTCCTACTAGAACTGCGGTAAGTTAAGAACAATATAATTAAATTTGCGCCGCCAACTGCAATCCGTGAAAAACCACATAGAAAAAAAAAAAAGTTATCCCTTCTAAAAAAATTAAGGTGTGAAAACCCAAGTGGCAAAAAAATACCTGTAAAGCCAGGCATAGATTAGATGTAGCATATTACTACATCTGTGATTGTCTTTATTAAAATAATAATAGTTAGGGAAGGACAAACTCCAATTTTTTAAAATGCTTCCATAAATGTGTTTTTTGGGATTTATGAATCTCCAACAAGGACTGGGTCAACGATGTCTACCGACTTGGTGAATGCGCGCAACGTGGGAGAGTTTTATCAAATATGATCAATGGTATTCATTTGTAAAAAAGTTTACTAGTCGTTTAAGTGTCCCTTAAGGCCTTTTTATTTAGCAGGAAGGACCCCTATATTATTTTTTATATTTTTCAGAGATTTGGGTGCGCATTAATTATGACTGGCCAGCTAAACTTAAAAAAATCTACCTACAAATTTGATTTTGAACCAATAGACAAGGAATGTTCTTGTACAACATGTAAAAAATACACAAGGGCTTATCTACATGGGATTGTGACAAAAATACCAGTTGCCTGTCATCTAATCACAGAACACAATATTTCATTCCAATTAAGACTGATGAAAAGCATCAGAGATAGTATAACTAATGGAAAATTTCCAGAATTTGTAGCCCATTTTATGTTAGGAATTCATCCAGATAAAAATTATCCAACATGGATAAAAGATGCATTAAATGCAGTAAACATTTCACTATTGTAAATGTTAGGTAGGTAATTTTTTTAGGTAGATAAAGGGGCTTGGGAAAAACCAAACCAAAAATTAGTCAAATTTAATTTCGATCCCGATTCGGCATTCCCTAATTACCATAAAAACAGTTCGGGATCTGGAGCACTGCTAAGGATGTCCAAGTAGACCTTCTTGTGTAAGAGATCAATGTGATTGATGCACGTTAAATTATGTACTTATGTAGTATTAAACCTTAACAAACCAAAGTATTATTGTACCTTACGTTACATGTAAGATTTTTTATAAAATGTTGAAAGGTGTAGTTTTTTTTACGTTTTCACAAATAATATATATTTTACCAATAAAAAATACTTTGCTTTATTATATAAGTTTATTTACAAAATTAATTAAATGCGTTTTTAAATACTCACTGTGTAGGTATTTAATATTTTGAGATTTTTTTACATGAAATCATCCGAGTCATTTCCATCATCATATTTTGACATATTTTCTGTGTTCATCAACGAGTTATAATTTCTTAATTCCGATTCCTCTTTTCTTCTTTTTTCTTCTTCCTTCTCCTTTTCTCTTTGTTCTCTTAAGATTTTCTTTTTGTCTTCCCTTTCTTCTCTGTCTCTTGCTTCACGCTGAGCTCTAAAATCTGTAAAAAACGAATTTAGGAAACTTTGTTTGTTTGTTTGACCTCATACTATTCTACTTAATTAAGCATCCCTTAAGTCTAGGACTTGTGTGGGCTATTAGTATGTTTAACTGACTTTGGGGCTGTCCATATATTACGTAACGCAATTTTTCAAAAAAATTGACCCCCCTCCCCCCTGTGTAACAAACTGTCACATTTACCAACACCCCCCCCCCCCGTGTAACGCGTAACAATATAAAATTTTTGTTTCGCAATAAATTTAACTGTATTCTCACTATTGATTCGTTTTTCTCGACAAAACAAACATGAACCTAAAATAAAATATAGTATAACATAACCTTAAAAAAATTTACACAAAAAAATCACTCACACTTCATAATCAATATCACAAAGGGAAAAAATACTAGGTACCTCTTTTTACACTGAGTGTCAAATATAACACGTATATTGTATATGCACAGGTACACAAAATAGTTCACACATTGGTGTTCTGTCACAGAACTTCTGTGAGTACACATTCCGCGCGAAAATTTATCATCGCCTATGATTCATTGGCAAGATCACGCAAGAACAAGGCTGTAAGATTTTTTTTTAATATCAATGTCAACAGTTATTTTACTGATTACAATATTATTTAAATATCCATAGTTTCGTCAATTTTTGTGTGAAAAAGGGAATTATGGGCCACTTAATAGTTATTTATGTTGAAATAAAAATGCATCAATAAACATTAAATTTATTAAATTCCGTTACGTAACATTTACCTAGACACCCCCCCTTCCCCCTGTCACAAACTGTAACAATTTCTCTGACCACCCTCCCCTAGGCGCGTTACGTAATATATGGACAGCCCCTTTTGAACCAGTTTGGACTTTTTATAGCAAGTGTCCACAAAATTTCTATTATTAATTAACTAAAAAACTCACGCTATATGGATTGTCAAGTAGGCGCCCTAGCCTGCTCACTATACCTCCCAATAAAGTGATGCATGAACTGAAGAAAAGTTTAAATAATTACTTTCTATTTGATTTTAGAAAGCATTCCCAATTCTTACCCAAGAAAAGTAACATTTTTATTTATAATAAATTTGCAAGGGAACATAAAAAATAAAATCTATTTGAGGTACCCAGGACATTATAGGGTTTCCAACTTCTAAGGGGTTAAGCAGTTTAAGTTTTGACTTCCTGTAGAGATACTTAGATATATTAGGTTAAATAACCAGGCTCTCTATTTTCAACTGTTAATGTTATTTAATTTTTTTTACAACAAAAATCATTTTTAATGTTTTGCTACTAATTTTATTTAAACAAAAAAAAATCATCCTTCAACAGGTTAAAGATTTTCCAGTTGACAACTTCCTTTTCTTTAAAAATAAATAATGTTACATTGGTCCTCCTACCTCCTATTCCCTCCCCCCTAAGTGTGTTATGTATTTTAAGTATGATTCAAATGAAAAAAAAATAAAAAAGGTCTGCTAGAATAATATAAATGCATATTTATATTGTGCTGGCTAAATTCAAAGAAAATGCCATAGACGTAAAGAAAAAAATAAAATTGTATGTATTTACCTGGATGTTCTTCTCTCTTTGTCTTATTTAGCCTATTTACAGTATCATTTATTCTTTTTGCCACTCTCATTTTTCTAACTTCCTTTTCTTTGTGAAAACCAACTTGTCCAACTTCCATTCCAGGTGTTTTCTTTAAATTAGCCCACATTGTATAAACAATATCAATATCATTCATTTTATTTCCTGTGATACTATTTGCTTTCACCAACTGTGCAGCATCTTCCAATATTGCTGAAGGTACATCATCCAATGTTTGGCCCTGCAATCGACAGCACAGATTAATAATTTGAAATTTTAGTCTGCATGACTATATTTTGTACACCACTCGTAATATTACTTCATTTAAAATTATGTACTTACTGGCCTAAGCCTTAAATAAACGTGAGCTGATGATACTTTGTCCACGTGAAACCACACATCTTCTGGCCAGCCCCATTTGATTAAATCCTCATCTAAAATTTAGTAAACATTGAGAATTTGAATTTTTAGGGTATTAAATGGCTGGTTCTTACTTTCATATTTGTCCAAACCCATAAACAGTACAGCAGAAGGTGTAACTACAGTACTTTCAAAATAAAATACCATTTTAAATTGTAAACTGTGAGCAAAACGCAAATTTAAAAAGTTTGACAGTTAAATTGAGGTTAGATTTTATCTTGTGTTGGCAACATTGTTTAACAATGTTGCCAACAATTATAGTTAGGAATTTTGTTAAGGTGGTTTCATACGAATGTTTAAAAATTTTCGCGGTGAAAGTGTCGCTGTGTATTTTTATTTTGGCACAGAATGCCGAAGAAAAGCTTAAGATTTCTTTTTCAGTTATCTCTACTTGTGAAGGCCTAAAAGGATTTTTTTATCTCTCAACCTGATTTTTGCGACATTCAATTTTTTTATTTTGATATTTTAGGCCTCATGACTAATTTTTGCAGTTTGTACAGTTTTGTTTTTAATTTTGGGTGGGGCTGTGTCCAAAATGAGATTCATTTTGGGAACAAGTATGATGTAGGTCAGCAAACCGGCTTCAGTCAGTAATTAGTATTTAATTTGCTCTACGGTGTGTGTTTACCGCGTGTATTTTTTTCGCACGAAAATCACACAAAGTTAATTTCCTATGAATATATAATCAAACTGCTCACCACAAATGCTATCGCGCGCACTAGGATAAAGGTGTATCTACAGCATTCCAGAGAATAAATACTAGATCTAGTCAGAAGAGCTTGCGAAGGAATAAGGTATATCTTTATCTAGCGCTGGTCCTTAATTACAGTTCAATTTTTTTGCATTTAACCCTAAGTTTTTACATTTTGGTTTGGACTTGAACGTGTTCCCAGGCAGACTATCTATTAATTGCTCTATGTTCCCAGGTAACATGTTTCCAACATGTTACAAGTTGAAATAAAAATACAATTTACATACACATACATTTATTTTAAAAATATTTTACAATAACTAAAAAGTAGAATAACATTAAAAAAATCACAATAAACTTATAGTTTTATAATTTACATGGAAAAGAAGTATAAATATGTAAACATAGGCTATAATAATGGATATTATCCATTATAATAATGGATGTTATTTATTGGATAAGACAGCCTTACTTTTTGTGCGAACCTAGCACAATAAAATAAATTATTAATAGTATTATTTTTAATGAGAGTAGATTTAAAACCAGGGTTGTTTTAATTTTTCAAAAATTCGTTTATCAAAAACGTCATACTTTTTTGACTATTTGTCTATTTTCCCCCTCCTTACACTAGTTCGACCACTCCCAAAAGCTGGTAAAATTAAAATATTTGCATAACAACGTTCGCTGCCGATGACGCATATGTGGCGTCATTTGTTGGCTTTGGGGGCACTACCCAAGTAACACAAGCTTTTATTTTGCTGCGAAAGAGCGCTAAGAGATACTTTATAGCTACTGCTTTACTAGGGTTACCCTAAAAATGTGGACGGCCATCATTACTTTGAATTTCTGCGGAATTTAAAATTAAAAAATAACATTTTTTAAAAGCTGCCGATTATGCACAATTTGAATAAAAAATGTTAAGGTAAATTCCAAGAGTAAAATAAAAATAGACAAATTGATTTCAAAAATTATGTTGCAACTGTTAAAATTAAAACAACCCTGAAAAATTGTCGTAAAAGTTTCAAAACTATCTCTTTTAATTGTATCCGAGTTAAAACTGCCTACAATATACGTCATCAAACTTAGTTTTATTTAACTTTTTAATGACTTATTTGTCTAGCTAGTATAATAATCATGAACAATTACTAATGATCAAGGGTCGAATCGAAGGAGCCATTACCGGGGGCATGCAAAAATTAGAATTAAAAAAAAATATTTTTTCAAGTAAATAGACATTTTCAACTATTGTTCACCCAGCGGAATGTAATGTCGACGCTTTTAATACTCATTAAGCCACTTGGTCATGGTCCATGACTCATACTGCCTTTCTAAGCTGAAAGGTCCTATCTGTGTATATTAAACCTATATAGATAGGACTTTTCAGCTTAGCATAGAGAAAGACTCTAATTTTTTTTTTTTTTGAAAATTGTTTCCCTTTTCAAAAAACGAATTAATTAAAAAAAAACAATATTTTTGTAGTAACTATTCGTTTTTTGAAAAGAGAAACAATTTACAAAAAAAATAAGTCCTTCTCCATGAGTCATGGACCATGACACTGAGTATTAACAGCGTCGACATGACATTCCGCTTGGTGAACAATAGTTTAAAGTGTCTATTTACTTAAAAAGAGTTTTTTAAAATTAAAAATACTTCGATCCGACCCGTGCTAATGATAAATACTCTGCATAATATGCAGAGTATCATACAAAAATAAAATCATATTGTTCTCAACTTGACTACACTTTACAGGGTTATTTTGTAAATGGTACAGTACTCCTTTATTTTAAGAAATAGACAAGCTTCAACAATTACCGTCAAGTGGGGTGACTTCGGACGAAGTGGGTGACTTTGGACACTTTTTTCGCAAAACCGTCTGAACCAAAGCACGTGTGCACAAGTTGTGGGGTTCAGAGGTCCAGAGACAAAAAATGGAATAGGGGGGAGGGGTTATCAGGTAAAATGTGCAGTTTTATCCGGAATGTTGTTTCTTTTACTTTCACCAGGAATAGTTTTGTGTTGGAAAAATATCTTTAAATAATTTTTATTGCTAAATATTTCTCTGTCGGTTGGACTATCCTTTGTGACCACGATAACTCCTGAACGCTTTGAGCCAACAACTTCCAATTTGGAGCATAAATCATTACTCAAAGTTCTCGTCTGGGATTATTTTGGGTAAAGTCAGGGTGAGGTAAGGAGGTCAAAGGGTGTAAAAATTATTAAAATTGTATTTCATTTTTTTTTCTTCAGGAAAGGAAAGGAACTTTTTGTGAAGAAAAAAAAAATGATTAAAAAACACGAGAAACCGGTTTTTTAACGCAAATATTAAAAAAAAATCTCTAAAAAAGATTTTTAATTTTTTTTTACTACAAAGCCTTTGTACACAGACATCTAAATTTTTTTATGACTTCTGATGTTTTTGAATCTATGATTTTTAAGCTTTTCGGTAAGATTTCTTAGAAAATCTTTTCGAAAATTAGAGATTTTCGCGATTCTATTTAAGATTTTTAAAGAATTTGTACACGAACGAAATATTTCTTTAGCAATACTAAAATGGGGTTATTTCAGGAGAAACCGAAAGTGACAAGTATCAAAAATTACTTAAAACATCAGTGCAGTACCGTTTCAAAAATAACCTTGTAAGGGTAAAATTTCTTCTAGGAAAAGCTGTCCTGTAGCCCATTATAAATTCACTACTTCCGAACACGCCCCGATGCTTTAAGTCGGATGCGCATTAGTTCTTCAGCTTTTCTTAGTTATTGATTTGCTTTTATTCAAATTTTACCTCTAGTAACTTTTTGATTTTCTCTCAAATTGTCCAATTGAAAACGAAATCAGAATATCAGAACATTTTTAAAAGGATCACTGTTAAAAAAAATAACAAGCAGGGACCAGTAAAGACCAGTAGAAAACGAATCGGAATCTACTGGATCCTACTGGTCTCTACTTGTTTTTTTAACAGGGATATGTTGTGCAAGAGTGCCAAAAGTTACTTGTAAATGATTTAATATAAAAAAGCTTGCTTTTGCAAATAATTATCTAATATAATGTGATAATTATAGCAGATAAACGTGGACTCCTAGTTACTAAAATTATTGGGTAAACGTTTATTTGTTATAAAAATAATTAGAGGACCTTATTATATGAGCTTTGTTCACAAACAGCTTTTTGCCAAAAGCAAGATTTTTTACATTAAGGGGTTATACAGCCTGTTCCAGAACTCGCGTACAGAAATTTGAGGGTATATTAAAAACCCTCTGGAAAATATGAAAAAAATCCATCTTTGTTCAATTCAAAAATAAGAACGCTTTAAGTGAACCAATACTATTGCTGATGTTAAATTACCTTTAAAAGTTGAATTTGTAGCTATGGAAGCAAATTTAATTATTGCAGGTACATATTTTGTAGGTTGACATGGTGATTAATGTGACAAATATTTATTAATGTCAAAAAACCACCGCCGGATGGAGTGACCCTATAAAAATAGAATATTTGATAGCCTCGGTCGGGTTTGTCAAAATATAATAACCTAAAAAGATTTTAAAGTTGAAAGTCTCAAACAATGCATGCGTCAACAATTAAAATGCAACCATAGTTACTAATAAGTGGGGAAAAACTAATTTGTAGGTAATTTAATATCAGAAACAGGATTGGTCAGATTAAATAGCTTCCTTTTTAATTAGTATTGAAGATGGATTTTCTTTGAATTTTTTTTGATATTTTCCAGAGGGTTTTTAATATACCCTCAAATTTCTGTACGCGAGTTCTGAAACAGGCTGTATACCTTGTGGCTCGGGAAAATTAAGGGTTGATTTTTTTCAGGTATGTAATTACAGCTTTATTTGAACGACCTACACAATATCAAGTATGTTTTAATGTGTTTGTGAAATTTTTTTTATTGCAAAATTCGGAAAATTGTGGAAACCATGGACTTTGCCCCAATACGCTTTTTTTTTGCGGTGGCCACGATTTCTCGAAACCCAACTTACCGATAAATCTGAAACTTTTAGGTTTTGGTCCTAATTACAATAGCTAATTCGTAAACGAGGGGATTTTTATTTAAACGAAAATTTCTACTTCTTCCGGACGATTTTTTGGGAAAATCATCGTCATTTTCGTTTTTTTTTTTGCAAAATCCGTTCACGAACTAGCTATTTTAATTAGGAACAATACCTAAAAATTACAGATTGATCGGTAAATTGGTTTTCGAGAAATCGTGGTCACCGCAAACGATAGAAAAAAAGCGTTTTGGGGCAAGGGCCATGGCTTCCACAATTTTTCGAATTCTGAAATAAAATAATTTTCACAAACACATCAAAATATATACTATATGATATTTTGTAGGTCGTTCGAATAAAGTTGTGATTACACACCTAAAAAAATCAATAAAAACCCTTAATTTTCCCGAGCCAGTAGGTATATAACCCCTTAAATCATTTACAAATTATGCAGTTTTTTACTCCCACAATTTTTTCCTTAAAAAATACTCAGAATATTGAATCATTAAACTCTAATAATACGTGAATTTTAACATTTTATAAATATTTACACCAAGTTATTTAAACTTCCTGATGAGTCAATTGTCAGTCTTGCAGGTATTCCACGTCGTCCTTCCATATTATTTGTCCTCAATGGAGGTAGTCGTAGGCGAAGATTTAGCCAGAATTTATCATCATTTCTTTCCCAGAAGATGACGTTCATCGCTCTGACTATGGAAGCGAGGGTTTCACCCTGGGAGTTTTTCGTCTCGTTCTCTTGAATCGGCATCTCCTTGAGGGAAATTACGGTCAGTTTGGATCCTAGTCCTTGTAGTTGTTTCAAAGCCAACTGTATGTGTGGTTTATCCCAGTTTTCGTTGAAAGTTCCGGGAGATAAAATGGCGACCACTCGGCGGCAGTTTTGGGAAGCATTTAAAAGGTGAGTAAACCCTGTAAAAAATAAAATTTTATTATTATACAAAATATTTAAATAATCCTCGTACATGTCGATTTTTAATTTAAATATTGCATCTTTTTATCTATCTACGATAAAATTTTAATTACCAATGTACTTAAAAGGGATCTAAAATGGACGTCCATTGGACGACCGGTGCTATATGGGTAGATACGACAATTCCATAGTTAACACAAATGAGTACCTTTTTTTTATTGTAAGTGCAAAGACGTATTTTGTATAATCAACCCTTAATTTACCCTACGCTTTATAAGTCTATAATATTGGAGGAACTTTAAAATAAATATTTTAACCTAGTTTTCACGGTCTTACATACCGGCGTGGTCAATCAGACCTATCTAAACCATTTTATTGGCTCTTAAAGCCATTTGTCCTTTGGTCCTTTGAGCCGGATTTGAACCAGCGACCTATGGATGTATATTATACAACGTATAATGCTCTTCCACGTCGAGAGCTGTGAAGAGCATAATAACATGACTAAGAATTTCAATTACGTAAATTTACAGTAAACAGTTATACTTACATTGTGTGACGTAATCTGGTAATTCCCTCGAAGCGCATTTGTAATTGTAGTGATTTTCTAGAGTCGGTAAAAGCACCCCGAGGGCGATTTCCGCGTCTTTCGGCGAATAGACGATCAGCACGTCGCTGGATTTCCCATCCTCGATTTCCAGCGGTCCGAAGGTGTCTTTGAACAATACTCTGGTTTTCAGGCCGTACCTGAGATAGGCCACAAAGATGATGAGCAAGACGCAGGCGAGGATTGATGAGACGAAGACGAGTTTGAAAAGGGGGACTGGGTTTGATGGCTGGTAGTCACGTTTTGCTAAAAATAATAAAAATACTGCTGTCAACAAAATAATACTTTCCTATATAGGCCTAGGTTCATTAAAATCAAAAACAAAAAAAAAACAATAATTTTTTTTTTCAAAAAAAGTTTTTTTTTCGCAAAACGAAAAATAAATTGAAAAAAAAACGGTTTTTGAAAAAAATTGTTTTGGACATCCGATTTTTAACAAAAACAATCCCAGCCTAGAACTTTGATTAAAAGTCCAAATTTGAAGTCGTTCTTAAGTTATCGTGGTCACAAATACTCCTGACAGACAGACAGACAGAAAGACCGACAGACAGATTTTTTTTTTACAGAAATCATATTTTTTGAGAAACTTAAAAAGAGCAATTAAAATTTTCGTTTTTTTTTTACTAACGCAAGACTTACCTCGGGGAAAGTAATTAATAAATTGAAAAAAATTTATATTTTTGAAAAAAATTGTTTTTACCTCCTAGCCTAGAACTTTTGGTTCAAATTTGATGTTTTTAGCCCAAAACGTTCTTGAGTTATCATGGTCACAAATTTCCCGGACACAGACCGACCGACTGACAGACAGATTTTTAAATCTGGTATGATAAGTTTATTACAAATTTTAAAAACAATAACCTTATCAACCAGTGGCAGATTTAGAAGGGATAAAGGGGGGTAATTATCCCCCGTCCATAATTCTAAGAGAATAAATAGTATTAAATGTAATAATTTGAACATATATAATTATTCTGTGTGGTTTTTGAAAAAAAAATGCCTGCGGCGCTTTTCTTGGTTGGACTCGTTGAGTAAAAGGTTTTTAAAAATAATTTTCCTTTAAAAATGTTGAATTTTTAATGGATGTGCCAAAAAAAATCTAGATCTTGACCCTTATCAACCTTAAACTTAAACTTAACTTAACTTGCTTTTTTAACACTTCAAGGCTACGGTTAAAAAATTTTTATCTCAGAAATAAAAGCTAGCAGAAAACTTTTGTTTACGCGCACATGGTTATGGGTGTATTGGTCAATTGACTGACAAATTTTATTTCGATACTTTAATAATAACGGTAAAAAAACGATTGATTTGTGTTTGCTGGGACACCCGGTATTTTCTAAATTATATTTTTAATATCTAGTATTTTTTTGTACTTTTGTACAGTTCTGTGCAAAAGTACAAAAAAATACGAGACATTAAAAATATAATTTAAAAATAGCGGGGGTCCCAGCAAACACAAATCAATCGTTTTAATTAGCGCCCAAAAAAATACCTTACCTTCAATAAAAAAAGCTTTGTCCCTGACGGTTTCTACCAAACTTGGTACTCCTTCAAAAAAAAAAAAATGGCGCCCCTAAAATTACCTTTAAGATAAAAGCTTTGTCCCTGGCGGGTGGTTTCTACTAAACTTGGCGCCCCTGCAAAAAAAAATTGGCGCCCAAAGGTAGTAAAAATACCAGGGGGACTCAAATCAAGGCCAGTGGGCTTAGCCCCCTGTCCCCCCCCCCCTAGTTACGGCCCTGATTAGCGAGCTGTTCATACGCTCATGAGCGTAGCATAAATTTAACACTGCTGAAGAGCGGGCGAAGACGGCTGTCGAACAGCTGTCCCCACTCTATAACCCCGCGCACGGCAGTGTATCTATGAAAAAAGTTAAAAAAGATGAGTCATAGCTCGCAAGACCCCGGCCTGTGTTCATTATACACAAAATAAAAAAAAGAGTTGCAAGAAGTTGAACTAAAACTTTATTCCAGCCCACCGTGCTAGTTTTATATACAGCCTGTTCCAAAACTCGCGTACAGAAATTTGAGGGTATATTAAAAACCCTCTGGAAAATATGAAAAAAATTAAAAAACAAATCCATCTTCGTTCAATTCAAAAATAAGAACGCTTTAAGTGGACCAATACTATTGCTGATGTTAAATTACCTTTAAAAGTTGAATTTGTAGCTATGGAAGTAAATTTAATTATTGAAGGTACATATTCTATAGGTGACATGGTGATTAACGTCACATAAATAATGTCAAAAAACCACCGCTGGATGCAGTGACCCTATAAAAATAGTATATTTGATAGCCGGTTTTGTCAAAATATAATAACCTAAAAAGATTCTAAAGTTGAAAGTCTCAAACATGCACGCGTCAACAATTGCAAGTCCAAACCATAGATACTAATAAGTAGGGAAAAACTAATTTTTAGGTAATTTAACATCATCAACAGATGGTCAGATTAAATAGCCTCCTTTTTAATTATTATTGAAGATGGATTTTTTTTTAAATTTTTTTCATATTTTCCAGAGGGTTTTTAATATACCCTCAAATTTCTGTACGCGAGTTCTGGAACAGGCTGTATATATATATTTTTTTTCAAGAAAAACTGCTAGCAGTTTTTTAGAATGCTATTAAATTTAAATTTCTACTATCATGTGTAATTATTACACTTATAGGAATAGGTATTTCATGATAATAATTATTACCAACTGGTTATAAATAAACTAAATAATTATGTTATACTATGAAAATAATGTATACCTTGTACGAAAACTTTTCTATTAATTGTAGTTCCTGGTTTACTAATTTGGCAAATGTATTCTCCGAAATCCTCTTGTCTCACATCGCTAATTATCAAGTAGGTTCCGAAAGTTTGCTCATCTTCCCTGAAACAAAATAAAGAAAATTTAATTGTGAAGTTTTATTAACCTTAATAGTTTAATGGAAAACTGAGAAATCATCTGCGTCATCTAAGGCCATGGGCCTAAGCTAATAAGGTTAATAATGGTTATTTAAAGTACTAAACTCATATAATAGTATATTATGCACCTAGTATGCGAACTAAGACTTTAGAGTGCGAGACTGAAGTTTTTTTGCTGAGACGGAGTCGAAAAATCAGTCGAGAACACTTAAGACAGTTCGCATACGTGGTGCATATAATATTTTTTCTACTACCTAAAGCTAGTAACCAAATATAAGTTAAAAATATAGTTTTAAAAAATATTTTGACATAGCTGTCAGTTTGACATATAAGTTGAAAAAAGTTAGTAGTTGTCTTAAATTTTATCATTATTGACCGTCGTCAATAAACAATGCTTAACAACGGTCAATAATAAATTAGTTCACTGATTTTATTGGTTGCCAAGGTAAAGAAGCCTTGACAACGGTAGATAATATGTAAGCCAGCACTTAATTAGGTATAAAGAACTTTCACTTTCGGGTTTAGACCGTGTTAATGGATTTTCACTTTCCGACGTTTCGTCTCTTACTACTAGAGACATCTTCAGGGATTAATCTGAAACTAAGTTTCGAATCAACTTGTGTCACTATTTATGACGAGTTGTGGTTATTCACCCGTGACGAGGTTTTTCCTATCAAAGACTTCCATATTGCAGGTAAGTGGTAACCAGTGTCCCGATTGATATTGTTAGGATGCTTGATAATTTCTATCGATTCCCGTATCTTCCTTGGCATTTTTCTGTTTTCTGTTAATATTTGTTTTGTTTCAGACAAATTGATTTTATGACCTGTTTCATGTACATGTTCGGCTACTGCCGATAAGGAAATTTGTTTCTTTCTTATATTGCGCTCATGCTCTTATTTCTGGGGGAGTACCAGAATCATCACTTTGCATTTTACTTTCCATTTTTATATATTTTATTACACTTAACACGGAAACACTTTCTAACTTAATAATTTTAGCAGATCACCAGAAAATTTCTGTCAGAAATGTCAAGTTATTCATTTGTTTATTTTTAATGGCCGCGAACGGCTAGCGTGATATTTTAAATTTATAAGCTTTTTCATTAAATTTTAGTAAAATAAATAAATAAATAAATAGCTAATTAATTGTACTGGTAGTGAAAAAAATGCTATATTTTCCACGTGAGTGAAGATTTAACATTTTAGACCGCGTCTTGCGGGCTTCGCGCCAGCGCGCTCATATAATATACTATTATTTAAAGAAAAATAGGTGTTGGATAATGCGTTGTATAACTCGTACAATGTCTTATGATCATTCAGCCTTGAGTATGCATTAACATACCTCCACCCTGCCCCATCTTATGACTTTTTTACTTTCTCATAAAGTATTGTGATAAAAAAAAATAATTTTTTTGCCTAAATTATCTCTCTAAATATCTCGTATTTTCTTAAAATGTCGAGTAAAATCTAAATAAGCATAAAAAAAAGATGTATGTCTGTCAGTCGATCGGTCGGTCTGTCTGTTCTGTATCCACGATAACTTAAGAACGCTTTGAGCTAGAGACTTAAAATTTGATATGCTGTATTTTTATAATATCTTGGAAAAGTTCGTATTTGGGCGAACTCGGTTAAGGGGGTGGGGGCTAAAGTTGGGGTTAAAATTTTGTTTCTGGATATAACATTATTCAGTGAATAATATTCATAATAGAAGAAAAATATAAAGACTACTTAAAAGGTAAAATAAAATTACACAAAAAATATTAATATTTTTTTCCAGCACCAGCGTTATGTCAATATTAATGGTGTGGGAAAATTCTCGGAAAAATATAAGAAAGTGCGTTGAATATATAAAGCTGTCGAAAAAGAGCGTGGCGTATTACTTGAACGTACCCCTATATAATCTTTTTTTTGTGGAGTCAAAATTTTGCGCAAAGTCATGTATTGGGACGGTCCCATTCTCCAAAATTGTAGCCGACAAACAAGTCTCTTTTATGCCGCAAATATCTTATTTTTTGTAAGCATGCCTACGAAAATATAATTCTCCGAAGAGATTCCTGCTAATTTCAAAAATTCAATCGAATTCGACCAGCGAATGCGAAAATTTAATTAAACGTGCGTGAGTGCACGCCGAAATAAGTACACGGGCATCATTAGTAGGGTAGTGCGCGGTCTTCCGATAAAAAAGGCAAATAATTACCTGTAATCGGTAACGAAACACGGATAATGGCAACCGGTGGACAAAAAAAGAAGATGGAAATATTTCATGCTTCGTTTTTACGTGTTGTACTCTTGACACTATACTGGAAATTCAATAAAACCTGCAGTCACTCATACCTCTGCTGCTTTCGTATACCCGAACTGGTATGATCTTCGCCTTTTACCACACATTCTCAACTGAGTCACTGCAGGTTTTATTGAATTTCCAGTATGGGGTGTCAAAAAATCCCGAATTTCGAAATCGAAAATGCTCTCTGGCTCAAAAGTTGCTCCTTGGTAAAAAACGGTGGCCACTCAAAAACGAGCCAAATCTATTAAAAGTTTATTAAAGCTCAAAGCACTCAAACTTTGAAAAAAATCGGTACCTGTTTTACGGATAAAAACTGATTGTATATAAAGTTGAGGAAATTTTTGAGGGTTTCTTTGGTAATATTTAGAAACAATACTAGTTGGGAGAAATTAAAAAATTATATCCCCCCTCCTTTTAAGTTAGAACATAAATAAATTATTTGAAGATTTCGCGAAATTTTCATTTTTGCAAGTTTTAAAAAGTGCATAAAAAATAGTTTTAAACAAAAAACCTGCAAACTTTTATGTTAGTATACAAGCATATATAAATATTAACATACCTGCGTATAGAGAAGACCTTATTTGTTTCCGCAAGTCGGGTAAAAAAAATTAAATTTAAATTAAAAAACGTCCTAGACAAAAAATTCTTGGATACAAATGTTTTTCGTGAAAAATTAAGAAAAATATTTATTTAAATATCCAAATAAAAAAAACAGAAAATATATTTGGTGCACCAAAAATCATTTTTGCCAAAAATAATTATTTTCTTAATAAGTATTATAACCCTTTCGCTCCGGATTTGTTTTCTTTTAATTTCGTTTGGACTTTTTGTGTACCTATATAAAATAAAATCCTATCAAAAGTACGAAACAAGTGAATTTTTTTTTAATGTTCTTATACAAAAAATGAGTAGGATCTGTTTGTGCCAATGTAAAATATTATGTGACCCTGCACAGACAAATGACCAGTTAGTGTGTCAAATTAAAAAAAAAAAAATAAAATTTCGGATTCTTATGTAAAAAACTTTTCTTAAGAATCCGACAAAAAAAGAAATTCTTTAATTTGACACACTAACTGAGTTTCTTTGTGCAGGGTCACATATAGTGTTTTAAAGCTACTCATAAATATCCCATTAGTAACTTATAGTTAAGTATTGATATCAAGTTTGGACTATAACATACTAATATGTCCCCGTTCTGTGCATTTTAAATGTTCTTTTTGGCTATAGGATTTGTTGAACATCTGCTGGGACATAATGTCCATACAGGAGCGAAAGGTATTTTTAAACATCTGCTGGGACATATAAGTCCCTACAGGAGCGAAAGGGTTAAGTGGATAAAATCACTTATTAAGTATATCGGGTATCAAATACACGAGATGCGAATTAAATTTTATCCAACACTCTTTAATTCTAAATAAAAATCACTAATTTAGCAAAAAATTATGACAAAAAGATTAAGTTTTCTTAGTACGCAAGAGAGTAAGCAAAGCATTTTTTAATCATTAGTGGAAAAAACTTAATTTTTTTGTTTAAAATAGTGCTTTTCTACGCAAAAGACTGAGCAAAACATTTGTTAGTAGCTAAGTTCTGGCATTCAAAAGTTATGACCCGTTAAACAGTCTATACATTTTTTTTTTGGGACACCCTGTATAATTAGTAGGGTAGTAATTTAATAATTGAATACTTTATATGAATAAGAACTTAGTGTTCATTTCATATACAATGTTTCGGAATTTATAAGGCGATATGCAGAAATTATAGTTTACATCTCATAAATAGTTAATTCATATACAATAAATTCATGGGTCAGTCCTTTATGGGTTAAAATGAAATCCTTTTTTTTTTGGGTGTATAAAAAACTGTGTCTATGGTCTGTTTTTTCAAGCAAGATAGTAAATTAAAAATCGCACAGTAAATATTTTTACAACAGGTTTGAACAGTATATGTTTGTGTATAGCATATAGTTATGTTTTTCAAAATAAACTACGCAGTTAATTCGCACATCCAATATTCACTGTGCGATTTTTATTTTACTATCTTGCTTGATGAAACAGACCATAGGGTAATTTTGACGATTTTAAAAATTAAAGAAGACTAGGTAGTATAATGAATCCTCAATAATAAAGATACTCTTCCAGATATAGAGGTGCGAAGAGTATTAAAACAAGACCGCGGCTTATAGACCGGTCGATGACGGCCGTGAGAACATTGTCTCTGTCTAATATGCCTTTTTGTCTTTTAGGAGTAATTGTTAAGAGTTTGTTGCTATGTACCGGGTGCGGAAACATAATAGGTGTGTTCGTTGGTTCTGCACTTGTGTACACAGATCTTTGTCGATGTTTAAGAATTTAATAAATAAACAGGGTGCCCAAATATCAGGTAAATCACGGAAATGTCAGGGAATTTGATCATCTGTAAAAAAAAATCAGGGAAATTAAAAAAAACTCTGGTCTACGTAATAAATTATTACTAAAACAAGTATTGGCTGCGTTCAATGGAAACAGCAAAACTCGTCGAAACTCATCGAAAGCTGTCAAATCACTACTGAACGCTATGATGAGTTTCGATTGACAGATGTCGCGGCAAACATTCCCCATCAACGTTTTGAGATGATTACTTTTGATTGATTTTTTAAAATCGCGGGAATTAAAATTAGTTTTTTGTTGATTTAAGTCAATGATCAGTCAGTAAGAGTTTCCAAACAATGCGAAGTTTTTAGTTTTTCTATTTTTATGTTACATACATTTATGTGTATTTTTTTTAATTTTACTTTAACGTTTCTGCAATATTTAGTATATTTCTTAGTATATATTATTTTTTGGGTTAGGTGTAAAAATAGGCGGTTGATTGTTTAAAAAAAAAAATGTATTACTTTTATATTTACACTATGTAAAAACAATTACTCCGCACTAAACCTCGCCCGACATAAATTCTTAATGTAAATTGTTATTAATTAATTAATAAAGACCTTTATTATTATTATTATTATGTACTTTTTGTGGGTATTTCTAACCTCAAATGGTGGTTGTGACAGATATTTGCCGTTCAGCAGTTTTCTAGCAAAACTTATCATTTGATAACTTTTGATTAGTTTTTCTTAGGGACCCTATATATAATGACATTAAACTTCACACAAAGGGTTGAGACACGCTTTGATTTTGAGGTTAAAATGGCAACCAAGCACTAGTATTGTTAAACAATGAAAGACAATGGTTTTATCCAAAGTGCTTTGGTGCCAAATCTAAATCTAGTAATAATTATGTCTAAATTTAATATAATTCTGTCAGATACAAAATCTGAGGTTATAGTTAAATGTCAAGCCGAACAGAGGCGTCGATATTAATTGATATAATAATATTGTCATATTTAAGTGTCAGTGTCAAACTGAATATTTGGTCATCAAATTTATTTATTTACGAAATTATGGTTTATAGTTTTATTGTGGTACTTTTTTAAAGTGCCTACGAAAATACCTGTAAAATTTAAATCAAGATTTACTTATGGAATATACTGACGACCGTCAGTGTTCAAATAATCTCGGAATTTTCCCTAAATAGTTGAAATTACTTTTATTTGGAACTGAATTAATTTTGAAGAAAAGAATAATATAAATAAATAAGAGGAATGTAAAAAATTCAGGCATGTACCGAAGAATATGATCAACTAGTAGTTTTACTTTAGCAAACTAAAAATATTAAAAAAAAATAATTTTATAGGTATTCCTTTAATGATAACTGCAGGTTTTTCATTATTGTTTTCTATGATAATTATAATAAAAATATACATTAAAACTTTGATTAGAATGTGTTTATTTTAGGCTTGCACTAGGCATGTTTATGTATTTTTTTATTATAATCCAAAAAATATATTTTTTATTATTTAGTAATAATATATATCCTGCATGGATAGAATTACGACAGTTTACCACTGAACATTGTCGTGCCATTTTTTCAAAAAACACGTCTATGGATATTTTGACAAGTAATGTCACTTCTACTATACCAATAGTGCCTATTCGCAAAAAAAACATAACCCTGCAGAAATTACTAAATTGGTGTCTCAACCCTTTGTGTGAAGTTAAATGTCACTTTATTTAGGGTCCCTAGTTTTTCTGTTCCCATTGAACGCAGCCATTCATAAAGTGGTAGAACTTTATGAATCGACTCATTTTACAGAAAACCTTTTCAGTGCAAGAAAGTGCAGTCTCAACGAACAAACCTAATGTTAGCGGCCACTAGCGTAGAAACTAATGTTGTAAAAGTTTTGCGGAATTGTGTTAAAATTAATGTTATCACAAAGTTATCAATGTAATTGTCATTGTTCAGGCCTGAATATACCTACTATTTTTTTTACAAACAAACCGAGATGTTGGCGATACTTTATATTAACGGTATGCGTATTCTAGAGAGAAGAGTTATTAGTTCGTTGGCAAGACTACAGTTACTATACTACTGTAGTAACTCGGAAAAAGTAAAAAAAAATTCAGACAATATTAATATAAAAAAAAGAAAGGAAGTACCCTATAGAGCCTAGAATAGGACCCTTAATGCATATACCCAGATAAAAATAATTCATTATGTAAGTATATTTTTGACCACGCGTGAGACTTGTATGTACAACATATGCGAGCTCATATGCGGATTACTGTGAACCCACGTTTGAAAGCAGGATGTACCACTTTTGGCAGTTTTTTAGGTGTTTTAAGTAAAAAAATACAAATAATTCTGTATTCTGTAATTTTTTAAATTTTATTTTAGTTTATTAAAAAATATATACCGATAAACCATAGAAAAAATAGCTTGAAAATGACTTTATGTTAAAAAAGTCCAAAGAATTGTCGCTGTAATGTTTGTTTAATAGACAATAAATTTATATTTTGGAGAGATAACATTTGTTCTATGGTTTATTTAAATCAACTCCAATATGAGTAAGGATCAAGAATTTCTTAATTTAAAAATCACGTTGTGACTTCTACGTGAAATTTACTAATGTTATGTATGGCATTAAGTTGCAAAGTGTAACCTCATTGTGCCGCACCAATTAAGTATATTATATGAAGTTGCTTTTATGGTGTCTTCTCCTGTCAAAGAGACTTGTCCTTCTGGTTTACTCTCCTTTTCAGTTGCTGTTCAGTTCTTTTTTTTTAAGTAAATTGTACGTAATTACCGTTGTATGTACGATACTTTTTTGACATCGGTAATTACCTACATGCATATTAAAATCCTACAATCAAGAAATTATACCTACATGTGTACATAATTGAATAAAAACATAATATAAAGGACCTACATACACTGTTGAAAATAATTTATTACAGACAACCTCGCAAAGAGGGGGGTATGCATTTTAAATTATTATTAAAAAAATTATTATTTCATGTTTAAAAATATTAAAATTGAAATTAACCCTCGAATTAATCAATCCTCGTTTTTAGTCAAAAGAAAAAAAAATATGAAAAAATTATTTTCGAGATTTTTTTATATTATTTTTGTTTTTTTTTTAATTGACGAACCGGGATGAGTTTTATCAGATTAGGGGGAGGCGGGAGTCAAAAATGGTATGACGTAATTAATGAATGGTCCTTTAGGAGAGATTTTTATTTCTCTATTTTATTATGTACATAGTCACACCATAAAAACATTTTAAACCTGCTTGTCTGTATGTCTATGAAATATACAGCCTGTTCAACAAGAGCGTGTCTTCAATATTTTTTTTCTATGAAAGATATTTATTAATTGTTTTACATTAAAGTGAATAAAAAATGCTATTTCTCTCCTACTAAGTACACCGTGAAATCTACGTTGTTATCCAGAATTGCTTGAAACCTTTTTGGCATACTTTTTGAGTATTTTCCTGTCAACGACCTCCATTTATCACGAATGGCTGCGAGCTGCTTCAAATTCAGCAGTTCTGTTCCTTCAAGTTTGGACTTCAAAAGCCCCCACACGTTTTCGATCGGATTTGCATCAGGTGGTTGTGAAGGCCAAAGTAACGTCGTGATGCCATTTCTAATAATCGGTGCAGAGTCGACTACGGTGTTTTGGATCATTGTCCTCTTGCAATATCCAATCTTTGTTTTTGGATCTAAACATCCTTTTTACTGACTTTATAAATCCACGCTAGTAAATTTTCAAAATTTTCTGAGCGTTCAAATTCTCAGTAAACAACTTTAGGCAACTAAATCCACGTTCTGAAAAGCATCCCCGAACATGAATTTTTACGGGGTGCCTAACTGTGCGCTGGACCAAATGCATTTCACAGTAAACCCAAGCATTTAGACTTCTTAATGACTTTTGATGCATTGGCGACCTTTAATTTAGATCCCCGCGGATGCAGGCACAAAAAGACCGCGGTCGACCGCCTCAAATCTCTTGGCGGAAACCGAACTGATTTTCTTTAACATGTGCTCGTCACGACAATTCGACTACTACGGCAACAGATCAGTGCTACAGAAATAGTACAGAGAATGGAGAATTATGCTGTAAAATATGGCGGAGATACCTTTTAAATTTTTTGAATAATCAAAGACACACTCTTGTTGAACGGACTGTAGTTCTTAAAAATATCTTTTTTTGCCGATAATGGGCATTAAGTATAATGAGCTTAAATTACCCAATTAAAATAATATGGGCATAATAATTATATTAATTATTTTATTTTGGAATAAACATACTGACGATTTTCATTTGGTAATTATAAATGACTTTTACATTAATGGAACAATTGTTATTGATGTATTGGATGTAATTAAAATTAAACCAGACAATGTTAAAAATGTTAACTAATTTAAAAAAATATGTCAAAATAAAGACAAAACCTTTTATCGCTTTTATTTTTTCGTTTATTTTCACAACTATATTTCCAGTGCTCGCATAGGCGCCGCATCGATTCTAGCGTTGACGCGAGGTTTTAAATATTTACATTTTTATTTTCTTCGAAAAACACCGATATATGTACATATTTATAGTTAATATGTATGGTCAATATTGTGGTGTGTAACAAATTAGTGGTCAAATGTTACGATTTAGTGACTTTAATAAAAATTTGCCTCGTAATTCGGAAAAATTATTCCGTAAGCCTATGTTTCTGTTTATTTTCAACGTTCATAACCGAGTTTATGCCGACTACTGATAACACTAGGCAACAAATCGCAAATTTTTTTTTGCCCCGATCGGAAAGTAAATTTTTCTTACTAATTCAAGGGCGTAGAATCCGAATCTGACCTGACCTGAAAAATTCCAGCACCTAAAATTTTTGAGATATAAGTTCAGGTAATAACGACGTTTTTTTTCAAAATCTTAAAAAAAAAGAGTAGAATTTTGAAAATTTTAGTGTATATTAAAAAAAATACGAGGAATTCAAAAATCTATATGTCAAGAACCTACTGTCAGTACGCGAAAAATAAAATAAAAAGGTTTTAATGAAAGTGCAGAGTTTACTTAATTGCTCATTTGTGGCAAAACTATCAAATTTTTTTAAAAATTTTATAGAACTTCATTTGTAGATTATAAAATTCTCTACAAAAATATTTATACAAATATTTTTTTTATTTTGCTTAGTTTGTTCCTAAAAAGTAAATAAATGAACAAGATATAAAATTAAAGTACACAGTGTAAACTTTTTTCCCGAGCCCAAAAAATATATTTTTCTTATCAATTTAAAGGCGCCGAATCCAAATTTGACCTTAAAAAAAATTCAGCACGTCTTATTTTTTAAATTTTAGTACATGCAATTATGCCAATTTAAAAATAATTTAAAAAACAAAATATTGTGCATTTTTGTTTTGTTTTTTTAATGGTTCTACATCATAAAAATATTAATTTATTACATAAGAACCATAATACGTAACATGTTTTTAGTTCATTTTTGACCCCCTAGTAATGATTTTTGACAATTTTTAGCATGAGTACGTGGCAATAAGCTTGTCCCCTTATGTAACCTTCTCCTTACCCTCCACCCCTACTTAGTTTTGTCACATTATCCATTTTTTTTTAATTTTTTTTTCATAATATCCCTATTTATTCTACCTATGAATTTAAAGTTTCTATGTTTTAAGTTGGGTATTTTTTAACTAATATTAAGTCGCCGAATCCAAATTTGTCCTTGGAATATTTTTGTCTCCCATGATTTTAGAACAAAAGAGGGATAAAATAATGATTTTTTAACATTTTTATCTTATTTTTCTCAGAAAACTTAGGTAATAGAAATATTCTGAGGTCAGATTCGGTTTCAGCGACCCAAAATTAGTTAAAAAACAGATGACTCCAATCGAGGCAAGAAACCGTTTAGCCTAGTGTAATCAATTAATAAAAGAAAATCGTGCTTGCCAGATGATACAAAAAAAATTACCCTAAAAATGCATAGTGCGGTAAAACTCACTCACACATACATATTTTATTTTTTTTTCATCATGGACAATAAAATCTTTGTAAAGTAGAGCTGTAATGAGTATAATAAAAGCCACGAACGGATGGAACTTTAATGTTGAGCTTTATAAGAATTTTAGTTTAAAAATTAACAATGTCTCACAATTAAGGAAATAATCTTTATTTACTGGTTTAATTGCACGACTTTAATATGTAATTAAAGTGAAATATTTGAAATAATTACCTGAATAATTATTTAATGACACGTAAGAATTTGAGAAAATATTTATAATACATTGTAATCTGAACAGGCAGAAAAAACTTTACTTTTGCACAATATTACGAGGGGGTATCAAAAAGTGCTATAAAACAAATATGGTGGCGAAAATTTATTGGAAAATTCCCTGACTTTTCCAGACACGGATGGATGGGTGTAATTTTGGCTGGCTTTACCACGTGGCTGACTTTTAGTCAAAATGTATTAGAAAATTCCCTGAATTATTTTAGGTTGTGTATTTTTACTTTCCCGGCCCCCACCAATGAAGGGAAAGTACTGAGATCGTGCAAACATCCATTTCCAGGACGATGTCTGTCTGACTGTGACAGTCAGACAGACAGTCAGACTGTCTGTAATCCTCCACGATAACAGCCGAACGGTATTTGATCGACTTGAAAATCGGTATGCAAG
Source organism: Brachypterus glaber (assembly GCA_958510825.1). Taxonomy (NCBI): domain Eukaryota; kingdom Metazoa; phylum Arthropoda; class Insecta; order Coleoptera; family Kateretidae; genus Brachypterus; species Brachypterus glaber. The sequence continues at coordinate 62,607,429 of OY294046.1, read as the reverse complement.
TACCGTTTGGTCATAGAATGCGAACATTAGTTTTTGGTTAAAAACAAAAAAGTTTTTGAAAAAAAAATTTTTGAAATAAAAAAAAACTCAAAAATTGGAAGTATTGTGGCGGCCACAACAGATTTTTTATAGATACAACGTTGCCAAATTGTAAAAAACATGAAAACAATCGAGATTCTGTGGAAAACAATTTTGCGCCCTTAGTCGCGCCTTCGCCATAATTGTAAAAAATTGAAAATACATTTACATTTTTAATCAACCCTTTATAGGTTCCTGGTCGATATTTCAACGAAACCGAAAAAACATTTATATCAAACAGGTACAGTTCTAATATTCGACTACATGAATATAGTTTTATTGTGCAGATGAACACCGGACTGAAAAAGGACGAGCACCTGCGAGTGCTCGCGCAAATCGGTAACCGGTTGAATTTTAAACCGGTATCCGCCAAGTACTTATGCTATAAAAGCACGTGGTTTTTTGCCTTATGAAAAAAACTTTACCTATTTGTTTGCAGAATTACTTTCTGAAAAGCAGTAAGTAAGATATTGGCGTTTGAAAAACGCATGCCTTAATTAATATATCGATATATGGGAGGCATAGCGTAGTGGCTAGCGCGTATGTATAGCAAGTCTACTATCGTGAGTTCGATTCTTACTGGCGCCGACTTGCCTTTTTCAGTTAATTAATAATTGAAATTTGGCGAAGGCGCTAAGTGAAACGGACACTCCCTAGAAACTGGTTCGAAAGTCAGTATAAGCCGGTGGTTCCCTCTACTACTAGCCCACACAAGTCCTGGACTTAGGGGATGCTTGATTAAGTAGAATAGTACGAGGTTAAACAAACAAACAAATATCAATCTGCTGCAAAAAATATATAAAAAAAGAGTTTTTTTCTTCAAGCGTACTAAAATGTTCATATTTTATAACTGAACACACTAGTTAGAAGTGATCTATTTTTTTTTACAGTAGAAAAATAAGTTTATTGTTGTACGCCGTAAAAAAAGTTAGTTAGCAAAACCACCACTGGCGGCAGCACTCTTTGACTTTGATGACAGCCATACTTCAAACTTGTTTGTTTATTATGTAAACAGGTGGTTGACTCGAGATTCTGTACAAAAACCTTGTGTGAAATTGATTAAAAATGAAGAAAAAAATATGGTTTATACACCTAAAAATCTCTCCGAAATTGCAAATTCTACATTACTTTCTACCATTGAAATCGCGAAAAGTGTACGCTTTAGCCTACGAAAAAAAATTAAAATGAGCTAAGGAAGGTTTAAGTTTATTTCGAAAGGGTTTTATTGGCCTATTTTAATAAAAAAAAAACATACTTTATTGCTGAATAAATTAAATTAAAAAATTAATATTTAAAAAAATATATACAGGATGCTTGAAGAAAAAATAGTATGTTTCACTCAGAGGAAAAGTGCTTTTTTACTCGTCTGTAGTTTCCGGACTCCGCTTCGAGTCGGCCGTAAATTCTACAGACTAGTAAAAAAAAGCTTCACTTTTCCTCTTAGTAAAACAATATACTATTTTATTATTATTCTGACAGGATTGCCTTTATAAAATAACAATAAACATGTTTTTGTAAAAAAAATATTTAATTGCTTTCCCATTTTGAAAATTTTCAAAATTTCGGAAAGCCTTGTAATCGTGCAAAAATTTTCAAATTTTGTTTTGTGTATTTTTGCGTTTTATGGCGTTTTATGTCGATATAAATCAATTTTGAGCAAAAAAAAAAATTGTAGATCGGTCGGTCGATCGGTCTGTCCGAGAAATCTTGTGGGCACGATAACTCATGAACGCTTTAAGCTAGAGATTTGAAATTTGGCATACAGGTATGTTACCAAAAGTTCTCGCTCGGGTAAACATTGGGGTGCGGCAAGGGGGGCAAATGGGAATATACATTTTTTTAGAAAAATTTGAAAATTGCTATATATGGGTTTTCAAGATTGCTGAAATTGAATCTGATAAAAAAACTTTTCTAATTCCACCCCCGAGGGGGTGAGGGGGTAAATATTTTTCAATATTATTATTTTCTTCAAAATTGGTATATAGGGGTTTTTGGGGTTGACGAATAAGAATCTGATAATACTTTTTTTCTAATTTCACCCCCTGAGGGGTGGGGGTAGTTTTCGTAAAACTGGTGTATTGGAGTTTTTGAGGTTGCTGAAAAGGAATCTGATAATAAATTTTTTCTAAACCCACCCCCTGAGGAGTGGGGGTAGTTTTCGTGAAAATTATTATATTGGGGGTTTTGAGGTTGTTGAAAGTGAATCTGATTATAAAAAAATTATAACTTTACCCCTAAAGGGGCAGAGGGTAGTTTTTGTGAAAATTGGTATATTAAGGTTTTTATGGTTGCTGAAAGTGAATCTGATAATAAAAAACCCATTTTACGGGCGGAGGTGAAAAATAGGAAAGCTCTTTTACTGGGCAGTGTATTTTTATTCGTAGTAATCTGCCCTATAAAGGGTTAAAAAAACAAATGTCAACTAACATATTGTGTATAAAAACACAATTGTAACAGTACTTAAGTACCCAGTATATATTTAAACTGCGGAGAAATCACTGCTGCGTGTCTAATATTTTCTCTTTAATAAGTATGCGTTGTATACTGAAAGGATGTAGTTTGTCATGTTTATTAGTCGCAAAAGGCACTCATTTTTTATCCGTATTGTTCTTCAACAACAAATCTAATAACTCGTAAAAAACTTTGGGTTATTCCACAGTTACCGTAACTGCGTTACGGTTGTGACAATGACACACTATTATTACAATTCTTGCAGCTTTACAGGAGAGGAGTTTTATACGTTTTTTTTGGACTCCAAAAATTTAAAAAAATTGACCGAAATAAAAAAAAAATGTACCAATGTGCGTTATATACCATTCTTGGTAAGGGTACGAAGTCCAAAAATAAAGTTATGGAGCTAATAATTTAAAAATACACTGCCCAGTAAAAGAGCTTTCCCAGTTTTCACCTAAATCCCCAATATACCAGTTTTCACGAAAACTACTCTCCGCCCCTCAGGGGGTGAATTTGAAAAACACTTATTTTAAGATTTAGTTTAAGCGACCTCAAAACCCTCAATATGTCAATTTTCAAGAAAACTACCCCCCGCCAATCAGGGGGTGGAGTTAGTTTTTTTTATTCATCATATTCACAGGTTGCTAAAACCTCCAAAACCCCAATATACCAATTTTCACGAAATATACCCCCCGCCCCTCAGGGGGTGGAGTTAGATTTTTTAGAAAAATTTTATTATCAGATTTAGATTCGTCGCCCCCAAAAACCCCTATATACCAATTTTGACGAAAATATTTAAAAATATTTACCCCCTGACCCTTGCGGTGGTGGGGTTTGAAAAATTTAATTATCAGATTCAATTTCAGCAACCTTAAAAACCCCGTTATAGCATTTTATTTTCAATTTTTTTGTAAAAAATGTATTTTGCCTCCCTTGTGCGGCAATGTTCACCAAAAACAATCCCGAGCTAGAACTTTTGGTAACATACCTGTATGTCAAATTCCAAGTCTCTAGCTTGAAGCGTTCTTAAGTTATCGTGTACACAAGATTTCCCGGACAGAACGACTAATCGACCGACAATTTTTTTTTTGCTCGAAATTGATTTATATGATATAAATTATATGGGCATAAATGTCATAAAACGCAAAAATACGCAAAAAAAATACAAGGCCAAAATTTTGAAAATTTTCAATGGGAAAGCGAAATATGCAATTTTAAACAACTTTTAAAAATATTCGTCCGATCGATTTCAGGAAAAGCTAGTATTGGTAAGGGTACGAAGCCCAAAAATAAAGTTATGGGGGCTAATGATTTAAAAAAAAAAATAGTGGAAGAAAAACTTCGATCAAGTTTTTTTTTAGGTAAAATTACTTCTACGGGACAATATTAACCTATTCCTTGACTCAAAAATCAACTCTCGATTATCCTAGGTAAGGCTCCGTGGAACCACCCCATTTCTTATCCTTATTGTTCTTCTACAGCAAATCTAATAACTCGTAAAAAACTTTTGCGTTCGGCGTGAATAATGGGGCTTTCGATGCCCGGCCACGTCTTCGCGATTTTAGCTGAAGTCACGCCAATTAGAACACTGATTAACTTTGTCTCGCTCACTGGCACTATTCTTAGCATTAATCGGAATAAATTCAGTTATGACTCATCAACGTTGAAAATAAACACAGAAACATAGGCTTACGGAATAATTTTGCCGAATTAAGAGGGAAATTTTTATAAAGGTCACTAAATCGAAACATTTGACGACTAATTTGTTACACACAACAATATTGAATATACATATTAACTATAAATTTGTAAATATATCGGTGTTTTTCGAAGAAAATAAAAATGTAAATATTTAAAACCTCGCGTCAACGATAGAATCGACGCGGCGCCTATGCGAGCACTGGAAATTCGCCGATGACTGATTCTTAGGGCCACTTGCACCAACTTTTGTTACGGGATTCTCAGCTAAATCGAGTTTAAGTTAAAAATGCTGCGTTCTGATTGGTCGGCCGTCAATTTATTTCAAGTTTAAAGTTAAGCTATCATTGGTGCAAGTGGCTCTTAGACCGCCAAGTTGAACAAGGTGGTAGGACATTTTAAATCAACTTCAAATTAACCCATTTCTGTTTCTATACGTCGATTTCCATGAGACGTAAGGATGATTTTGACCAAAAATAAAAAATATATATAGAGCACTTTTTCTTATTAAGCAAAAACCCGAAGTTTTTTGCCATTTTTTGCCATTCATAGAGGTCGCTACCAGCAAAAACCGCATTTTTTTTGTAAAATCCATATTTTTTTTCTAAAATTATTAATTTTTTAAATTATATGTATTATATGTATATGGATAAATTATGGCTTACAATAATCTAGGTTAGTCGCTTAATAAAAGTCATGATCATAGGCAGCATGGGGAGTCAAGTGGCCCACCCCCTACGCATCAAAATATCAATTTTTTATAATTTTAACACATGTTGGACAAATTTTCGCGCTGTAAATGTCAAGAAGTTATCAATATAAAATTTAAATTTCAAAAATATATTTGAAATATTATAGGTGAAATCTGGCAAGGAAAGTGTAAAATTTTTACAAAATTATAAAAAATATTGATATTTTGATGCCTACACTCGGAGAAAAATCGTTGTAAAATCAAACAAAAGTCATATGATTTAAAAGAAAACCAATATGTTTTTGCTCCGACAGTGTTTTTTGTTAATTCAAAAATATATTTTTTAATTTTATAAGCCATTGTAAAAATAAAAATATTCATTGTAATTTGAAAAATATTTCCTCTTAAATAATTTAAACTTGTAAATGATTTGAATACAAAAACTGGTTATTTTAAAAAGAATTCTTTTAATATATTAATATTTTTCAACAATATAAAGGGAAATATTATAATTTTATTAAGAAAACATTAAAATAAGAAAGTAAGGGGCAATACTTTAAAGTGAAAAACGGTTTGGTGTAAAAATTATTTTTTTTAAATTAATATTGTTCATAACTAAAACGTAAAGTTTTTACTTTTAATATTTTAAAAGGCAATTTTTCTAAATTAAAATAATTTCTTATTGATTTTACAAGATGGGATTTTTCTGAGTGTAGGGGGTCATGACCACATGACCACATGCCACCTATGACCATGATTTTAATTAAGCGACTACCCTAGATTATTTTAAGCTTAGAGGTTAAAAAAAATCGAAAAAAGCTGAAAGAAAATTTCGATTAACGCAACTTTTTAAGGAAAAATAACTTTTATTACCATCAATATCAATTCTACCAATTTTAAAAGTAATCCTCCCAACAACAACAAAAGTTATATGTAAAACTTTTTTTTTAAATAAAAAAAAAGTTTTTCATATAAGTCCAAACAAAAGTTATATGTAAAACTTTTTTGGGAGGATTACTTTTAAACACACATGTGTGTTTAAACAATTTATAAAAAAGGGGTCGGAAAAAAAAAGTTAAAATTTGCAAAAAACACCTTGCTATCCGATCGAAAAATATACTATCGACCGATATATATTTAGTTTTCAACATTTTTACTGAGGATTTTGGGAATTTAAAATTATTAGGGTATGTTTTTGTTTTTGCAAAAAAAATAAGAGTTAATATGAATATGTAAATAGTTATTTATGGTACTAGTGGGTAAAGTAAGTAAGTAAGTAAAATTAACCTGCTTGGCTGACGCTTTGCAGGTTAATTTTCTCATGGGCAATATCGGTTTACTCATGAGTGCCATACAAGGTTTTATCCAATAAATATCTTAGGAATTCATACTTTTAATAAAAATTTTAATGACGTTTACAAGAAATTAATTTCACAAGTGACAGTTGAGTGGGTAAAATAAATAATTATCCACTCAATAAAGTAAAAGCCACGTGAGGGTTATTATTGAGTTTATCTATTTAAAATAAAGCTGGTAATTGTCTTATTATCTGTATGTATTGGATAAAACTTATTTAATCCACCGCAAAGATCCTTTCATTATGTACAGGATGGGACTTTTTTTGTTAATTAACAAGAAAAAAAATAAATGATTTAACAGTCTTGCAGCATGCATCTGACGTAATCTCATTACTTTTTGCTACATTCATTATTCTACTAAAAATTTATGAATCATCTTGTAAATTATAAAATTAAATGATCAATTTACCTTGAAACTTTCTTTTGCATGATCCGGTCATTTTTATGAAAAGTTCCATTATCTCCCGTCTTGGTCCATACAGCCTCGCTCCTGGCATCTGGGAGATTTACATGTCCTAGAATGAAAGAAAAATCAATTTAAAACGTATCAAAGCCGTTTTTATTATCGAACACGTATTCAATATGTAATAAATGTGTTCGATAAAAAAGTTTTAAAGAAACTAATCAATCCAAGAGGACCGACAAGAGTAGCAAAATTTAATGAAATATAATATACAGTGCGTGTAAAAAATTATAGCATAAAGCCCGTCCCTCCTTTAACTTTTGAATGGCTTAAGATATTAACTCGAACTTTGGAACACGTAAATAACAACCCAAATATTTTTTCAAGTGTACATTTGATATGTTTAAGGGTCATAATGGAGACAGGGGGCAATGCAAAGGTCCATGCATGTGCCATGTAGGATCAATAACAATAAATCTACGTTAAAATTGTAATGTAGCCCTTAAGGGCTATCAAATAAGGTATGTCGCAATGTGACATTGTCGCATGCGTTAAAGTATTTTTAGTGTTGTATTTTAACGATAAACATCGATCCAAAGGATCAAATGTCGATCTGAGGGTGAGGGGTAAAAAGAAGTTAAAAAGTTTGTTTTGGCTCTAACTTTTTTGGTTTTTTAGTAAGAAAAAATATTGAAAGCAGTAAAAACGGAAAATAAATACTAAAACAAAAAGTATTGAGTAAAAATTTTTGCTACAACTCCCCACACCCTCGAATAGAAGATATTAAACTACTGTATTCAAACGTTTCGGTGTTTCCACTGGTCAAAATACATACCAGTGTATCATTAATAGTATATTAAAGTACTAGTTTCATAACAAACGTTTTTACGAGCCGCTTGCGGCAAGTTTTCTAAACTTGTACTCGTGCGCTAAAAACGTGTTATGAAACGAGTGCTTTATACAGTTTTTTCTATTTTGCTCTAAAAATTTGAAAAACTTTCATTTAAATTGATGACTGATTTAGGGGTTTTTGTTTCGGGCTGGCATTACAGTTTTCGCCATGTTTAAAATTCTAAGAATAAATGATATTTTGATATATTTTATAGTCATGTCTTCTCTTTTTCTCTGCAAGTAACCAATCCACAATTTTAACACGGTAAAAAATAACCTGAACACAAAAATTTGTATAAAATTAAACTTTAAAGCGATATTGACATTTGCACGGAAAACGTCAAGCGATAGGTTTTCGTCTGTTGCCAACCCAAAAGAAAAAAAAGTACACACCTCTTATGGGCATATAAGAACACGCAAAATGCGTGTGATTATGAGCTTATGTCGCAAAATAGAAAAACGATAAATTATCCTAGTCAGTTAGTTGTTTAGCATCAAGAAATGCGAGGGAGGGGGTGTCACCCTCAACGAAATGACCCGCTGAGAAAAATAACTTCCTATCAACGTTGTATGAAAGTTAAAAAAAACTTTGCAACGTTGGTAAAAAAGTACTACTAGCTTCCTATTAGGGACCCTAAATAAAGTGACATTTAACTTGTGTGAAGTTTAATGTCATTATATATAGGGTCCCTACTTCCTATGAAAGTGCCTAGAACCGTAAATGTCCTACCTATAAAACGTTAGTAAACAACGCTATTTTCTGACGTCTTTTAGACGTTAAATGGAAGTTCCTCTCATTACTTAGCCGAATGTGTCAGATACGACAGGATCAGGTTGCAAGTCTTTGAAACTCAAAGACTCAACCAAGAGGAACTAAGAGATCTCCCCTGGGCCAATATCCTGACCTTTATTGAAAGGACGGGCTGGTTCAAGGAGGACTCAAATTAGTAAATGGCTGGGATTGCCTGGGGTGACAAAAAGGGCCAGAAATGGCCTAGTTGTCCGGCTTTGGCCAACCCAAAAATTTACTACTACTACTACTCCTCTACGGTAAAGCCTCCAGATATCTATGGATCACCATACCAATCCCATAATGTGTATCGAATTAGCTGACTAGTAAGTTACTATAGTAGTAATACTACTCAGTCTGAGTAGCATATCCTTATAAAGACAGCTGTCTTTTAATACTAGCATTCCTAGAACGCGATTTTATTCATTTAAAAAGTATATCTAGTGGTAGAAAATTACATGTGGCGCCACCTATAGCATAACGCTGTCTAGTGCACTGAAATTGAAAAATTATACAGGCGCCTGTACTAAATAACATCTATAAAAAGTCACATAACGTTAGAAATGTAACTTTGTGTAAAAGTTTGTATAACTTCTATAGTAAGTTAAATAATAACGTCAGAATTAACTTTGCATGAAAGTTATATAAACATCTATAAAAAGTCACATAATAACGTCAGAAATTTAGATGTTCATATAAGTTCCATGCAAAGTTAACCTTTAACGTTTTTATAAAACTTTCTATGGAAGTTTAAGTAACTTTCATAGCAAGTTACACAATAACTTCATGAAGTAACTTTATACAGTGCGAACACAAATAAACTATTCTATTCTATTCTATTCATTAAGTCTGAAATCACCCGATTTACTTTTCAATTATAAGACTTTTAAAAAAACGCTCGGACAGGTCGATTTTAATTTTTCAAATTTTGGTGTAAAAAAAGTTATCTAAATTTTCACCCTCTTGCACCCTCCCATCACAACTTTTTTTTTTTCAAATAGCAACCTACCTCTTGTGACACATCGTTGGAAAGGTTATTTAATAAGCTTTCTAACGGTGTATGCCAAAGTCTTATTTAAAAAGGGGCTTAGAAAAAAATTAGTGGCTATTTGAAAAAAAAAAATTGTAATAAGTGGGTGCAAGTGGGTGAAAATTGTGATAACATTTGGTATAAACCAAAATTTGCAAAATTAAAAATAAAAATCCACCTGTATGAGCATTTTTTTTTAACTTCCCAGTTACAAGTTAAAGAAAAAAATGCTTAGACAGGTCGATTTTTATTTTTTATTTCGAAAATTTTGGTTTACACCAAATGTTATCACAATTTTCACCCACTTGCACCCACTTATTCCAATTTTTTTTTTTCAAATAGCCACTAATTTTTTTCTAAGCCCCTTTTTAAATAAACCTTTGGCATACACCGTTAGAAAGCTTATTAAATAACCTTTCCAACGATGTGTCACAAGAGGTAGGTTGCTATTTGAAAAAAAAAAGTTGTGATGGGAGGGTGCAAGGGGGTGAAAATTTTGATAACTTTTTTTACACCAAAATTTGAAAAATTAAAAATTAAAATCGACCTGTCCGAGCGTTTTTTAAAAAGTCTTATAATTGAAAAGTAAATCGGGTGATTCCAGACTTAATGTACGCACTGTATGGAAGTTAAAAAATCTTCCACATAAATTTATTGACAAACGTTAAGAATTAACCATTTATGAAAGTTGTTAGGAAGTCCATTTAACGTTCGCACCTAGCGAGGACCCATTCGGCAATTTCAACAGATAAGTCGGCAAATTTGACAGGAGTCGGCCGGCAATTTGACTGGATGACGTTTCTTTTAGTCTTAGACGACATTAGCTTGTTTTGTTATTCGTCAAAATCATAGTTATAGTTATTTTGTCTAAGGTCAAAATTTTTGTCAGAGGTAAAGCGTTTTTTCGGAGGTGGGGTTTATTCATCAAATTTTCTGGTAGTCGGATAATTTCAGGCGAGTCGGCAAACTTTTAGAGGTGTAGACCTTTTTTTTAGTGATCATTTTTTCAGGGATAAAAAGACCAAAAAAAATCGCCAGTCTGCAAATTTTGTTTTTGGCAGTCGAAAAATCTTACCTTTACACCACACAACCTTGGAACGCCTCTGAATTAATGGACATTGATAACGCGTATACCTATAGCAGATTACACTGGGCTTTACACATTATAATGGACTTGTAATTAAAATTCTTCTTGACAATAGAAGGCAATTAATTTCCATCAGATATATTTGATATTTTGATTGAATATTATACCAAGAACTGTGTAGTGAAGTGGATTTTTTACTAATAAATATTTTTCTACTAATGTTGTGAAGTCGAAATTCTTTCACTAATTTAGTGAAGTGGTATATAATTCGGTTATAGCCGAGCAGTTAATTATAACTTTTATTATAACTTACTCAGTTAGGTTGGCCATACAATCTTCTATCGTATTTAAAGTATACCCGAGCGGAGAATATACTTAACCACTTAACACTTTATTCGGGAGCGGGTATTCTAGGAGACGGCGCTTTGGAAACAGATAAAACGATTTCTTCTTAACTTAAGAATAATATATTAAATAAATGTGAATAAATTCTTCAGGAACACGAAAGATCAATTCTTACTTCTAAGTCCTACTTCTATGCAAAGCCCTTAAATTCTAATTTCCATTGTATATTATTTTTTCCATTAAATACTTCCAAATTAAAACATTCTGTTTAAAATCCCAACTATTCGCAATCATTTTCAATTCCCAATTTATTGTCCACATTTTTCTTAGTGTATATTAAAACTGGTTCGTATAAGTCATTTAAATTATTTTACAAAATATTTTTCAAAGTTAATTAATATTCGTCAAAATTTCTATCAGTGTTCATACTATCAATATTTATAAGTGTCCAAAATTATTTTTATGTCTAATAAAACGAGTCTCAAAATTTTTCTAAGTTTAAACTATTTTTAATTCAAGAATAAATCTCAAAATTAATTCTCACAGAAACTACATTTTCACTTTTGAAATTGACATAGCGACACTCTGAAAACAACTGAATCAAAATGAATCTTTTCATGAGTTTATATAGCTAATAAGAAGGTCACTAGTTAAATTTATTTGACAATGCTATTAGCGCAAAATATCTACAAAGATACCGCGCATATTTAATTACCCCGACAAAAGAGTTTCAGTCTCATCAATTTGCAAGCTAATTGCTATTTCTGACATCTGAAACGATCATTTTGACCATAAATTAAATTTGTATAAACAATTAAGATTACTAGACAACTTTTAAGTTATACCGACAAGAATTACCGAGGAAGGGTCCGATCAAATGTAGGACACACCGAACTCTTCCGAAGCCGAATCTCGTGAAGCCAGATTGGATCATAGCGCAATATTAAAGAAATATTATTTTAAAATTTTAACAACATATAAAATATTCAGATCATAACAACTGCAGTAGTTAGTACTGAATAAAGTAATTACGGATTTTTATATTTGAGGGTGATTAAACTTTGATAACGTTATTTTCAATAATTATAACATTTTATTACGTGGGCTATTTAAAAAGTATACATAAGTATTAGGGTGCACAGTCAAAATTCAAAAATTGTTTTTTTTTAGGGTCCCACTCCCTATAAATGTTTATTTAGGTTAAAAAACCACCCTCAATTTTTTTCAGATTTTTAAAAAAATATTTAGAGGTCGCGCCCGACAGTTTTTTGAGAGAGAAAACATGTTAAGCCTTTTTATTATTATTATTATTTAAATATAAAAATCAGACGATTTTAGGAAGATAAATTATTTTTGAATAATAAGGGAATATTAAAAAAAAATACCATTACATACATACATGAAAAAATGGCTTTACCAGGGTAAAAACATTGTAAAAATTGGCGTATGAAGCTTATTTATGCTAAAAATTTTCATGGGTCATTTTGTTTTAAATTTTTCTCGAAAACGGTAGTCCTACAGTGTTACAACAAGAGTACCTTTTTTATGTATTTTGACCTGAGGAGTCATATACCGAAAATAAAATTACAAAAAAGTTACACAGAACAAAGATTGTGACAAAAAAAATATAAGCCCCCCCCTCGTTTCTCACGCCCCTGGTTAAAATAAGTACATGAAAATAACATATGAAGATAGCCCTTATTAAGATTAGTTCACTTGCAAAACCTCGTTGCTATATCTCAAAGGGTTACAGAGTTATTAAATAAAACCGATTTTTTAGCCACTTTCAAAGGGGCGGAGCTCTCTTACGACGCATTTTTAGACATGTTTATAGGAACTTTTTGTCATATTTTCTGATGTAGAATCACCCCTATTTCAAATACACCGCGTAGGGTTAATATAAGCAAGCTTTACAATTTTATGAATACACCCTGTACATTTTCCCAGAACTAACCTAACCTTCCTATATCATTTAAACGTGATTTGTAATCTTGTAAAAATGTTGTCGGGACATATTGTTTAGGTTAAAAAAAGATAAAAGAATAAAACCGAGTACTTTTTTTTTCAATAAAGAAAACGATGAATCAACATAACCTACCTGCAAAGGCTTCGCAAAACAGTCTCAAATTCTCGCCAACGGCTATCGGCCTGTCATCGGAGATGTATGTTATTTTGGGCTCGTCCGGTATTTTTTCTGAAACAAAAAAAAATAATATTGGTACATATTTACAAAAAAAATACTACTTGGATTAAAAATAGTAATTATATACCAAGGTAGAGAAGACATTTTTTATAGCCGAGCGTATTAAATCCCGAGCTGCGTAGCAGTGAGGGATTTAAGAGTGCGAGGCTATAATAGTCTTCTCTACCGTAGTTTAAATATTAGTTTTTTCACTACTAGCACTATTTAACTATTTTTATTTAAATAATAAAATAAAATATTAACAGAAATGATATTTCATGAAATTTTCATAAAAATCAAGTATACTTGATCAATGACATTTGCTCAAATAAATACTTTAAACTGACTAGCTATTTTCTTGGGTTTAATTAGTAAAAATTGGACAAAGAACTGAAACATATAAAGTGACAGAAATCAATTGTTTATAAAATTTAGTCTGAGGGGTTAACCGCCAGGGAAATCTTTTGTACACCCTTCGAGAATTCAGTAGGAATTCACGAGAATTCAGTAGGAATTCAGGAGAATTTATGGGGAATTCAAGAGGAATTCACAAGGAATTCAGAGGAAGTCACAAGGAATTCAGGAGAAGTGACAAGGAATTCAGGGGAAGTCACAAGGAATTCAGGGAAAGTCGCAAGGAATTCAGAGGAATTCACAAGGAATTCAGGGGAAGTCATAAAGAATTCAGGCGAAGTCATGAGGAATTCAGGGTAACTCATGAGGAATTCAGGGGAATTCATGCATTAGGGGAACTTTTTTGTACACTCTCCTGGTTGCGGTTAACCCCCCAATTTACTCCTACTAGGAGAGAAAAAATTATTATTGCTATAGGTGAAGAAAATTGATTTCACAGTCTGAAAACATAATAAATAATGGTATGTTCTAAAGCTAGTAGTGAAAAAAAATTTTATGTAATTTGTGCACAGTATTAAGGCTCGCACAACTAGCATAATACATAACATACGATGCCGTGATTGGCTTGATGTGCCGTCATGTATCTTGTGCGCTGGCTTATAACGTTGTTAGGATCGCATAAGAACCTGTGGTTTGGCTCTTAGGAATACAATGTTGTTTGGTTCACGGCACCTACCGGAAAAAAAATTGTTAACCCTCTAAATAATTTTTTTTACTACTAGCTTTAGAACATACCATTATTTATCATGTTTTCAGACTGTGAAATCAATTTTCTTCACCTATAGCAATAATATATTTTTCTCTCCTAGTAGGAGTAAATTTTATAAACAATTTATTTCTGCCACTTTAGATATTTCAGTTCTTTGTGCAATTTTTACTATTTAAACCCAAGAGAATAGCTTTAAATAACATTTTATTTATTAAATATAAATAATTATAATTATTACCAATCAATAATTAGCTAAATATGAGAAAAATTTAAAAAAAAACTAAATTTTTAAATCTCAGTTCAAAGTATTTATTTGAGAAAATTTCATTGATCAAGGCTACTTGATTTTTATGAAAATTTCAAGAAATATAATTTCTGTTAATAATTTATTTTATTATTTGAATAAAAATAGTTAAATAGTGCTAGTAGTGAAAAAAACTAATATATAAACTACGGTAGAGAAGAGTTGAACTCTTAACTCCCTTGGTGTTACGCAGCTCGGGATTTAATACGCTCGGCTATAAAAAATGTCTTCTCTACCTTGGTATATAATTACTATTTTTAAGGATTTTGACCCCCTGTGTAAGATTTCGCAAAATTCACCCATCCCCTTCCGCTAGCAGATTAAAATTTATATGGAAAATCCCGTATACGAATATCTAACTGTGGATATTGTGGTAAATTTTGCTATACCTAAAAATATCCATACGTGGATACAATGGAGAGGAAGGGGTTAAATAAAAAAAATATTTATTTAAAAAATCAACAAACAAAAATATTAAAACTTAATTTTAAAAATAAGTTTATTTCAGGAATACGAAAAAATCTTACGTAAGACTTTGATAGACCCCCTGTCCCCTTCTAAAATTTTGGGTAACCCCCCTCCCATTTTTATGGGAGGGGGGTTTGGATCTTACGTAATTTTTGCACAACCCCTTACTGTATTTATTGAATTTATTTTGTATTTAGTTAATTTTTCTTCTCTTGGGCTCAAATCTCGGCTCTGATACCCATTCCCATTTTAATTATTGCGCAATAAAACCCTTTTAACCACAATCGAACTACCATTAATTAATGTATGCTTTCCACCAATATTCTAATTAGTGGGTTGATGTAAATAACAATTTTCTGGAATTCTGGATAAATAAAATTGTATTCCTGGAAAATGTTCATGCAGTCAGACTTGGACTGGACTGCTTATGCAGCTCCTTCTTGGTCAAAATATTTTTTTTTGTGATTTTGAGTTATAAAGTACCTACCTTAGGGACAATTTTTTGTTAAAATATCCACTTATTAATATATTATACGTCAAGATTTACGTATAATAAACGTTTAAAAAGCCGTGAGAATATGTAATGCTACGCATTCCATTCACAGTAAATGGTATATTGCATTTTCTCAAATACTTAATTACATAATTTTTTTGTTTATGGGGGGATTAATCCCTATAATAAAAGTAATTTTTCTATTTTGCGACTCTTATAAGCTCATAAGCACACGCATTTTGCGTGTTTATAGGCCCATAAGAGGTCTGTACTTTTTTTTCTTTTGGGTTGCCAACAGACAAAAAAAGCCTATCGCTTGACGTTTTCCGTGCAAATGTTAATGTCCCTTTAAAATTTAATATTCTACAAAATTTTGTGTTTAGGTTATTTTTTACCCTGTTAAAATTGTGGCTTGGTTACTTGCAGTGAAAAAGAGAAGACATGATTATAAAATATATCAAGATGTCATTTGTTAGAATTTTAAACATGGCGAAAACTGTAATGCCAACCCGAAACAAAAATCCCTAAATCAGTCATCAATTTAAATGAAAGTTTTTTTTTAATTTTAGAGCAAAATAGAAAAAACTTTATAAATCAGTCGTTTCATAACACGTTTTTAGCGCACTAGTACAAGTTTAGAGAACGAGCCGCTTGCCTATGTTATGAAATTAGTACTTTAATATACTATTTTACTCAAAAAGTTACGTTAATCGGAAAAACCCTTCATAACTTTTTTGTTTTTAGGGGATTACTTTCAAAACCAATAGGGAGCTTTTCCTCATAGAACTTTATTTTTACTGAAGTCGATCACATTATTTGTTCTTGAGTTATCGTGTTAACAAAAATCGTGACATCGGACGGACGGACGGACAAAAATAAGTTTCTTATTTTTTCATGAAACAAATTTATTTGGACTTTTATTGTCTAGGGCGATTTTTAAAATATTTGGAAAATTCAAAACTACCGTATAATACTATTCTAGCGCAGGCGCTGTAAGTAGTATAATAAGCGGACTTTTTATAAAATGACCAAAAAATATCCAAATTATAAAATTTCCGGCAGCTGTGGCGAAGTCCGAGCCTGCATCTAGTTTTAAATTTTCCTGGAAATATTTTGGTTTGGTTTTCTTAATAAAATCTAAAAATAAGATGATGCGACATCATTGATGTTCTTGGGCCTCTTTCTTTTGGGGGCACCCATTTAAAAAAGTTGGTTCAGCTTAAGCCTCAATAAAAATTAATTTGGTCCCAATCCCTAATAAAATCAAATTTTTTTAGTGCGACCTGGCTTCCATAAATTTTACGGGTACCCTATATATAATTTGGCCCCCTTTGGTCTTTTTGTGGATACGATAACTTTCGACACTAAAAAGTCGATTTTTTTACTAAAGTTTTTAGGTAAAAGTCCTCTCGCTCATTCGATATATAAATCTACAGTAAAATGTTAGACAGACCGGAATAAAAATGTACACAACCGAACCACGGCTGAAGGAAACCTGTGCTCTTTGTAAACCACCAATGAGTTATGACTCATCAACGTTGAAAATAAACACAGAAGCATAGGCTTACGGAATAATTTTGCCGAATTATGAGGGAAATTTTTATAAAGGTCACTAAATCGAAACATTTGACGACTAATTTGTTACACACAACAATATTAAATATACATATTAACTATAATTATGTAAATATATCGGTGTTTTTCGAAGAAAATAAAAATGTAAATATTTAAAACCTCGCGTAGAATCGACGCGGCACCTATGCGAGCACTGTAAATTCGCCGATGACTGTTAATATGAGATAGTGCACTAATAAAAATGTTAATACAAAACTTTGTTTTGTCCACTTTTACGTATACATATTATACCGGGTGACACAAGAAGTATTGCCTATGAATTATCTCCGTAACTATAAAAGATAACTTTTTAAAATTTACAGAGCTTATATGAACCGTAAATACCCCCATTTAAAATGGCGGATGCAATATGGCGGCCAAATCTGTTAGATATCATTGGATTCTGATGAAAATTGTTATTCAAAAGTTTTCGAGGATGCCGAAACCGAATATGTTTTTAATAATTTAAAATTCAAAATTCCGGATCTAATATGGAGGCAAAATCTGTAAAATGCCATTAAATTCTGATGAAATTGGTTTGTACTTACTTTTTTCTGGGGTTTTTCAGGATGCTAGAACAGAATCTGTTTATAAAAATATAAAATTTAAAATAACGGATCCAATAGGGCGGCAAAATTAGTTAAATTTTATTGAATTCGGATGAAAATAGGTATTTAAGGGTTTTTGATGATTCTGAAATTGATAACTGAAATGATGTAAATTGGTAGCAAAATTATTTTAAAAACAAATTTGGTCTTAGCATGTTCAAAAAACCCCGAATAGCAATTTTCATCAGAATCCAATAAAATCTAACAGATTTTGCCGCAATATTGGATCCGCCATATTGAACTTTTTAAAAACAGATTCGGTTGCAGCATCCCCGAAAAACCTTGAATACCAATTTTCATCAAAATCCAATGATATTTTACAGATTTTGCCGCCATACTGGATCCTCCATTTTAAATTTTGAATTTTTAAAAACACATTCGGTTTCAGCATCCTCAAAAACCCCAGGGTACCGATTTTTATCAGAATCCAATAAAATCTAACAGATTTGGCCGCCATATTGGATCCGCCATTTTGAATTTTGAATTTTTGTAAACAGATTCGGTTTCAGCATCCTCGAAAACCCCATGTTACTAATTTTTACGATATTACGGCTAAAAGCTGAGTTTTGGCCAAAAACGAAGGTCTCCTGGCCCATAGTGCAGTCTGGGTTCGGATCTGCTTCTGTAGTGACAGGGTGGACTACGGATGTGCTTTAGTCGTGTAAATATTTTTACTAGGAAAGTGACAGATCTAGTTTTTAACAAGATGCACAGATTATGCAGTGCCGTTCGCTAATAGGATGCCATCTTATTGCGCTTCTGAAATGCAAAGGTCCGATGAACGATAAGCTCCCATCGAGTGTGGTCTCCCAGCATGGGCGTTTTTTTCGCAGAATGCCATTCTACGTGCATGCATTAACTTATTGTATGCGCTGATATCTTTCGCGACATGTCTACTGCATAGTGTTCTTTCACATTCTTTTCTATATATTAATATTATTATAATATATTCTAATGTTATGCACAATAAAATGTGGCTGTGCATAAAAAGTTACACATAAAAGAAAAATACAACTCAATATGAAAGCTTATATAAAGCTTTGATAAATTTTTTCTACTACTTCTAAAGTTCGACCTATAAAAAAATTGCAATGGGGCTATACTGAATTAAAAGTTTACGTAAAATCAATTAAAATTACTTTAATTTTGAGCTGATTAACGTTTTGAACTATATCAAAGATACTTTTATTATATCAGTGCTTAAAATTTGTTTGATCAGTGTAAAATTTATGGAATTAATTAATATCGTTAATAATAACTAAGTAAGATACAATAATAGTGTATATCGGCTCAAAAATAACGAAATCCTTTTTTTCAGTGTAGAAACAAAGATGAAGACCCTACCTAGGAACGAGATTAAGAGGATGTCCACCAATTTGGTGCACGGATTATCTAAAAAAATCTGCTGGACTAATGTGGATGAGAGAAGAACAAAAAAGTGAGAATATATGAGGGAGGCCTGTGTCCAAAACTGAGCCAAAAATGGCCGATTAAATGATGAACAGTCATCGGCGAATTTCCAGTGCTCGCATAGGCGCCGCGTCGATTCTATCGTTGACGCGAGGTTTGAAATATTTACATTTTGATTTTCTTCGAAAAACACCGATATATTTACATATTTATAGTTAATATGTATATTCAATATTGTTGTGTGTAACAAATTAGTCGTCAAATGTTTCAATTTAGTGACCTTTATAAAAATTTCCCTCATAATTCGGCAAAATTATTCCGCAAGCCTATGTTTCTGTGTTTATTTTCAACGTTAATGAGTCATAACTGAATTTATTCCGATTAATGATGATGAACAAATAAAAAGCTAAAAGTGGATGATAAAAATTAGATTTTCAGAATTTGTATAATAAAAAAATATTATGTTGCCCGATCAACAGTTCAATATGGAGCTACTTTTTTTGGTTGCTGCAGCCAGAAATCTGGTAAACAAGACAACAACTTGTCAACCAAATCCTTAACATTAAATTTCCCAACTCATCTAAATCGAATTTACCAATTATGTCACGCAAAAAAGTGACGAATAAAAATCACCATCGCCTCTGAAAATGCCAAACTACAAGGTTCCAACTTTCCCAACACGGGTTTTGGAATAAAAATCCGCGCTCTTTATTCAAGGACATTGACTTTGGTTCAAGAAAATGCCAGCCTTGAAACAAGAGAATATGGCTTTGAAAATATCCAAAGACACGTGTCCTTGGTTCAAGGAATCCGTTTTTTCTATGAACTGATTTAGCCAAATATAAAGTGTCGACTAAAAAAGAGGTCAGCATCCCAAATTTCCAATTCTAATTTTTCCAACTGCCCAACATGGCGACATCCCTGGTTCTCTTTTTGTGGTTTGGTTGTTGGTCGGTTTGATTTCTCTTTTTATTTATGGTATCGACTGGGGCTCTAGAAATAGCTAAACAATCAATGGCGATTTCTCCCGTTAGATTAGACAGGGACAAAAGTTCTACCCAAAAAGGATAGAAGACATACATACACTCCCACTTCCACCCAACCAAACAAATTCTGTATTTGTTCTTTGTTGAACAAATACAATATTTACTTGGCCGGGCGAAAAGTGTAACTATATTATTTTTATTAAAGAAATTACTGGCGCCATCTAAATTTTAGTAGAATTATCTTATTCTACAGATTCACATTAGCTATGTTCATTCGTGCCGCTCACTGCTACACTTTCCGGCCAACCAAATAAATACTGTATTTGTTGTATGAAAAACAAATACAGTATTTATTTGGTTGGCTGGAAAGTGTAGCACAAATGAGATAGAGATAGGGTAGACGTTTTTTGTTTCATAATTCTAGTTGTAGAGAGCTCCATTGTTAATCTCTTTACTGATTTGATTGAAATTCCTGTTAAATTTTGTAAATAATTCTACAAAATTGGAAATTTGCAAACAAAGCTTATTATTTATCCAAGTATTCAGGATAATAAATGTTATAATTGTAATATTATATCACAATTAATTATAATTATAATGATTATAATTTGTTCAAAAGGTATATATTAATTAATAACACAGGACCACAAATTTTTCTGTCGATTGACGTGGATCAGAAATGGGTTTCTAGGTGTATGTTTGGTCGCTGAAAACGTTTTGACCGATCATGTCAGGATTTTTTTTAAAAGTCCAAACCAAATGATTTTTCCTTTCGAAAATTTTATTTCGCTTATATTTTCTAAAATATTCATCTGAAGTTACTATATGTATATATATTGGGACCAGCGCGTCGAGATCTATCGACATGATTTTTTTTAATAACATCCAGACGATGACTGAAATTAGCTGATTTTTACGATATGTCAGTTTTTTTTTACGTGGATAGAACTCGACGCGCTGATTCCAAATATATATATATATGATACCTTTAGATTAATATTTTGGATAATATGCATATATAAGCGAAATAAAATTAAAAAAAAAAATTGTTTTTTCGTATTTAAAAAAAAAACTGACGTGAAGGGCCAAAACGGACGACGGATTCGTGTTCAGCGACCAAAAATACACCTAGAAAACCATTTCCGATCCACATCATCAAACAAAAAAAATTGTGTTCCTGTAGTGTTTATTAGCAGAAATAATTATAATTAATCAATAACAATCGCAAAATAAAAATCAAAATTGATAATATAATTTTATTGGAAGCTAAGATATTTAATACTTTTGACTTTGTATTATTTCGGACTTTTGTCCGTGTTATGTAAACAATTCTTGTTTCTTTAAAAATATTATGTTTTAATGAAATTTTGGATAGGTCTGTTGCACCGACGTTTCCTGCGCGAAAAAACAATTGCCCAAGGCGTTTCTTACAAGAAAAAATTTGGTAAAAATGGGCCTCTTTTTTGCTACAAGTACTCCGTTTTGCAAAAGTGTCTAAAATGGGCCTTTTTCTTGCTAAAAACATAGTCCGTTTTGCTTTAAAACGCTATGTTGTGAGCAACTTGAACTTTATGATGAAAAGTATTTTAGACGTTTTAATAAACGTGGTGGTCCGTTGAAAGGTTGTTTCGTGGTTAGCCAGACATATTCATCAAAGAATCACTGGAATTTTTGCTTAGTTCATTATTTATTTTCCACGAAATCTCATTCTTTTAAATTTCAACCTAATTGCCTGTCTGCTCCCCTTTTTTCTTGTTATGACAAATAATTTATTTATTTGAAGTAAAAACTTAATTTTCGTAGCGTGAAAAAAATCTTCTGGTAATAAAAAAAGGAATAAAAAAAAATCATTTGCCAGACGACCTTTATGAAGCTTCTGTAAAAGAAGAATTTAAATAAGTCGGAATTTTAGCAATATTCTAACTTTAACCCATATAAGGCCACTGATGCGTAAACGCACTACCTTTTAATAGTATATTACGTACAGGGATGTAGCGAAGAAGATTTTGTGGGGGGGGAGGTCAATAATTATAATTTTTTTAGCCTAAAAATACAACGTTTTATGCCCTAAAAATACAATTTTGTTCCTGCAAAAAAAACTTTGTCCGTAACAGTTTTCACCTCTGACTTAAATTTTGATGCGCCCCTCGCAAAACAAAAACAAAAAACACCATAAAAACGCTTTGTCCCTGACGGTTTGTGCCAAGACTTGGAACACCACCCTAAAAAAAAGGTTTATCCCTGAAGGTTTTACCAAACCTAGTTTTTAGTGCACGAGAGCCCTCGATGTGCACTGAAATGGTTTGCGTCGAGGTGCATATACTATTTTTCCTACGACCTAACACCTAAACATCATAAAAACGCAAAAATTATCTTAAAATTAGTTTGTCAATTTGAGGTTATGTGTTTCACGTTTTCTAATTTTCTGACAGCAAATATGTAAAATCAGCTGATTGTCACTTCCCATACGCCATAGCCGACGGGTGGGAAATAGGCACTAACTACTAACTAGCAATATTTGCTTTCCCACTTTTTTCTTATTCAGTTTAATACAATGTAACTTTTTGATTTTTGGGGAATAGGGCGTTGGATCTAACTAAAATTGTTATCTAATTTTGCTGTGACGTTTCGACGATGGATTTTCGTCGTTTTCGAACAGAGAATTAAAGCCAAAGATTAGTCATTGTCATTAACACTGTCTTCCTAAGTTGAAAGGTCCTATCTGTATATAGTAAACCTATGTGGATAGGACCTTTCACGGCAGAACAGTAAACACTCACATAAACAAAACATTATTTAAACAAATAAATAACAGTTAAAAAATAAAATTAAGACAGTGTACTTTTATATTCGCAGCAACCGAACCTTAGATAACAATTTTAGTCAGATCCTATTCCCCAAAAATCAAAAAGTTAAATTATACAAATCGGGCAAAAACTTTCAGTTTAATAGAATGGTTTCATAAAATATCAGGTTCAAAAGTGATTAATCAATTGCAAATTTTGTAGTATTTTTAACCAATTAGGAATCTTTTAAGTTTTAAATAAATACCACAATTGTGAAATTAATTTTACAAATACTTCCAGGTAAACGCACATCAAAAGAATGATTCACCGCATTTTTATCGCTAACTCATTTTAATATTTACAATTTTATAATTTTAAAACGTACCTGACCATTGTCAATCAGGGTATTCAATCAATAACCGATAACACTGGTCGACAAATCTGAAGATTTCTCTAACTGAGATTCCAGAAATAGGTTTATACTAATTTTGGGTCACTGAATCAAAATCCGAAGGCCGTTTGTCTCCATCACCCTCAAATTTTTTGATATCATAAAAAAAATTAAAATTAGGAAAATTGATTTTGTGTAATTACAAGAAAATGCTTTGACTTATCACATTAAAATTAAGTACGGTTAATAGTGGTAATATAAGTTATTTATTCCCCTACTTACCCAAAAATACAATTGTGTGTATGTCAGAGGCGTGGGTTCTAAAGTGTTTCTGTAATATATTTCTCCAATAAAATTTATGTTTAAGAATTTTACAATTTCGATAAAAAATTATTATTTATTGATTAATTTTACGTAAAAAACATATTGGACCTTTTGATCAAAGGTCAATAGTTTTCGAGAAAAATAGGTTTAAACATCTCTGCAAGTTCCACTAAGAAAAAAACTGCTGCCAACAAGATAATACTTTCTCCTATAGGTCTAGGTTTATTAAAATAAAAAAAAAAAAAAAATCCGAAAAGGCTATTCTTTCGTTTTAACGAAAAATAAATTGAAAAAAAAAATAAAAAAAATTTTAACCCCATTTTACCCCCTTACCCCACCCCGATTTTTATCAAAAAAAAAAAAATATCCTAGCCACACAAAAAAGGTCAATAGTTTTTTTTTCTATGTACTTTGAGGCGGTTGATCCGAATTTGAGGTCAAAATAGCACATCACCTGGAAAACTAATTGGATAAGGTGCTATTTTGACTTCAAATTCGGATTCAGCGCCTTAAAATGTGTGGGACGCATAGCGTAGTGGCTAGCGCGTATGTATAGCAAGCCTACTAGCGTGAGTTCGATTCTCACTGGCGCCGATTTGCCTTTTTCAGTTAATTAATAATTTAAATTTGGCGAAGGCGATAAGTGAAACGGTCACTCCCTAGAAACTGGTTCGAAAGTCAGTATAAGCCGGTGGTTCCCTCTGCTACTAGCCCACACAAGTCCTGGACTTAGGGGATGCTTAATTAAGTAGAATAGTACGAGTTTAAACAAACATGTAATGTAATACATAGGAAAAAAAACTATTGACCTTTTTTTGTGTGGCTAGGATAATTTTTTTTGATAAAAATCGGGGTGGGGTAAGGTGGTAAAATGGGGTTAAAACCTTTCTTTATTTTTTTTTCAATTTATTTTCGTTAAAACGAAAAAAGAGACTTTTTTCGGAAAAAAAAAATTTAATTTAATTTTTTTTAATTTATTTATTTATTTTTATTTTAATAAACCTAGACCTATAGGAGAAAGTATTATCTTGTTGGCAGCAGTTTTTTTCTTAGTGGAACTTGCAGAGATATGTTTAAACCTATTTTTCTCGAAAACTATTGAGCTTTGATCAAAAGGTCCAATATTTTAGATTTTAAGCTTTCACGGCCATTAAGATATAAAGAACTTTCACTTTCGGGTTTAGACCGTGTTAATGGATTTTCACTTTCCGACGTTTCGTCTCTTACTACTAGAGACATCTTCAGGGATTAATCTGAAACTAAGTTTCGAATCAACTTGT
This sequence comes from Brachypterus glaber, assembly GCA_958510825.1. NCBI lineage: Eukaryota > Metazoa > Arthropoda > Insecta > Coleoptera > Kateretidae > Brachypterus > Brachypterus glaber. The sequence goes on along the minus strand of OY294046.1, from coordinate 62,582,635 downwards.
GTCACTATTTATGACGAGTTGTGGTTATTCACCCGTGACGAGGTTTTTCCTATCAAAGACTTCCATATTGCAGGTAAGTGGTAACCAGTGTCCCGATTGATATTGTTAGGATGCTTGATGATTTCTATCGATTCCCGTATCTTCCTTGGCATTTTTCTGTTTTCTGTTAATATTTGTTTTGTTTCAGACAAATTGATTTTATGACCTGTTTCATGTACATGTTCGGCTACTGCCGATAAGGAAATTTGTTTCTTTCTTATATTGCGCTCATGCTCTTGAAGTCTTGTAGAAATTTTTCTCTTAGTTTCACCTATGTAAACCGTACCACAGGAGCAGGGTATTTTATATACGCCTTCTGAACTCAGGGGTATTTTGTCTTTTGTTGAAGTCAAACATTGACCTAATTTTTGGTTGGACCTAAATATAGGCTTAATATTTGACTTCTTCAAAAGTTTACCTATTTTATCCGTGATACCGATTACATAGGGAAGTATAACTTGTGTCTGTCTGTCATTGTCACTATTGTCCTGTTGTTTGGGTCTGGGATTTCTGTATTTGTATATGGTCTTATTAAAGTCCAATATGTTTTTTACGTAAAATTAATCAATAAATAATAATTTTTTATCGAAATTGTAAAATTCTTAAACATAAATTTTGTTGGAGAAATATATTACAGAAACACTTTAGAACCCACGCCTCTGACATACACACAATTGTATTTTTGGGTAAGTAGGGGAATAAATAACTTATATTACCACTATTAACCGTACTAAATTTTAATGTGATAAGTCAAAGCATTTTCTTGTGATTACACAAAATCGATTTTCCTAATTTTAACTTTTTTTATGATATAAAAAAATCTGAGGGTGATGGAGACAAACGGCCTTCGAATTTGGATTCAGCGACCCAAAATTAGTATAAACTTATGTCTGGAATCTCAGTTAGAGAAATCTTCAGATTTGTCGACCAGTGTAATTTATTTGTATTCTGCTGTATTGCTTTCTCATTTTGATTATTTTCAAAATTTCTGAAAGCGTTGTATTCGTGCAAAAATTTTCAAAAATTTTGTTTGTGTATTTTTGCGTTTTATGTCGATATAAATCAATTTCGAGCAAAAAAAAAATTGTCGCTCGGTCGATCGGTCTGTCCGGGAAATCTTGTGGGCACGATAACTTAAGAACGCTTTAAGCTAGAGACTTGAAATTTGGCATATAGGTATGTTACCAAAAGTTCTCGCACGGGATTGTTTTTGGTAAACACTGAGGTGCGGCAAGGGGAAAAATAATTTTTTTTTTAGAAAAATTTTAAAATTGGTATTAATGGGTTTTCAAGGTTGCTGAAATTGAATCTGATAAAAAAACTTTTCTAATTCCACCCCCGAGGGGGTGAGGGGGTAAATATTTTTCAATATTATTAATATTTTCTTCAAAATTGGTATATAGGGGTTTTTGGGGTCGACGAATATGAATCTGATAATACTTTTTTTCTAATTTCACCCCCTGAGGGGTGGGGGTAGTTTTCGTGAAAACTGGTGTATTGGGGTTTTTGAGGTTGCTGAAAGTGAATCTGATAATAAAATTGGAGCAGTGGGAGGTAGTTTTCGTGAAAATTGTTATATTGGGGTTTTTGAAAGTGAATCTGAATATAAAAAAATTCTAATTTTACCCCTAAAGGAGCAGAGGGTAGTTTTCGTGAAAATGGGTATATTAAGTTTTTTATGGTTGCTGAAAGTGAATCTGATAATAAAAAATCCATTTTACGGACGGAGGTGAAAAATGGGAAAGCTCTTTTACTGGGCAGTGTATTATAATTTTAAATAATTATTTAAAATTCACGTTAATTTTGACCACCTACAAGTACAGTTTGAGAATAAAAAAGCGGCACAACCTCAATATTAAATTAACTGTCATTTGGCATAATAGTGCTGATTGATATGGTTTGGTATTTTTTTATTTTTTATTTTATTAAATGACCTTTACAATAAAGCAATTGGACAGCACATAACAAATTACAATAATTTTAAAAATTAATTTTATTATAATCCAAAAAGTTAATTATTAACATCCCAACTCGTCAGTGGATTTTTTCAACTCGAGTGGTTGGGGGGAGGTGCGCCCCCTACCCCTCCCATGGCGCGATCCCTGCTCATACTTGACCTAAATATCCCGAAATAACGATAATATATTGCTGAAAAAGTATTTCCTTAAAAAAAATAATAAAATAAACTGATCAAAAAAAGTTAAGGTTATTGTTAAGAATGGTGCTTTCTCTGTAAAAAAATTATTTCTAAAAAACAAATAAATTCCATCAATTCAAAAATATTTGTATTCGGGATTTAACAATATGTTTTCCTAACAAAAAAACTATTATAAAATAATTAAAAAAAGCTTATAATCGACTTCACGTTAATTTTATTGTTGAAAACAATTAGTGTGACCGCGGTTTCGCTATAATAGATATAGCATCTACGGACTTAAATACATATAATGGGACATCTTTAACAGTATATGTATTTAAGTCCGTAGATGCTATATCTATTATAGCGAAACCGCGGTCACACTAATTGTTTTCAACAATAAAATTAACGTGACTTCGATTATAAGCTTTTTTTTAATTATTTTATAATAAACCACTTCACTATAAGAAGTTCAGACGTTCAGAACCATGAATGAATTTTCAAACTGGAAAAAAACTATTTTTGAAAACTTAAAATTAATTAATAGCGAGTAATTCTACCTCTGCTTGCTATAACCGCTTTAAATCGCAGAGGCATACTTAAAATTAAGCGTTTAACTGACCTTGGTCCAAGACCCACAAAAGTCCATAAATCCGGAAGAACTTGCTAGGTTCCTTACGTCATGAAAATGGGTTTGACAATCAATTACTGCTCTACCAAGCAAGTCCCAGACATGTTCATTGAACATTGTTTAATACAGTTAAACAAGATAATAAGACAGCGGCGGGCCATTTTTTCGATTTCGATTATCGAAACCAAAATATCCTTAACTTTTTTTGATTAGTTTAGTTGTTTCTTGAAGACCCTTTTGAAAGTTTCACTCTTCGAATAAAACTAATTACCATTTTGTCGAGCATTTATCGTACGACCTACAAGTACGTTCGTTACAGATAAATTCATTCATAAATTCATTATTCAATTGTGTCAAGTTTGATTGAGAAAAATAGCGTCCCAGTGAAAATTGTGAATTATTCAAGTTGGGTTAAAAATGTACACCTCTTATATTCTTAAATGGAACGCATTACTTTTACCGGATACGTGTAGGTATAACAACCCCAGTAGGTGTTTAACACTCTTGGTAGCAACGAACTAATAACTCTTCTCTCTAGAATACGCATACCGTTAATATAAAGTATCGCCAACATCTCGGTTTGTTTGTAAACAAATAGTAGGTATATTCAGGCCTGAACAATAGCAGTTACCAGTAACTGTTATTGTTGTCTCTGTTAGAACAAAGCTGTGAGAGTAAGACAGACAAATGTATATGTTGGCTACGTTTTTGTCAGTTTTTACAAACGAAATGCCTATTCTAGAGAGAAGAGTTATTAGTTCGTTGCTTGGTAGCCAGAAGAACTGCAAAATTTTTGCGTTTTATGACGTTTTTAACCGACTTCCAAAAAGAAGGAGGTTATCAATTCGACGTGTGACTTTTTGGTCCCGTTTCAATTTGTTTTTATCTATATCTATATCTCTGTTTCACTCCTGGGTTGCTTCACACATAAATAAATTATAACTAAAAACTTGAAAATAAAACTATATAAAAAACAAGTTTTTAAACTTAAAACCCTTCTATTGATTTCGTATTATGTATAACTAAAAAGTAGAAAACAAGATATACCAATTTACAAAAACGAATTTTTTAAAAGAAGGGTTTTGGAAATGTTGGCAAAAATAAAGAAATCACAAATTCCAAAACCTTTCTTTTAAAAAATTCGTTTTTGTATATCTTGTTTTCTACTTTTTAGTTATATATAATACGTAATCAATAGAAGGGTTTTAAGTTTAAAAACTTGTTTTTTATATAGTTTTTTTACACTTGCATACTTTGGTAATAGGTTTTCTAGGGGTAGAAAAAAAGAGACATTTCGCTTACTTGTAAGGCGTTGGATGGTACTCACCGTTACTACTACTACTACTTGGTAATAGGCAGTGCGGTGGAAAAGTCACACCCTCCTCTTTTAACGAGTGGAGATATCGACTTCAAATTTGGAACACGTAAATAAGACAACTTAAACTATGTTTTTGAACATACATCTCCAATGTTAAAATGTGGGCACAGGGGATTATTTTTATGAAAAAGGTCATTTTAAAGCTCATAAAATTCTTTACTTGAACATATATTTTTAATTTAAAAGTGAGAATTTTCATTAGTATTTTGTTAATCAAACAATTTTTCATAAATTATTTATTTCACGATGCGAAAACAAAAATTACAATTTTAAAGTAATTTTAAATGTTAAAAGATAGATTAAGTTGTCTTTTTTACGGTTTTAAATTTGGTCGATATCTCAACTCGTTCAACAGTTTAGAGGGGGTGGGGCACCGAATTGCATATATATTAGAAGAGTATGGAAAAAAACAAGTTCCTATAGATGAGTTGAAAATCAAAACGCAGTTTTTGCCTTTACACATAGCAGCTTGTCAATTACTTGACAATTAAATTGTATTGTTTTCTAGGTAACAAGCTGCTATGTCACAAATGCTAAAACTGCGTTTTGATTTTCACCTCCTCAGATGTAAAAAAAGCCTAGAGCAAATGCGAAGAGTATAGTATAGCCTACGAAGCATTATTATAATATACGTCTTAACAAATGTGACTATTTTCATAAATTAATTACGATACAATACAGTTTAATATAATTTACATCGGCATTAAGATTTAATTTAAATCTATATCATTTTAACCGTGAGAGAACAGATGTTCGTATTTAAAATAGTGTTTTACGTCTATTAATTTTGTTCACGGATCACAAAATATGTAAGGTGTATGATTTAAAAGAAATGGCGTAAATTATTATGATCTGGGAACAGCCGCGTAGATATGGGGGGGGGGGTAGAGAGGTATTTACCCCCTAAGAAACTTTATTTGTTATTTTGTCGGCTTACAAGTAAAAGGCACTAAGTCACTTTTTTGCAAAAATGGGATCTTAATAGCACTGTAGTTAATTTTTGATGATCTATGTATAGGTAAACCGAACTAACTTCTAGGTGGACTGCCAAGGGAGTTACCCACTATACAAAACGCACCAATTTGATTTTGATTAAAATTTTATCTGGCAATAGTGACTTAGTCACTTAGTGCACTTGGTGCGTTTTACTTGTAGATTATTTCAAATGTTTCTGCACTAAGCGACTTTCTAAAAAGAGTTAATTTATAAAAATATGATTGCTTGAATCATTTATATGATACAATATCGCGTTATTTATTGTACTGACAAACGCATTCAAATTTTAACTGAGATTATTTTAATTTTGCTCTTAAATCCTTGGTTACTACATAATTAACAAGAATATAAGAAAAAAATTAAAGTTCGCGGCAAGTTCAGAAAACAGCCCTTACAATTGCACCGTGAAGTGTTTTATCATTAATAATGATTCATTATAATTATTGACTTTAGGAGATGCTTCTTTGCCGGCACAGCCGATGGCCTCTGAAAACTGTCTTAGTTCTGGCATAGTAAGCAGTTTCATACAATTAATACTAATTAATTTTATTAATTTTGGAAACGTTCTTTAAACAATCTAAAAGTCCAAACCCTTCTTTTAAAAATCTAGTTTTTGAAAATGTATGTAAACATCTTGTTTTCTACTTTATAGTTATACATTACGTTTAATTAATAGAAGGGTTTTAATTTTAAATAGTTGTTTTTTATATTATTTTATTTACTTAGTGCTCTTTACTTGTATGCCGACGTCGTGGGCACTAAAAGGCACAAGTAAAAGGCACTAAGTCCATGTCTTTTTTCAAATTTAGTTGAATTAAACTACTTTAATTATTCTTTATTTAACTGCAAATGGGACATCATTATGTCCAAACATGTCATTGCAATTTGCGGTAGTTTTTTTTCAAAAACAATTATTACAAAAATTAAAAAACAACAATGAAAGTTAAATTTGTCAATATCTCAAAACCATGTTTTTGGACTTAGTGCTCTTTACTTGTAAGCCGACGATTTTTTTTTGTTAAATAAAAAAATAAAATAATAGCGGTTGTTTTTTTGTTTGAGTGGGCGCAGAAACAGTCAGGGACTGTTTTTTTCTGAGGGCGTTTTTATTTGTTTTGGTAGGGCGCCAAATGTTGATTGAAAAAATTTATTTTGAATCTGGATGGAAAAAAAATAAAAACAATTTAATAGCTGGGATGAAGTTGAAGTTTGCAACGTTTTTTTTTTCGCATCGAAAATTCAAATAGTATATTAAAGTACTAGTTTTATAACATAGTAGTACTTTAGAAAACTCGCCGCAAGCGGCTTGTACTATTTGCATTTTCGATGCAAAAAAACGTTGCAAACTTCAGCTTTATCCCCTAGGCTAGAAATCTCACTAGCCTTGGGCTTCCCAGTCCGACACAGGATGCTGACTAAAAACCTAAAAAAACAGGGACAACATTCTGAATGTTTGAATACGACTATTTTTGATACCGCTGATTTCAAATAAAATAACGAAATATGTAAAAAATGGTCAAAAATTTTATTATTGTTTCGATCTTTCTAAAAATTGACAAATTGGCTTCTTTTCATTATGTTGATGTAGACCAATGACCATAACTTTAAAATTCTACACTTCCTGTTAAAGAATGAGATTTTTGGCATGGCTGATAGCTGAAAAAAGTTATACGTGATGGAAACAAAAAAAAATGCTCGTTTGGCAGTCAGTGAGCCAGAAAATAAAAAACATCCGATCACAAAATCTTTGTTGGCCTGTGTAATTTTCCAACTCAATTTTCTTTTTCCAACTCCACAAATTTGAACCCTAAAGGGTTCGTTCAAGTATTACGTAACGCACCTGGGGGAATGCGTCTCTTTAATGTTAATGGTATTATACTATAATAGGAAACTATAGGAAAAGAACTGCCCAAAAGTACATTACGTACCTATACGTATGTATTACGCGAGGTATTAAGTAACGGACGGACCCAAATAATGATGACTTAGATGATGACCAAAAAGGGACATCACTCCTTACATTGCTTATTTTTGTTACACTAATTTTCAGGTTTACGATTCTTATAAACAAAAATAACATGGGCAAGTTAACAAACTCTTTTTTTTTCAAACAGAGTTTTTTTTCTAAATTTATAAAACTTTTAGACAAAAAGCTATAGCTTATAAAAATAAACTGAATATCAAAACTACGTAAATTCGACTTCACAAAGTTTGCAAAGCAAAAATCAATAAAATGTAAAGAAGTGCATAATTTAATAAAAATAGTAGTGATAAAATCTTTTCCTAGAAACTCCTTCGCAACTTTGGGGACCATTAGTGGGGTACTAGTGAGGGTGGTGACTTTAGTTCGTGTAAAGATGCAAGTCGCTTGCAAAACAACTTTACACTACGATATTTCAAAAGCGCTTTGACCCAGAGACTTGAAATTTGGGACAAAGATTTTCTAAATAGCAGAAAAAAATTGTTTAAAATTTCAAGTCTCTATGTCTATGTCAAAGCGTTCTTGAAATATCGTAGTGTTAAGAGTATTCTCGGGAAAGGCTTAAGGGACCACATTCACTTTTTATACGTTTTATGACAATAGTTATTTATGGTACTAGTGGGTAAAGTAAGATATTGCCCATGAGAAAATTAACCTGCGAGGCGTCAGCCAAGCAGGTTAATTTTCGAGAGGGCAATATCGGTTTACACATGAGTGCCATACAAGGTTTTATCCAATAAATAGCTTAGAAATTCATATTTTTATTAAAAATTTTAATGACATTTACAAGAAAATAATTTGACAAGTGACAGTTGAATGGGTAAAATAAATAATTATCCACTCAATAAAGTAAAAGCCACGCGGGGGTTATTATTGAGTTTATCTATTTAAAATAAAGCTGGTAATTGTCACATTATCTGTATGTATTGGATAAAAATATTTATTTGTGTGCCCGAAACAACTTCTTTGCTCGACGCGACGAGTCTAATTTTCTACGACGCGCTTTCAAAATGGCGAGTCCTGCAAATAGGTTTGGCCATGAAACAATATAAAATGCGTTAAAACTGAGAATAAAAATGATTTATAATTGTTTTTGGGGTTATGTTCTCATTGTTATTGATATTAACCCACTGCCACAGATATCTTAATCATGGAACGTTACTACAGACATGGCGTAAAAATTACGCCTCCCTTTAAAAACTTTAAAAGTCAAACAAAATTTTTAAAATGTTGACTTGTTTACCCCCCCCCCCTCCTATTGGGGTAGCCAAAATATGAAATCTCTACATCCTTTAATAACGCGAGAAACGGGGTATGAAGTGTATGAATTTTGGTCAATTTGCGTGACGTATTTTATGGACGACCCCTTAGTTGTTTTGACACTAGTAAAATTTCAATCATAGGTAAAATTAATTTCAATTAATTTTTCTTTCAATAAATTTCTGATAATGATGCGGCCAGAAAACCAATCCGATAAAGCTACAAAGAAAAAACAAAAGGATATGGTCCAAAAATACAGGAAAACTGAAGTCAATTTCATATCTTATTTTATAAACTTCCTCATTTTTCCACCCGTCTAGAAATGATACCCGTTTCACATTTTTATTTTTACTAAGAGTGCCGATGTATTGAAATCTTCGCCGAAAAGTCAAAATCTTTGACCACGTTTTTTTCACATTTCTCGACGTTTTAGACCATTCTGAGTCGAAATCAATAAAAAAAATTTTTGCGTCCGTCTGTCTGTCTGGGTGTAAACTAACTCCATTTCTACATGAGATATCGACTTGCGGTTTTTTGCATATTGTTTCTTATCGTATTCCGAAGAGCTGATTAGATTTTGGGGTAAACTAAAAGTAGGGTAAAACTCCTATTTTTAGCGTTTTTTGTTTATAATTAAGGCAATTATTATTGTATTTGGTTAATTTAGCAAGCACTTATATAAAAGATAATTTTAAATTGGTCAAAAAATGTTATAACAACGTTTTCCTAAAACGCATTGTTTTCGAGATATTGGCATTTAAAGCAGTAAAAAGTTTTTTTAGCATATCTCACATATTTATAACCCGATTTCAAAAAATTATATTTTAAATAAAAGTTCATTGGTTTTTAAAATCAATCAAAAATTGTAATTAATAAGTTCAACTTGCATCCAAGTAAAAACATATTTTTATTATTAATTTTAATTATATATTAAGTGTACAAGAAAAGCCAAAGTTTAATATAAATATTACACAAGTTAGTTTGTGCAGTGAGGAGAAGTGGTAAAATTGTAATTATGTTATGCTACCCTGTTCTAATAGCATGTTATTAGTTTTCCCAATAGTGCCGATGTTTTGACAGGGTGCTTGCTACGTTTCATCTAGTTTTATTTTAAATTTTCGCACTTACCAAACACTTTGAGATAGATGCTGTGTGTGATAATATTATTATCCGTGCTTCTCAGTACACACGTGTAGTTCCCGGCGTCGTCTTCTGTGACAGATTGAGTGTACACCGTTTGATTGTTGCTTTCAGGATAGAGGATTAACTGTGATACGGTTCTAGGCCATGGGTAGTCTTTACCATCTTTGAACCTGAAAAAATTAAGAAGAGCCATACTTAGATTCTGCGAAACAATCGACGATAATTAAATACATTCCAATTATACAGTGTGTAACATTCGAGATGACTATTTGAAATAGTCGATTTGATAATAGTTATTTATATACCAAGGGACTAAACTGGCTGTTTTAGTCCCGCGGCATACGTGCATACGAACGAGGGAAACATAAATGCAGGGACCAAAACAGCCACGTTTAGTCCTGAGGTATATACACTATTTTTTGCACGACCAAACATAATTTAGGTAGTTAGATAAAATTAAAAACCATGCGTCTAAAATCGGGTGTTTTATTTTCGTAATTTAATCAAGATGCCTGTGAATTGCGAAAAGTCAGTTTGACGGCTGTCGCGATTTCAATTGTTTTTTAATATGGTTGACAAAAATAATAATTTGCCAATTTGAGGTTATGTGTTTGAAGTTTACTAATTTTCTGACAGCAGATATGTAAAATCAGCTGACTGTTACTTCCCAACCGTTGCCATATACAACGGGTGGGAAATAGGCACTAACTACTAACTAGGTCGTAGGAAAAATACTAAAAATATGAACTATAACAACCATTTTCTTGAACCCCAGGATAAGGACAACAAATCACACTTGAAAAGTGGACGCTCGTAGAGAATAAGTGGTAGTGAGAATAAAAGCAGCAGCAATTTTGTTAATCTTCACTTATTGAAATAAAAATATTAGTAGCCCGATATAAATTTTATGTGCCCCTTCGGGTGTTTAGGAAGGACGCACAAAAAATAGGCTCAAATTCAGGGAATCCTTCCTAATCCAGGACATAATTCCTAAATTAGTAATCATAATCTAGGACGGCTGACAACCTTATTTGTCACATTAAATTGCAGTAACAGTTTTATTACAGAAATTTAAAAATGCATAAAAAATAAATTAATAAAAATAAAAAATAATGTAGGAGCTACGGGTATTTGCGATGTTTATAAAACATAATAAATGACTATGGAAAAAAAATGTATCATTTGTTTCAATTTCCGAGAATAGTACGTAATTAGATAAATTCGTTTAGTGCTAGGTATTTTATAACACACTCTTCGCACTACAAAGTTTGCAGAGGTTGATCAATTAATATAGTGCGCGTTAAAAGTACGAAACAAGACAAAGATTTGAAAGGGATAGGGGAATCTCAACGGCAGTGCCCCTCATTGGCCGTGTTCATATTAGATGCGCAACGGTTTGTTTTGCAGGCTGGTTACGGCCCTGGTAGTACTATTAAATGATCTTTAAGATAAGGAACGAAATTAACCTAATAAATAAATAACTAAATAAGTATGCCAGAAATCTGCGCAGTTTCTGAAATCGGGAAAATTCTCATGAGAAAATATCGTAATTTTTTCTCCTATTATGTATATAAAATTCAGAAGAATTCACGTAAATGACGTCATTTTCTAATGACTATTTCACAAACAATATATAGGCCAATCAAAACGTTGCATTTTTAGTTTCTTGACCAATCAGATCAAAATGAATCTGATCATTTTTGCACATATGCAATTATCACTTGGTTACTATGTAAACAAGAAACTGACAGTTACTGACATCTTAATAAATGTTATATTTTTGCAAAATGTGTTTTTAATTTGTGAAGCTTACCTTTAGTTTATTTATTTATATTAATAAGCAATACAAATGCTTATTTTATTACTAAAACATTCTAGGTATAAACCCTTATTAATTTCAGATAATATATTATATTTTATGCACTTTCCATCTTAAAATCTTTAAATCACGGATATTCATAAATTTTAATTTATTTAATTGGTATTAAGAACAAGCCACTAAAAACTAATTTAAACACTTATTTATTAAAAATATATTTGCAGCAAAGAATTACGGAAATCAAAACATCAAATTACTGCGCTGGTACCAGTACAGCGTTGCCAAAGTTTATTAGAAACCGATAAGAAATTGTTTTTTTTTACGGGTGGAAACACCCGTTATTTTATTTCTTTCAGTTGAAAACTAAACTTTTTAAACAAAAACAGCAATGATCTTTATTTAAATGCTAATATATGTAATAACAACTATTTTATTGGAATAATCTCAAGCATAAAATATCCCTCGAGCAAAGTTTAGACTTGGAAACATCCGCAAACAAGTGAACATCGTGGATTTAAAAATTTAAGATTTAAATTTTTAATTATAGTTGTAAAGTAATATTGTTGTTTAGTTCTTAAATTTTTAATTTAAGTATGAAACAACATAAAACATTGTAAAATTATATACTTCCTTATTTTGTTTGTGAAATAGTCTTTCAAAATACCATTTGTGCATATTGAATACATAATTTTTTTACTCTATATAAAAATATATTTTGCTTAAGGAGATTGTTTTTTTTAATAAAGTAAAAAAATCGATAATTCAACATGCACTTATGATATTACTACTGAAAATTGATTTCTACGATTTAATAGGCTTGTTCGGGATTCGAGTTATAAACTTTTCAGAACTGGTTCTGACCTATGGAGATTTAATCCTTGTTACCATGTGATGTTATGTTCCGAATATTTTATATGTAGTTAAAATTTTAAAATAATATTTATTTAATATTGCGCTATGATACAATCTGGCTTCACGAGATTCGGCTTCGGCAAAGTCCGGTTTGTCCTACATTTGATCGGAACCCTTCTCGGTTATTCTTGTCGGTATAACTTAAAAGTTGTCTAGTAGTCCTCATTGTTTATACAAATTTAATTTATGATCAAAATGATCGTTTCAGATATCAGAAATAGCAATTAGCTTGCAAATTGATGAGACTGAAACTCTTTTGTCGGGGTAATTAAATATGCGCGGTATCTTTGTAGATATTTTGCGCTAATAGCATTGTCAAATAAATTTAACTAGTGACCTTCTTATTGGGTATATAAACTCATGAAAAGATTCATATTTATCCAGTTTTAGTTAGACTGCCTCCACGACAATTTCAAAAGTGAAAATGTAGTTTCTGTGAGAATTAATTTTGAGATTTATTCTTGAATTAAAAATAGTATTTAATCTTAGAAAAAATTTGAGACTCGTTTTATCAGACATAAAAATAATTTTGGACACATAAATATTGATAGTATGAACACTAATAGAAATTTGGACGAATATTAATTAACTTTGAAAAATATTTTGTTAAATAATTTAAATGACTTATACGAACCAGTTTTAATATACACTAAGAAAAATGTGGACAATAAATTGGGATTTGAAAATGACTGCGAATAGTTGGGATTTCAAACATAGAATGTTTTAATTTTGAAGTATTTAATGGAAAACTATTACATAATGGAAATTATAATTTAAGGGCTTTGCATAGAAATAGGACTTAGAAGTAAGAATTGATCTTTCATGTTCTTGAAGAATTTATTCACATTTATTTAATATATTATTCTTAAGTTAAGAAGAAATCGTTTTATCTCTTTCCAAAGCGCCGTCTCCTAGAATACCCGCTCCCGAATAAAGTGATAAGTGGTTAAGTATATTCTCCGCTCGGGTATACTTTAAATACGATAGAAGATTGTATGGCCAACCTAACTGAGTAAGTTATAATAAAAGTTATAATCTATGTTCGGCTATAACCAAATTATATACCACATCACTAAATTAGTGATAGAATTTCGACATCACAACATTAATGAGAGAATTTATAACTTTACAACATTAATAGTGAAATATTTATTAGTAAAAAATCCACTTCACTACAGTGACTTTAAATAACCAACAGTAGTCCAGAACTGATTCTAGCGTATCCCGAACAAAGGTACTATGTCAAAATGTCCCCGTTCTTGGGACCCCAGTCTCAGTCCATAATATTTATGTTTTAAGTCACCCCCTCTCATGGAAATTTTATATGGCACATGTGCTATATATAGCTAGTGTGCACACTAGCTATACTCGTGCCAATCTGAGAATGCGACTCTGACGTCACAGCGCGTAAATTAAAAAGCACTCTGTAGTGTAACTGAAACTTATTTATTAAGACTTAATACATAATTATTATATAGAAAATGTATATAAACAAAAATCATTTATTAAATCTTAAGAAATAAGTTTCAATTACCCCACTTTATTTTATTTATTTATTTAGTTTACGCGCTGTGACGTAAACAAACTCTGCACACAAGTATGGGCAGGATAGACTATCCTTCTTTTGTCTGCGACTATTATGTCATATTCCAATTCCAATTCAAATAATGGCATTTTCCATAGGACAGTTTGCCAGCTCAATCTAATATAATTTTCGGCCTACGCAAAACCGTCTCACCGTGATGTTTGCGCAGACGCCAACTTATAAAAACGTTATCTTTAAAATTTATAAAAAAATTGACTTTACATGTTCAACAGTTCCACGTTAAAATTTAACATCACATATTAAAAAAACATAAATATTCACGATTCACTTAAAACTTTACTATTAAAAGAACATTTTCACAAAACAACATAAAATAAAATAAATCAAGTCCTGTGCATACCTACGATAGCAAGGCTGGTGTAGGGTTAAATCCGCCTAAGCGGCCACATCCGTCTCTTACAAAGAACACGCTGCGTCCATAATATCATATTAGGACAGTAAAGGAGTGTACCAGTATTACCAACCGTACTTTTCTCGTGCGCAGTAAAGTCTACCAAATCTGAAATTGCCCGGAAAATTAAATGTTATACTGTAAAACTACAAAGAGTGTATTATGGTTAGATGACTTTGTTTTACTAACGGATGCGAGTTTAATTACATTTCTAATTATTTACCATTATAATTATTATTGGTAGAATATAACTATGTATACTAGAATAGGGCAGTAGACAGGCTTGTCACTTCGTCTGAGATCCCTTTAAGGTAATTTAAAACCATTTTTATAGTGTGTTGCTAATTTGAACTGTGTATAAAATACCCGTTTTGTTTGCCGTTTAATAATTAAATTGACACTTGAAGTTATGACCCGGATTATCAGGCACAGGCCTGATATATAGTGATATATCTTCACGGCTTGTTTTGTCTTTAAAACTGTAACAATGTAAGAAATTAAACAATACAAATACACTGATAAAAAGGATTTATTTGGATATGGCCAATTAAATTATTTGGTTGTGAGAAACAAATTTTATTTGAGTCAAATAAATATTTAGTTCATGTAAACAAATATTTTAATTTCAAAATGATTTATTAATGGGAACAAAATAGTTTATTTAAAATTTATTTGCCACAAATAAAATTTATTTGTCACAAATAAAATTTATTTGTCACAACCAAATAATTTAATTGGCCATATCCAACCAAATATTTAGTTGAGACAAATAAACTGTTTTATCAGTGTACCTCACTATCATAACTGAGTTGGACGTAGGTCACAAAATATTCAAGTAACCTGAAAAGTATGCAAGCATAGTTATATTCTTTATTGTTTTCTGTTAAACCTTACAATGCTTCTGCGCTAATTGATCTTATGTTTGTCGGCATAGTTTAAGTATTTGTCAAAGATGAGGATATGTTTTATTTTGTTTGGTAAAGGGCTGTGGGAACAGTTCCGCCCAAGTTTCTTCGACAAATATTTGACGATTGTATTTGAAGATACAGGTAAAAATTCATTAATAACCTGACTACGTACGGTCCGTGTTCCATCCGACATTTTGATTTTTTTGTGAAATCAATGCAAATCGTTTGATAGTCAAATAACGAGAAATTCTTATGTTAAATTTCAATAAATGAACACGGGCTGATATTTTAAAGGGATAATAACAGAACACTCCTGCTAAATTTTGTAACATACAATGCAGATTTTCACGAATAAAATACCAGAAACAGAAACGATTTCCACATGCCACGTGTTAACTATACCGACCAATGAGAACATTATTTTATAAAGGCCTTAATGAATTTAATACACTACCTGATGACATTAAGCGTAGCACGGTTCACCTGACCGGAGTAATCTTAGCAACAAACAGGCCAGCAACAAAATTTCGGCCGGTCCGGCCGACTAGTAACGTGGCAACAAACCGGCCAACAACAAGTTTCGGACGGTCCAGTATCAGTCGTTCTCGAGTTTAAAACATAGCAACAAAATTTGGCCGACTAGTCACGTTGGCAACAAACCGGCCAACAACAAGTTTCGGACGGTCCAGTATCAGTCGTTCTCGAGTTTAAAACATAGCAACAAATTTTCGGCCGACCGGCCGATCTAGTCACTTTGGGAACAAACCGGCCAACAACAAATTTGGGACCGACCAAAACTTTGTTGTTAACTTTTGTTGCTAACGTGACTTGTCGGCCGACCGGCCGAACTAGTCACGTTAGCAACAAACCGGCCAACAACAAATTTCGGACCAGCCAAAACTTTGTTGCCAACTTTTGTTGCTAACGTGACTAGTCGGCCGGACCGGCCGAAATTTTGTTGCTGGCCTGTTTGTTGCTAAGATGACTCCGGTGTTCACCTGGGCGATTTTAAATAAAAATTTCGTGGACCCCTACATTTTTTGGACTAAAACTGATGACATCAGAAATCAATTCCCATTTGAAAGAAAATCTTAAAAGATACACTTTTTTAGACAGATAAAAAAACGTTTTTTTTAATAATAGGGTGTGTCAAAAAATAGCAATTTTCAAAATCAAAAACGCTCTTTGGCTTAAAAGTTGCTCCTTAGTAAAAAACAGGGGTCACTCAAAAATGAGCCAAATCGATAAATGTTTAGAGGTAGCTCAAAGCACTCAAACAAAAAAAAAATTGGTACTTGTTTTTCGGATAAAAACTGATACCGATAAAAATTGAGGACATTTTGGAGGGTTTCTTTGGTAATATTTAGAAACAATACTAAATGTAAGAACTAAAACAATTATATCCCCCCCTCCCCTTAAGTTAGAACATGAAAAAATCTCCAATTATTTGAAGATTTCGCGAAAATTTAATTTTTGCAAGTTTTTAAAAGTGCATAAAAAATAGTTTTAAATAAAAAATCTGCAAAATTATATATTAGTATATAAGCATATATACATGTTAACCTACATGACTATACAGAAAACATATTTTTTTTCCTCAAGTTGAGTAAAAAATAAATAATTTCGATTAGAAATCGGGAGGATTTTCTGTTTTTTGCCTAAAACTTTTTTCGGTGTACTTTTTTTGATTTTTTGGTTGGAATACTTTTTTATGTAAAAATACACAAAAAAGTTTCTGTGGTTTGACATCGCAGGTTTAACCGTTTTAAAGATAAATGTATTTAAAAGTAAATTTTTACGCATGAAGATCCAAAAATAAAAAAATTAAAAAATATAAAGCAAAAAAACAAATATTTTAGTAATGAGTGGTTATTTAACATTAAAAACATAAAAAAAGTTTATATGCACCTTTGTCAAAAAATCATTCCTAAGGATGTCCTTTTAAATATGCCCATTTTCAATAAATTTTCGCAAAATCTTCAAATAATTGGAGATTTTTTTATGTTCTAACTTAAGGGAAGGGGAAATATATTTTTTTAGTTTTCTCACAATTTTTTTTTCCTTAATTTTATATACAATCACTTTTTATCCGAAAAACAGGTAATATTTTTCAAAGTTTGAGTGCTTTAAGCTACCTCTAAACATTAACCGATTTGGCTCATTTTTAAGTGGCCACAGTTTTTGACTAAGGAGCAACTTTTGAGCCAGAGAGCGTTTTCGATTTCGCAAATCGGAATTTTTTGACACACCCTATTACTCAAAAAACCGTTTTTTTATATTTCTAAAAAAGTGTATCTTTTACGATTTTCTTTCAAATGGAAATTGATTTCTTATGTCATCAGGTATGTTTTAGTCCAAAAAATGTAGGGGTCCACGAAATTTTTATTTAAAATCGCCCAGGTGAACCGTGGTAGTGTGTCTGTAAATGTTTTTAAACGTAAACTTAGGGACTATATGTGATTATTTAGCGCTATTTGTATTTTAACTCTCGTATTTATTTATTTGTTTATTTATTTTTTACTTACATGTCCTCATATGTTAATTTATTTTTAGTTAGTTTTAGTTAGATTTAAGTTATTGTAAGTACCATTCTTTGTATTATTTTTTTATAACTAATAATGTGTGTATATTAGGCTTTCCTATTTAAATAAATTTATTATTATTATTATGATTATTATTATTATTTTTTCACCGGGTGATTTGCGTAAGGGGTGTCCGCTATAATGAATTTTAGGGGTTAGAGCGGTTATCTCGCTAGATATTCATCTTACGATAAAAATGCATATTACCAATTTTTTTGAGGAGAAAATTTCCAATAATTTTTGTCTGGATCATTTTTCTAATATATTAGTAACAATCATGTTATAAATATTCAAAAATGGCTATGTTGGGGGTAAAATTGTTTTTTTCAAGTTTTCAAAAAAAGTCCAAACTAAATTATTCCTCGGAGGATAAAAGTTATGACGTAGGTAATTTGTGACGGACCCCTTGGATACAAGGACAGATAGATATAATAAAAATATGGTGGTTATAAGATTTTTCCTACTTAAGATATTAACATTTTACAAGTAAATTTCAGAAGGGACAGCTGTCTTTAAGCATAGATCTTGCATGGGGGTCGGTGATATCTACGATGGAGGCAATCGCCTCCCCCACAAAAAAAACTGATATTTTGGTCTTTCGTGGACCAGATTTTCTCTTCGCGATTTTATTGGCAATCACTCCCCTTTAAAACCAACTCCTGGATCCGTCCTGAACCCCCCTCTTCCCTAATTTAGGGGCTCTAAACGGCGTCCATGCTGCTCTGCTAACAATTTCTGTTCAAGTTGCACACTTATAATAACAATATTAACTAGACATGTTTGTCAAATAAGAGGAATTCCTGGAATAGGTATGCATGTATAATACATTGTATATCTATGTATGTAAAGTTTTTTGTTTGTTAATGTAAAACAATGAGAATTATTTCTGTTGATTCAGGATTTAAATATTGCATTTCAATATCGTATATACATATTATGTACTAAGCTGCCAGATATTTTATTGTTCAATAATAACACTCAAAATTTGTAGTTGCAACTGGCTATATTTGATGCGCTGATTTCGGAACCTTTTTCCGTTTTTCTCGATCAGCTCGTTTTTTAAGATATAGCGCACAGTGGTTTTTATACCTATAGTTGTAGTAAAAAAAATTAAGTACTAATTAATTTTTTTTGAGGTGGATTTTTTCTCCATTAATAGAGCGGATTTCAAACATCTTTATTCGTTTGTTTTTTTTGGCTTCTAAATTCAAAAAATTAGATTTTTTCGTATTTTTTTCGCTATATTTTCATGAAAATTTTATATAAATACTATTATATCAAAATATATCGAAAAAATCTAATTTTTTGAATTTAGAACCCTATAAAAAACAAACGAAGATATTTTATATCCGCTTTTTTTGGCTTAGAGCCTCATTAATAGAGAACCAATCCACGGCAAAAAAAACGACTGCGCTATATCTCAAAAAAACGAGCATCGAGAAAAACGAAAAAAGGTTCCGAAATCAGCGCATCAAGTATAGTCAGACGCGATTAAAAGGTCCCCGGCAAATAAAAAAAAATCTTTTATCCAATACATACAGATAATAAGACAATTACCAGCTTTATTTTAAATAGATAAACTCAATAATAACCCCCGCGTGGCTTTTACTTTATTGAGTGGATAATTATTTATTTTACCCACTTAACTGTCACTTGTCAAATTATTTTCGTGTAAATGTCATTAAAATTTTTAATAAAAATATGAATTCCTAAGCTATTTATTGGATAAAACCTTGTATGGCACTCATGGGTAAACCGATATTGCCCTCTCGAAAATTAACCTGCTTGGCTAACTCCTCGCAGGTTAATTTTCTCATGGGCAATATCTTACTTTACCCACTAGTACCATAAATAACTATTTTTGTAGAGTAGTGTAATTATTAATACCTGATTTGTTTAAAAAAATATAGGTGGAGTTTAGTTTATAAATTAGATTAGTGCACCTGAACTCGCGAAGCGCTAAATATAAACAAACCGATATCGAACTCCATGCATCATATGCATGGAGTTCGATTTTTTAAGTATCTGCGAAATGAGAATGGACCAAAACGGAATAAAGCAATTTAGTCAAACTAATCCACTATTTTTGTAGAAGTGAAAATAGTGGTGGAGGTGTAGCTCTGTTTGCACTTTCCTGTATAAAAACGCAATTTGTAACAGTATCTACTGTTAAAAGTATTCCGTCGCACTTTGAGTATAATTGCGTAATTACAAAAATAAATAAAAAAAAGACAATCCTTGTCACCATTTACAAGACTCCGGACGATGATATAGACATTTTTGCAGATTCATTATACAAATTACTAAATAAAATAAATTCAAAATACGAAAAAATATTTCCGTGCAGTGATTTTAACGTCAACTTGCTACTAAAAAATCCAAAAACAAATAAATTTTTAGTTGTAACAGATTCCTTTAAATTAAAATATATTGTTCAGACCCCCACCCGTATCGAGGGTGACAGCGCAACACTGATTGATAATGTCTTCACAAATCTAAAGTTTGATCAGTTAAACCACAACTTATTTGAAGTAGAATTTTCTGATAACATGGGTATTTGTGTAGACATTAAGACCGTTTCAGTAACCGAAAGTAAACATACTATTAAACGAAACTACTCAGACAACAAACATACTTTTCGGACCTTAATAAAAATTGTGATTGGTCCAATATGTATACTGCCCTACTACGCTAGAAAGCAGTAACTCCATTTGTCGCATAGCAACGTTTCACGTCAACTCTGATGTAATATTTTGAAAACGCTGCGATATTAAATCAAATAAATTAAAATAATATTAAATATCGTTTAATCCTGTGATATAATATTTTTTTGATTCTTTTAAACACGCATTCGATATATCCTTTCCGTCTAAAAAAAACAAAATAAAATATAAACTCGATAAAAAATGGATAAACAAAAGTAACATTGACCTTCGCAAAAAATTAAAATTACTTATCTACTTTATAGTGACTAACGAAATTTATTATATAAAAGAAACTGGCGGAACTGAAAAAACAACAAAAAACTCAAATCTTTTCTTTTAGTCGTCACTTTTTATCGTGAGTCGGGACTCACGACTCGTGAGTCAACAAAATTATATGAAACAACAAATCTGGAGTGACCTTTTTTTAGTCACCACTTTTATTTTCGTGATAAAAAAGTGTAAACTTTATTTTTTTAAATTTTGAGCCAACTAGTCGTTGTTCTGCCAGTCGGCAAAGTTTAGGTCCACACCCTCACGGTAAAAACCTCGGAGCAGACGAACCGACAGACAAAAAATAAAGTTTTTTGTTTGTTGTTTTTGATGATTTTGGAAAAACCAGGCCACACAAACATTGTTATTTGGTGACCTGTAGATTTTCTTTAATTTTTTATGTTATTATAATAACATTATAAGCATACAATTTTATGTACCTTGTTGCAAGGAAACCGTTGATTTAAGTAGTTTAAAGAAATTGCAGAATTATTACAGAAATTGTATATTCTTCCAACTCGAAAACTGTGAAGATTATAATAATTGGCAGTAGTTAGGCAGGGTTAACATGGTGTCCGAGGTTGTGAACATCAACTTATACCGGTAAAAAGAATTATGGTGTATCCTAGCAAGGTAAAACAGACACACGGTCTATGAAATGAACTTGTGAAACGTGTAATAAATGTTATAATGTGAGCTCAAAATCATTGGATTCCAACTTCACACACCCCGGCTGATATACAGGGTGATCCATAACTGGCATGCCAAAATTTAAGAGGTGATTCTAGATCCAAAAATATAAAAAAAGTTCCTATAAAGGTTGGTCCGGAAATGAGCCCTAAGGGAGCTATAGAAACTTTTTTTCATATTTTTGGATGTAGAATCACCTCTTAAATTTCGGTACGCGAGTTCTGGAACAGGCTGTATCCCCCACCCTAAAGTATTTTCACCTAAGATTTTTTGACGTTTCCTTATTCTATAGTTCTATAAGGATACAAAAAACTTTTATTTGAAATATTTTGACATGCTTTTTTTAATGGTAACGAAATTCATAAAAATTCATAAAAACTGAAAAAAAAATAAGAAAATAAATCTTTTTTATACCCTGAAACGAAGTTGAATATTTATTGTTAAATTGTTAAATATCAAGTTTATAATTATTATTATTAATATATATATAATATTATTATTATATATTAAATTTAATAGTATGTTTAAGAATCAAGCGAACAATAGACTTGAACTATACAGTGCGGTCCAAAAGTCACCCCACCCCCATCTTAACTTTTGAACGAGTTGAGATACCGACTTCAAGTTTAGAACTCTTCAGTCATCTTGGGAACATTTCCACTTACGGTTTCCTTACTTCCGGTGTCCTCAAGTTGTTGAAAACGGATTTATGTGGGGGCGTATGTCTAGGAGGATCGATTTTTACGTATTTTTTTGATATCTCTTCGCGCTTTCAAGATACAAGCAACAATGTTTGTGTGAACCAGGTTAATTCTTATAAAAACCTGCTTCATTGGTAAGAAATTTCGTTCAAAATCTTATTAAAACTTCTTAAGATTAAATAGGAAAATTTTAATAAGAATTAAAATGAAATTTCTTTTCCAAAACCTGGTTTATTCTTATAAAAACCTGCTTCATTGGTAAGAAACTTCGTTAATATAAACACCTTTACTGCACTATAGTAAGACCTAACCTTGAATACGCAGCAGTAATATGGTCACCATGCTACCAAATCAATATCGATTTAATAGAATCTGTCCAACGTCGCTTTATGAGGATTGCAGGATATAGACTTGGTATAACAAGAGAAAACTTTGTTTATAACTATGCAGCTATTAACGATCGGATAAAGGTTGACACTCTACTTCAGCGTCGTTATAAATCTGATCTTTGCATTCTTAACTCAGTACTGTCTGGAAAACTAGAATGTCCCACTATTTTGGCTAAAATCAATTTTAACACAAATTACAGGACGCGAACAAATTTTTTATTTTATATAGGTTTTCATAACTCCAATTATACATACCATAGCCCATTGAACAGAATGATGCGACTATCAAATTTAAATCCGATGGTTAATATAACTGGAATATCATTGAGTCAGTTGAAATATAGGTTAAAACGTACTGAGCTAGTCATTCAATAGTTTCAGTCACTCCCCGTTAGAAGATGTGTATTTTATTTTATTTTCCTACATTCTATTATGTAATTTGATTTTTATGTATTTAATAATTATTTCATATATTTCTAACTTAATTATTATTAATTATTAATTTATTTTAACATATTTAATGTGAAAACATTTTTGTAATATTTAAAAAAGGGGGTATCCCGTAAATAAATAAATAAAATAAATAAAAATAATAATTTTATTAAAACCTCTATAAAGTTTTTATAAGATCAAATACAAAAATTTTAATAAGAATTTTCAGAGGGAATTTGTTGCGAATCAGTTTCGTTCAGCAAAGACGTTAGGGCTTTGGCACAAATAACTATTGCAACTTGGAACCCAATCGATCTGACCTAGCTAGATTTTAATGGTTTGGATAGCCGTTGTTTTCGCTGTCTTCTACAAGATTGGATTTCTTGTTAACTGATCCAGTTGTAGCAAAAAACTTTTTTGGATTTTTTTTATTTTTACGCTAATTTGCAACTATACCAAATTAATTTTAATTTGATTCGGAATAATTAAATTATATGCGAATAGTACATTGTTCTACTGGGAGAAAAAGTAGAACTTTTCCCAGTCTATTAAAAAACGTTTCTCCAAGTATAACAGAGGTAGTGTCGCGATAATCCAAACTTTATTATTGAGGGTTCGGATTATTGCCTCAGTACTGTATTTTTTTATTTAAGCCCTATTTTATTCGAAAAAAAAAAAATAACTGAAATTCAAACTAAAAAAATTCAACAATCACATTATTTACATTTGAATATTTCACAAACAATATATAGGCCAATCAAAACCTTGTATTTTTAGTTTCTTGACCAATCAGATCAAAATGAATCTGATAATTTTAGTACATGGGCAATTATCACTTGCTATGGAAACAAGAAACTGACAGTTACTGACATCTTAATAAATGTTATATTTTTGCTTAATGTGTTTTTAATTTGTGACCTTTAGTTGATTTATTTTTATTGATAAGCAATATAAATACTTATCTTAATACCAAAACATCCTAGGTATAACCCTAATTAATTTCAGATAATATATTATATTTTATGCACTTTCCATCTTTAAAGCTTTAAATCACTGATATTCATAAATTTTAATTTATTTAATTGAATCTTGGTATTAAAAACTTACACTACACTATGACATTTTAAGAACGCCTTGACACAGAAACTTAAAATTAAACTTAAACTTAAACTTTTTTTCATTACTTAAAAATCTTAATTCAAAAAAAGCGTTCTTGAAATATCGTACTGTAAATAACAAAAAATAGTATTTGGGAAAATGCAATATACCATTTACTGTGAATAGTATATAATGGATGTTACATATCTTCATGGCTTGTTCTTTTTATTCTTGTACAGTGTGATCATTTAAAAAGGAGCCACCCTAAATATCTCGAAAACTATGAAGAGAACGTGAAAAATCTAAAAAATAGGTAAGTTTGATTTTTCGGGGGGGAACTTAGATATATAGTTTTAGGGGTTCTATCTCTCACCCCCTAACCCCCAGCTATCCCAACATTGAAATCTAAATAGGAAACCTCCATTTTCTGATACGTCAAAAATTGTTATTTTTTGGCCAAAAAAAATTAAATTTACCAACCCTGAACTTAAGGGTTGATCAGTTAATTTTAAAATTATTGCATCAAAATAGCTTAATATTTAATTTAAAATAAATCTGTGGCTTGGTTCTAAAAGGACCAATGTCAATTTGTCAATAGCAACGTTTTCACGTCAACTCTGATGCAATATTTTGAAAACGCTGCTATTGACAAATTGACATTGACCCTTTCAGAACCAAGCCACAGAAATAAATTAGTTTTATACCAAATATATTTTTATTTATTATTGTTTTCTAATGGGTAATGGAATTTTAAGCTATTTTTGTAAATATTTTGTTCCAATTATTTATATCTACCCCTACGTTAAGGGTTGGTTAATTAATTTTTTTTTAACCAAAAGATGGCATTTTTTACGCTCTTTCAAAATTTAATGGCGTATCAGAAGATGGGGGTTCCATATTTAGATTTCAATGTTGGGGTAGCTGGGGGTTAGCGGGTGAGAGATACAACCCCCAAAACTATATAATTAAGTTTACAACTCTTAACATGAAATTTGCCTATTTTTTAGATTTTTCAAATTGTGCTTAGTTTGCGAGATATTAAGGGTGGCTCGTTTTCAAATGATCACCCTGTATATTCATATGCAATATTGTATTTAGAAATTATGTTTTTTTATTTATATATTTATATTTATATTTATATTATTTTTTTTTTTGATAGAAAAATGTGACTAAAATACTGTATTAAAATCATGATTAATATTTTTCTAATGAATTACATTTATATTTTTAATTGCAACTACCACCACAATATGGTATTGTCTTTCACAGGAAATGATCGACGAAAAATGACAACGCGCATTGTAGATAGACGGACATGCTTCCGTAAAGTTTTATCTATTAAGTCATATACAATATTAATTATTATTTTATGCACACGTAATTCCTTCATGCTATTTGATTTTTCCTGGGGAGCAATTCACATCGAAAATGGACGTGATGTGATAGCTTGCCAACCTATTTAAAAAATAGTTATTTACTAGTGGGTAAAGTAAGATATTGCCCATGAGAAAATTAACCCGAGGCGTCAGCCAAGCAGGTAAATTTTCGAGAGGGCAATATCGGTTTACCCATGAGTGCCATACAAGGTTTTATCCAATAAATAGCTTAGGAATTCATATTTTCATTAAAAATTTTAATGACATTTACAAGAAAATAATTTGACAAGTGACAGATGAGTGGGTAAAATACATAATTACCCACTCAATAAAGTAAAAGCCACGCGGGGGTTATTATTGAGTTTATCTATTTAAAATAAAGCTGGTAATTGTCTTATTATCTGTATGTATTGGATAAAAAGGATTTATTTGGATATGGCCAATTAAATTATTTGGTTGTGAAATTTTGATTGAGTCAAAAAAATATTTAGTTCATGTAAACAAATATTTTAATTTTAAAATGATTTACTAATGGGAACAAAAATTTTTATTTAACAGAAATAAAATTTAAAAGTCCAAACCAAATATTTTGTTGACAAAAATAAACTGTTTTATCAGTGTAGGAAAAATATTGTTCCTAACGCATGCGTTAAGAGGCTTTTCCTCACTTGTTAGAAAAACAGCTATTTCCAAACCTAGCATTGCATATCTTCACGGCTTGTTTGTACCTTAAATTCTAGTTTAAAAATCTTTTATCTACAGTACTAAAAAGCTCATTATTTACTTAACTACTAGCTGATAACAGTGAATTTCATGGAAATGGCCTATCAGTAATTAATATGTATTATTATACCCTTCACAGCTAGAAAACTGGAACAGTATTCTAAGATGATTTTAAAAAGTCCAAAATCGACAAAAAATAACCTATTACAAACTTGGATTTCAAGTTTTCCCGTTTTTCGACCTCGAGCATGGGTATCTCGGTTGTTATAAGAGATCATTTTTTGTTTTTTGGTTATTGCAAAAAAAATAAAAATCTTGATTTTCGTTTTAATTTTTTTTTCGCTCAAATGAAAGACTTGATCAAGTCAATTGACTTGACCTTTAGAAATAAAACAGTTACAAATTTCATCTTCGTCAAAATTGATTGTAATAAACTGGAAGTTATCATATAAAATTAAATGAACATCAAGGATTCAGAACACTCTAGAGATTCATCAGAAATGAAGAAAAGAATAGACCAGTTTTGCGGAAATTTTAAATGACACTTGTCTTGTCAAAATTAATGGAGAGCCCCTAGCACAAGTTTTGTAACTTAGTTGGGGCTCTCCATGCTGTAGAATAACATACAAGAAATAAATAAATTATGGACAGCGCAAATACTCAGAAAAATATAAAAATGAGGGACCCTATGCGATTTTCTCACCTATACAGTCCGATACTCGATATTTAGTGAAGAGTATACTATGTAATGTGAAGCATTACATATCTTCACGGCTTGTTATAAATTATAAATTATAATTGATATTTAAATGATATTTTTAAATACTACATGTTTATTACTTAAAAGTAGAATAAACAACTCAATAATTATAATTTAATTTCGATATCATATTTTTATAACAGTTTAAAAGCATATTTACTGACAAAAGGCCACAAAAAAAAAGGAAGAAGAAAAAGCATATTGTCAAATAAAATTTTGGCCAACGACAAAAATACTTTCTTTAAAGGCCTAAATGCAGCTCTTCTTCTTCGTCATGCTTTTTTTTGGTTTTGGCTGCCTGGACCATCCAACCAACCAAACCTAAATGCAGCTCTCTTTACAAAAAAAAACACCAAACAGGACGTTATTATTATATCCAAAAAATATGATTTCCGACAAAAGAAAAATCTGTCTGTCGCTCTGTGTGTCCGCGAAATTTGTGACCACGATAACTCAAGAACGCTTCGGGCTAAAGACTTCAAATTCGGACCACAGGTTGATTTAATCAGATTATCCAAAGTTCTAGGCTGGGATTGTTTTTCGTAAAAATCGGGTTTGGGTAAGGAGGTAAAATGGGTTAAAAACAATTTGTTTTAAAAACATAATTTTTTAATTTATTTTTCTTTTTACGAAAAACGAAACTTTTTTTGAAAAAAATATTTTTTTTTTTGAAAAAAAATTTAAACTTATTTTTTAATTTATTTTTCGTTTTACGAAAAAATGAACCTTTTTAAAAAAAAAAAAATTTTTGAATTTTTTTTTTTTGAAAATATATTTTCTAATCTTTTTTGTTTATGATTTTAATTAACCTAGGCCTATAGGGAAAGTATTATTTTGTTGGCAGCAGTATTTTTTTGTAAGCCGGTGATAATAAGGTGGAAAGTCAGGCGAAGTAAGAACTAAAGTTTCGAGAAAAACAATTTAATTTATTTTTGGATTTTATCCTCGATTTTATCACTAAAAACATATTCATATTAATATTATTTATATATTTCCATATTAAAAATAGTTTAATGGTGGCATAATAAAATGGTGCAGTTCCGGGTAATATTTATTTTAATAAAATGTAGTAAAAGTAAATTTCAAAGAAACGCTATTGGTTTCCACCAATAAAATAATAAACTAAAATTTTATGAAATCGTATATTTTTAGAGAGGCGTTCAGGCTTACTTTAAAATCATTTACACTGGTCCGTATTAACATTTTATTTCACCTAATTTTTAATGTTTTCTTTTCAAAACTAGTTACATTATAGTTGTTCTTAAAATTTCGTTGTATTTTTAATACTGAATGTTATTTGTTACTACATATTTTTTATTTATATCGCCATCATTGGTATTTAATACTTTATTTGTGATATTAAATACTGCAATGTGTGTATTGTATACAAAACGTTTTCTTACTAACATGGAGACCGTGCTGGTACATTTGGATCCCCACGCAACATGTGTTTATTAATACTGTAACATTCGGTAAATTATACCACAGTTATAGTTTGGTATACTTTAAGTTGTAGTTGTTGTGTTATTGATCTATTTAAAAGTATGTTACAGTATTTAGCAAAATAACAATCGGTAAATAATACCAAATTTTGATTAGTAATAATACAGAGAAAAGTAAAAAAAGGATCGATTATTTTATCAGTGTGTAATTGTGTGTGGTTGCAATCCTTATATTATTACTAATCAAAATTTTGGTATCATTTACCGATTGTTAATTTTTCTGAATACTGTAACATACTTTAAACTAGATCAGTAATACAACCTAACAACAACTCAAAGTATACCATACTATAAGTGTGATATGCTTTACCAAATGTTAGAGTAATTTTTACTAACATGCTATTATATAAACACATGTTGCGTGGGGATTCAAATGTACCAGCACGGTCTCTATGTTAGTATGACAACATTTGTATACAATACACACATTGCACTAATTAATATCACAAGTATTAAATACCATTGGTGGCGATATAAATAACAAATATGTAATTAGAAAGAAAATTTAGTATTAAAATTACAATGACATTTTCTGAGTGTAAGATTTTATCCAGGTGGGGACGAACTCTCTCCTTATAGCTTTTGTTATCCAGTTTTTACTTTTTTGACAACTTTCTCAAGACAATACGGATTCAGGGGTGGACTGAGCCCCCTGTCCCTTCTAAACGATGCTTAGAATTTCGAGCATTCTTAAAAAAAAGACTTAGTATTTCACCTTTATGAAAAATTTCCACTGAAAAAAACGTACATTTCAATAATGAATATTGGAATGTGTGAAAGTTTACATGTAAATAAAATTAAGTTTCACAAAATATTTAATTTTGACTTTGGTTAAAAGAAATGAGAGCCTTGGAACAAGAGAATAGAGCTTTGAACATATCGAAAGACACGTATCCTTGGTTCAAGGAATTCTTCTTTCTGCGAAAACTGAATGTTTATTCACTTTTACGAAGAAAATATGAATTATATAAAAAAATCCGGTATACAAAACCTAATTTTAATTACTATTATATGTAAACTTTTACACTGACATTATAATAGAAAATTATAAGTATATATAATCCATCTCTGGACAGAAATTCGCAGAACTATCGACTCTTTCAATGAAACCATTCTTTATTTACCTGCCTATTCAGAAAATATAAATCAGAATTGCAAAAATGTTTTAACTAAATTACCTTTTCTTTTTCAATAGATCTCAACGCCGTAAATCCAGATACACACAAAAAATAACAGTTTGATTCGAGCGCTATTAATTTGAAGAATAGTTTTTTTTATGACCACACACAGAAAAATGTTTCTTAAATCAAGACTATGGTGATTTGTATATAACGAGGAGAATATATTCTCCGTCAATGCATAGCATATTCTTATCCTTTTACATTTGAAGCAAAACTTTAGCTATAAAATTATTATACAGTGTAGAATGGCTACTCCTCACTCGTGGTCCGTCCCCCTCGCCGCTATCACGGCTCGGTTGACAAAATTCTACACTTGTTACAGAATATACTCCTATATACAATTGTTTTTCATCAAACTCTGGACTTTTTGTTCGTCTACCGTGTGACACATTTTTTGTGAGCACGATAACTTAAGAACGGAGTGTCTTGTTGATATGAAAATTTCAGAAAAAAGTTCTAGGAGAGAGGAAACCCTATTATTAAAAAAAACAGTGCATACACGAGCTCAAAGAAATATAAATATTATAAGAAGGATATCGGGAGAAAACGCAATATACTATCCATTATGAAGAGTATACTATGAAAGTCGAAGCATTATACATCTTCGCGGCTAGTTTATTTTCTTATTTTTTTGTGTGTAAATTTTTCCTTTTCAATACTACCCTGATAAAGTAAAGGACAGTAAGTGACATTGGTCAACAGCAGAGTTTTCAAAATATTACATCAGGGTTGACTTGAAAACGCCGCTATGCGACAAGTGTGACTTACTGCCCTTTACTTTAACAGGGCAGAATAGGTCACAAACCCGTAAATCCATATAAAATCTATTATGACGTTTTTGTAAAAGTTGAATAGAATTTTCAGGTAAACTCGGTTTTATTGCCTATTATAAGTGTTTTGCTTTTTTGGTGGCATCTGTGAAATCGTTTTAAATGTGCTATTGTTAAGCAACCCATACCATAATTTTATAATTTAAAATCAATTGGCTTTAAAATTATAGAAAAAATAATCTATAAATTACTTTAAAATGGTCCCTATAATGGGGACACCCATTAGAGTGTACCAATTCTTGTACATTTTTAGGGTTCCGAAAAACCCTATGGCTTGAACGTCCGTCCGTCTGTTTATCTGTCTGTCTGTCTGTCTGTCTGTCTGTCTGCAGAAATAGTCTTTTAGCTTCTAAAATATAAACGATATAAATTATTTTTTCAGCTAGTACGCAAAATGGTGAGCGGTGGAGTGACAAAGGTACACGGAAAAAAATTACGTTCTTGGCTCAAAGTAGTCAACACTCTTGGCAGTTATTCTTTTAGCTTAAAAGATGTGGAACTTCAAACACAAGTATTTATCTTTTCCCAAAAAAAGTGTCGCTTTTGAAATATTTTTAAAATTCTCTTGGACCTGGCGCATTTAAGGCAAAAACCAGTTAACTTGTTTTAAGATTGTTCAAAATTAAATAATAATAATTACTTTGGCCCAAGAATTTTCTTTTGAGACAAAACCACTTGCATTTCACACAAGATCAAAGAATTTTAAGTTAAAGAATCAGAAAGATCTTGGCAAGTGAATTATAGAGTGCGATCCAAAAGTCACCCCCCCCCCCTCTTAACTTTTGAACGAGTTGAGATATCGATTTCAAATTTAGAACTCTTAATTAAGACAACTTAAACTATCTTTAAGCATATATTTTATACTTTTATCTCTTAAAATGTGGGCAGGGGGCATGGGGGGAAATTTTTTTAAATGGAAAGGGGGGTCGTGTGATACATCATTTTAAAGCCTTTAAAATTCTCTATATAACCATACATTTTTAATTTTTTTAAACATGTTTTTTAAGGTTTTGATTTTTCAGCTTTTTGTGCTAAAAATTAAATTTTTAAGTTTTTTTTTTGTTAATTTTTATTTATGTCAACTAAAATTAGTTGAAAAGTATAATTTACTTTTTTTCATTATGAAAATAGGCATTTTAAAAAAATTGTTTGGATTTTTTAGAGAAATTTTGACAAAAATAACCATTTTCAACCCTATTTTAAACCCAAAAAAAAAATGTTTAAAAAAAATAAAAAATATACAGTTAAATGGAGAATTTTATAAGCTTTAAAATGATGTTTCACACGACCCACCTTTCTATTTAAAAAAATGTCGCCCCATGCCCCCCTGCCCACATTTTAAGAGCTAAAAGTATCAAATATATGCTTAAAGATAGTTTAAGTTGCCTTATTTAAGAGTTCTAAATTTAAAGTCGATATCTAAACTCGTTCAAAAGTTAAGAGGGGGGGGGGGGTGACTTTTGGACGGCTCTGTATTTTCATGTTAAGAGAAGGCGCTTTTGGACGTATTCAAGAGTGCGAAGCATTGGGCCTAATTTCATATGCCATTACCGCAAAGGATACTTTTTTTCAGTGTATACAGATTGACATGGGGAGGTCAAAATAAGAGATGAACAAAATCTTAAATTTTTGGATGTCCTCTTGCTCATCCGGGACAGATATTTATTTTCAGAATAAGTAATAAACCAGGGATGCTGATCTTTTACAAAAGAATGCATCTAAGGATTGATTCTAAGGATAGGGAACGTTTAAGTATTACGTAACGCTCCTAGGGGGGTGGGGGTCATTTTGGAGTGTTACGCCCATGTTAATGGTATAGGAGGTACAGGAGGGGGTCCAAAATGATCAAAATTTGCGTTACGTAATACTTGAACGTTCCCATAGACTCAGAATCAAAAAAAAAAAAAAAAAACGAAATCATAAAAAACCAGTGTAAAAAAATCGATTAAAAAAATTGATTAATATTATTTTTTATTAAAACTTTTGGTTGTTATGTAATTTACGTTTATTTTTATGGTTTTTATAAAGAAAGTGCAGTAATGAGGTATAAAACATTGAACACTGGATGAAATAAGGAATGGCTAAAATATGTGATGCACTGAAATTTATTGTAAATGATAACACTCCGTGGTATAAAACACCTAATTAATTGGGTCCCTAAAGAGTATAAACAAATAAATAAATGTATAAAACACCAGTCGTAGAAAAAGTATAGTCTACAAAACGAATAAATTATTTATTATAAATTCATCAAAATATGGAAAAGTTTTTTTTCGTCATAACAACTTTCTTATCTCCGAGGTCGCTCGAAAGTAAAAAAGTAGTTTTCCGACCACCCTAGGTAAAATTAAGTATTGTTTATAAGTTATATTTAATATGGAATTACCATATAACGGCATATGTTCTGAAAATCATAAACAGTAGGTAATTGTTTTTCTGTAGAATAATAGAATAATTGTAACAATTATTGTTAAAAGCAATAAATCCATATTTAATGAAAACAAGCCGTGAAGATATATAATGCTTTGCATCTATAGTATACTCCTCGCAGTTACGAGTAGCTTTTTTTCGTTTTTATTTTTTTTTTAATTTGGTAGGTATGATTATTTTTTTAATGAAGGAGATTTTTCCTGAAAAAAAAAATACGTTGATAGCTATCAACCCTAGCATGCTAGCACTTTTCCTTTAATGTTTTCGATTTTTAAATAGTTTAATCCACTAACACTTTTTTATTTTTGGGGGTATTTTTTTTTCAAATTTGGTACGAGTGATCCTTAAAAACAAAAGTATGTTTTTTTTTTAAAGATGACTTTTATTGCCCTCTCCTTCCTTTTTTTTTATTTTTTTTTTACAGTTTAACTCTGAGGGGAGTAGGTACAATTCATTTTTTTTAATAAAAGTATTTTTTCCTGAAAAGTTTTTCTTCCACTGTTTTCGATATTTTTAAAATGGCCCCCTAGGGCCCTCATAACTTTCTTATTTTTGGGAGGATTATTTTTAATTTCAATAGGCCCATAGGCAGGGCCGGATTCAGGGGGGGGGGTCAGATTTCCCAGGGCCCGGCGTCGATTTTTTGCCAAGGGTTAAGTTTTTTTCAGAAGCGAAGACTTTTTTTGCAAAAATGGGGGCCCGGTAATAAATTTACCCCCGGGGTCGGGCTGGCTCTGCCCGGCCCTGCCCTTAGGATAGGAAATTTAAATAGGAAAATCT
The DNA here is from genome assembly GCA_958510825.1 of Brachypterus glaber. Taxonomy (NCBI): domain Eukaryota; kingdom Metazoa; phylum Arthropoda; class Insecta; order Coleoptera; family Kateretidae; genus Brachypterus; species Brachypterus glaber. The sequence continues at coordinate 62,548,985 of OY294046.1, read as the reverse complement.
CACGACTAGCTTTTGTATCATATAAAAATGATGGGTCTGATTTACTTGAACGTTTATTTTTTTCTTTTTAGTGCACTTAAATAAAAGCCCTGTGTATTATTTAATGCATAGTAATCCTTACATGTATATTTATGTTTGACTGACTAAAAATAAAGGTCTAAAAGGTCTAAAAAGATGTGGGTAAAAAAAGGCATTCTTTTAATTTTAGGGGTGGGGAGGTTGGGGGTAAATTATATATAAAATTGTATTGTCATCAGAGACAAGCATGTGTACCGAATTTCGGCTCTACATTTATTCTAAGTGAGTGAAACAGAGAGAGGGTAAACTCTCATTTGGGATTGGGGGTAAATTTTTATATAAAATTGTGTTGTCAACCGAGTTGAGCCTGTGTACTAAATTTTAGCTTTCTTAGTATATTCTAAGTGGGTGAAACAGAGAGGGTGTTGACTTAGCCTTATACGCGTATGGGGGTGATGGGGAGACGAGGGGGGATGTAAAATTTATTGTAAAATTTTATTATCACTAAATGAGCATGTAACCTAATTTTAGTTTTAAATTATCTTGTGTGGGTAAAAAATGGATTTTTTTTTTAACTTTAGGGGTGTGGGGTAAGTTTTATATAAAATTGTATTGTCAGCCAAGTTAAGCATGTGTACCAAATTTTAGTTTTCTAAGTATATTCTAAGTGGTCGAAAAAGCCTTTGGCAGATTTGCCCTAAACAAACATACATACATACATTGGCAGTTAAATAAAAGCTTGTAATTAAGTTTTTTTTAGTTTTTTTTTTGGGACCTTACTATAATAATAATAATAATAATAATAATAATAATAATAATAATAATAATAACATTTACTATAAGAAGTTTAACTTTAAAAAATATATTTAGAACAAAAATCATGTTTACTAATTACCAAAACAGTTTAATTTGATTATTTCGGATCCAGGGGTTTGGACTTAGACCCTTTGTAACTTACACTCTTCAACTGTTTATAACGCACTTTGGTGCCAAAATTTTTGATTTTGGACAAAAAAATAGTATTTTCGTTTGGACAGAATTAAACGCATAATACCCTCCGCTGCTAGGAGTTTTAAAACATATTAATGCGGTTTTCACCGGAAATGTCATTATTATTCCAACTTTATATGTAATGAGTCACAGTATGCAGTAATACAGAAAGAAGAATTTGCATTTCAAACAATTTTCTCTAAAGGAAATATACGTAATTATAATCAATAATAATAATAATAATAATTATATTATTATTTATAGTTCTTGATCAATAAATTTCTTTTAAAATTATATTTTATTTTGTTATATTTTAAAATATAAGGGATCGTGCACAAATTACATAAGATTTTCGAAGGGTGGTCCGAGAAATCTTACTATTCATACAAAGTATAGGTAATAGTATATTACGCACCGAGTACACGAACCTAGTTTTCAGCGCACGTGTGATTATTTTTTTTGCAAGGCGGAGCAGAGTATAAAAACAACTCGAAGTGCACTAAAATAGGATTGCGTCGAGGTGCGTATACTATTTTTCCTACGATCTAACACCTAAACATCCAAAAAACGCAAAATCTGTCTTAAAATTAATTTTATTAATTTGTCGTTTTGCGTTTGACTTTCACTTGTTTTCTGACAGCAGTTATGTTAAATCAGCCTACTGTCACTTTCCGTCCGCTGTTATAGCAACGGGTGGAAAATAAGCAACTACTAACTAGGTCGTAGAAAAATTATCTTGCGGGAGGGGGGGTGGTCTGAGAGGCAGATTTATGGAGAGGCCCAAATAACCCAGGTAGCAAAATAACATGACATTCACGTGAAAGTCACGTTAATATGTGACATGTGATGTTAAGATTGTAGTCTCATTTAACAAGAATGTAGCATGATGGGGATGTCCTAAGTCCGCCCCTAATAACATCACACAATGACATCCCGAAAATAACGTGTTTGTGACATCATAAATCCACATTCGTGTTATATCTAATATCTTATGGATGCCGTTACTGGTACTTTAATATTTAAATAATATTTTAGGATATTAGCTTTTTCTAAATTAAAACCATTAAAAACGCTATAACCCTATAAAATAACGGATTAAAATCAATCAGTAATTGAAACAATCACAGATTGCAACAAATTCAAAGTACGAAATTGCAGATTAAGCGGAGAATATATTCCTTTAATCCGTGTCCGTGGTCTTGAGAAGCCCGGCAGAGCCCCCTATCCATTGGAAATCGTATAATGTGTATACAATTTCCTTATAATAATTTACTCTATCAACATCATCTTATAACGAACGTCGGTGAGAAGCAAAATAACATGACATTCACGTGAAAGCCACGTTAATATGTGACATGCGATATATTCACAGCGTAGCTAAATACTTGTTATTAAATAACATGGTTGTCACGTCACACGTGTTACGTTGTAAATGTGATGTTAAATACATGTTATTCTTCAATATTATGTGATGTTATGATTTAGTTTAAAAATACACCCAAAATGTTAATTTCTTGTAATATACCCAGGTAGCAAAATAACATGACATTCACGTGAAAGTCACGTTAATATGTGACATGTGATGTTAAGATGGTAGTCTCATTTAACAAGAATGTAGCATGGTGGGGATGTCCTAAGTCCGCCCCTAATAACATCACACAATGACATCCCGAAAATAACGTGTTTGTGACATCATAAATCCACATTCCTGTTATATCTAATATCTTATGGATGCCGTTACTGGTACTTTAATATTTAAATAATATTTTAGGATATTAGCTTTTTCTAAATTAAAACCATTAAAAACGCTATAACCCTATAAAAAAATCGGATTTAAAATCAATCAGTAATTGAAAAAATCACAGATTGAAACAGATAGATTCTAAATACGAAATTGCAGATTAAGCGGAGAATATAATCCGTGTCCGTGGTCTTGAGAAGCCCGGCAGAGCCCCCTATCCATTGGAAATCGTATAATGTGTATACAATTTCCTTATAATAATTTACTCTATCAACATCATCTTATATCGATTTTTTTTGCTTCGAACGTCGGTGAGAAGCAAAATAACATGACATTCACGTGAAAGCCACGTTATTATGTGACATGCTATATATTCACAGCGTTGCTAAATATTTGTTATTAAATAACATGGTTGTCACGTCACACGTGTAACGTTGCAAATGTGATGTTAAATACATGTTATTTTTCAATATTATTTGATGTTATGATTTAGTTTAAAAATACACCCAAAAGTGATGTTAATTTCTTGTAATATAACATCCCTTGCTACCTGGGTAACATCCCTTGCTACCTGGGAAGCTTCAAGCTGTGCTAGGAGCTATCGATTAATTTTAAGCAGAAGCAGCAGCAATCCTCCCATAGTAACTGAAGGTTAAGCGTAAATCATTTACTTGGGAATTCACAATTTGTTGGTCAAGTAAAAAATAAAATACCTGTAATATATAAGCTATAAATAAATTTGTTAGGTAATACAATTCATAATTCTAGTAAATATTAGTTAAATGAATTAGATGGAATTTCCTAGAATTTAACTGATTTGGGTACATTTCGGTCTTTGTATAATTTAATTGGAAATAGAAGAAAACAAGCCGTGAAGATATGTAATACTACGCATTCCATTATATACTATTCACAGTAAATGGTATATTTCATTTTCCCAAATACTAGAATTTTTTTTGAAAAACAAAAAATCTTTGAAAAAAAAACTTTAATTTTTTTGCAAAAATTAAAGATTTTCATCTGAAAAATTACCTTTATTAAAATAGTCAATCATTTAAAAAACAAAAAAATATATAGGGGACCACACTTAAAAATTAGAAATAACCCCATACAATTGCCAAATCAAAGTTTCGACATGTAAATTATCTGCGTTTTTATATGGTTCAATAATAGTAATTATATTTCTTGAAATTTTTATAAAAATCAAGTAGCCTTGATCAGTGACATTTGCTCAAATAAATACTTTGAACTGACGTTTAAAAATTTAGTTTTTTTTTTAATTTTTTTCATAATATTTAGCAAATTATTGATTGTATTAATTGGTAATAATTATAATTTATTTTATTATTTGAATAAAAATAGTTAAATAGTGCTAGTAGTGAAAAAACTACTATATAAACTACGGTACCCAGGTAGCAAGGGATGTTATATTACAAGAAATTAACATCACTTTTGGGTGTATTTTTAAACTTAATCATAACATCACATAATATTGAAAAATAACATGTATTTAACATCACATTTGCAACGTAACACGCGAGACATGTCCAAACCTAGCGAAATGTTAATATATCGCGTGGCTTTCACGTGAATGTCATGTTATTTTGCTTCTCACCGACGTTCGAAGCAAAAAAATCGATATAAGATGATGTTAATAGAGTAAATTATTATAAGGAAATTGTATACGCATTATACGATTTCCAATGGATAGGGGGCTCTGCCGGGCTTCTCAAGACCACGGACACGGATTAAAGGAATATATTCTCCGCTTAATCTGCAATTTCGTATTTAGAATCTATCTGTTTCAATCTGTGATTGTTTCAATTACTGATTGATTTTAAATCCGATTTATTTAAATATTAAAGTACCAGCAACGGCATCCATAAGATATTAGATATAACAGGAATGTGGATTTATGATGTCACAAACACGTTATTTTCGGGATGTCATTGTGTGATGTTATTAGGGGCGGACTTAGGACATCCCCACCATGCTACATTCTTGTTAAATGAGACTACAATCTTAACATCACATGTCACATATTAACGTGACTTTCACGTGAATGTCATGTTATTTTGCTACCTGGGTAGAGAAGACTATTATAGCCTCGCACTCTTAAATCCCTCGATGCTACGCGGCTCAGGATTTAATACGCACGGCTATAAAAAATTTCTTCTCTACCTTGGTATATAATTACTATTATCTTTGTGCGTATTTAACTAGTGAGAAAGGTAATAACAATTTCACGAAATATGTGTCAATCTGCTTATTTTACATATTGCACGTGTTTTTATAGTTTCTGAGTAAAATTATAAACGTCATAGTTTATATATAATTACAACAATTTTGATTTAAATATAGTATTTAAAATACCGAATACAAAATAGAAGGTATTTTGACAATTTAACAATCAAATATTTGAGAACATAGTTGATGATGATGCAAAAAAAGTGCAGGTATAATTTATTTATCCAAAATATAAATTAATAAAATACGGTTTTTAAAAATAATACTGCCAAAAACTTAAAGCTTGAGCTCTTCTTCCTTCGCGAAAGAGGAAACGTGTGTCTCGGCTATTTTTTACGTCACGTTAGCCATGATATGATACCCAATGGGTATTGTCCATATCGCACGCGTTTTTTTACTAAAAATTGAACAATAAGGTTGGGTTCCAAGATTTGTCCACAAATATTTGTTTTGATTCAGGTTTAGTGCTGCAGAGATTCTTTCGGGGGCGGGGCTAATTTGTATCCGGGGGGCTGAGCCCCTCAGTCTCCCCTAATTGCGCCTATGTGCCACAGGCCATAAAAAGATTTCACAGCGCCTTGAGAAAAAAAATCAAATTTATTTATTTTTCCAACAAAAGATCTTTAAAAAAATATATTTTTTTAAAGTATTTGGGAAAATGCAATTTTACCATTTACAATAAAATACAATATAAGTGGGGTTGTGAGGCATGGTACTGCCTTTCAAATCACTGCGACCAATGAGATCTATTGTGAATCCCCTTTGTAATTTAGTCCACATCAAACTTTAGGCTTCCAAAGAAGCCTAAGAGTTTTTTGGGGGCTACTTTGGATATATCTGCAGGTCTTGGGTATACCTGTTCTAGATATTGTAGCCTTTTGCGAGCAATGGCTTCGCAGAAGCACATAATGTGTTCGGCCGTTTCTGGTGCTTCTGAGCATAGACGGCAAGTGTCGATTTCAGACTTTCCCATTTTTTTAAGATGATATCTTAACGGGCAGTGTCCGGTTAACAGCCCTGTATAGGTCTTTAGGTCCACCTTGCTGAGATCGAGTAATTTTCTTGTTCGTTTAGGTTCATATTTTATGAATATTTTGGCCTGTCTTAAGTTTTGGTCTTTCCAATATCGAGTTTTGATTTTGGTTTCCCATCTCTTAATTGCCTCTACCTGATGGCTTTTGTTAAAGCCACAGAAAGGTTCAGGGCCAATAAATTGAGCGCATGCTCCCTCTCTCGCGAGAGAGTCCGCAGCCTCATTGCCCTCAACACCCTCGTGTCCTGGCACCCACATCAAGGAAACCTTGTTGGTTTCTGCCAGTTGTTTGAGGGTTTCGTAGCATTCCCAGGCAAGCTTTGACCCAAATGTACATAAGTTTAGTGCCTTTAAAGCTGCTTGGCTATCCGAGAATATGCATATTTTTTGCCCTCTTTTGCCCTTATTCAGGGCACAAATTTTTATGGCGTATGTTTCCGCCTGGAAAATGGATGGAGTTTTCCCCATTGGTATGTACTGTGAATAATAAATAATGGAATTCGTAGCATTACATATCTTCACGGCTTGTTTATTTGTAACCTACTGAGCTAATAGACATGACATGTAAGTAATTCGGTTACCCTAATTTTTAATTAAAAGGTAAATATTCAGTAGAAATTAATCTTTTAATCCATTTTACGACTTTTAAAATGAGCGAAGTTCCAGGCGAAAAGGAACGGACATTAATGGGGCCTTCCTTTCTCCTAGGATATCTGATAAATTTTTAATTTGAAACGTTTGTTTCTTACAGTAAAATTTTACCTAAACTGAAATCTCACATTTCCCCAGTTGCCCAGTTGCACTGTTGTAAAATGTCAAAAATTCTAACCTTAATATTCGCGTTAAAAAATGCGGTACAAAGTGACCTAAGAATATAGGGTTACATCACCTCAGAATGATAAATAAAAACAAGCCGTAAAGATTTGTAATGCTACGCATTCCATTTTTTGCAAAACGAAAAATCTTTGAGACAAAAATTTCAAAAAATTTTCTTTTTTTCTAACTCTAAATCGATTTTTTTCTTATTTTTTTTTGCGAAAAATTTTTGAAAAAAAAATTAAATGATAGTTCTTTCATTTTTTAGAAAGGTTAACCCCATAACTTTTTTGTTTTTGGGGGGATTACATTCAAAATTGATTCTTATAATAAAAGTATTTTTTTCTTCTCATAGAACTTGATCTTTCCTGAAAATTTCAAGTAGATCTGATTATTCGTTTTGTATGTCTACAAAAATCGTGACATCGGACAGTCGGACATATTCAAAGTTTCTTATTTTTTTTTCATGAAACACATTTGTATCCAAGAATTATTTGTCTAGGACGTTTTTTTGGCGTTTTTGGGAAAAGTTCAAACGAAACTACCTATTCTAGCGCTACGCGCTGTAAATAGTATAAAAAGGGAAAAAGCGCGGTACCCCAGGCAAAAAGTCCAACCACGCACTTGTTCGCGATTTGGCAAAAACTTTTTATTAAAACTGTTAAAAAGTTGAATAGGTTTCCCCCATGACAAATCATGTGGCAGTCCTTTACGCGAGGAAGGTCACAGTAAGGCTGTCTTCAGGTAGGCTTAAAGCCACTGGCTTTTATTAGCCTAATATGTTTATGATATGAGAACAACAGCTTACCAATGGTTACAGCTTTTAGGAAATACTAGTTTTAAAATCAGAAGTCTGGTAAACAAAAATAAATAGTATATTATAAACAGTAGTCGGCCTAAACTCAGTTATGACTCAACAACGTTGAAAATAAACACAGAAACATAGGCTTACGGAATAATTTTGCCGAATTATGAGGGAAATTTTTATAAAGGTCACTAAATCGAAACATTTGACGACTAATTTGTTACACACAACAATATTGACTATACATATTTATCGATAACTTTTTTTCCCACCTTACTCGTTTGGACTTTTTGAATCATTAAAAAAAATTAAGATAAAAAGAAATAAAATTGTAAATATTTAAAACCTCGCGTCAACGCTAGAGTCGACGCGGCGCCTATGCGACATAAACACTCAGTAATATCGCAAAAAATGTTAATGAATTTAATTTGAAACGTACAACGTGGAAGATGTTTTTTTTAAGTTTAAAGGTAACAAGTTAGCGTTTGCGCAAAGATCATTACACAGTGAGAAGTTTTTTGCGAGTCGAGATAGAAAAACAAACAATATAACTCAGAAATTTGGACTTCGGGGATAGGAATTCCCAGACCACTTCGTTGCGACCCGAATTCCTAGATTACAGGAAGAAAAAATACGGTACAAATACATATTTGTATCGAGCTGGCCAAATTCCAAAGGAAAAGGCCACGATTCTTTGAAGAAGAACGAAAGTGTGAGAGATGAAGGTTAACAATAATGACCATAAATAATGAATGGTTTGCCCAGCCATTAATGGCTAAAAGAATTTTACTAATGAAATGTGATTAACCCTTAACTGCTGTTGTGGGGTCTGAGCGGACCCCAGCGAAGTTAATTTTCCTCACCACATGTAGGTAAGCGACCGATCTGAGTTGAGACTCCCGGTACCTTCAGTATGAGAGTAACATTGAGCGGTGCTTGTATCGCGGTCGCTCTGTTAGTTACGTCAGAAAACAACACTTGGGGTCTGTTCATACCCCACAACGTAATTAACGTAAGTTATATTGAACATATATATTTTTTTAAATTTTAAAATATTGGTCATTTTAGGGGTTTTAAAAATGGTTTCAACGTCTAAAAAGAATGTTAGAGCTACAGATTCAGATTTTGAGACCACAGTAGAACAGTGGTTTCGAGAAACAGACGAAGAAAAAAAACAGCGAAGCTAAAGATCCTGACTTGGATAATAGTGAATTACAAAGTGAATGATACTAAAGACATATAGAGACTACAAAATTATACAGGAATAATTATGTTTTTAAATAGTACAAAAGGGGGTGTACAGCTTAGATAAAAAATGTGTAACTTTTTCATCAAGCAGACAACGCGTAGATGGCCCCTGGCACTTTTTTTTTGAATTTTAAATATTTCGTAATATATTTTGCACTCTCTTTTTGTCATAATTCCCAAATATTATGCTTTGTGACTTACTCAGCAACTGACAAGACCATACTTAGAGCAAAGACTTGCAAATGAAAGGATACCAAGACAGTTAAGATTTACAATAGGAAGGATTTTGAAGAAACCTCTTTCTCATCAAGAACCCAGAGTAGAAAATGTTGGTCGCAAACCATGCTATTTGTGTCCTAAATAAAACACATAAAAAGTAATATAGTTTGTATCATTTGGGAGCAACATATTTGAACAAAGTGCCGTCGCAATGTCTGTCAAGAGTGTATGAAAGATTAAAATTTCTTAAAATTCACTTTTTGTGAAAATTCAGAGTTTTTTTTAATTTTTATGTTTATCTTATTTTTATTTTTTGTTTTATACTTTTTCTTAAGAAAAGTGATAAAAAACTTAAGTTTCTTTACTCAGTTTTTATATTTGACTAAAATACCAAAGCATTTAAATAGTTCGAGTTTTTAGTTAACTCTTTGAATGTTGTTTATTTTTTTTGTTAAAATTTATTTTGTATTTAGCTTTGGTGGTTTTTAAGCTTAAGATACTACAAATAAATAATTTTTTACTCTAATATTGCTTTAATTATCTTTCCATTCAAACTTATATGTGAAAATAAAATGGGGTCCGCTGAAACCCCACAACGTAATGTATGTAGCAAAAATATCACAACAGCAGTTAAGGGTTAAATAAACTTACCTTAACTATTGTTAATTATAATTTAATATAAAGAATTTACAGAAAATTGTCTTTTTTTAAATATGTCAATCACCCCATGAGATATCTTAAAATGTAAATATATTATTTTTTAAGAAAAAGGGAATACTGTGGGAAGAAAGTTGTGGTAAGGTAGGTAAACGGAATATACGAGGGTATCTATAGATAAAATCTTATAAGATTTTATCTAAAACATCCCATTCAAAAAACGTAAAACTATTTTATTAAAATTGCTTGAAAACATGATTAGGCGTCCATAGAAAAGCAGAATTTTTAAATCCCTAACATAATTTTAACGTGCACTCTAGATAAAATGTAAAGGTTTAGTTAAACTACCTGTGTAGCTAATTTTTTATTTTATATTATTTATATAATATGTTTAGTTATTATAAGAACTTAAAAAAAAGAGGCGGTTTATTTTTCAATGGACTGCCGTCTATTTAGATTAGATAAAGAGAGAAGTTCTACAGAAAGAGATAAAAGTATAATTATTATTGTTTTAAAATAAAATTATGCATATTTTGGGTGAAAATAACATTTTAGATTATATTTTAAATTACATTAAGGTAAGATATTTGTTTTTTTTTGGTAAAAAATTATTTTTTTTTTATTTTTACACACGTGCTTTGGTTCAGAGGGTTTTTCGGAAAAGTGTCCGAAGTCATCCACACCGTCCAAAGTCACCCCACGTGACGGTACTATGTCCCTTTAACATGGAACTGATTACTTTTAAAAGTTTAGCTTGTTATTACTAAGACAGAATTATGGCATATCAGCTTGAAAATTATAGAGTACTTAAAGGAGATGTTATAGAATAGAGTGGTATAAACACTGTGCTAGTCATAAAATCCGACTGACTAGAGACTGGCCATTTCTGATAATATCAGATTCCCTGAGTCCAATGGTAACGGCGGTTTTATTCCATCACGTCTGGTTTTTGAGATATTGATTTGGCACTTTGCTTGAAACGACACATTGAAAACTTAATTCAAATGGTGTGAAAATCTGTATTGGGAGATTTTTTGGTGCCAGAAAACTGAAATTGACATTCCTTTTGCGATAAAACCAAGTTTTGATACACTTCTCGTAAAAAACTTTGTAAAAAACGTCAAAAAATCGGCAAAAATGTGTTTTTTTCATTAGAATGGCGTAAATTTTTGCACACTTATTTTTTTTAATTGGAAAATAATTTCTGAAAGTTTCACGACAATCAGAGAAAATACACTGCCCAGTAAAAGAGTTTTCCCATTTTCACCTTCGCGCGTTAAATGGATTTTTTGTTATCAGATTAACTTTCAGCAATCTCAAAAACCCCAATATACAAATATTCACGAAATTTTGAAAACTACCCCCCGCCCCTCAGGGGGTGAAGTTAGAATTTTTTATTATCAGATTCACTTTCAGCAACCTCAAAACCCCAATATAACAATATTCACGAAAACAACCCCCCGTCCGTCAGGGGGTAAAATAAGAAAAAAAATATTACTAGATTCAGATTCGTCGACCCCAAAAACTCCTATATACCAATTTTGACGAAAATGTTAAAAATATTTACCCCTCAACCCTGCGGGGGTGGATTTAGAAATATCAATAGGTATCAATTTTCAAATGATCGTCGTGAGCTAAATTTTATTCAATTCGAATGAAAAAATCCACATTTTTGGCCGAAGAGTATTAAATATTTTTTTATCGCAAAAAGCTTGTCAGATTCGGTTTTCTCGTCCCAAAAACCCCCCAATACAGATTTTCATACCATTTGCAAAGTGCCAAATCGATATCTCAAAAACTAGACGTGATGGAACAAAACCGTCGTTACTATTGGACTCAAAGCACCTGATATTATCAGAAATAGCCAGTCGGATAAAAGAAGTTTCAAATTCGAGCACAGTGAAATAACTTATTTGGTCAAAAAATGTTGATGATGCCCTTTTAACATCGAAGGATTTAATTCTAATATTAAATGTTGTTCTAAATAAAAACATTTTCCCAGAATATAAAAATCAATGGCTTAGTTAATATGAATTCACAGAACCAGCAAAATAAATATTAAAAGTATGTAATTAAAAAATGGCAAACTGCCAGAGGTATTTGCGAACACAAAAATGGTTGGTTTTAATATTTCCTTGTAAACAATGTAGTCCAGACACTGGACATTCTAATATGGGCTGTCCTATACACAGAAAAAAATATTGTCCCAAAACAAGAATGTGTGATTTGGATATAACGAAGAGAATAAATTCTCCTTTAAAGCAAAATTGTGCTTTAAACGAGGGTTTTATTTTTTGGACAATCCTTGTACACCTATCCAATAATCTTTTACAATCCTTGACAATTCCTTATTCCACAATCATCTACAATCCTCCAGAATCCTACACAATCATCTACAATCTTCCACAATCATCTGAAATCTTTCCACAATCTTTAAAAACCTTCATTCAAATTTTATACAATCTTTCACAATCTTTTTGACCATCTTTGACAATCTTTCACAATCCTTTGATCATCACAATCCTTGTACACGGGTACCTTTTCTAGACGGGTGTATTTTAAACTAATCGTAAAAGTTTAAGTCTAGCAATTTTTTTGTTTTCGTTTTTCACGGATTCGTTACTTTTTCTGTTTTTTTTTGCCCATTTCCTTTTGTTTTTTCTTTCTAGCTTTATAGAATTGTCTTTTTTAACGAGGCCATTATCAGATATAAATTTATTCAAAAACATAAAAATTTTATTTCACCTATGACTAAATTTTTACTAGCGTCAAAATTTGACATCTAATGAAAAATGTAAAAGTATATCAAAATTTATTAAAATGCCTATATCTCGGAAACTAATAGTCCTACGATAAAGGTGATGTGTTTTTGTAGGGAATTAAACATTATTTTCATGTAGGTCCTACTATAAATAATAAGTGCGATATCGCTAAAAATTATAGTTTTTTTGTTCATTTTGCCCCCCTTGCCCTACGCTAATGTTAACCATATTTGATATGGCGCAAATAGAAAAGGTTCTGAATCGTTTGGTGAAAGAATTTTTCAAATCGGACGTTCCATTCAAAAGTTATAAGGTTTACAGACAGACATGTCATGTCAATCTAAAAATTTTTGTACAATTTACAAATAGTAATACTGAGGTAGAAAGTTTGATATAAGAAAAATGTTGTTAAATTGTTAACAAATGAATAGTATATGGTATACATTGAAGAAAATGCACGGGAATGGATTTAACTGGTGTTTCACTAGTGGCGATGCTGCAATGGATATGGAAGGCTTTTAGATTTTTTTAAATATTTGTATTTAAAATTAATGGAGAGCCCCTAGCACAAGCTTAAAGCTTATTTGGGGCTCTCCATGAATCAGTTTTATAAGTAAGTAATAAATAAATAAACAGACATTTTTTTAACACCCACTTCTTTCACATTTTCTCGACGTTTCATGACATTCTAAACCAGAAAATGCAAAAAAAAAAAGATTTTTGGGTCGATTTTAATAACGGGTGTTTCCACCCGTAATATATTGTCGACGAAATATAGAATGACTTAAGTCCAAAATGTTGTATTGTAATTTAATTTACAGATCTAATAAACAAGAAACGAGACCCATATAAAAAAATCGATAATTACAATAAATAAAACAATTTTTAAATTTATTGTAATTATCTCCCAGTGTGGTCGAATTAAATTTTATCAAACCCTTAACCGTTGTTTTTAATGACTGTTTCAACCCATCGAGTGGGTTGAAATTAAAATACCACATAATTATAAAAACTGTATATCGAACTTAATATCTAAAAAAACATGACTAGTCATTAATAATCTGATATCAAAACGTCATTGAATCCATAGGTAAGTTAACAAGTGAATTCAATTCAAACGTCAAATCTATCATATGACAGAACGCCGGCGTTAAAATTTTCAAGTAGGCTGGGGGTTTGCTGTTTGGGGTGGCAGATAAGGCATCAGGAAGCGACAGGGTGTGTTGTAGGTAAACGAAAGGTACAAATTCTACGAATCACGGGCGGCGTTGACAAAACAAAGTTGTTACAAACGATGACACGTGAAGTGAAATATAGACCTTCTATTGACCTGTCAAAAATACAAGCTGGGATTATAATCGTACGAAATTGGCCGTTCAAATCTTTTACAACAGTCCCAGAGGTATCAAACCACTTATTTCCTCCCGGCTGATTACATATATTTTACATTAAAATTAAGCTACAGTGGAAACTGCATAACTCGAACCTTCAAGTCGAAGTTTACTGTTGTTCCCCGCACATTTTCTGTTGTAACAATTTATTTTTACCCCTCTAACTCGAAATTCTATAACTCAAAAATCTCCATAATTCAAAAACAGTCACCAGCATATTTTCTATTGTAACAATGTATTTCCACCTCTCTAACTTGAATTTTGTATAACTAGAAAATCTCAAAATCACAGTAACACAGTATTCTCCATAACTCGAATTTTCGGGCAGCATAAAATAAAGTTTTTCGTCACAATATTATCCGCTTTAAAAAATCAAGACGCGACTGGGCCTATTTTTGCGCGCCATCGCTCAGAATCGTCAAATTTCTTTGGCCTTACGCCGTTTACTGTGTGTTTTCTAAGGGAATACCCAAAGCTTTGCGCGATGTTTTTTCTTTAACTCGAAATCTCTTTAACTCGAACTAATTTCGCGGTCCCTGAGTTTCGAAAGGAACCAAATACAGAACCTAGCAACCTGGAAATATATATACAGAGCGGTCCAAAAGTCACCCCCCCCTCTTAACTTTTGAACCAGTTGAGATATCAACTTCAAATTTGGAACTTTTAAATAAGACAATTTAAACTATCTTTTAGCATATATTTAATACTTTCAGCCCTTAAAATGTGGGCATGGGGGCACATTTTTTTAAATGGAAAGGGGGATCGTGAAATATATCATTTTAAAGCTTATAAAATTCTCCATTTAACTCCATATTTTTAAAATAAAAAAATGGGTTTAAAATAGGGTTGAAAATGGGTATTAATGTCAAAATTCCTCTAAAAAAAACAAATAATTTTTTAAAAATGCCTAATTTCATCATAAAAAATTAATTATACTTTTAAACTAATTTTAGTTGACATAAATAAAAATTTATAAAAAAAAAACTTAAAAAATGGAATGTTTTAAACAAAAAATTGAAAAATCAAAACCTTAAAAAACATTTTTAAAAAATTTAAAAATGTTAGTTTAAATAGAGAATTTTATAAGCTCTAAAATGATGTATCACACGAGCCCCCTTTCCATTTAAAAAAATGTGCCCCCATGCCCCCCTGCCCACATTTTAAGAGCTGAAAATATCAAATATATGCTAAAAGATAGTTTAAGTTGTCTTATTTAAAAGTTCCAAATTTGAAGTCGATATCTCAACTCGTTCAAAAGAAGTTAAAAGGGGGGGTTTGGATCTTTAAGAGACAGGCGCAGTGCCTATGGCTCATTTGTCTAAAATATGAATTAGTTTGAATGGATATTTGGGGGAGTGAGTCTCTGCTCACTGATGATGGAGTTGCATCTGTCATGAATTGGCGTTGGGGGCGGGAAAGGGAGGGTTGAGGAGGGATGGAATAGGGGGGTGCGGGGGGAGTGAAACTAGCTCACTGATACTGGGAATAAATCTGTCCTGAATTGGTGGGTACCATTACTTGTTGAGAACGTTTTTGATCTTTTTGTGATGTAGTGGATTTCGTGATCGTAATCGAGAAAACTTGGAAATAGCTTACTTTAAATACGTAACGCAAAACGCCCCCTAAGAACAAGAACAACAATAGGCATATAAAGTGTATGAATTTGGCACAAATTGCGTTATGTATAATAATAATATTTATTGCATTAAAAATTTAAAGTATTACAATTAAAATTTAAAGTATTACAATAAAATTTAAACATAATGCTACAAATATGCTAAAAGCACTAAAATGTGTAAACATTTGAGCGTGCTTAAAAAAATTATAAATAGAAATTAAATAAAGAATATATAAAATAGATTAATAAAACAGTTAAGGTACAAGTATAGTTGATAAAAGAGGTACATATATATATATAAAGAATACATATACATATATACACACACACATACACACACACCTACACACACACATACACATACATATAATACATATAATAGAATAAAATAAGACACATTATAATTTAGGTTACAAGTAAAGTTAATAAAAGGGGTATAAATAAAATATAATAAAATAGAATACATTAAAAGGGGTAAGTATAATCGAACTGTTACATCTATAGGTAAGTATACAGGTAAGCATAAAAATTATTAATAACTAGGTAATTTATTTATTTTTTTCAGGTTATTATATTATTTTTTAGATCTATTTGCTGATGAATTACTGATCTAGGAGTTTCCAAAATATAGTTTTTGCATAATTTTTTGAATGAAACAATAGAATTAGCACTTTTTACACTCATCGGTAGTGAGTTGTATATTTTTGGACCCAGAAATTTACCACTTCTTTGGCCTATCGTTTTCTGGATTCTAGGTATAGGTAGCTTATTTGTTTGCCGCGTATTTGTTGCTTTATAGTTTTTGTTTTTTTCATTTTGCATAAATAGAGCTAGTGACAGATAGAACAATTGCCTGCAGTCCATTTTTCGGGATAATTTAAAAAGTTCATCGGACGGGTATGTAAACTCTTTCTTATAAATAATTTTTAAAATTCTCTTCTGGGTTACCTCCAAATCATCCAGAGCTCCTTTACAAACACCACCCCATCCTAAAATACCATACCTTAAATGGGAGTCCACAAGTGCATTATAAACTATATCTAGCTGTTTAGAGGTTAAAATATTAGATAAAATTTTAAAATAAGGAATAAGAGATCTTATTTTATTGTTTATTTGGTGCACATGTAGGTCCCATCTAAGGTGCTGGTCTATGTTAATTCCCAAAAATTTAATTGATTCTATTGAATTAATTGTAAAGTTATTGTTACTATCATTAAAGCTAAGTGTTTCAAAATTTGGCAAGCTATTTTTGTAGGAGCCAAATGCCATAAATTTAGTTTTATCTATATTTAATGTTAAAATATTTGCATCAAACCAAACCAAAAAATCTGTCTCTACTAATTTTTTAAGTTGAGCCCATGAATTTGCCCTGTATAATACCGTAGTATCATCGGCGAAGCTATTAATTTTTCCCCTACTATTTACCCTAAAAAGATTATTAATATAGAGAATAAACAGGAGTGGCCCTAATATAGTACCTTGCGGCACTCCGTACCCAGGTGATAGTGGATCACTCAAGTCTTGACCTATTTTGACAAATTGGCGCCTATCATATAGATAGCTAGCTATAAGTTTTAATGTGTTTCCTCTAATACCAAGATCCTCCAGAATTCTAATAAGTTTTTTGTGACAAACAGTATCGAAGGCTTTCGCTAGGTCCAGAAATATACATATGATAGGTATAGATTTATCTATAGCCTCATATACTTCTTCAACAAATTTAAAGTATAATCCCTTAATTCAAATGTACTTTAACACATAATATATAAAATTCAGCCGGGAAAAAATAACCTGTTCACCAGCTCTTAGACCATTACAATCGTACGAAAATAGCCTTTCAAATCTTTTACAAGGGATGAGAATGGTACGATTGTATTTCGAGTGGCAGATTTCAAGCCTACTTTCATTTTATGTTTTTATTTATTTAGCCATAAAAATATATGTAATAATAATAAATTTAGTATTTATATTTTATGACGTAGTAGTTGTAAATACAATTTATTATCTATTTGAATGGATAACACAATTATAATAGGATATAGGGCTTTCTGCATGCGCCTTGTGGCCAAAATAGTTCACCTACTTGTTCCTTATTTTTCAGATCATTACACGGAAAAAAAAAATTATAGCTAGGAGCGCTATAACACACATACCAAGCAAATTATAATCGCTTATTATATAAATACAAGGCTTTCTCTTACAATTATGGCAGTCAGTGTAAAAATTTATATGAAATACTTTAATTGTTTAGTGAATAATAAAATATAACAAATAGTATGGCATTTATAGCTTAAATAGATTTAATTATTGTCCGTGCTAATAATTTTTATAATATAATAAAATTTCTGTAAATTTATAATAGTGCCTGTAATAAATATAATCGTGTCTGTAATATATATAATCGTTTCCAATTTATTTTTAACATTATTAGTTATTGTGTCCCTTATAATCTATAGCTTAAATCACTATAATTTGCCACTGTTACCAAATATCTTATAATGTATAGCGCAGAGCCCACTAATTTCTTTCCGTGTACATAAGATTATTACATATATTTTTTACATATCATGTAAAATATCATTTAGAACAATTATAATTATAACTGTACATTATTTACGAAAACTGCTGCCAAAAAAATAATACTTTCCCCTACTTGTATCATATGGTTTGGACATTTGTCAAAAAAAAAAAAATTAAAATTTTCAACTTTTTTTAATTTTTTTTTCTTGAATTGATCCTTATAATAAAAGTAATTTTTCCTGAAAAAAATACGTTAATCGTAATTTTCTTTCAACATTTTCGATTTTTTTAACAGTTTAACCCCCCATAAATTTTTTGTTTTTGGGGGGATTACTTTCAAAAACAATACGGATCTTCCACTCATAGAACTTGATTTTTCCTGAAAATTTCAATACGATTGGATTATTCGTTCTTGAGTTATCGAGTCTACAAAAATTATGATATCGGACAGACGGACGGACGGACATTTGAAAAAAAAAAGTTGCTTATTTTTTCATGAAACAAATTTATATCCAAGATTTTTTTGTCTAGGGCGATTTTTGAAAATTCGAAACTACCGTATAATACGATTCTAGCTCAGGCGCGTATAATAAGTAATGTAAGCTTATTTATACTATTCACAGCCCGAAGCGCTAGAATAGTATTATACGGTAGTTTAGAATTTCCCAAAATCGCCAAAAAACGCCTTAGGCAAAAAATTCTTGGATACAAATGTTTTATGAAAAAATAAGAAACTTTTTAAATGTCCGTATGTCCGTCCGTCTGTCCGTCCGTTGGATGTAACGTTTTTGTAGACAGGATAATTCAAGAACAAAAATGCGATTGACTCGAAATTTCCAGGAAAAATCAAGTTCTATAAGGGGAAGATTCATATTGTTTTTAAAAGTAATCCCCCCAAATAGAAAAAAGTTATAAGGGTTTTAAAATAAATTAAAAATACTATATTTTTTTCAAACATTTGGTTTAGATGTTATAAGGGTTAAATTTGTAAAATAAATTAAAAAAAAAAAAATCCTGAAAAAAAAAAAAATTGAAAACTTTTTTGATAACTTTTTTTAACATCTCGTTTCTTAAAAAAATATTTTTTTTGAAAAAATTTCGACGTTCGAAAAGAATTTAGAAACATACAATATACTGTGAATAGTATGCAATGGAATGCGTAGCATTACATATCTTCACGGTTTGTTTGTTTTTAAGTATTTATATTCTACCAGGCTGGTAGTACCAGCATAATGCACATGTTTTACTCTTATTTTTTGGAATTCGGACCGCACAGGTAAGGGTAAGCTGCGGTAAACTCTATCACGTCCAGACTTCAAAAATACCTATTAAATTTTTTATGTGCTTAAGTATGTTCTGAACCAGTTTTAACAACTCTTTTATTTCGTGTCTTTTGTATTCCAAAAAAGTCCAATTTGTAAAAAAGACATAACAAAAGGTAATTAAAATTAAATAAGTTTTAATACGATTAGGGAACGTTCAAATATTACGCAAATTGTACCAAAATTCATTCACTTCATACCCCGATCCTCGCGTTATTAAAGACTATAGAGATTTCATATTTTGCCTACCACCCTAACACCCCCTCTATTTTGGGAGGTAGCCTAAATATAAAATCACTGCAGCCTTTACACGGAAAGAAGTTAGTGAGCTCTGCGCTATACATTATAAGATATTTGGTAACAGTGGCAAATTATAGTGATATAAGCTATATTTACACGATAACTAACAATGTTAAAAATAAATTGGAAAGGATTATATTTATTACATGCACTATATTAAATTTACAGAAATTTTATTTTATTATATAAGTTATTAGCACGGACAGTAATTAAATCCATTTAAGCTATAAATATCCATTTTGAAATTTGGCACAAAATTTTGTATGCTCAAAAGGAAAAAAATAAGATTTCAAGCCCTTTAAATTTTTACTTATACAAAAATTACGAACAATTTTCAACGATTTTTTAAGATTTATGGGTAATTTTACGAATTTTAGGGGCATAATTAGAACTCTTAGAGAAGTTTGATCCCTCTCATATTTACAGAATTTTCTAGTTTCACCTAAATGAATATTTTAAGATAATAAAAAATATATAAGGTACACCCTAGTGTTATACTAGGTACTCATATGAGTCATATAATATGACATTTTGTTGTATTTTTACTTAAGGAATCTATATTTGCTACAAATCCAAAAAAAATACACATAGCAAAGTTTGGGGCAAAAATGTGTTAAGCCTCACATGTTTTGTCCGTCTAGGCATGCCTCTGGATGTATTAAAAAAAAACAAATAAACATAAACTAATTGCTCTTATTAATACTAGTGCATAAGCAAAACCTCGTTGCTCTAGCTGAAAGGATAGCTGAGTTATTAATAAAAACCTTATTTTTTGTAATTTTAAAGCGTCGTGACTCTCTTATGGTTCGTTTCCGGACGTCCGCGGACCTATGTTCACATGCCCTTTATTTATTGCCAAAACAAGGGCGTAGATCTTTTTCTTCTATGACGGCGCCCAAAAAAATACCCTAAGACAAAAGCTTTGTCCCTGACGGTTTCTACCAAACTTGGCGCCATGCAAGCAAAATTGGCGCCCACGCCTATGGGGGGGTAATTACCCCCCATTACCCCCCCCCCTCATCTACGCCCTTGTGCCAAAAGACTGCAAAAACCGTGTATATCAAAAAACGTTTAGCATTACCCCCGTGTAATTTTAATTAATTAACTAAAATACTGCAATTTAAGGAATTGTCACAAAGGCCGGGAATTCGATTCTGGGAAAGGAGGGTGTTAATTAATTCCTGGCACGTTGAATGTGAACACGTGCATATTAAATTTAAACAACGCGTATTGCATGAAATAAAATTTAATATCAATCTTTGTTTACCGCAATTTTCTTATTTTTACATAAAGGCACCGGTGCATTGCATTAAATATACAGGGTGATCATTTGAAAATGATCCACCCCAAATATCTGGCAAACTAAGGGGACGTTCAAGTATTACGTAACGCTCCTAGGGGGGGGGTCATTTTGGAGTGTTACGCCCATGTTAATGGTATAGGAAAATAGCGTTACAGGGGGGCCCAAAATGATCAAAATTTGCGTTACGTAATACTTGAACGTTCCCTAAGCAAAATGTGAAAACTCTAGAAGATTGTCAATTTGTTTTTTTGAGAGGGAAATATAAGAAAGACCTTAAAAAATGCTATGGAGTAGTATATTCTATAACTAGTATGGAATAGAGAATATTCCGCGCGAGCGGCAAGTTTGTCATACGAGCTGGTAGGCGAGTATGACGGTCCCGCGAGCGCGGAATGACTATTCCATACGTGTTGTAGACTATACTTTTTCTTCGACTGCAAATATGAAACACTGTATGGCTTTAAACTGCGGACACGGTTAAAACCCATGTTTTTTGTGACTCGACATTGTAAATGCAACAAAACACATATTTTTAAATAAAGAAATTAATGTTATTTAATAATTTTATCAAATCAGTACTTAAAAAAGATTTTTATTTAATTTTAGCACATAATTAAAAATTATAATGCAAAAATTGAAGGTTATGTAAGATTGTTGTGAAAGATATCAGGTTTAAATATTTAACAATAGATGGAGCAGTTTTAATTTTTTCAACTAAATTAATAAAAAACTGGTCAAATATTAAGAAAAACTAATAAACTTTATGTAATTTTAAGGCAAAACTTTAAATTGCATTAAATTATTCAATATGGTGGTAAAATATATAAATTTTTATGCTAATTTTGCTACAGTTTTCTTTACTTTTATAAACAAGAGATGGCACTACATGTGCTCATTCTAACACTTGATACGGAATATTCATACCGTATCTAGAGCTAGAATGGATTTATTCTGTCTTTGAAAAGTGTGTGTATTTGCTTACATTCTAAAGCAGTCGTAGAAAAACGTTTATTATACGTATATGTTCACAAAGAAACCCACCCAGACTGTCCAATTTACGTATTTTTTTTTTTTTCGGATAAAATTAGTAGTAGGTATTTTACTGATTTACTGTAATATTTTACTGTAGCTCTAGGCGCAAATTCGAGGTTCTTATGTGTCTTAAGGGGTTTTTCTGACGTTTGAGGCAAAAAAATGACGATTTTTGGATTTTTTTTTCAGACGACCTGTATTATTTTTATGTACAAAACTTTTTACAAAGTATTAGGCAACTCTTAAAGTTTTTTTTGCCGTCATAAATAAATATTTAGCACGCGCTGAAGTTGACACCTCAAAAATAACATGGCAAACGGTTCGAGCGATAGCTCCGCCCCCATTGGTCCGAAACACCAAAATCAAAAACAGCCTTGTTAAAAATTACGTCCTTTACTTCGCTAGTGTCGACATAAGTCAAAATTCCAAAAAACTAAAATTCCACGCGTATTTTAGTCAAAAAAAAAAACAAAAAAATGTCATTTTTCCGGCCAAAAACGGGTAAAAAAGGGGGAATAAAAAATAACTTAGAAGTGTTTGAAAAAAAATGTACACTAGCGAACTCGCCAACATGATTTTCGACAAATTAACAAAAGATTTAAGTCAATATGTTAAATAGCTTTTTTTAATTGCTGGAACCGTTTTGAAAAATGGCATTTTGAGAAAAACGCATTTAAAGTTTTTTTATATTTTAAAGTATACATAAAAAGCAACAATAAAATTTTAATTCTGCACAGCGATTCTACAATAAAAACTAAGCAAAAAAGTATTCTTTACCAAAACAACTAAATTTAATATTAAAGCAGTAATAGCCTTTTAAAAAGTAAATTTTTTTGTGGCAAAAAATGTAACTTCCTCTCAATTGCATTTTTTGAAAGCGGTTGCTCCTACAGTGTTACACTATACAGAGCGGTCCAAAAGTCACCCCCCCCCCCCTCTTAACTTTTGAACGAGTTTAAATATCGACTGCAAATTTAGAACTCTTAAATAAGGCAACTTAAACTATCTTTAAGCATATATTTGATACTTTTAGCTCTTAAAATGTGGGCAGGGGGGCATGGGCCGACATTTATTAAATGGAAAGGTGGGTCGTGTGATACATCATTTTAAAGCTTATAAAATTCTCCATTTAACTGTATATTTTTTATTTTTTTAACATTTTTTTTGGGTTTAAAATAGGGTTGAAAATGGGTATTTTTGTCAAAATTTCTCTAAAAAATCCAAACAATTTTTTAAAAATGCCTAATTTCATAATGAAAAAAAGTAAATTATACTTTTCAACTAATTTTAGTTGACATAAATAAAAATTAACAAAAAAAAAACTTAAAAATTTATTTTTTTAGCACAAAAAACTGACAAATCAAAACCTTAAATAACATGTTTAAAAAATTTAAAAATGTATGGTTATATAGAGAATTTTAAAGGCTTTAAAATGATGTATCACACGACCCCCTTTCCATTTAAAAAAATTTCCCCCCATGACCCCCTGCCCACATTTTAAGAGATAAAAGTATCAAATATATGCTTAAAGATAGTTTAAGTTGTCTTATTTAAGAGTTCTAAATTTGAAATCGATATCTCAACTCGTTCAAAAGTTAAGAGGGGGGGTGACTTTTGGACCGCACTGTATGACATTATGTATGTATTTTTGCTCAAGGAATCTATATTTTTTACAAAAAATTAAAAGAAAAAATAAACATAAAAAAATTTGGGGCAAAAAACTGATAAGCTCCCCCCCCCGTTTTGCACGCCCCTGTTTAAAATAAGTACATAAACTTAACATACGAAGATGGTCCTTATTAAGATTAGTTCACACGCAAAAACTCGATGCTGTATTTCAAAGGGTTCCTGAGTTATTAAATAAAAACCGAATTTTTTAGCCACTTTCGTATCTCCCTTACGACGTATTTTAAGTCATATGTTTATAGGAACTTTTTGTCATATTTTATGATGTAGAATCACCCCTTAAAATTTTATAATTTTATTCTTTTTTATGTATATTTATGTATAACTTTTTAAACGAGACAATTTTTTTTTAATATTTTAGTAGCGTATTATACACATTAAGAACTATAAAAAAGCAAAAAAAAATCCTATTTTTTGAAATCAAAAATCAGAACAACCCCTTAAAATATTTGATGAAATCTCTTTCCCCCGGTATGTAGTTATAATAGATTCCTCTCCTACTAATCCCAGCTGAAACGCGATAAAATATTTTTATTAAAAATCCTATATATACATTCTTTTTATCTGTTTAAATAGATAAATAATAAACATTTGCAATCGTTTTACTAATATTTATAAACGAAGAATTTCGCGAATACAATTTTCTGGGAATTTTCGCCTCACAGCTGGAACTTAATTATTACACGAGATAAACAACAGATTTCAAACAAACAATTTATTATGAAGAAAATAGTTAAATATAAAAAATACTGCTGGAATTAAAACAATATTTTCTCATATATTGTGGAGCATGTCCGCAAATCGGGTTAAATCCATATACACCGTATTGGAGTAAACCGTGAAAATGTTGTCACGTTAACACGCTTTGCTTGATTTGGCAAATTTCAGGACCAACGAACTAACAACTCTTCTCTCTAGAATACGCATACCGTTAATATAAAGTATCGCCAACATCTCGGTTTGTTTGTAAACAAATAGTAGGTATATTCAGGCCTGAACAATAACAATTACCAGTAACTTTTATTGTTGTCTCTGTTACACGGAAAGAAATTAGTGGGCTCTGCGCTATACATTATAAGATATTTGGTAACAGTGGCAAATTATAGTGATTTAAGCTATAGATTATAAGGGACACAATAACTAATAATGTTAAAAATAAATTGGAAACGATTATATATATTACAGACACGATTATATTTATTACAGGCACTATTATAAATTTACAGAAATTTTATTATATTATAAAAATTATTAGCACGGACAATAATTAAATCTATTTAAGCTATAAATGCCATACTATTTGTTATATTTTATTATTCACTAAACAATTAAAGTATTTCATATAAATTTTTACACTGACTGCCATAATTGTAAGAGAAAGCCTTGTATTTATATAATAAGCGATTATAATTTGCTTGGTATGTGTGTTATAGCGCTCCTAGCTATAATTTTTTTTTCCGTGTAGAACAAAGCTGTGCGAGGAAGACAGACAAATGTATATGTTGGCTACGTTTTTGTCAGTTTTTACAAATGAAATTCCTATTCTAGAGAGAAGAGTTATTAGTTCGTTGTTCAAGACCCTATTTATATATGATTTAACAAAGATAGCTTGATTCTGAGTTCACACATGGATTTAACTCATACACTAAATATAAAAATCGCCATAAAAGAAGAATGTGCTAAAAGTGGGTTTGGGAACGTTCAAGTATTACGTAACGCAAAATTGGGACATTTATAATAGATAGATAGATAGATAGATATATTTCATCTTTAAGCCAATTTACATTAGATAGACAGGTATACAGTAATAATATAATAATTTATAAATAACAATAAATTAAAGAAAAGTCCAAACGAAAAGTACACATTTAAAATATACATTAAAAACTATAAATAAATAAATTATAAAAAGTCTATAAAAACACAGCTAAATTTAACGCGTTGGTAAATTCGGTGATCGTATAAAAAGCATTAGCGCAAAGAAACTTTCTTAACTTCCTTTTAAAAACATTTAAGGACGTTTCATTTTTTAGAACTGAAGGTAACATATTAAAATAATGACAACCAGCGTATATGGGTGACTTCTTATAAAGTACCCGTTGAAATGTATTGAGTCTAAAGTTATTTTTTACTCGTGTATCATAATTATGAATATCGAGGTTTCTTGAGAATTTCTGTCTGTTGGTAAATATATAAATTAAAAGTTTAAAAATAAATATACACGTAAATGTTAAAATTTTTTTGTTTTTAAAAGTATTTTTGCAAGACTCCCTATAATCTAGGTTAAACATGAGTCGAACAATTCTCTTCTGGCTGCAAAATATTCTGTCAGCTTCAGCAGCCAATCCGTAGACAATGATATTGTAACTGATTGCTGAATATACCAGTGCGTAATAGGCAGATATGAGTCCTGGTTCATCCAAACAGTTTTTTAATGTCTTGAGTGCAAAATATTGCTTGTTAAGCGATTGTATCTATACATTTAGTGTTTCATCAATAACTGTTCCTAGAAATTTAGTGTTTAGGGCGGTTTGGATTTGATTATTGTTAATAATAAAATACGAATCTAGATCAACATTTCTTGGCCTGAATTGAGTATGAAATTCTATGGAAACTGTTTTGCTATAATTTATTATAAGCATATTTTTCCGACACCACTCGTCAAATAGCTTTAAAACTATATTTACTTTTGAAATTAAATCGTTAAAATTTGCGCTTGATATAATCATACCTGTATCATCCGCAAACATGTATATGATTGCATAAATAATATGCTGAGGAAGATCGTTAATAAATAGCAGAAAAATTAGAGGACCAAGGATACTGCCCCAGTAAAGTAAATTCTCCCGACATTAAATTACCGATCCTAACTCTAAATTTACGATATTTTAGAAATGAGTATATCCATTTTGCTATTTTATTGCGTATTCCTAGTTCAAAAATTTTTTTATAGACAAATTTTGGCTTTAAAGTGTCAAAAGCTCGCGTTAGGTCAAAAAACAGTACAATTACAAATTCATTTTCATCCAGTTTATCGTGAATTAATTGTGTAAACTTTAGAGTGGCGGTTTCAGTGGAACGACCCGTTCTAAATCCAAATTGATTTTCAGCAAAGAGACTGTTTTCGTTTAAAAATGAAATTAGTCTGTTAGCTACAGCTTTTTCGTTTTAATATTATTATAATAAAATATTTTTCCCCTTTAGACTCATTTACCCCCACCCTGATGTACTTCTCTATTGTTTACTTCAAAGTTTATTTCATGTTGATCGTCCATAGTATTTTTAGGCGCTGGTGGAATTAAAGTAGTAAAATAAAGTGCCGCAGGTGAAATTTTGCTACGTTTTGATAAAATTTGATGCTTAAGGAAAAGATTTAATACGTTTGCTACCAGGGGTATATTTGAATTTTGACCCCACACACACAGCATAAGTTTTAGGGGATGCTTAATTAAGTAGAATAGTACCAGGTTAAACCTACATGGTAAAGGCACGTGTTTAATGGCTTACTAACGGTATCAGCCATGCACAGACCACGCGTCCCTTATATGACCCGCATCTTCCTACAAAGCACGTTAAAACCACCCTTTTAGATTGTGCTTTTTAAGCGGCCATTTAATACAGCAAGATCGTCGACTCCTATATGAGACATCGGTCTATTTGAAAAATTATCGTGGCTCATATGAGTCGCTTGGTAGCGAACGTGTTAAACAACGTCATTCGTTCGATGTCGACCAATGAACCTGGCCAGTCCAACACTGTCTATAATAAATCTCATTTATTAATCACGTACGTACGACAATGAGTAAAATATTAATAATGGGAAATAGATAAAGAATTTCCACAGCGGATGTATGTACGATACTTGTCTTATTAATTTTACACAGTAAAAGGGCCTAACGACAAGTTAGAGTAATAATTTTTTTTACAGTTGCTTTTCATCCGTGAAACGAGTAATATGTACTTTAGGCAGGAATTAGTAATACGTTAAGCGCGTTTAATTTTCTAGCATCAAGTCTTTTAATATTAGTTATTTATTTATTTATTTGCTATCTTAGATATGCCCCAGAATCGATTTTATATATTTTATAGTGATTGTATGGAAGATGTACAGTAAAATGACGAACATGTGATTATATTGGAGTAAGAAGGGAATTTTATGTTTTTTAATCATTTATAATGCTGATAAATTTTGATTTGGAAGCAACTAATACGTGAAGAAGTTTTTATACGTACAAAATTTTTTATATACTAGCGCATGCGCAAATATAATTACAAATTAGAAAAAAATGCCTTGGCAACAGCTAACACAACCAACAGTAAACACGAAAAGGAAAGAAGGAAAAGAAAAAGAAAAGGTCTTACAGAAGACTGGAAATTTTATATAATTAAAACAGGAGTGGGCATGGTAAAAAGCCAGACAAGAACCACTCTTGGTGAATTGAGTAACTAAGAGGGATCTGGCTAATTATCTCACTGAGAAAAGGCCAAAATAAAGGAAGAAGAATTTTTTTTAGTTTACACAAACAAAATCTTTTGTTTTGTTTGTGGTTTTTTCGCATTAACTTCAGTTTATTAACCCTTAGCTACAGACACGGCGTAGATTTTACGCCTGGATAGGAAGCAATTTGTGGTTTCCACCCACACCAACTAACTGCGGCTTTCCGCGTCTCATCTCTCTTCGGAAATTCAGTTTAAACCCTAAATCCAGCCGAAGAAGTTGGCATGTTGCACAGTGATTTTTCACATGTTCACTAGTCGGCGTAAAAAATACGCCATGTCTGTAAGTACGAAATAATAAAAACAATTGCACTTTTTTTTTATTTTATGTTGTTTATTTATGATTAAGTTTTTAATTGTATCTCATATAAGTCCAAACCAAGTCAAAATTAACAAAAAATAATAATATGTTCTGTTGCATTTATAGTTAAATATTTTAAGCTATAAAGAACAGGGCCGTAGCTATGGGGGGATGATGGGGGGGGGGAGCCTCCTCCTCCACCTATCTTGAAATCTAAAAAGTTGCATATTTCACGAAAGGGTAGGACCTTTTTTTTTAGACATTAATTTTTTTTATCGAAGAAAAAAGTTGCATATTTTATTGATTCAAATAACAAAGTCAAAGGGGGGGGGGAGCCTCCTCCTCCACCTATCTTGAAATCTAAAAAGTTGCATAATTCACTAAAGGGTGGGACTTTTTTTTAGTTATTAACTTTTTTGTCGTAGAAAAAAGTTGTATTTTTAAGCTTAAAAAAGTTGACATTTTTGACTCCCCCCCCACGAAATCTTCTTCGCTACGGCCCTGATAAAGAACACGTTTAACGATAAATAAGTCAAAATTAAAAAAATAAATAAAACTTTTAAATTGCTTAAAGGGAGGGTTAATTTTTACGCCATGTCTGTAGTAACGTTCTATAAATAAAGTGCCTGTGGTAAAGGGTTAAGGAATGATTAATTTAGAACAAAAACCGAAATTTTCTCGAAATGCCGAGTTTCTTGAATATTTCATAATAACCTAGCAAAACAAAATTAAAAAAAGACTTTCAATTTGTAAAACATAAATGAGGAGCCTATTTTCAAAATCCAAGAAGTCCATTTCTTAATATTTTGGACTTTTGTTTTGAAAATAAAATACAATTAAATTGAATAGGCTCATTTTCAAAATAAGTCCATTTCCTAACCATATGGACTTGTTGGGTTTCAAAAATGATCTCTTACCCCACCCCAACTTTTACCAATAACAATCCAAGCCGAAAATTTTTGACAAAAAACATTTTATATTTGTATTTTAAACCCTTCTCGTGATTACAAATTTTACGCATAGGCTTTCCAACAGATTTTTTCACGGAAATATTTTTGCATTTAAAACTTAAAAAAAGAATAAAAATTTCAAATCTTTTACCTAAGAAAAAAATAAGACTTAACGGTATCTACGAAATCTTAGGATTTCTAAAAAGTCTTTGAGGAGTTACAGGAAGTCGTAGAAAGTCTAGGAAGTATATAAGACATCTCAGGAAGTCTAGGAAGTCTTTGCGAAGTCCTGGAAAAATCTTAAGGAAGTCCTGGAAAGCTTACGAAAGACTTCCGATTTGGAAGGAGACAACGCATCCTAATGCGGAACTTTTTTGATAAACTATAGGTCCCTTTTCATATATAATGTCGCAAATAGTCTATTTTCCTGAATTTCAAAGCTTAAAAATCCTTTACGGAGAAGCTGTAGGTTTAATAATACACATTATTTATCAAGTAACTTCCTAGAAAGAATCTATAAAATTGTCAGTAAAATGAATTTCTACGGAAACAATGTTTTGATCCAATTTTCAGCTCATTTATACAATGTTTTTCGTTTATTTATAGAATAAATAAAAAAAGTGTTTTCTTTGATTGAATTATTTTAAAGAAACGTACTAACAACAGAAAATAATACAGAAAGAGACGAGAAGTAAAACTTTTCGTTGGAATATAAAGTGACAACTCAAAATTCACATTTTTTGAGTTAATACCATGAATTAGTAAAACAACCCTACATGAATCATCAAAACTGTGTTCACTTAGCTTAGGAGAGACTCGGCTGTATATCGCGCTTCTGTCGATTTTAAAGTTTCAAAACTGAACATAACTAGGCAATCTCAGTTCGCGATCTTCATCCAATGAAGACGGCAGCTTAACGTTTAGTTAAGTAATTTAGTTTTTAAGTGAGTGTTTGTTGCGACTATCACATTACTCTCACAGTGCTTTCACATTTTGATCACAGACTACTGCGTAATATTAGTACATAATGCTAATAAAATTTAATTTGAAGAAATGAACATGGTATAATATGCATACAAAAGCATAGAGTAAAAAAACCTTAAATTGGTAACATAAACACTGAATAATATCGCAAAAAATGTTGATGAATTTAATTTGAAACGTACAACGCGGAATATAAGTTTTTGTTAATTTTAAAGATAACAAGTTAGCGTTTGCATAGTGAGAAGTTTTTTGCGAGTCAAGATAGAAAAACAAACAATATAACCTAGAAATTTGGACTTCGGGGATGAGAATTTCCAGACCACTTCATTGTGACCAGAATTTGTATGGAGTTGGCCAAATTCCGAAGAAAAAGGCCACGATTCTTTGAAGAAGAAGAACTATGCAACCTATATAGGATGCATAGTCGAAAATTCAATAACGCATTATTCTGAGTTGTGCCCGAGGTTGTGCCGTGTTTGCAGATTTAAATAATAAGACTTCTTAAAAAAAGACGTTAAAAATGACACAACTCAAAATAATTCAGTTATTTATACGATTAAAAAAGTCCACACTCAAAATAATTTTTGGACTTTTTTGACATACGAATAAAAATCATCAAAACCGCCGTAACTCAAAGGGGGTGTTTTTAAAGGTTGTTAAGTGGATTAAACCAAAAATTCGAGTAGTTTTGTGACATCCGCACTGTTATGTATTTGTTTCATCTATTGGATTGATTTAAAAATCTGTAGCCATACACGAACTAGTTTTTTGCGATTTCTGAAAATCTAAGTTTTTCGAGATGTGTCACTTTTGAAGCAAGGGTGCGATATAACAGAAATTGTCGCTTTTTTATACAATGAAATAAAAACTTATTATTGCATTGTTTCAGTAAAAACTATTTTCCCACAGTCCAAAAACGTACTTTTTATTGCCTACATTATGTAGGCTACATATTTATTTTGAATAAGATAGTTAAAAAGATTATGTGTACCTGTTTCATTCATAAATGTTTTACACTATCAACATTATTTTGCATAAAACTAACATTATCATAAATCCACACTGTGGGCTCCACAGTTACTTCAACAGATAATAAACATTTAATGTGTACTTCTTTCAAAAAGGGCATAGTCGGTCGTAATGCTGTTATAGGGTAAATTTCTATATACACTTTAAAGGGAAGAATTTAAAACAGGCTCTTAAATAAAAAGAAAAACTCAAATAAAAAGCTTATTAATAAGAAAAATCCAAAAAAGCACTCAGCGTCGCGTCGTGCTCATGTCATATGACAATGTGATAGAAAGAATTGAAAATAAAGGAACGTTCCATAGTAATACTATTTTTCGTACTTAAGTATACTTCTCCTGCAGGCCAGTAGTCGGCGTAAACTCAGTTACGACTCATCAATGTTGAAAATAAACACAGAAACATGGGCTTTTTATAAAGGTCACTAAATCGAAACATTTGACGACTAATTTGTTACACACAACAATATTGACTATACATATTAACTATACATATTTATATATCGGTGTTTTTCAAAAAAAAAAACCGACATTCGATTTGTATCTTTTAAGAATACGAAAGTTTTTAATTTTTATTTATCGATAACTTTTTTTCCCACCTTACTCGTTTAAATGGAATCATTAAAAAAAATCAAGATAAAAAGAAATAAAAATGTATATTTAAAACCTCGCGTCAACGCTAGAGTCGACGCGGCGCCTATGCGAGTACTGGAAATTCGCCGAGTACTGGTGGTAACCAACAAGATCTTTCTCTGGCCTTAGTCCACACCGCTCTGTCCATAAGTGTCTGTGGGCATATAAAAACTACTAAGGTTACCTCTTCTTTTTTTAGCCCATTCTACCTTGTTAACAGACAATAAAAATGCAACAAGACAAAAAACAACGCGATCCCATTTCCAGTTTATGCGGACATCTAAATTTTACATCTAGGGTTGATCATAGGCGTTCAAAAGTGTTTTTCAAAGGATTTTTTTTGTCAAAATTACAATGCCATAAAAAGTTGTGATACTGGATTTTTTTGGAATTTTAGACGTTTTTTAAAACGTTCATGGCGTTATGAATTAAATTATGTATCAATTTAACGAATATACTGGGTGATTCAGAAATAAGGAACAAAAGTTCCCATGAAGTTGGTCCGTAAATCAGCCCTAAGGGAGCTACGACCCTCCTAAGGGTACATCTGAAAAGTAGTTTTTATTTAATATCTCTGGAACCCTGTGAACTACAGTAACAATTTTTGCTCATGCCCTAACATTGATAAGTCTGTCCTTTTATGACATTATGAAGTTTTTTTCATATTTTTTGACTTTTTAGAATCACCCTTTAAACTTTTGTACCTTATTTTTGTATCACCCTGTATAGTGGGAATCTTTACAGCTTACGAGCTACCCAGAAATTACCCTAGATTAAAAATTGCTATATACAAATCCCTAAAACATGGCTCACGTAATTTGTGCACCACCCTTAGGGAACGTTCAAGTATTACGTAACGCTCCTAATGGGGGGGGTCATTTTAGAGTTATGCCCATGTTAATGGTATAGGAAAATAGCGTTACAGGGGGTGGGGGTCCAAAATGATCAAAATTTGCGTTACGTAATACTTGAACGTTCCCTTACTCAGTTACTTGGGAGCCCATAAATTGTCAAACGTACCCAGGACCCACAACTGGCTCTTGGCGAGCCTGACCCTAAAAGTGAATAAAGACAGAGGATATTTTAAGCAATTTTTAATGACAGACACTGGGGGTCCTCAGATCTACAGAAAGAAGAACTTAAAAAAGTACCTCAATTGGGAGGAACATGAGTTTTACTGAAAAAAACTAGTGCACTTCAAACAGCAGTAGTAGTTGAGCCGTGTACACTCTGCTATTGCAATGAAAAGATGGCGGGTTCGATACCCGGCCAGGGAAGAACTTTAAAAAAAAAAAAAACACCGTAAGCAAGTGTTTCGGAGGGCATGTTAAGCTGTCGGCTCCCCTGGGTTAGTGGGAATCGCTACTACCTACCTAAAACAGGGTTAAAGATGCAACATGCGTAAAATTTATCTTATATGAATAAAGCCCTTATTATTTTACATCCAATGTTTTCTTTAACTTGACAGAATGAGATTTTGAAATGTGAATGAAACGCGTGTGTGGTTCGGCATTGGCCCACCTACGCCCCTGCTTCGGCGAATGCACCTACAAACAAAAGAATGTCTGTAGACCATTCGATACTATCTTGTTCTGACAAGTCCTAACTGGTCCATTCTTAAATATTTTCGGTTCGGTATCGAGAAAGTGACAAAACAAAGATTTGATTTAAGGGGTCTTTCTACCTTCAAATTTTAAATATATCTTTTTTTAAACATTTTTCTATATATAAAAAGAAAAAGATATTGTGAAATTTTGTAGGTAGGTATGTTTATTTATATTCAATACAACAAAAAAAAATTGATTTTTAAAGTGCCATTTTAGGCCATAAAAATGTTTTGAAAAAAAAATCAAAAAACGATGGTCGCCTTGATTCCGGCAGTTTGGATTGAGTGAATAAAAAAACGGGATATTAATCAGTATTGAAGTCGCTATAGCCCGAACTAGAAGAAAAATTTTTGGCCAAAAAAATTTCTTCTACTTCGGGCTATAGCGACTTCAATACTGAATACTATCCAGGTTGCCTAGACCCTGTATCATAGGGTTGCCAACTCTGAATCATAAAAATAAATGGAATAATATCTCTAAAAGAAATAAAGGACATATTATATCTCTATCTTTGCTTTTTTTTATTTTTTTATATCAATACAGGGTTATTCAGAATTAGGTTCATTGAAAAAATACAGGAACTCCTAAAGGTTCCAGAAATCGATTTTAAGAATAAAAAAGAATTAAAAAGAAACAAACAATTTATTAAAAAAAAATTATCCGACCTACTCATGAGGTTCTGGTGTTACCTTGCTTTTTTATCTCGCTTTCCAGGTTTGTACTTTTTTTGATTTTATATGCTGGTATTATTTATTATTATTATAAAATAGTTTTGAGTGGCCTGTTTTTAATACCAAGATTCAATTAAATAAATTAAAATTTATGAATATAAGTGATTTAAAGCTTTTAAGATGAAAAGTGCATAAAATATAATATATTATCTGAAATTAATTAGGGTTTATACCTAGGATGTTTTGGTAATAAAATAAGCATTTATATTGCTTATCAATAAAAATAAATCAACTTAAGGTAAGCTTCACAAATTAAAAACACATTTTGCTAAAATATTACATCTATTAAGATGTCAGTAATTGTCAGTTTCTTGTTTCCATAGTAACCAAGTGATAATTGCATTGTGCAAAAATTATCTGATTCATTTTGATCTGATTGGTCAAGAAACTAAAAATGCAAGGTTTTGATTTGCCTATATCTTGTTTGTGAAATAGTCATTAATAAATCGCACCCTTGCTTCAAAAGTGACACAACTCAAAAATTTATTTTTTCGAGTTATTTCACTTTTGAAGTAAGGGTGCGAAATGTCTCACATTTTTTAAGACTAAATAATAAATTTAAAGGACTTTTAGCGTCCTCTAAGGGTTTTATAAAGGACAAAGGACAAAAGTAGAAAATAAAGGACTGTTATTTGAAATAAATGACAGTTGGCAACCCTAACGGTATGTATTATGATGAAGCTTTGCTCAAAGAAGTATTGAAATCATGCAATTTCAATTATAGATTGATTGATTGGCTGAAAATTTTTCTTTTGATAAAACTTCAATTTAGTTCTCCTCGCAATTTTAATTACAATAGCATTATTATGAAATTACCGGACTCATCTATATTTATAAATAGCATGTTTCGGGGAATTAAGAGAATAGATAATCAAGTAGGTATGCATTCATAAACACCAGATAAATTTAACAAAATATGTGCAAATAATATATTTTTATAGAAACTTGAGGGTTATGGGGCAACTGATAAACACGTTCGCTGCCGACAACCCGCCCGGCGGGTCCATTCCCTACTCATAAGCAATGCTGAAAGCCTGCTTGGCGGTCTTACTGTAGACTTGAATAACATTGCAAAAAAGTAGTGCGGCTCCTGGGATGAGCGTCTATTTATATAGGCTTAAAATACATAAAAATAAAGGGAGCGGATCTTTGGTTTGGAAAGAAAGACGTAGGGTAGAAATTTTTAATTCTAAACAAAATTATAAAAATATTAATTTATTATTCCATAAATCTATTTTCTAATCATCGTACAGAGTGATATTGGTAGACTGAACGTTTCGGGCTACTGGCCCTCTTCAGTACCAAGAGTGGACTCTGCACGCTAATTAAGAAAACCTTTCAAGACTTTATTCGCTAAAGGAATATAGTCATTAGACTGATGTAGACTTGTGCGCCATCTATTGATAGATATAGACAACTACTCATACCTACCATTCAAAGTCTCCAGACTTTCAATATATATTTAAAAAAAAAACAAATTCATCTAAAAATTCATAAAGTTATTCTAATTGTTTATAAGCGCAAAAATTCGACAAATGTTTAAACAAGTGCCTAGGCTCTCCTAATTAACGGATTTTAATTTTTCAAAAAGCATTCGAAAGTTTGAGCTTTCTTCTATACGTGATTAAATTTTCAAGTATCTAAGGGCTTTATGTTCACTTTTGCATAATTTAGAAAATTTACATTTTTTTAAATCTGAATTGCAAAATTATTGTGCAAAAACTATTAGACCGATTTTGCTGAAATTTGGTGTGATGATTAAGCACACCATAAAGTTTTATTGGGCAAATTTTGGAGGTACTACTTATACTTTAGGTATCCGGAAAAAAAATCCCAAAAATCGATTTTTTTACCCCTTTTTTGTAATTTTTATTATTTTTGCAATAATAATTATTTTTTCGAATTGCAACCAATTTTATCATATATAAAATTTAAATAAAAAACTTTTTTTCGTCTTCAATATTTGTCTGAAATGAACAGTTCCAGAGATTTATGCACGAAAAGGAGAAAAAAATGAAAATTTTCTCGATTTTGCAACATTTTGTTAAATAAAAAGTGAAGCCGACGGTTTATTTTATGCGCTTAGTAAAATTATCATTTCTAGTGATATTCTGGACCCATTCATCCAAAAATATTGAATCATATCCGATTTACTCATCCTAAAACAGATACGGCCTGGTCTATTAGACTAATATAATTTTAATTTTGTGATTTATATAACTAATATAATATTAATTTTGTAAATCATCTTTATTAGTTAAGGACTGACGTAGACAGACTTAGTACGGTGTATTAAGGATTATTGGAGGAGTATAAGAAATCTTATAAAATACCAAAAAGTAGAAGTTAATTGACATGCTATCTATTAAGGGGTACTTGTAGGAGAGGGGGGGGGGAGGTAAAATAATAATTAAAAAAAAAGAAAAAAAAATCATGTAACCTAGCCTTTTGATGGGTAGTGATTTTTTTTTCTTTTTTATTGGTTTTTTTTAGTTGATAGTTCGCGATGTGTTAAATGTATTCATTTGTTATATGATAATTTGTTGGTATTTAGCTTTTGCTATTTTATTGATTATATTTTATGTAAAGGCGCCTTCAGCATTTGTCTTTCATATAAATATAGTTAACTATAGTCAACCAAGAATACATATAGGTGTTCTTGTGATAAGAAAGAGAAATAAAAAACATATAGTTAATTTGAAATATGTCTACGTGTACGGTTCTATAGTTTTGTTTATTGTTCGTAATTGTTTATTTAAATAATATTTATGTTAAATGTAGTGTTTTAAGTATGCTAAGGTAAATGTTTTTCGTATTATCTAGGCATAAGATAAAAAAAAATTTATTTTTTTTAAGTTATATACCTTTTTTTGTGTTATTACATAAGGTCTTTTTCTCTCTTTTAGCTTGATAAAGTCTTGATTAAAGACGAAACGTCGCTAGTGCATAAAACTTTTTATTTAAAGTCCTAGTCCCGTTATTTGTTTATTAATTGTATAATCGAAGGACACTAATATAATTTGATAGTTTATTAGTTACTTCGAGAGGTAATTAATTAAATTAAAAGTCCTTGAATATAGATAAGTACCTCTCGAAGTACCAGTTCTCTATGGATCCCAACCCTCCTCATCCCCCTCCCACTTCTTCCCCCGCCCCCAACGCCAATTCATGACAAATGCAACTCCAGCATCAGTGAGCAAAGACTCACTCCCCCAATTATCCATTCAAACTAATTCTATTTTAGACAAATGAGGCATAGGCACTGCGCCTGTCTCTTAAAGATCCAAACAAACTACTGATGATGAGTTCTCTATGGTAGAGCCTCTATCACCGGTGTGGGTTTTTTTATTGTGATAGAGGGTGGTTCAAGTTAAATCGAAACCATTCTCTGAGTGACCTAACCTGTAATTATACGTCGGTCTTTTGTTTAATTCCCTATTGGGAAACAATTTTATGCGATGCCCAGTCATTTTTCATCTTAACTCGAGATTATATCGTCAACAATTCAGGGAATGTAACTATAATTACGAACCGTACAAATGTGTAATGCTCCGCGTTTCATACTTTACTCATCACCACTGGCCGGATCCATTTACCTGGGGCACGCAAAAATTAGAATTTAAAATAGTATATTGTTTTACTAAGAGGAAAAGTGAAGCTTTTTTTTACTAGTCTGTAGAATTTACGGACGACGCGAAGCGGAGTCCGGAAACTACACTTTAAACTATATTTTATTGATTGGACTGTTGGAGTATTTATTTACTCAAAAAAATAGTTTGGACTTTTTGAGACTTAAATTTTGAGTAAGAAAATAACGTTTTCGCACGCTTGCATTTGCGAGACTTTTAAGTTAAAACTTGCCGTTTTTCTCCCTAGAAAAAAAATCACGGAAACCTTGATAATATTAAAATATTATACATACTAATAGTATGTGCTTTACTGGTACAAAAATTAGGTTTGGTGATGTTTTGTTATAAATAAGCGCTTTAAACGAATTGATTTGATTTTAGCAATAAAAACCTTTAAAAATAACGTTTAAATAACTTAAAATTTATCGTCTTCGTCCATTTTTTCGAACTGACTTTTATGTCAACCATATAATAATAATAATAATAATATTTATTTCATAAATCATACATAATTTACAAATAAATATGCTACTGGCACAGAAATGTAAGGTACATTTGAACGTGCTTCAATATTAAAAAACAAATTGAAAAAGGGAACGTTCAAGTATTACGTAACGCAAATTTTGATCATTTTGGACCTCCACCCCCCCTGTAACGCTATTTTCCTATACCATTAACATGGGCGTAACACTCCAAAATGTGAACTCATTTATTATTGACCGTTGTTAAGCATTGTTTATTGACGACGGTCAATAATGAAATTTTTTTGAGACAACTACTAACTTTTTTCAACTTATTTGTCAAACTGACAGTTATGTCAATATTTAAACTTTATTTTTAACTGATATTTGGAGTTACTAGCTTTAGGTAGTAGAAAAAATAGTATATGCACCACGTATGCGAACTGTATTAAGTGTTCTCGACTGATTTTTTGCCTCGACTCCGTCTCAGCAAAAAAACTTCTGTCTCGAACATCAAAGACTTAGTTCGCATACTAGGTGCATAATATACTATTTTCCAATACATACAGATAATGAAACAATTACCAGCTTTATTTTAAATAGATAAACTCAAAAATAATCCCCGCGTGGCTTTTACTTTATTGAGTGGATAATTATTTGTTTTACCCACTCAACTGTCACTTGTCAAATTATTTTCTTGTAAATGTCATTAAAATTTTTAATAAAAATATGAATTTCTGAGCTATTTATTGGATAAAACCTTGTATGTATTTATAAAAAGTCCAAACCTTGTATGGCCCTCATAGGTAAACCGATATTGCCCAATATCTTACTTTACCCACTAGTACCATAAATAACTATTATTTAATAACGCTTGATATTTGAAAATTTTATATAATTTAACGTTTAAAAAATTAATTTATCAGCTATCCTCAGAGATTCCCTGAGAAATCTTGAAAAAAAAAACGGCCCGACCTGTGTTTAGATTTAAAAATTTAATTACCTGTATTACCTAATATACCTAATTATTCTGTTTATTGTTTTTAATGATGAAAATGGATTTTCCGTCAATTACCTAACTAAACCATATAATATTGGCAGCGCAAATTACAGTGGTTCTGCGAAAAGGTAGATTAAAATCATGAGTTTTATTTAAAAACATGGTGTTCAGCGAAAATTAATCAAGGTCTTCCAGAGAGTTATTAAAAAAAATTTAAGAAAAATGTTAAAAGCAAGATTTGGTTGTATAGCCGAGATTTGTGAGATATTCAAAAATATTATTTTTTCTATTTCGCATTTTGCGTGTTCTTATAGGCCCAAAAGAAGTCTCTACTTTTTTTTCTTTTGGGTTGGCAACAGACAAACGTCTATCTCTTGACGTTTGCCGTGCAATAGAGGTCTGTACAACTAGAATTATGAAACAGAAGACGTCTACCCTATCTCTATCTCATTTGTGCACGGCACACCACTACCAACTTAAATAAATTAAAAAAATATTGCATTTTTTTCAATTTTTATCAACAATTACCGTTGATTTTTGTAAATAAACCTAAAGAAATGAATATTTTTTGCTAAGAAATAAAACTGACGATTTAATAGTAAAATAAAGAATGAAATATAAATCCTATTAATTGTTCTTAGGTTGGTTGCTTAATCTGTTTATTTATTTACAAAACATAACCTCAAATATGAAAAGGTAAATATGAATTTATTTAACGTTTATCATATTTATTATTAACTATATATTATTATTATATATTTTAATATCGTTACCAGTTTCTACATTTCAAGAAATTAATTTTATGACGAGCGTTATTTCTGTTATAGCTACCAAATGCCAAGATGTTTTTACAAGGGTTGCAAAAGTCCAAACGAATTTCGCCTAGGCTTTAAATCTAAGGTATAAAGAAAGAACTTACCTTTGGTAAACAATATTTAAATATCAAAATTCGTAAAAGTACTATAATAGTCAATAAAAACACAATATTTAGTAAAACGCACAAAAAACTGAAATCAAAACAATATCAAACGCAGCTCACACAATGACATTGGCTAACGAAAATGGCGTTACTGACAGTGCAGCCAACATAAAACCTAGTAGATTTTTTTTTCTTTATGTTGGTGATATTACTTCTATGCTTTTTGGGTAGAACTTTTGTCCCTGTCTAATCTAAATGGAGAAATCTCCATTGTGAACGTCGGTTTAAAGTTTAATTTTCTACAAAATTTTGTGTTTAGGTTATGTTTTACCGTGTTAAAATTGTGGCTTGGTTACTTGCAGTGGAAAAGAGAAGAAATGACTATAAAATATATCAAAATAATATTCTTTCTTAGAATTTTAAACATGGCGAAATCTGTAATGCCAATTCGAAACAAAAATCCCTAAATCAGTCATCAATTTAAATGTAAGTTTTTTTTAAATTTTAGAGCAAAATAGAAAAAATTGTATAAAGCACTCGTTTCATAACACGTTTTTAGCGCACTAGTACTTTAGAAAACTCACCGCAAGCGGCTCGTTTTCTAAACTTGTACTCGTGCGCAAAAACGTATGTTATGAAACTAGTACTTTAATATAGGATTAAAATAATAACCTTGTATTTATATGAAGCTGAAGTTTGCAACGAAAATTCAAATATATTAAAGCACTTGTTCCATAAGACGTTTTTAGGGCACTAGTACTTGTAAAAATCGCCCCAAGCGGCTTGTTTTCTAAACTTGTACTCGTGCGCTAAAAACGTACGTTATGAAACTATGAAGCTGAAGTTTGCAACGTTTTTTTGCATCGAAAATTCAGATAGTATATTAAAACACTTATTTCATAACACGTTTTTAGCGCACTAGTACTTTAGAAAACTCGCCGCAAGCGGCTTGTTTTATAAACTTGTACTCGTGCGTTAAAAACGTATCTTATGATACTAGTACTTCAATATACTATTTGAATTTTCGATGCAAAAAAACGTTGCAAATTTAGCGTCATGTATTTATTACCTACAATAATTACTACAATAATTGTAATTATTACGTACCCTGTATTTATTTCGTACAATTACACTGCGCAACACTCAAAAATTTGTCGAAGCTATTTTAGTTGCGTCTGGCTATATTTGATGCGCTGATTTCGGAACCTTTTTCCGTTTTTCTCGATCAGCTCGTTTTTTTTTTTGAGATATAGCGCACACGGCTATATTGCCGACTACTGATTTTGCCGACTAGTGACTGGATTTTGCCGACTACCACTTTTCATGGGGGGCTGTAATACATCCCCTCGAATCGTCCCTGCGTAGCGCACTTTCTCAGCAATTTTGACCCCCATGTAATGCATATTTCCTATTTTCGTTTACTACTAACATAAAGCTGGTGCTGACCCGCTTAGATGCGTTACTTAATGATTAAACGAAGCCAAAGGGGCCAAAAACAATTTTTTTTTTCAAGAATTTTTCGCTGAAAACAAAATGTAAACCTGAAATTCTTTCTAGGAGGTAATCTCCTAAGAATTTCTCGGAAATTTTCTTTTAAAAATTACCTAAAAAAGGGTCTCACGTTTGGTAAATATTTCCTCCAATTTGTACACCTTAATTACTCAGTGGTTTACCCCTAGTTCTTTTTTTATTTTGTTTTCTTTTAATGTTTTTTTAATTATTTTGTTGCCCAGTACTGCTCAGTATTTTTTGTATTCTATCTCGGACCAAACTTACAACCTCTTCTAAGTGAGCAACTACGAAGATTTTAATAATCCACTGAAACGTTCTTTTGTTTATTTATTACAATGCGACCAGTCAACGGGTCGATTACCAAGCCAATAATTACCCGTTGTTGTTTTTTTCATTCGAGGGTCTTGTGGTTCTCAGCACGTTACACATGTTATTTGGGCAGTTATTTGTAACAGGTTTTATTGACATTGTTAATTGATGTACTTTTTTATGCGGAACCGGATTAAGGGCATATCCACAGGCTCGCATAAGAACGTAATACGTAACGATGCGATGTCCTTTGAAATAAATGAAGCTGAAGTTTGCAACGTTTTTTTGCAACGAAAATTCAAATAGTATATTAAAGTACTAGTTTCATAACATACGTGTTTAGCGCACGAGTACAAGTTTAGAAAACAAGCTGCTTGCAGCAAGTTTTCTAAAGTACTAGTGCGCACAAACGTGTTATGGAATAAATGCTTTAATATACTATTTGAATTTTCGATGCAAAAAAACGTTGCAAACTTCAGCTTTATTGAAATAAACTCCGTAGGACAGTCCTTTATCTTCTACTTCTGTCCTTTAAAGCTTTGTCCTTTATAAAACTCTTAAAGGACGCTAAATGTCCTTTAAATTTACGATTAACCTTAAAAAATGTGAGACATTTATTTATAATAATTTATTGTAAGTCAATGTGACACAATTATTGTTTTTAAAGATCAAACGTGAATAAGGACACCTTAGGTCCTAATAATCAAGCTTTTATGTTTTAATTTGATTTGAGGTGTATTTCTGCATATCTGCGCCTTAAGGCTTTATCAAAGATAAATGGGGGTACGGAGTAGATACGACGCGGCGCTCTGCCCACCTGTGTCGGCC
Source organism: Brachypterus glaber (assembly GCA_958510825.1). NCBI lineage: Eukaryota > Metazoa > Arthropoda > Insecta > Coleoptera > Kateretidae > Brachypterus > Brachypterus glaber. The sequence goes on along the minus strand of OY294046.1, from coordinate 62,505,891 downwards.
ACATCGCTATCAGCCTTGAATACAAAGCTGTGGAGGGACTTTGTTATTTTTCCCCTGTTTTTACGATATTCTGCAGTGGGGGAGATTTCTTCAAAAAAAAGGGTGTGTGAGACCTATCTCCTTTACTTTATGAAGCTGAAGTTTGCAAGGTTTTTTTGCAACGAAAATTTAAATGGTGTATTAAAGTACTAGTTTCATAACATAAGTTTTTAGCGCACGAGTACAAGTTTGGAAAACCAGACGCTTGCGGCGAGTTTTCTACAGTACTAGTGCGCTAAAAAAGTGTTATGGAATAAGTTCGTTAATAAACTATTTGAATTTTCGATGCAAAAAAACGTTGCAAACTTCAGCTTCATTTTATTTTAATGATTTAGAGTTGGCAAACCTATTCCCAGGGTTGTTTGAAGGTCCAAAATTATCAAAGTTATAAAGATGAAGTTTGCAACGTTTTTTTGCATCGAAAATTCAAATAGAATATTAAAGCACTTTTCCATAACATGTTTTTAGCGCACTAGTACTTTAGAAAACTCGCCTCACGCGGCTTGTTTCCTAAACTTGTACTCGTGCGCTAAACACGTATGTTATGAAACTAGTACTTTAATATACTATTTGAATTTTCGTTACAAAAAAAACGTTGCAAACTTCAGCTTCATTCAAAGTTTGAGTTACATAATACTTGAACGTTTCCATATCCCATGGATATCCAAACGTCCGCCTATATCCAGGATATCCACGAGATATCCAGTGGACATCTATTTTTTAACCTCCTTAAAGTATATCCAATGGATATCCATAAGGGATCCATCATGGATATCCAGGATATACATAAGGTTAAAAAATAGGATACCCTGGATATAGGCGGACATTTGGATATCCATCGGATATCTACTGTCAATCCAGGCGATCCACTGGATATACTGGATATCCAGAAAGTCTATCCCCTGGATATCTAAGTTATTTTGTGCTGTCTGGGTTTCACCGAATAGCGCTTCCCTCTTTGGCCGAATCGCGGGCCCCCCAAAGACCTTGCCGGCCCGGGGCCCAAGTATTCAGTCCACTCAAAGCCGCCTTATTAAATTAAAAAGTAACACCCCCCGGGCCTTTGCAATTTACAAATTGTAAAGCCGGCACTGCCTATAACATATAGATATGCTTATAAAAAAATAAAGGTTAGAAATTCCTACATATATATGTATACGAATTCGCATTTGTTCACATTCGCTTATCTAAGATAAGTGACTATTGATCAAATAACTTAAAATATATATTTATCCAACACCTTCACAGAAACACTTGTTTTAAGCACTATTTTAAATGTCAAAAGTGAGTTTTTTTCATTAGTCACTAAAAAATTTTTCACCCACTCTTTTACGTACAGCTTTTGATCTCACCCAAAATTAGTTACATACCCTATTAATTAAGTATTATAACTATTCTATAAATAGAAGCACGTTAACTAAACCATAAAAATTAAAGCCCAAATTATTCTTTATTTTTTGAATAAAATACTGTTTTTATTAAAAATTCTGTCATCACCGCGTCCATTTCTTACAAACGTCAAAATGGACGCGGTTATGACAGAATTTTTAATAAATAAATAAAATATATTTTTAATAGGCATACTTAGGCCATGGCTACCTATTATTTTAGTATTAAGAAAACTTTATCTTAATATTTTTGACATAATTTTTCGCAAAATTATAGATTTTTATTTAAAAATAAAAGGTGTTGGATAAAATTAAATTCTCAACTCGTGTATTAAGTGATTTTATCCACTTAATACACTAGTTAAGAAAATAACTATTTTTTAATATTCATCTTACCACTCAATGCTCATGTATCCTTTGGCACAGCAATGCAGTCCTTTGAATGTACCAGCAATAGCGAACTCCTCAAAACTAACCTCTTTGGTAAATTTCATCTGTCCAGTTGGAATTTCAATATTATTGCTCGAACAATAGTCTTCTATTGCCAATCCGAAACTCACTGATGCCAAGAGGCAAAACAAAACACAAGCCACCATAATTAGTTTTTTTTTTCACCTATGTCAAGTAAACAAATGTTTACGAACAGTTTACTCACGCTTTATTCTAGTGTTTTCGGTCATTTTTAGCACCAACTAATCGTCTATTATTATGCACTATTCATAATGTTAAAAATATTTTGATTTTTACGTATTTCGCACAAATAACCGAGTATACCGGCTTTTTCTGTACGAGTGGCGCAGCCTACCACACTGAAAACGATCTACACGTGAATGATTTGAAAATGATTGGGCGCGAGCGATTCCTTCTCACCTGTTTGATTCGGGTAAGCCCGGTAGCGTTCGGCTATGTGCAACAAGCCGTGAAGATCGCAAATTATGAATCATAATTTAAGAATCATAACTCATATTTATAATTTATCGCAAAATTTTGAAAATAGATTACTTATCCAAAGTTCTCGGGTGGGATTGTTTTTGGTAAAAATCGAGGTATAAATCCATTTTCGAGATAAAAATGTTTGTATTTTTTTTTAAAGAGGTATATACATATGTTTTTTATGGCTATAGGTATGAAATAGTTATTTTTGTAATAAGAGCGCAAAATGACTGATTTCTGCTTGAGCGTGGAATTTGCTGATCGAGGCCAAGGGCGTAGATGAGGGGGGGGTAATGGGGGTAATTACTTAATAATTAATTATTAAGCTTTTGTCTTAGGGTATTTTTTTGGACGCCGTCATTTTTTTTGTAGGGGTGCCACGTTTGGTAGAAACCGTCAGGGACAAAGCTTTTTTTCTTGATGGCATTTTTTGGGGGGGGGCAATTTTTTTTGTTGTAGGCGCACAAAGCTTTATTTTAGGGTTTTTTTTTTCTTTTGCTAGGGGCGCCAAATTTGAGGCTTGAAAGGCCGGCCCTGGGTATTACCCCCCCCCCCCCATAGAAGAAAAAGATCTACGCCCTTGTGTCTCTGTAAATATCCCTAGTAGAAATTTTACATTAGAAGAACGTTATCCCGACGTAGTTGTTATGTATAATTTGTAACGATTCCTAACGTTGGTAACCTAACATTTTGGTCTAATATTAATATAACGTTTATCATTACTTAGTTCCTGCGAAAATACTTGCTTCATATCTTGCGTTAATAGAGCTCGTACATTGCGCGTGCATAAAAAAGGTATGAGCCATCTAATGCAGGGAACGGCGCTGGATGAAACCAAGCGTTGCCTGTCTCGTACAGTTGCGATCTTTAAAAAGTACTACACCCAAAAATTGTACCATTTAAATTTAACTTTCCACTAAAGACAATTCGGGACCTAACTAAGTCAGATATATAAAACTAAATGTAATAGTCATCTTGTTCGACACATAGTTGTGTCAACTGAGTCAACATGCAACACTTAAGCCAGCAACAAAAATCAATTTTAACAATATATTTTGGGGCTAATAAGGAAAATGGTCGAGAAATTAGAGATTCAGAGCTAAAATATATAGGAATGAAGATTTGTGGTCCTTTAAAGTTTTAACTGCTATTAAATAAGGTACCTTATTGCTTTTCGTTATTTTATTAATTATATATTTTTATTTCTGTTATTATTTTTTAGTTCTATATATTTCTATAAATTTTACAAATAGGAATATATTTTACGAGAAATGAATGTGTTTTATACCGTTTTTAAATCCACTGACAATGTACATAACCCTAAAAATTTCATGGTCAGTAAATCACTTGAAACACCTAAAATTTTAAAAATTTGGTGTACCTCCAGGTCCAGTGATGTAGTACTTTTTTTTTAATTACAAGTGTACCTGTAATTTGATACCAAAATTAAATAAATTTTCGATAATCTGAATTATGCGGTAAATCGAACAGTGAAACATACATGTACTATGACGTCCGAATTTCATTGTTCGGATTACTGCCTCATTCGGAGAATCGAACATTCGGGTTATCGCGACATTAACTGTATAATAAACGCGTAGGCCCAAATATATAAAAAAAAACTGAAAAAAGAATAAATTGTCACCAGCTCGCCGACTAAACTGAAAAAAAATATTTGGTTGAAAAGTCCAAAAGTATAAGTATATTGGGTTTATGACGTTAGATAAACGTTGTTTTAGTAATAGATCCCTAACGATACAGACAAAACATTCTCCTAACGTTAGGTAAAGTGGTTTTAACGTAAATTTCTATAAGGGATGTCCCTTGCTTAAGAAAAATAATCACTTTATTTAATTTGCAATACGTTTTTCGGACTATATGGTGAGTCAATGTAATCTAACTATTGCATTTCACAAAGTTCAATATCATAAAATGAAATGTTGTTTATTTCCTCTAGAGGAAAGCTTAATCATAAATGGTATTATGCAGGAGAGTTTCAATCATGGCGTTTTCCCGGTAAAATGCATTGTCAATCCTAAAAATTTTGATGTTTAATTTGAAAAGGGACTCTATGGTGATATAATGATGTTTAATTTTCTTATTAGGTTGGAAATATACTATTATTTATAAAGAAATTCAATCTGCTTAGCGAAAGAATTTTTGAAAACCGATATTACATTCAAAAGTTAACTTATAATTATAAGGTTTACATACCATAAGACAAAAAGATGGACTTATAGACATTTTTTTACTCTTTACACTTACCACCTCTAACTAGAATAGTTGTGCTCTTTTCCACACCACCCAGGAGGTAAAGCACTAGGTGCGTTACGGTTAACGTGCCGTTCCCCAGTGAGAAAACCTCAGTTCCCCTCTGAGGATCCCTCAGTAGGCCTATACACGTGGAGTATAATCTCGTCAGGCGACAATTTAACATACACTATATATACCTAACCCTTGTATGACAACTGCCCACTTTGTAAGTTCGGTCTCACCGATGTCAGGGTTGGTACTACTCTCTCTTTCGAGATACCTGGCGTGTATGGGAAAAAGTCGACCATCCAGAGAGAACACCTCAATTGTCCGTCTGTTCCTTTGTCTTTTGTTCGCGGTTATCCTTTCCCCCTTGAGGGAATTTTTGCGGATATTGACAACCTGTGCGTGTAACCCTACCTATCCATTCCCCCTTGAGGGAATTTTTGCTGATATTGACTACCTGTTTGTGTAACCCTGCCTATCCATTCCCCCTTAAGGGAATTGGTGTGGATTTTGGCTGTTTAACTATATACTAAATTAAACCTAGGGGAAACTATGCCAACAACCCGGGCTCGTTTCCCGGGTGGGGGAAATTGGCTTGGCTTGAATGAAAAGAAAAAACCTTAACCTTAAAAAAACTTACTGTTAATAGCTGTCAATTTTACCTTAAGGAACCTTACAAGTTCTGATTACACTGTCTGTAAAAGTTGTCCTTCAAAGATCTAAAAAAATAAAATAACACATTTACATAAAAATTAAAACTTTAATTAAATCCTTCTTTCTGATATATCTGAAATAAATAATATTTACATATTAGTATTAGTCTACCCCAGGTTATTCTACACGTCCCATGCTACCTTAAAAAACATACTATGTTATTATATTAAGGATATTATCCTTAATGTTTATGTTTATAGGCCTATAAACTTCCAAAAACCTACAGTTAATATACCTAGCGTATTTTTGCATAAAACAATATGTAACTATCCTATAATTTTAATCTGATTGTAGATTAAAATTGTATTTGTACCTGTAAAAAAAATAAATACGAGAAAAAAATATAACCAACGAAAATATCCTATAAAACATATCAAAAAAATACATAAAATAATAACCTTATAAATAAAAAACACTTATATCCTGAAAAAAATATACATAAATATAACCAAAATTATTATAAACAATATCCTTAACAATTAAAAAATATTAATATACCTAGTAAACTTTCAAATAAAAACTAATATTACATTATAATGTAATTAATACCTGAAAAAATAAATAAATGTTTAGAATATTTAACCTAAGAAAATACCTAATGCACAACATAGGCTATATATTATATAGCATTATCTGAAAAAAAGAAAATAATATAGTATAATATAGTTTTCTTCATTATGGGGTTTCTATAGAACATAGAACCTTATCATTTAAACCCAGTGATATAATGCATAAAAGAAAATAATAGTACCTGAAACAAATAAAATACCTCAAATTAAAAATAATACCTAAAAAAAAAATATACATAAAAAAAATATATGTGTGTAAAATAAGAACACAAACAACACAATAGAGTATATAATAAATATAGTTCTTCATTATGGGGTTTCTATAGAACATAGAACCTTATCATTTTAACCCAGTGATATAATGCATAAAAGAAAATAATAGTACCTGAAAGAAATAAAATACTAATAATACCTGAAAAAAAAAATATATAAACACAAACACAAGAACACAAACAACACATTAATAAGAACAATGTTCTTTTTTGATTAAACTGTAAAAAAATATTTATAACACCGAGGTGACTTCTGACGGGGTAGGATGACTTCGGACACTTTTTCTCAAAATCTTCTGAAACAAAGCACGTGTGTAAAAGTTGTGGGGTTGTGTGCTCAAGTTGTGGAGTTCATTTCCACAACTTTTACACACAAACGCACAACTTTTACACACGTGCTTTGGTTCAGAAGATTTTGCGAAAATATGTCCGAAGTCACCTACTCCGTCCGAAGTCACCTCAGTTGATGGTACCTGTATTATATTAGGCTCTATACTCTTGGCGGTTTTAGATTCCAAACTATTTTGCTTTTGTGCCTTATATTAACTGTGCCTTTGGGCACAACTCTTCTATTAGCACTACTTCCACTTCCGTTGTTTTCATTGCAGTTAAAAACAAACTCACATAGATCTTGCCTATATCCTATAACATATTAGTGTTAATTACACCGGCACACAAAAAAAAAATTGTCTGTACACCGGGCGCCACCTATCTACGGGCATGTTTTTCGACCCGCTGAATACGAATTTCAAGTCAGTTTAGGCCGTCCAGCCTTCAATTTCGAGTAAAAATTTTTTTTCTTGCCAAAACATCGAATTTTCGCTATTTTTTGGGTTTTTTTTGCAATTTACTCGAAATTGAAGGGTGGACGGCCTAAACTGACTTGAAATTCGTATTCAGCGGGTCGAAAAACATGCCCGTAGATAGGTGGCGCCCGGTGTACAGACAATTTTTTTTTTGTGTGCCGGTGTTACCTATAGTCCAGTCAAATAATAAATTTTAATTGCAATAAATGTACACGGGCTGATGTTTTAAAGGGTAGTAATGGATGGTAACAGAACACATCTGTTAGTTTTTCACTGGTTGATTTGCGTAAGGGGTGTCCGATATCTTGAATTTTAGGGGTGAGTTGCTTAATATGCATCTAGCGATAAAAATGCATATGACCAATTTTGTTAAGGAGGAAATTTCCAACAATTTTTATTGGGATCATTTTTTTAATATATTAATAACAATGGTTAATTTAAAAATAGTCATGTTGGAGGTGGAATTGGTTTTTTCCATTTTTTAGCCAAATTATTCATCGGACGATATGAGCAAACTTGTAGCTCTCGAAATTCTCTTTAAGTTTCATATACTATTAAATTTAGGTACTTTGGTACGGTTACAGAGGGCGCAACCGCCCACTGTAACCGTAACAAAATGCTTATGAAAAACCATAACATATAATACTTCAAGAGCTACAAGTTTGCTCATAACCACTTTTATCCTTCGATGAATAATTTGGCTGAAAAATCGAAAAAAACAATTTCACCTCCAACATGGCCATTTTTAAATATTTATAACTCGATTGTTATTAATATAATAAAAAAATTATTTAAACAAAAATTGTTGGAAATTTTCTACTTAACAAAATTAGTTATATGCATTTTTATCGTAAGATGCATATTTAGCGAGATAACCGCACTCACCCCTAAAATTGAAGATAGCGGACATCCCTTACGAAAATTACCCGGTGAAAAACTAACAGGAGTGTTCTGCTACTATGCACTACTACCCATTAAAGTATCAGCCCATGTACATTTATTGCAATTGAACATAGGAATTTTTCGTTATTTGACTGGACTACTAGGTTTTCTTACCTGTACTGTCTCTGTTTATATAACTGACTTCTCCAGCTTATGTAGTTCTGTAACAAAAAGATTTAGTTTAAAAAATTACCACAAAATAACCGAGATCAAAGTTAAATAACAGTTTAAATAAAATAACTTAATAAGTTATTAATACGTTTTTGGACGTTAAATCAGCATCGGACTGGCGGCTGTAGGACATAACGAGTTCTCGGATGTGATTTTTTTTGATAAAAATCGGGCTTAATATTGGTCGCATAACAAAAATTCGTTTTTATAGGTTTTTATTTTTTTAAGTACTTTTTCGAAAAAAAGTAATATGAAACTAATCCGTATTTAATATAAGAGTTTAACAGCGGCCATATTTAAAAGTTCACAAAAAATGTATGAGGTGGACTCCGTGAGCTATAGAAATCTATTATTTGCCACAATTATACATGAGACTGATAGAATTCTATAGTGCACGGATCCGCCAGTAGTGTCATCTCGTAAAAAAATTGTACCAAAATTCATACACTTCATACCCCGGTTCTCGCGTTATGTAAGGCAGTAGAGATTTCATATTTTGGCTACCCCCCCCAAAACACCCCCTATTTGGGGGGGGGGTAGCCAAAATATGAAATCTCTATAACGTATAATAACGCGAGAACCGGGGTATGAAGTGTATGAATTTTGTAACAATTTGCATTACGTAATACTTGAACGTTCCTTTTATAATAAATTCTATATTCAAAAATATTTCAAAAAGTAACTGTTTTATTTATTCACAAGTCCACAAATAAACCCCAAAAAAAAATAAAATTTAATAATAATGGTAATTCCTATCCAAAATAACACAGCCACACAAAAAAAAGGTCCGTTTTTTTTTTGGAGACCATTTTATTCCTATGTATTTTGAGGCACCTCATCCAATTAGTTTTGGAGATAACTTTAAAAAACCTTATTTTCGAGTAAAACGAGCATAAGGGAACGTTCAAGTATTACGTACGCTCCTAGGGGGGGGGGGTCATTTTGGAGTGTTATGCCCATATTAATGGTATATGAAAATAGCGTTACAGGGGGGGGAGGGTCCAAAATGATCAAAATTTGCGTTACGTAATACTTGAACGTTCCCTAACATTTTTTGAGTTTATCTCCAAAACTAATCAGATGAGTTGCTATTTTGACCTCAAATTCGGGTTCAGCTCCATAAAATACACGGTAATACAGTGATCTCCAAAAAAACACTTGACATTTTTTTTTGTGTGGCTGTGTAATTAAAAATTGTTCAAAATCGTTTTAAAATTACTTACATTTACTCGCGGTTTAAAAATTATTCCTAAATACACTATAGTATTATAAAAAAACACACACAAAACATACACTAATACTGTTTAGAACAAAAAACAAACAAAAACGATCCACTTTATTCGGCAGACTGTAATGAAATGACTAAAATATTTAGTTTACAATGGCACTTGTTAAAAAATTACATAACATTATCATATGAGTCAGGAATATCGTTGCCGATTTTATTATATTAAACTTTAGAAAGTTTTGTGCAATGATGGGCCCACTTGAGCATGCTCAGCTGCAGCTTAATTTCGATATTTCAGCTGTCGTAAATTGCCCCTCCCCATTTAAAAATTTTTTGTCCCCCAAAGTTACTCATAATTGCCCAAAATTGAAAAATATTTATCTTAATAACACTGGTCTACAAAAAAAGAAAAAAAAATCTTCTCCAAAGACCAAAACCTATCATGCGTTAAGTATTTTTGTGTGCTGATGAATCCGAAAAAATTTACTTTTACTTACGTATAACCAATGTCTAATAAAAACCGGGATTTACTCGAAATCTACGCGGTAGAAAGTTTTTTAAATTGAAAATTCGGTTTCAGCACACAAAAATACTTAAGGCATGATAGGTTAAGTCATGGAGAAGATTTTTTTTTGTAGATCAGTGTAATCAAAATTACTTACATTCGCGGTTGAAAAATTATTCCTAAGTAGTCCGACAAGCCATATATAGTTAGTGTAAAAACACAAAACATACACTAATAACGTTCAGAACTAAAAACACAAGAAAAAACACGGAACGATCCACTTCATTCGGCAGACTGTAATGAAATGAACAAGATTAAATTTAGAATGCCTTTTGTTAAAAAATTACATAACATTATCATATGAGTCAGAAATATCTTTGTTGATTTTATTATAATAAATGTTAGGAAGTTTTGTGCAGTGTTATCGCTCAAAATGGGGGCTCACTTGGGCAGATTAAGGGCCACTTGCACCAATTTTATTTTGATCAAGGTTTAATTAATCTACGTTTAAAAAATAATCTCTGGTTAAATATGTTTGCATTGCACCAATGAAAGTTAAACAAAGTTTAGTTAAACCGAGCACACATCTCTAATTTTAGTGTTATTTGAATGTAGCTAACTTCACATTATTTTGACGTTTGACGTTTATATCATTTGGTTTATTATATTTTCAAAAAAAGCTGTTAGTTATTGACAGTAACTTATTGTGTTATGTGTTATTGTGTTCTGTAAGCTAAAAAGTAGCAATGTATATGCCTAAAGAAAAAGATGAAAACAAAAAAAAAACGTTCGCCCAATTACACTATAAATGATAAAGCTTTATTAATTAAAATTGTGGCACAATACAATAGTGTTATCGAAAACAAAAAAACGGACGCAATTGGGATATTCCAGTTGTTCTTCAATACGTACAAGAATATTGGCCACTGTTTCTTTATATAACCTAATTTTTTGAAAAAATGTTGGATCATCCATACTTTCAAAATAGTTTTGTCGCTCATGATAGGTACGGAAACCATCATCCAATATTTCCAATTCCAACAAGTCTTCATCTAATAAATCGGCTTCTGCCATCATTGCAGGTAATTTCGTAAAATCAAAGAAAAACACTCACGGGTACGAAATGACAGATAAAAACCTAAAGTTAGGTTATGTTTTGATATAACCCAGGTTTAAGTGACATAAAACATCAAACTCGAACGATTTCATTTATTCTGAGATTAAGACAAATAAACTTGCTTTAAAAAATGGTGCAACAGCGAAACGTCAATTAACTCTTAAACCATTAACTTAATCCGAGTTTAAGCTTAAATCATGTTTGGTGCAAGTGGCCCTAATTTTGAGATTTAAGCTTAATAATCAAAATTACTTACATATACTCGTGGTTGAAAAACAATTCATAATAATCCGATATAGTGTAAAAAAACAAAACGTACACTAACACAACTGTTTAGAACTAAAAATACACAAAAAATCACGAAAGATCCACCTCATTCGGTAGACTGTAATGAAGTGACTAAAAGATTTAATGTGAATGCCTTTTATTAAAAAATTACATAACATTATCATAAATACAGAAATACGGTTGCCAAATCTATTTTTTTTTTCGAGCGTTTTAAGTTCTTTATTGTTAGTGGCACCTCCCCAAAATGGGGACCCAACTTGGGCCGCCCGAGCATCTGGGGCCCACAAAGACTAAATTAAACTGAATTAAATTTAAAAGTAGTTCAAATTATCTATTTTTTTTTTATTTATAAGTCAATCCAATATAAGACAAAACTATTTTAAGTGTCCCACCTTTTTCCGAGGGAAGTGTATGATTAAGAAGAATATAAAACTTATTTGTCAACAAGATTAGCTTCTAGAGGGGAACAAACAAACATACACGGAAACATTTAATAGTAGCCATCAAACATTGGTTCGTTGGCCGCCCGTTGGAAAACCCACATTGAGCCTACATACTGCCCCAAAGACTTATACAGCACTTTTACCATATAGCACCAAGCTAAATTTTCTATTTATTTTATATAAAAGTCCATAATTAGTCCACCGAAAATAAAATTTAATAAAAATAAAAAATTTAAACCAAAACAATGGAAATGGTTTTTGTTTAAGAATTGTACAAAATCGTGTAAAAGTTGCTCATATTTGCTGAAAAATATTTATCTTAATAATCAAAATTACTTACATATATTCGTGGTTGAAAAGCGATTCATAATAGTCCGATATAGTGTAAAAAACGTACACTAACACTGTTTAGAACTAAAAACACACAAAAAATCACGAAAGATCCACCTCATTCGGCAGACTGTAATGAAGTGACTAAAAGATTTAATGTGAATGCCTTTTATTAAAAAATTACATAACATTATCATAAATACAGAAATACTGTTGCCAAATCTATTTTTTTTTCGAGCGTTTTAAGTTGTTTATTGTTAGTGGCACCTCCCCAAAATGGGGGCCCACTTGGGCAGATTAATTTTGAGATTTCAGCTGTCTCAACCCTCCCCCCCTCCCCCAATTAAAAATTTTCCGCGCCCCAAAGACTTATACAGCACTTTTACCACTATAGCACCACCCTGCTGAAAATGACGGGTCTGGGCGGGTATAAATGGTGCATAAACCCAAGGGCGTAGATGAGGGGGGGTAATGGGGGTAATTACCCCCCCATAGGCGTGGGCGCCAATTTTGTTTGCAGGGCGCCAAGTTTGGTAGAAACCGTCAGGGACACGTTTTTTTTTCTTGTTGGTATTTTTTTGGGCGCCGCCAAGTTTGGTAGAAACCGTCAGGGACAAAGCTTTTGTCTTAGGGTATTTTTTTGGGCGCCGTCATTTTTTTTTGTAGGGCGTCACGTTTGGTAAAAACCGTCAGGGACATCGCTTTTTTTCTTGTGGTATTTTTTTGGGGGTATTTTTTTGTTGTTGTAGGCGCACAAAGCTTTATTTTAGGGTGTTTTTTCTTTTGCTAGAGTGCTAGAGGCGCCAAATTTGAGACTTGAAAGGCCGGCCCTGTGTATTACCCCCCCCCCATAGAAGAAAAAGATCTACGCCATTGATCGAGGCGTCAAGCCGAGATCAGCAATCACGCGAAAGCAGAAATCAAATTTTGCGCTCGTAAGGGATCGTTCAAGTATTACGTAACGCGCTAGGGGGGGGGTCTCGAAAACGTTACGCCGCGTTACTGAGGGGGGGGGGGGGGTGTCAGTAAAAATGTTACGTAACACTTAAAAAATTATAAACTTAAAAAATGTTTATTGGATCACGTTTTTAACAGTGATCTAGGCTTAAAGAGACGGAATCCTTGCAAATTTTATTGTACACGGCGGGTTAACAGTTAACTAAATCCTCTTAACAAAAACAATTAGCGATGGAAAACCATAGCCAATAACCGGTTTTCGGTTAAACGGTTTCGGAAATTACATCAGACCGGTTTTGTGTTAAAACACGGAAGCAATAACCGGTTAAAAACCGGTTTAAACCATAAAGCAAAATTTCCTTTTATTTATTTTTACTTTTTGTAAAATGTTACGTAGCAAATGGGGGGGTGGGGGTCAAAAATGGCCAAATTTTGCGTTACGAATACTTGAACGCTCCCTAATACAAACAACATCTTTTTCTACGATCTAAAATAAATACATAAATAAATAAATTTCAGATAGTAAGTTACCTTACAAGGTCGCAGCACTTGAGTACAATTTTCTGAAAATCTGTTAGTGTATAAGTAATCACTCCATAACTCCTTCGTAACAACAAATATATAGCACACAAATATTTAACACACGAAATTGAGATTTGATTCAAAATAAATAATAATTTCATATTAAAAAAATGGCGGACCAACATCTCATATAACTGACAGCTGTTTTACGATTGACATGCCGGTTGCCTACATGTAGTGTATACACTGTGCGCGCGAAAATATCACTTTTCTGCTTGCTGTCATGGTAATATACTGTACCGTAATTAATACGTTCACTGCCGACGGCTAGTTTTGACAGCGGAGCAATGGGTATGGGCAAGGGAAAAATAGAAAGAATTGATTAATGTTGTTAGGGGCGCCAGTTACTTTAGCTTTTACTCCTTTAGGTAAGTAACAACCTAGTGTAAATACTTAAGCTTTTCAGTTTGAGAAAATATAACCCTTAAATAAAATAAGATAATTCATTTGAGAAATTTATTATAAATAAACTTAATGAAAGCACATCAAGTAATGTATTAATATATATAAAAATATGTGTAATTATATTAAGATATAATTACAGAAATCTTAATAAAAATTACCAAATTCAGAAATCATTCGACTTAAATGTATAAAGAAAACATGAAGTTCAGCAAGCACCAAGAAATGTATGTAAACAGCAATCATTTCTTGCAGTGTATAAAAGTCATGCTTAAATTAGAAATCATTTAATCAAAAGTATGATATTTAATAATTAACAAATGAGATTAAATGTTTTAAAAAAATAAGTACCTAAAAATGAACAAAAGCCAGAAGGGCATATAGTATTAAACAATACTATATCAGATCTGATAAAGTTTACAGTTATAAGAATATTGAAATAAAAGAATTTAAAAATATGAAATATTGCTTTCAAAAGTTTTCAGAATGAGTACTTAGCTGGTTTCTGCAAAATCCATGAGGTATGAATTCCATCGTCTCCATCTGTACAAGTCTCCCCTATGCTGATGAATTCATTTCTCAAATAAAAAAATAGGCTGTCCCATCTACTTTGGAAAAATTATCTTCCAGGATAAAATGTACGATTGAAAATGTTGTCCGGGATAAAATATGCTTTTGAAAATTATGTCCAATATAAAATTGTCTGCTAGACGGTTACATAGAATTTATCTATGCCGAAAATTACAGAACCATGTTCCAACAGAACATCACTCCATGCGGAGAACTTGTATATCAAATATACCAAAATAAACTTCAACTTAAATTAATGTAATTCCATATTAATGGTATAGAAATGGTGATTAATTAATGGTAATTAATTAATTAATGGTGATGTCATACTAAGTCTTCGATGTCCATCGAAACGTTATAAATGCGTAATTGTAGAAAATAACAGTTACAATATCTTCCGCATTGTTTAAATATTCATTTTCACTAACTTTAAATAAAAATACATGAAGGATTACTTCGATGATTACAGAAAATAAACACTCGTCAAAATGACACCACCATTGTAACAGAGTTGCTTCAAGAAGCAGGAAAATCGACCTTATTCACTAGTATGAACCCTTCAGGTAAATAAAATCCTATTTCTGAACTATTAGCGACATCTATGCAAGTCATTATCAACTACAGTTTTACCGTATAGGATTCCTAATAAAGGTAACGGAAACTACACCAAAAATAATAACTAAAAAGAATATTTCCTAATAAATCCGTATTAGTGATATCTAACCTCAAAATATTACTCTAAGAAACAAATATAAACAATACTTATTGTTTATCAGCAAAACTAATAAAAATACGAACAGAATACTAAGTGTCCTGTGAACTAAGTATAAACAAAATACTGAATCTAAGTGAGCAGTTCCAGCAAACTATTTTCAACAAATTCTGGATTATCCCGAAGGAATAAGCATACGAAACTTTCCAGGAGAGACAAGCTACAGATGAAAGCCAGTGAAATCCAACCCTCAATAGACTCTGAAACATATAAAAACCAGGTAAGTCCATAGACAAATGTATTATAGAGAAATAAGTCATATGATTCTTTATTATTAAAAATCATATTCTAATTATGTTTTCTTTATGTTATTTTCAGGTAGAACTATGGAATAGAGACTTATATGGTTAGAATTCAGTTCCTGCTACAAAATAGTCCCAGATACAAAATAGTTCTGTACGTACGTAACTATTTATATACAAAATAAACATAAATTATAACGTAAGTAAACGAATAGTTTAATTAACCCTTGCTATATTACAAAGTGACGATTTATATCGTTACAATACTAAGAAATAGGTTATTTTGAAGTATGAAAACTTTATTTGTTTTTGTAGAAATGTTAACGTTTCTTTTGGTCGCAGCTACTTATTATTTTTTTAAATTATATCGAATCCTTATTACAGCAACTTCTCTGCCAACACGGTCACGTCAATAGACGTGAAATAGACGTTAACTGACGTCAATTGATGTGTATTTCACGTGCATTGACGTGACTGTGTTTAGGAGAATTCTCGTAGCTTTACAGCAAACGTTTACTTTGGACCCTGACAGCAACTTCCCTGCCAGCACAGTCACGTCAATAGACGTGAAATAGACGTTAACTAACGTCAATTGACGTGTATTTCACGTCTATTGACGTGACTGTGTTTACGAGAATTCTCTAGCTTTAGAGCAAACGTTTACTTTGGACCCGAAAAAAAATTGTACCAAAGTGCGTTATACAGGCTGGCCATTTAAAAACGACCCACCACAAATATCTCGCAAACTAAGCACAATTTAAATTTTCTAAAAAAAGGTCAAGGTGATTTTTCGAGGAGGTTTAAGTAGGTATGTAATTTTTAGGGCTGTAACTTTATCCCCCAACCCCAACACTAGAATCTTTTAACCCTCATTTTGTGATACGTCATTTGAAAGGGCTTAAAAAATGTTATGTTTTATTTATAACAAAAATTAAATATACCAACCCCTAACTTAAGGGTGGATGATTTTATTTTAAAATAATTGGTACAACCCCAACTTTTTTATTTTATTTTTAATTCTTGCGTAACTTATTTCAAAATTTTAAGCTTTTTAAAAAGCTTAAACAGTGCTATCTTTGGTATACAAAAAATGAATAAAAATATAAACCCTTAACTTAACGGTGGATGATTTTATTTCATAATAATTGGGGTAAAATTAGGGAATCCAGGTTTCGGGATCCCGATCCCGAAATCCCGAAAATTTCAAAAAGTTCGGTATCCCGAAATTTAAAAATGTCTCATTTCATCTGAAATTAATTATCTTATATTAAATAAATAAAATTATAAAATATAAACCAAAAACTTTTATTAAAATAACCAGTATTAACCATATTTTATTTAAATTTATATTTTACTAAATTAAGAAAAATAAAAAATAAAATAAACACTAATAAAAGCAAGAATTTTTTTTTTATATACAAATTTTATGTGTGCATCACGAAAAAAAAAACAAATATTCAGTAAAATATTTATTATTTAAAAAAAAACAAACTTTTTAAAAGTTAAAACAAATAAATTAAATCAAAAGTTAAAAAAAAACAAACTTTTTAAAAGTTCAAATAAATAAATAAAAAGGTAAAAAAAACATACTTTTTAAAAGTTAAAATAAATAAATTAAATAAAAAGTTACATCTATAACTACCAAGTTGGTAGTACCAACAAAACAAAACAAAGAACATTAAAATATAAATTGATATAAAAAAAATATATAAAAGTAATTATAAACAAACTTAAAAATTTTAAATTAAAATTATGTTATTTATTAGCTTAAGAAACATATCTTTTAAAAAAATGGCCAAGAGCGACCTCTAGATTTTTCAAAACTTCTGAAAAAATTCAGGGATAATACTCTTAACCCTTTTAAATTAATAAAAATTCCCTATTTAGCTTAGAATATAAGTAATTTTCTGAACTAAATAAGACCTTACTTGAAATAAAATATTTATATAAACAGAATTAAATCAAAATTAAAATTAATTTTTGTTTAAAAGAAATTGTTTCGATAGGTCTATGAGTCATAGACTATGACCTTTAGGGGTGCATTTTCACCATCGTAATCAAAAAATATTATACGCAAATCACAATTACATATCGAGTAACCCGATTCGAGTTGAATAAATAAATTCTAATTTTTCGGGATTTTCGGGATTTTTTTCGGGATTTCGGGATTCAAAAATCTTCGGGATATCCCGAACTTTCGGGATCCCGAATTTCGGGACTGGAAACCCTAGGTAAAATATTTCACAAAAATAGAGTATTTATAATAAAATATTAAGGTAATTTTAATTACCTTGAAACATTTATATAATTATTTTTGAGGGTTGCAACATCTAGTCCCAACTCAAACACTTAAATCCCTAACTGTATTTTTCATGTACAAAAATATAAAATTTTAACTCTTAATAAAGGTATTGTAAGAATTGGAATTTAATTAAAAATAAAACAGCCCTCATGAATTAAACCGAAATTATTTATTTTTAAATATTAAGCTATTTTTGTAAATATTTTGTACTAATAATTTTGAAATTAAAGTACCCACCCTTAATAGTCGGTGTATTTAATAATAATAATAATAATAAAGTTTTAGATTTTAAGCTTTCACGGCCATTAAGATATAAAGAACTTTCACTTTCGGGTTTAGACCGTGTTAATGGATTTTCACTTTCCGACGTTTCGTCTCTTACTACTAGAGACATCTTCAGGCGCCGCAATGGGATCCCCATTATCACCCCCTGCGGCCAATGCTTTCATGGAATACTTCGAGAAAAAAGCTATTGAGTCATTTCCATTAAAACCTAAAATTTGGCGCAGATACGTAGACGATGTCTATGCTATTTGGCCCCATGGCATGGAAAGCCTTCAAGGTTTTCTAAATCACCTCAATTCCCAACATAAATCTATACGGTTTACGATGGAAATTGAGAACAACGGATCACTTGGGAGATTTATCTCAGTGGTCAATGGCATCGATATAGCCTGACACTGATCTAATGATCGTCAGTTCAAACCTCACTGGCGCCGATTGCCTTTTTCAGTTAATTAATAATTGAAATTTGGCGAAGGCGTACTCCCTAGATATATTGGTTCGAAAGTCAATTAAAGCCGGTGGTTCCCTCTACTACTAGCCCACACAAGTCCTGGACTTAGGGGATGCTTAATTAAGTAGAATAGTACGAGGTTAAAAAACAAACATAAAAAACAAACTTCCCTTTTTGGACGTTTTGGTTTACAAAACGGAAAATGGCTCAATAGGACACTCGGTATACAGGAAGAAAACCCACACTGACAGATACCTAAACGCATTTTCACATCACCATCCCTCTCAAAAACGCTCGGTAGTTAATTCACTTGTTCATAGGGCTTTCATGATTTCAGACAAGAATTCCCTAGACACAGAACTCCTTAAACTAACCAAAGCCTTGACCATGAACGGTTATACCAAAAAAGACATTAATAAGACCATATACAAATACAGAAATCCCAGACCCAAACAACAGGACAATAGTGACAATGACAGACAGACACAAGTTATACTTCCCTATGTAAGCGGTATCACGGATAAAATAGGTAAACTTTTGAAGAAGTCAAATATTAAGCCTATATTTCGGTCCAACCAAAAATTAGGTCAATGTTTGACTTCAACAAAAGACAAAATACCCCTGAGTTCAGAAGGCGTATATAAAATACCCTGCTCCTGTGGTACGGTTTACATAGGTGAAACTAAGAGAAAAATTTCTACAAGACTTCAAGAGCATGAGCGCAATATAAGAAAGAAACAAATTTCCTTATCGGCAGTAGCCGAACATGTACATGAAACAGGTCATAAAATCAATTTGTCTGAAACAAAACAAATATTAACAGAAAACAGAAAAATGCCAAGGAAGATACGGGAATCGATAGAAATCATCAAGCATCCTAACAATATCAATCGGGACACTGGTTACCACTTACCTGCAATATGGAAGTCTTTGATAGGAAAAACCTCGTCACGGGTGAATAACCACAACTCGTCATAAATAGTGACACAAGTTGATTCGAAACTTAATTTCAGATTAATCCCTGAAGATGTCTCTAGTAGTAAGAGACGAAACGTCGGAAAGTGAAAATCCATTAACACGGTCTAAACCCGAAAGTGAAAGTTCTTTATAAATAATAAAGTTCTTTATTGGTTGACCAATAGGCTATTGACCGAAGTCCTACCATGGTAGGTAGGTAGGTAGGTAGGTAGTAGCAGTAGTAAATTTTTGGGTTGGCCAAAGCCGGAAAACTAGGCCATTTCTGGCCCTTTTTGTCACCCCAGGCAATCCCAGCCATTTACTAATTGGAGTCCTCCTTGAACCTGCCCGTCCTTTCAATAAAGGCAGGATATTGGCCCAGGGGAGATCTCTTAGTTCCTCTTGGTTGAGTCTTTGAGTTTCCTTAGCTTGCAGTGGCCCGTGAGGACCCCTACAAGTTGTTCAGTGCAGTTGTGCAGTCCTTCCTTCTTCCAGCAACCAGTCGGTTTTTGATTTGCTTGCGCCAGCCAGGAAGTCCTTACCGGCAACCGTCGACCGCCCTCCGTTGCTTCTTTTAGGTAGGTAGGTAGGTAGTTGCTTATTGTGAATAGTTCAGAGCAGTTACACAGAGGGATGGAGAGCCCCAAATAAGCTTTAAGCATGTGCTAGGGGCTCTCTATTAATTTTGACAACAAATAAATATACAAACAGGAACATATCGCAGAAGTAGATCTTAATCACAAATTTTTTTAATAGGGTTTCAGTTCATATCTCCATTTCTTCAATATTCCTTCTTCTTAGTTTACAGAAAATACTTTTTAAGCCATAAATAATTTAATTTTGAAAAAATAAGTATTTTTACAAACTTATTGATATTTTAAGGTACTTATAGAATTCTATTTACATAATCGTTTTTTTTTAATATCATAGTCTTAAAGCATTCTTAATAAGTTGTTGATAGCCTTTTGCACAAATGGGCTCAACATTTTGGAAAGAAAGCCTGAATTTTCATTGAAAAATTTTGCAGCGTTTTTTGTTAGGGCTTCGCTAATATCTTTATTAAAACAGTCGTTATTCAAAAATCCTGTTATCTCGTACTAAAACAAAAACAATCCGTAAATATAATGCTACGCATTCCATTTTATACTATTCGTAGTATATAAAAAAAAAAATTTAAAGATCTTTTTTTGAAAAATTTGAACCCTCTAAGACAAAGAATGCGGTTAATGGCTGACAACGTAGTGTCACTACTTATTTCTATTGGAAACCTGTTCCCCCACTTCTCTAGTTCATTGGTTTTGAGTTTTATAAAATATATGTTTTCGAGTTAAAGATAATACTTACAACTGCGTCAGTCAGACTCAAACTTAAATTCAAATTGCTTATTTGAATTTTTTCATCAGAGTTTTTAATCATTTTGCACTTAGCAGAAACTTCTAAACCCTTTATTTGGTGAATAATGGTTACATTATCCTCTAATTTGTAATTTAAAATCCTCATGTTTGTTTGAAAGTTGACATCTAAACTAATTTTTTGAAAATTAGAAATAAACTCAAAAGTGGAATTTTCTAAATCATAGTTAAATCTCGGTATCTCAAAGCCTTTAATTCCAGATATTTTTAGATAATTAATATAAACAAAAGCGCTAAAATAAAAATAAAATAATTATATTCGAGTTGGAACTATTTTTAGAGTTCTGTATACAAAAAACGAAAACTTTATTATAAGGGTTATAAATATAATAGGATAAAAAATATTTTTACATCGGCACTTAGCGCTACTAAGAGTGCCGATGTATTGAAATCTTCGCCGAAAAGTCAAAATCATTGACCACGTTTTTTTTTCACATTTCTCGACGTTTTAGACATTTCTTAGTCGAAATTAGTAAAAAAAATTTTTGCGTCCGTCTGTCTGGGTGTAAACTCTAACTCCATTTCTACATGAGATATCGACTTGCGGTTTTTTACATATTGTTTCTTATCGTATTCCGAAGAACTGATTAGATTTTGGGGGTAAACGATTGGGGGTAAGGGGGGAAAAAAAGGGTAAAACTCCTATATTTAGCGTTTATGGTTTATAATTAAGGCAATTATTATTGTATTTGGTTAATTTAGCACTTATATAAACGATAATTTTAAATTAGTCAAAAAATGTTATAAACAACGTTTTCCTAAAACGCATTGTTTTCGAAATATTGGCGTTTTAAGCAGTAAAAGGTTTTTTTAGCATATCTCACATATTTATAACCCGATTTCAAAAAATTATATTTTAAATAAGCCCTATAAAAAATATTATATACAGTTTTTTGCTAGAATATAATGTTTTAAATATACAGAATTTAAAATCAAACAAAACACCTAGTTTGAAATTTGCAAACTATATGGCTCTAGTGTACAATAGTGCCGATGTTTTGACAGGGTGCTTGTAACGTTTCATCTAGTTTTAGTAAAAAATGCAAAAATTAAATTTTTACATTTTTTAAGAACCCTGTCGAATGGCGATTTCTCCCATTAGATTAGACAGGGACAAAAGTTCTACCCAAAAAGGATAGAAGACATACATACACTCCCACTTCCACCCAACCAAACAAATTCTGTATTTGTTCTTTGTTGAACAATACAATATTTACTTGGCCGGGCGAAAAGTGTAACTATATTATTTTTATTAAAGAAATTACTGGCGCCATCTAAATTTTAGTAGAATTATCTTATTCTACAGATTCACATTAGCTATGTTCGTTCGTGCCGCTCAGTGCTACACTTTCCGGCCAACCAAATAAATACTGTACACGGAAAGAAATTAGTGGGCTCTGCGCTATACATTATAAGATATTTGGTAACAGTGGCAAATTATAGTGATTTAAGCTATAGATTATAAGGGACACAATAACTAATAATGTTAAAAATAAATTGGAAACGATTATATATATTACAGACACGATTATATTTATTACAGGCACTATTATAAATTTACAGAAATTTTATTATATTATAAAAATTATTAGCACGGACAATAATTAAATCTATTTAAGCTATAAATGCCATACTATTTGTTATATTTTATTATTAACTAAACAATTAAAGTATTTCATATTAATTTTTACACTGACTGCCATAATTGTATTTATATAATAAGCGATTATAATTTGCTTGGTATGTGTGTTATAGCGCTCCTAGCTATAATTTTTTTTTTCCGTGTATTTGTTGTATGAAAAACAAATACAGTATTTATTTGGTTGGCTAGAAAGTGTAGCACAAATGAGATAGAGATAGGCTGGACGTCTTTTGTTTCATAATTCTAGTTGTAGAGAGCTCCATTGGGGATTATTTGAAAGGACTATTATTACACATTACCAGAGTTGATACTTTCATTACAATAACAGGGTCGGACAACAGGAAACCAAAAATAAAATATAATTTAAAATTCCTTTTTCCGATCCTGTTATTGTAATGAAAGTATCAACTCTGCACATTACAAATTTAATTTTTGTATGACTTTTTCTTCTATTTCAAAAACTAGATAACATTTCGAAAAATATATAGAAAAGTGCATCGGAGTGGGGTAAGAGGGTCATATTCTTTTATCTAATTATTATATAAAAAAGAAAGCTCAAAAAAAATGTTTAATTCCAATGCATTAAACTCCGATGCCATTTTGAGCTACCACTATTATAATTATAACAAGCCGTGAAGATATGTAATGCTACGCATTCCATTATATACTATTTATTCACAGTAAATGGTAACTTGCATTTTCCCAAATAGGTACATTTTTTTTTCAACAAAAAAAAAAAGAAAAATAATATTTTAAATAATTTTTTTTTTAACAATTTATTTTTAATTTTCTTTTTGCAAAAATTTTTGAAAAAAAAATTCAAAAAATTTTTTTTTAAATGAGAACTAAATGAAAAAATTAAAAAAATAAAATATTTTTCTTTTTGCGAAAAACGTAAAAAATTTGAAAAAAAATTAAAAATTATAATTTTTTTCATTTTTTTAAAAAGTTTTACCCCCCATAACTTTTTTGTTTTTGGCATGGGCGGATTTAGGGGGAGGCGCATGGGGGCCATGCCCACGCCCCAGCAAGATATATTAGCATAGAAATACCTTCAAAATTATATTTTTGGCGAAAGCGCAATTTTTTTCCTTATGGATGCCCCCCCGCTTAAAGTGAAATAAATCCGCCCCTGGTTTTTGGAGGGTTACTTTCAAAATTGGTAGAATTGATCCTTAAATAAATATAAATTTTCCTCAAAAAGCAACGTTAATCGAAATTTTCTTTCAGCTTTTCTTTTTTTCTTTCTATTTTTTTTTAAGTTTAACCCCCCATAACTTATTTGTTTTTGGGGTGATTACTTTCAAAAACAATATATTGTTGTATTGTATCTCTATCTCTATCTTCCCCTCATAGAAGTAGAATTTTCCTGAAAATTTCAAGTTGATCGGATTTGGGGGATTCGTTCTTCAGTTACTGTGTTAACAAAAATCGTGGCATCGGACTGACAAAAAAAAAGTTTCTTATTTTTTTATGCCAAGATTTTTTTGTCTAGGAAAATTTTTGAAAATTTTGGAAAATTCAGTACTACTGTATAATACTATTGTAGCGCATGCGCTGCAGTGCGCTGTGAACAGAAAATATAGACATGAAAAAAAAAACTGCTACGAACAGAACTGAGTTCAGTGAGCGAGTACAACTGGCAGTTGACCAATTTTTTAGCACCATTTTTCTGCGTCTTAAATATTAAGAATCTCACTTCAAAAAGTTGTTGTTTGGCAAGTTAAACGTCGTATCTTTAACTTCAATTGGATCAGGTATAGCATTTTTAACCTGTTCAATAACTGACTCGATTAAATCTTCTATATCATTGTCCAAACTATTACCTTAAAATAATCGAATATATGTCAAATTAGTAGGGTCAAATGAGGTAAACTGGTCCATGGGGTAAGTGGGATAAAGGTTGTTTTCATTACTCAACCATACCCATACGTATGCGTAGCTATAGCTACGTATTCCATTATATACTATTCACAGTAAATAATATATTGCATTTTCCCAAATACTTGTACAAAAAAAATTTCAACAAAATATAATCAAAAAAAAAACTCAACAATTTTTTTTTATTTTCTTTTTTCAAAAATCGAAAATATTTTGAATAAAAAATATTTAAAAAAAAAATTCAAAAAAATAAATATTTTTAACAATTTAAAAAAAGATTAGAGGAAATACGCCTAATTTCGGATGGTTTCCAAATTTCGGATAGTAGTGTATTTAAGATACTGTCTGCAAAGGTAAACAGAAACCTACTTTTATGTGAAGCCAAAAGTCAAACTAAATCCGTCCTGTAATATGATAACGGTAAAGCTTCTCCCCTTTAAATGGCAGCACAAATCGTTTATATTGCAAATGGCAGTTTTGTGCTCAGTTGCATTATTATGCTTGTTTATTTTATAAATAATCGTTATAAAAGTTCGTGATTCTTTCTTGGGTAAGTTATGTTGTTAGTTAAGTTGATCCACTATTCATAATTAAGCAATTTGAAAACGTAAACATTCTACAAATTTCTAATCTAAAAAGCAGAAAGTTGCCTAATTTCGGATAGATCATTTTTGTGCATTTGATTCCCAATTTCGGATATCCGCAAGGTAATTATTATTCAGGATAACCAACCATTAATTATTATTTTTATAATGATACAACAAACTAAGATAAACAATTTTGAAAAAACGAAAATTACCTAAGATACTATAATATTCGAAATTGGGAATCTAAAATTATAGTTTCTATAGTATTTCGTAGAAAATCGCTTAATGATTAAATTACGTCTTAAATGTGAAGGAATAACAAGAAACATAAGCAATGGGATCCAGATCTACTCTTGAAAATTTTTTTTCCGATATGTCCGAAATTAGGAGCCCTTTTTCAAATGCACAAAAATGCGCTGATTTTTTTTAACCGTGTTTTTTGGAAAAAATAAACTGTAATAAAATTGCTTTTATAATAAATCATGGTTCGCTATAATAAGTTGTATCTGGTTATATAAAAAAAATATCAAAAAGTAATACCGAGTATTAAATATTGAATACATTGTAAATGGTATCCGAAATTAGGCGACTTTCCTCTATTGAAAAACGTAAGATTTTTGAAAAGAAGAAAAAATCAAATCAGGCGCTGTGAATAGTATAAAAACAGTCTACGGCCCACTTGTTGACCATAGGGCCCAATGCCTGTGGACAGTCTGCCCCATAGGTCCCACTCACCTATTAATAGTAATTATATACCAAGGTAGAGAAGACATTTTTTATAGCCAAGCGTATTAAATTCCGAGCTGCGTAGCAGCAAGGGATTTAAGAGTGCGAGGCTATAATAATCTTCTCTACCGTGGTTTATATATTAGTTTTTTTCACTACTAGCACTATTTAACTATTTTAATTCAAATAATAAAATAAATTATAAACAGAAATGATATTTCTTGAAATTTTCATAAAAATCAAGTAGCATTGATCAATGACATTTGATCAAATAAATACTTTGAACTGACGTTTAAAAATTTAGTATTTTTTAAATTTATTTCATAATATTTAGCTAATTATTGATTGTATTAATTGGCAATAATTAAAACTAATTATATTTAATAAATAAAAAGTTATTTAAAGCTATTTTCTTGGGTTTAATTAGTGAAAATTGCACAAAGAACTGAAACATCTAAAGTGACAGAAATCAATTGTTTATAAAATTTACTCCTACTAGGAGAGAAAAAAATATTATTGCTATAGGTAGAGAAGACTATTATAGCCTCTAACTCTTAAATCCCTCACTGCTACGCAGCTCGGGATTTAATACGCTCGGCTATAAAAAATGTCTTCTCTACCTTGGTATATAATTACTGATCTACTTACTTTTTTCAAACAATTGGACAATAAATAAAAGTAATACAAATAAATTCAAAATTTTTGCCATTTTTGACGAAAGTTTACAACTATCTAATGAAATGGTTTTAATTTGAATATTAAATAGAACACTAAATTCTTAATAAGATAAAAGGTATTAAGTCGGTAAATATTTAAATGATGTACCTGTAAATTTATGACGCATAATATGTAATAAATAACATTTATGCCTCGATTTATGCATACGTTAAGAATACTATATTCTATAACTAGTATGGAATAGACAATATTCCGCGCGAGCGGAAAGTTTGTCATACGAGCCAGTAGGCGATTATGACGGTCCCGCGAGCGCGGAATGACTATTCCATACGTGTTGTAGACTATACTTTTTCTTCGACTGCAAATATGAAACACTGTATGGCTTAAAACTGCGGACAAGTTTAAAAACAATGTTTTTTGTGACTCGACATTGTAAATGCAACAAAACACATATTTTTAAATAAAGCAATTAATGTTATTTAATAATTTTATCAAATCAGTACTTAAAAAATATTTTTATTTCATTTTAGCACATATTTACAAATTATAATGCAAAAATTGAAGGTTATGTCATATTGTTGTGACATATATCAGGTTTAAATATTTAACAATAGATGGAGCAGTTTTAATTTTTTGAACTAAATTATTTATATTTTACCAGTTTTTTATCAATTATTAATAAAAAACTGGTCAAATATAAAGAAAAACTAATAAACCTTATGTAATTTAAACGCAAAACTTTTTTTTGTATTGTATTAAATTATTCAATATTTCATGGTAAATTTTTTGCTTATTTTGCTACAGTTTTCTTTACTTTTATAAACAAGAGATGGCACTACATGTGCTCATTCTAACACTTGATAGGGAATATTCATACCGTATCTCGAGCTAGAATGGACTCATGCTGTGTTTGAAAAGTGTGTGTATTTGCTTACATTCTAAAGCAGTCGAAGAAAAAAAAATAATTCTTAATTTTTGTTAAAGTCCTGATACTTTTATACCAGCTAGGTGCAGCTGGGTGGTAAAAAAAAATGGCTGCAACCATATCGAAAATAGAAAATGGGCTACAGTCGTACTATTGGTGCAGGTCGCTTGCAAAACAACTTTATACAGAAGCTTTCGACCAAAAACTTTGAACGTGACTTTTGGTCACAATTTCAAGTCTCTATGTCAAAGCGTTCTTGAAATATCGTAGCGTAAAGTTGTTTTGCAAGCGACCTGGGCGACTTTATTAAAAATAATTTTTTATTCCTCAACCCTAACAGCTCAAACCGTGCTGGAGTTAGTTTTTCGAGAAAATTAGTTTTTGTTGTATACAGGGTTTGCACTTTTAAATTATTATAGTACACTCCGTAACTGTTGAATGGAATGAGATATAAACTTTAAATTTGGAATATGTAAATCACACAACAAAAGCTATCATTTGTCATATTTTTCAATTTTTTATTCGGTAAGGCAGCGCCAGGGGGGCAGTGTGGGACAATATTTTAAATGGCATCTCAGGTCTTGTGATACGTCATTTTAAAGAGCTTAAAATTGTCTATTTAACAATGTGTCTATTTATTTTTTTATTTTTTTTTTGAAGATTTTTTTTTTCTTTAAAATTGATGAAATTTTCAATATTTTTAAAAAATTTATTTTGGAAATTTTACACAAAAAGGTCAGAATAGTTAATACATGGTGTATTATCATGTTAAGACTAATTATTTATCATTTGCATGTAAAATTTTAAATATTTATGCACACCATATTAAAATTTTCAATAATTTTGAAGAAATAAAATCTTCAAAAAATTATTAAAAAATAAATATTAACAGAGTTAAATAGATAATTTTAAGCTCTTTAAAATGAATATCACAAGCCCTATGGTTCCATTTAAAATATTGTCCCCCATTGCCCCCCTGGCGCCACCTTACTGAATAAAAAATTGAAAAATATGGCAAATGATAGTTTTTTTTATATAATTGGTATATTTTAAATTTACAGTTTATATCTCATTTCTTTTAAAAGTTACGGGGGTATACCATTTAAAAGAATAACCCTGTATACGTCAGTTGAAAATATAAAAAAATCATCTAATATTTTTTTATTATTAATTATTAAGATTTCAGGCAGTTCTATCTGAAATAATTTTAAAACAATTTAATGTAGGGGAAGTTGGGGTTAACTGGGCAGCTTTTTTTCATATCGAGATTTTAAAAAACCTGTAAACAATATTCAAATATTTTCTATGGCAAAAGGTAGATTATTACTATAGTTAGAACATATTAATACTTCAGACAAATATTATTTATATAAAAAAAGTTATTAACGATAAAGCAGTTAACCCCGCTGGACCAGTTAACCCCATAGGCCAGGGTTAACTGGAGCACTACTCAGGGTTAACTGGTCCACTAACAAAAATGTATTGTAATTATTGTGAATAAAATTTTTTTTAAATGAAATGAAATTTAATTCTAACATAAAAATAGACAACATAATATGTTAAATATTAGATATATCTCAGGATTAATTGGCCCGGGCTTAACTGGACATGGCCCAATTAACCCCGAACTAATTAATATTGACATAAGTGATTTTGACCATGTCCAGTGAACCCCGAATCAGTTAACCCTGAATGACACCACTGAATGAAATCATAAAATTTTAATACTTAATAATATATTAGAAGGCGGCAATTATGCAGAATAATTAACAAAATATTCAGTATATTAGGTAAAATATTAGTCTAGATCCTCCTATTAATAATAAAGTATTAATTAAAAAATGAAAGTTAAGGTAAATACTTTTCATCGAAAAAAATGAACTTTCTTTACTACAACTTACACGTGGGCAACACGGTCCACCATAATACTTTAAACAATACTACTAACTAAATATCACTAGAATTTGCACTAATGCGCCAATACTAATAAACAAACTTGATAAAATCCAGGTGGACCAGTTAACCCTGTAGCCCAGTTAACCATGACTTCCCCTATAACTATTATACCTAGTATACTAGGTATTACCTACACTATATTTTGTTATGAAAACCGGTTCCAACACATATCAAAATTCACGAAATCTGATGAATCATATGAAAATTCTAAAACCGCAGGAAATCTTATGCAAACTTACGAAATCTTATGAAATCCCCTGTAATTCGATTAGGAAGTCCATATTATTAGGGACGATCCGAGCTCTTTGTCGTGGGGGGCTGTCAATGTAAAATTTGCCGAATGCAAAAAACAAGTCTGTAGCAAGCAATTTGACAAGAATCTTGACCTACTCTAACTAAAAAGAAGGCATCACCTTTAAAATCTCAAAAAGCTTTGTCACTGACAGTTTCTGCCAGGAAAAAAATGTTACCCCTCGACAAAATTTGACTAAAAAAAGGAAATAAAAAGTTGTCACCTCCAAAAAGCTTTGTCCCTGGCAGGAAAATTTTGATAACTAAAAAAAAAGTCGTCACCTCCAACAAAAAAAGCTATGTCCCTGGCAGTTTCTACTAGAAAAAAAAAATTTTAACCGACACAAAAAAAAATTCTTACCAACCAGAACTATATTGCCGACTACTGACTGCCTTTGCCGACTACTGACAGATTTTGCCGACTACCACCTTTCATACCCCACCCTCGAATCGTCCCTGCATATTATACTGGAATTTATAAATTTAAAAAACAGTATTCTAATGAGAAAACGTGGTTTTCTTCAGCACATCTGTATTACCACAGCGAATTTTCATTAAAGAGAAATAAACTTGAAATGGCACGCTTCGACCGAACTTTCAATATTTTTAGCTTTTAAAATGTGGTCAGGGGGGCATAGGGGGGTATTTTTTAAATAGAAAAGGTGGTCGTGTGATACATAATTTTAAATCAAATAAAATTATTCGACCATGTACTTTTTAACTTTTTAAACATTTTTTAAAGTTTTTACGAGGGGCGTTTCACTGACCTATTTTTGTACATGTATTGTAAATAATGTACATTATTTACAATATTGTACGAATAATGTAAATAATGTAAGAAAAATGTAGTACTGTAAGGTAATGTCGAAATAATGTAAATAATGTCTAAAAATGTAGTACTGTAGAATACTGTCGAAATAATGTCGGTAATGTAAGTAATGTCCACTTAATGTAAAGTACTGTAAGGTAATGTACGAGGCAGACACGGACTGGCTTCTTACGGCACAGTCGGAAAAATATTAAAAAAAGGCCCCTAAACGGCTCAAAACCCATAAAAAATTGGAAAATCGAGGGCCCGGTATAGCCAAATGGCCGTGTGAGGGCCTGTTTAGTACTAAGGCCCGGTCGGCTTTTGACGACCCTGCCTTACGGCTAGTCCGCCACTGGTACGAGGTAATGTAGGATGTTAGGTTAAGATTAACATAAATTTAGGTTAATATATGTATAAAAATATATTAATAAACAAGCCGTGAAGATATGTAATGCTACGCATTCCAGTATATGGTATAATTTTCTCAAATACTTAAAAAAAAATTTAAAACAAAAAAAATAATTTCTTTTTTTAAATAAAAAAAATTAAATTATTAACTTGAAATTTGTAACACGTAAAAAATACTGCTGCCAACAAATTATTATTTTGCCCTATAGGCCTGAAAAATTAATTTAAAAAATTATTATTTTGAAAAAAAATTACCCCATTTTACCCCCGTACCCCAACCCGAATTTTACCTAAAACAATTTCAGCCTAAAACTTTGGATATCACTAGTTTACGAATTTCAACTTTTTTTAGGCCCAACTTTATTTACATGTTTTGTAACATAATTTTTGATAAGGAATCCAAATTCGTCAAGAAAAAAAAAGCTTTTATAGGGGAAAATTATAGAAATCATATATTTTCGTTTAATATTAGTAAAAATTGGTATCTGTGGGTTTTTAGAGTCCCTAGAAACAAATTTTATATTTAAAAGTATCTAACCCTTAAGGGGGTGCAGCCCCCCTTTTTTATATTTTTTAAATAACCCGATAAGAATTAGATCCTGGGGGTTTTCCGTCTCACTCAAAATGAATTTATTCTTTATCTTTATCCATATAACCCATATGACCACAAATATTTACATTTTTTTAATTAACCTGATAAAATTTGTACACTGCGACTCGCTAAAACCAAATTTTATATTAAAAAAATCTGCCTGCAAGAAGTCCCAACACCTATGTACCAACTTCTATCAGCTAATTAAAAAAATATCAATAGTGCTGTCAACAAAATAATACTTTTCCCTTTAGGCCTAGGTTTATTTAAACCAAAAAACTAAAAAAATATATAATATAATATACACCCCTTTTGAGATTATACAAGACAGAGAAAACAAAGACAGAACGATTAGATCAAGGCTGACGTGATTGTAGTGGGATGCGATGCGCTGTGTTTTATAAAAAAAAACACGTCAGCCTCGATCTTTGTTTTCTCCGTTTAGTATAATTTCAAACGGGCTGTATATTATATTTTTAAGTAATAAAATATATATAATATATATATATATATATATATATATATATATATATATATATATTTTTTTTTTTAAATACACCATTACATACATACAATACATTACCCCATCTGATTTTTCCAAAAACAATCCCAGCCTAGAACTCTGATTAAGCATGCTTAGCTTGCTAGCAAACTGTGATCATAATATAAAACGTCAAGAAGCTTAAAAAAAGCAATACAAGGGTGGAGATAGATTTTTTTAAATATTAAATTGTTTTCCCAAAACCCGTATGTGCGAATTTTTATCACTATCCTGCTGAAAATGACGGGTCTGGGCGGGTATAAATGGTGCATAAACCGGACTTGAGCATAAACACGACAGAGATAGAATTTTTTTTGACGGAAATCATATTTTTTGGATATAAAACGTCCAGGTTTTTGTAGGTTTTATTTTTTTTAATTTATTTACTAAAAAATGCGATTTTTTGTTTTTTTTTGCAACATTTTATTAATATTATTTAAAATTAGTATAATTGACATAAAATAAACCAGTTTTCAAAAATTGTTTAATTTTTTTAAAGAAATTTTAACAAAATTTCCCATTTTTAAACCCATTTTAAAACCACAAAAATTGCTCCCAAAAAATAAAAAAATATTTGGTTAAATAGAGAATTTTATAAGCTTTAAAATGATATATCACACAAACCCCCTTTCTATTTTAAAAAAATATCCCCCCTTGCCCCCCTGTCACCATTGTGCCATATAAAATATGTACCAAAAAGTTATTTGGGTTATGTTATTTAGGTGTTTTTTAAGTTGATACCTTAATTCGTTTAAAACTTAATGGAGGGGGCGGACTTTAGACATGCACTGTATAATGTTAAAAGTTAATGGGTTCGGGGATCGACAAACAGGTCAGGGGAGCTCAACAAAGTTTCCAGGGGACCTATTCTTCAAAACCGGGGAGTAGAACGACTGATAGAACGAGTCTGAGGTTCGTTCTACTCCCCGGTTTTGAAGAATTCGTCTCCAGGGGGCTTAAACCAAGGCTAGGGAGGCCTTGACAATTACTATTTTAATCTAAAAATGAAACTCTTGGAATTCGACAAAAAAAAAACTAAAAAAAAAAATAAATTTTTGTTTTCTTACATGACAGACATTTGAAAACTACTACATAATAATAAATTCCGTACTTTTCATTACACATTATAGGTACATCAGGTACACAAAAATGATTAAAAATAATATTAAAACCACCAGAAGTAAACAACACTGCCGAAATTTTATAGGTGTCACGTGGTTTTTGATCGATCTGAGTAGACGAAATAATGTAAATACTGTAGGAGAGCATGCGCATTAATAAAAATAATGTAAATAATGTAGGTACTGTCGTAATGTCAATTAATGTCAGGTACTGTAGAATAATGTAAGTAATGTAACGTAATGTACGGTAATGTACAGTATTGTAAGTAATGTAAGGTAATGTCAATGTAATGTAAAGTACTGTCGATGAAACCGTACATGTATTGTAAAGGTGAAACGCCCCTCGAGTTTTTATTTATTTTTCATTTTTTTTTTTTTTTGATAAAAATACGATTTTTTAGTTTTTTTTTATATAATTTAATTTATATTATTTAAAATTAGTTTAAAAGTATAATTAAATCGGTTATTACTAAAACACCCTAAGTCAAAACCGATATTTCATAATGTGCCAAGTGCAAAAAATTAGGAATTTGAGTAAACACTTGTTTAGTGTGTGTGCACAAGTATTTACTCACATTCCTATTTTTTTTTGCACATTATGAAATATCGGTTTTGACTTAAGGTGTTTTAGTAATAACCGATTCAATTGACGTATTTGCATCATAAAATAAACCATTTTTCATCCAAATGTACAGGTAAGTTTTGATTAGTTTGTTGTTATTTGTATAACCAGTTTGGGAACGTTCAAGTATTACGTAACGCAAATTTTAATTATTTTGGACCCCCTCCCCCTAAAACGCTATTTTCCTATACCATTAACATCGGCGCAACACTCCAAAATGACCCCCACCCCCTAGGAGCGTTACGTAATACTTGAACGTCCCCTTTGCATTTATTTTCGTTGAAATTGCGCGGGTATAATCCCCATCATTATCAATAGGGAAAAGTTTGGCTTTGATCTCTCAAACTGTATGGTCTGTTATAGGCCTACAGCCCTAGTAACAATTTTTGTCAAGTCTTAAGCAAGTCTGGCTTAAGATTCTTGATCAAGTAACTGCATCCAGATTTTGACAATTCTGGGTCAAGATACTGTCGACAGATTCTTGCTCAAGAATTGTCAAAGAATTGCTACAGATACTTCCGTCAAGATTGTTGGACAAGTCTTGAGCAAGAATGTAGCAAGACAAATTGACAAAAAATTGATAAGCGATCTCTATCATGATCAAATCGTACTTGTTAGAGTAGGTCAAGATTCTTGTCAAATTGCTTGCTACAGACTTGACTAAGTATTGCTAAATGCTCTGCTTCCAGAATCTTGCTAAAGTTTTGCCCAAGTCTGGATACAGAATCTTGATTAATTGTCTTGCTCAAAAATTGTCCAATTCTTTACAAAGAACTTTGTCAAGTACTCTGGTCAAGAAACTTGTTCCAAGTTCAATGTTACTAGGGAGTAGGCATTTGGACAGACGGAACGACGGGCATCGAAAAATGGCTATATACATAAATATCTAAAAAACTTTTTTTCAGTATAATACTTTTCTCTAAAAGGTCGCTTAAAATTAAAAAATAGAAGAAAAAAATAGCATTAAAAAAGGTATTTTTCTAACAACATTCCTGTATTTTAAAACAAAATCACAAGATTAGAAAATAATATCACAAAAAAATACTATTTACACCATGTAATTTAAATGTATATTTTTAGTAGCCTAGCATGAGGGCAGCTGGGGGAGTCCCAAGTTATTTTATCATTACATTTTTAACATTTGATCAATCCCCATCCACTTTTTACCCATGTTTCACTACTTATGCCATACATGAACATATTGTTACTAATTAAATTGTAAAACTACTTACTTTTGTATTGCCGTGCTAAGCTGAAAGGTCCTATCTATATAGGTTTAACATACACAGATAGGACCTTTCAGCTTATGAAGGCAGTGTATTTTATTTGCTCTGATTTTAACCTTTTTTTTAAATAACCAAAATGATAAAAATTATAATAATTATTATTTTTAAAAATTTAATTATTATGTAGGTATATTATTAAATTATTATACTTCAAATTTAATTTAAAATATACATTTGTTTTGAAATAACTATCAACATTTAAAATTATAGAATGAATAAAAAATGTCCATGGTCAGTTTATTCTTGGGCAAGGACAGATCCAAGTCAGTTTTGGGGGGGACAAAAAATTACTAATTTCAGCTATTTTTTTAAAAAAATAGGTTAAAAGGTTTTTAAAAAATGTTTTATAATTTAGCCAGCAAAATAATGTTTTTTTTAGACTTAAAAATTGTACTTGTTTTGAAAGAGTATTTGTAAACTTAAAAAATCATAGATAACCACCCTACAATTAAAATTGTACCCCCGACTGGGGCTAGTTTTCCAAATTTGTTGTCCCCAGTGAAAGCATGATAGTAGCATGCTCCCGAAAACAATACTGTGCCTGTTATCAATAAGGGGCCTGAAACTTTTGGGTTTTTGCACATGGGTATTCCAAGTAGAGCTATTGAGTGCAAGAAATGATATCGATTAGCTGTTTCAAAAATGGGTTTTAATTCCTCAGCTTTGTCCTTTGGGTATGATCTGTGTGCTCCATAAGCACCTAGTGCCACTGCTGATGCTCCCATTAGACCAGCAATTCGAACATATGGACCTGCCTCAGCAGATAACTGCCATAGGGGTGTTTTTTCAGTTATTACAGTTACTTTAGGTACTGATTCGGAGCTTCCATTCTGAAATTTAAAACATAGAATGTAAATGGAGTGTGGTTTTGTTGGGGGTTTTGTCAGACCATTACATTTTGGCAAAATTGTGATTTCCACCAAAATATTTAAAATAATAAATAGTAAGTCCGGACAACAATATTCGTTTATACATATAATTCTACAACAGGGGCTTTTGTAGGCCCCTTAACATTATATAGGTCAAACGTTGTCTGAATATTTTAGGCCTTATTACTTTTTCGTCTACTTACGGGAAGATATGATGTAATTTTTTGACTAACAGGGTTTTCGTAGATAACATACTTAATACTACTGATAATTGAATCCATATTCATAATTATTAATAGAAATGTGCAAAAATTTATCGATTTAAGGGCCGAAC
>OY294046.1:62167485-62469485 GCA_958510825.1 Brachypterus glaber | reverse complement strand
GACTAATTTAAAATCATATTGGTTTTGGGTCAAATTCTCTGAGAGGCTCAAAAAAATAAATTCAGTCACAGCACCCAGGTCGATAAAAGGCTAAAAAATATATCTTCCCGTAGTAGTAGGGTCCTAATTTTTTCAGAGTGGGTTTTTCATCACTGTTAGACTAATTTACAATCA
Organism: Brachypterus glaber; assembly: GCA_958510825.1. Taxonomy (NCBI): domain Eukaryota; kingdom Metazoa; phylum Arthropoda; class Insecta; order Coleoptera; family Kateretidae; genus Brachypterus; species Brachypterus glaber. Next base: position 62,469,311 of record OY294046.1, on the reverse strand, counting down.
TATTGGTTTTGGGTCAAAGTCTCTGAGAGGCTCAAAAAAATAAATTCAGTCACAGCACCCAGGTCGATAAAAGGCTAAAAAATATATCTTCCCGTAGTAGTAGGGTCCTAATTTTTTCAGAGTGGATTTCTCATTACTGTTAGACTAATTTAAAATCATATTGGTTTTGGGTCAAAGTCTCTGAGAGGCTCAAAAAAATAAATTCAGTCACAGCACCCAGGTCAAAAAAAAGCTAAAAAATATATCTTCCCGTAGTAGTAGGGTCCTAATTTTTTCAGAGTGGATTTCTCATTACTGTTAGACTAATTTAAAATCATATTGGTTTTGGGTCAAAGTCTCGGAGAGGCTCAAAAAAATAAATTCAGTCACAGCACCCAGGTCGAAAAAAAGCTAAAAAATATATCTTCCCGTAGTAGTAGGGTCCTAATTTTTTCAGAGTGGATTTCTCATTACTGTTAGACTAATTTAAAATCATATTGGTTTTGAGTCAAAGTCTCTGAGAGGCTCAAAAAAATAAATTCAGTCACAGCACCCAGATCGATAAAAAGCTAAAAAATATATCTTCCCGTAGTAGTAGGGTCCTAATTTTTTCAGAGTGGGTTTCTTATCACTGTTAGACTAATTTACAATCATATTGGTTTTGGGTCAAAGTCTCTGAGAGGCTCAAAAAAATAAATTCAGTCACAGCACCCAGGTCAAAAAAAAGCTAAAAAATATATCTTCCCGTAGTAGTAGGGTCCTAATTTTTTCAGAGTGGATTTCTAATTAGTGTTAGACTAATTTAAAATCATATTGGTTTTGGGTCAAAGTCTCTGAGAGGCTCAAAAAAATAAATTCAGTCACAGCACCCAGGTCGATAAAAAGCTAAAAAATATATCTTCCCGTAGTAGTAGGGTCCTAATTTTTTCAGAGTGGGTTTCTCATCACTGTTAGACTAATTTACAATCATATTGGTTTTGGGTCAAAGTCTCTGAGAGGCTCAAAAAAATAAATTCAGTCACAGCACCCAGGTCAAAAAAAAGCTAAAAAATATATCTTCCCGTAGTATTAGGGTCCTAATTTTTTCAGAGTGGATTTCTCATTACTGTTAGACCAATTTAAAATCATATTGGTTTTGGGTCAAAGTCTCTGAGAGGCTCAAAAAAATAAATTCAGTCACAGCACCCAGGTCGATAAAAAGCTAAAAAATATATCTTCCCGTAGTAGTAGGGTCCTAATTTTTTCAAAGTGGGTTTCTCATCACTATTAGACTAATTTACAATCATATTGGTTTTGGGTCAAAGTCTGAGAGGCTCAAAAAAATAAATTCAGTCACAGCACCCAGGTCGAAAAAAAGCTAAAAAATAGATCTTCCCGTAGTAGTAGGGTCCTAATTTTTTCAGAGTGGGTTTTTCATCACTGTTAGACTAATTTACAATCATATTGGTTTTGGGTCAAAGTCTCTGAGAGGCTCAAAAAAATAAATTCAGTCACAGCACCCAGGTCGATAAAAGGCTAAAAAATATATCTTCCCGTAGTAGTAGGGTCCTAATTTTTTCAGAGTGGATTTCTCATTACTGTTAGACTAATTTAAAATCATATTGGTTTTGGGTCAAAGTCTCTGAGAGGCTCAAAAAAATAAATTCAGTCACAGCACCCAGGTCAAAAAAAAGCTAAAAAATATATCTTCCCGTAGTAGTAGGGTCCTAATTTTTTCAGAGTGGATTTCTCATTACTGTTAGACTAATTTAAAATCATATTGGTTTTGGGTCAAAGTCTCGGAGAGGCTCAAAAAAATAAATTCAGTCACAGCACCCAGGTCGAAAAAAAGCTAAAAAATATATCTTCCCGTAGTAGTAGGGTCCTAATTTTTTCAGAGTGGATTTCTCATTACTGTTAGACTAATTTAAAATCATATTGGTTTTGGGTCAAAGTCTCTGAGAGGCTCAAAAAAATAAATTCAGTCACAGCACCCAGATCGATAAAAAGCTAAAAAATATATCTTCCCGTAGAGTAGGGTCCTAATTTTTTCAGAGTGGGTTTCTTATCACTGTTAGACTAATTTGCAATCATATTGGTTTTGGGTCAAAGTCTCTGAGAGGCTCAAAAAAATAAATTCAGTCACAGCACCCAGGTCGATATAAAGCTAAAAAATATATCTTTCCGTAGTAGCAGAGTTCTTATTTTTTCAGAGTGGGTTTCTCATCACTGTTAGACTAATTTACAATCATATTGGTTATGGGTCAAAGTCTCTGAGAGGCTCAAAAAAATAAATTCAGTCACAGCACCCAGGTCGATATAAAGCTAAAAAATATATCTTCCCGTAGTAGTAGGGTCCTAATTTTTTCAGAGTGGGTTTCTTATCACTGTTAGACTAATTTACAATCATATTGGTTTTGGGTCAAAGTCTCTGAGAGGCTCAAAAAAATAAATTCAGTCACAGCACCCAGGTCAAAAAAAAGATAAAAAATATATCTTCCCGTAGTATTAGGGTCCTAATTTTTTTAGAGTGGATTTCTCATTACAGTTAGACTAATTTAAAATCATATTGGTTTTGGGTCAAAGTCTCTGAGAGGCTCAAAAAAATAAATTCAGTCACAGCACCCAGGTCGATAAAAAGCTAAAAAATATATCTTCCCGTAGTAGTAGGGTCCTAATTTTTTCAGAGTGGGTTTCTCATCACTGTTAGACTAATTTACAATCATATTGGTTTTGGGTCAAAGTCTGAGAGGCTCAAAAAAATAAATTCAGTCACAGCACCCAGGTCGAAAAAAAGCTAAAAAATTGATCTTCCCGTAGTAGTAGGGTCCTAATTTTTTCAGAGTGGGTTTCTCATCACTGTTAGACTAATTTACAATCATATTGGTTTCGGGTCGAAGTCTCTGAGAGGCTCAAAAAAATAAATTTTATCGCAGCACCGGTCCAAACGAAATTTAAAAAAAAATTCAAAAAAGTTTCTTTTTTTGTAAAACTAAAAAAAATTAAAAAAAAAAACAAAAAAAAAATTTTTATAAATTTAATGAAGCAAAATCGCCCAGCTCCTGGAATCGACCAGAACATTTAGAGGAAAAACCATTTCGACTATTTTTATTTTTTTTTTCAAAAAAGTTTCTTTTTTCGTAAAACGAAAAAAATTAAAAAAAAAAACAAAAAAAAAATTAATGAAGCAAAACCACCCAGCTCCTGGAATCGACCAGAACATTTAGAGGAAAAACCATTCATTTTTTTTAAGGAGTTGAGTATGTACATGTTGGAAAATGGTAAAATGCATATTTTAGTGAAAAAAAAATTGAAAAAAGTTCGATAGGGGGCGCAGGATGAGCGAAAATATAACGAAACCAAACGAAATATTTAAAAAAAAAATTTTTTTTCAAAAAATTTTCTTTTTCCGTAAAACGAAAAAAAAAATAAGGATCAGCGAAAAAATAACGAAACCAAACGATATTTTCAAAAAAAATTATAAATTTAATAAGCAAAACCGCCCAGCTCCTGAAATCGACCAGAACATATAGAGGAAAAACTATTAATTTTTTTTAAGGAGTTGAGTATGTACATGTTGGACTTTGGTAAAATGTTATTTTAGTGAAAAAAAAATTGAAAAAAGTTCGATAGGGGGCGCAGGATGAGCGAAAGAAAACGAAACCAAACGAAATTTTTAGATAACGAAAAAAATACTTCTGCCAAAAAAATAATCCCCTATAGTTCATTAAAATCAAAAACATAAAAAAAATTAAAAAAAATTTTAATTTTTTTTTTCAAGTTTAAAAAATTTTTTTTTCAAGATCATTTAGAGGAAAAAACATTATTTTTTTTAAGGAGCTGAGTATACACATGTTGGACAATGGTAAAATGTATATTTTAGTGAAAAAAAAATTGAAAAAAGTTTGATAGGGGGCGCAGGATGAGCGAAAATATAACGAAACCAAACGAAATATTTAAAAAAAAAATGTTTTTTCAAAAAAATTTTTTTTTTCCGTAAAACGAAAAAAAAAATAAGGATCAGCGAAAAAATAACGAAACCAAAGGATATTTTCAAAAAAAATATTTTTTTTTTATTAAATTTATAAGCAAAACCGCCCAGCTCCTGGAATCGACCAGAACATATAGAGGAAAAACTATGCATTTTTTTAAAGGAGTTGACTGTGTACATATTGGACTTTGGTAAAATGCATATTTTAGTGAAAAAAAATTGAAAAAAGTTTGATAGGGGGCGCAGGATGAGCGAAAAAAAAAAACCAAACCAAACGAAATATTCTCAAAAAAAAAAAAATATTTTCAAAAAAGTTTCTTTTTAAGTTTCTTTTTTCATAAAACGAAAAAAAAAAATTTATAAATTTAATAAGCAAAACCGCCCAGCTCCTGGAATCGACCAGAACATATAGAGGAAAAACTATTAATTTTTTTTAAGGAGCTGAATATGTACATGTTGGACTTTGGTAAAATGCATATTTTAGTTAAAAAAAAATTGAAAAAAGTTTGATAGGGGGCGCAGGATGAGCGAAAAAAAAAACGAAACCAAACAAAATATTTTCAAAAAAAAAATATTTTCAAAAAAGTTTTTTGTTTCATAAAACGAAAAAAAAAAACGAAAAAATTTTTTTTATAAATTTAATAAGCAAAACCGCCCAGCTCCTGGAGTCGACCAGAACATATATTTAAGGAGCTGGGTATGTACATGTTGGACAATGGTAAAATGTATATTTTAGTGAAAAAAAAATTGAAAAAAGTTCGATAGGGGGCGCAGGATGAGCGAAAATATAACGAAACCAAACGAAATATTAAAAAAAAAAAAATTTTTTTCAAAAAATTTTCTTTTTCCGTAAAACGAAAAAAAAAAATAAGGATCAACGAAAAAATAACGAAACCAAACGATATTTTCAAAAATTTTTTTTTTTTATAAATTTAATAAGCAAAACCGCCCAGCTCCTGGAATCGACCAGAACATATAGAGGAAAAACTATTCATTTTTTTTGAATATGTACATGTTGGACTTTGGTAAAATGCATATTTTAGTTAAAAAAAATTGAAAAAAGTTTGATAGGGGGCAGGATGAGCGAAAAATAACGAAACCAAACAAAATATTTTCAAAAAAAAAATATTTTCAAAAAAGTTTTTTGTTTCATAAAACGAAAAAAAAAACGAAAAATTTTTTTTTATAAATTTAATAAGCAAAACCGCCCAGCTCCTGGAATCGACCAGAACATTTAGAGGAAAAACTATTAATTTTTTTTAAGGAGCTGGGTATGTACATGTTGGACAATGGTAAAATGTATATTTTAGTGAAAAAAAAATTGAAAAAAGTTCGATAGGGGGCCGCAGGATGAGCGAAAATATAACGAAACCAAACGAAATATTTAAAAAAAAAAATTTTTTCAAAAAATTTTCTTTTTCCGTAAAACGAAAAAAAAAAATAAGGATCAGCGAAAAAATAACGAAACCAAACGATATTTTCAAAAAATTTTTTTTTATATAAATTTAATAAGCAAAACCGCCCAGCTCCTGGAATCGACCAGAACATATAGAGGAAAAACTATTAATTTTTTTAAAGGAGTTGAGTGTGTACATGTTGGACTTTGGTAAAATGCATATTTTAGTTAAAAAAAAATTGAAAAAAGTTTAATAGGGGGTGCAGGATGAGCCAAAAAAAACGAAACCAAACAAAATATTTTCAAAAAAAAAAATATTTTCAAAAAAGTTTTTTGTTTCATAAAACGAAAAAAAAAACGAAAAAATTTTTTTTATAAATTTAATAAGCAAAACCGCCCAGCTCCTGGAATCGACCAGAACATTTAGAGGAAAAACCATTTCAACTTTTTTTATTTTTTTTTTCAAAAAAGTTTCTTTTTTCGCAAAACGAAAAAAATTAAAAAAAAAAAAAACAAAAAAAAATTAATGAAGCAAAACCACCCAGCTCCTGGAATCGACCAGAACATTTAGAGGAAAAACCATTCATTTTTTTTAAGGAGTTGAGTATGTACATGTTGGAAAATGGTAAAATGCATATTTTAGTGAAAAAAAAATTGAAAAAAGTTCGATAGGGGGCGCAGGATGAGCGAAAATATAACGAAAACAAACGAAATATTAAAAAAAAAAATTTTTCAAAAGATTTTCTTTTTCCGTAAAACGAAAAAAAAAAAAAAATAAGGATCAGCGAAAAAATAACGAAACCAAACGATATTTCAAAAAAAAAAAAAATTATAACTTTAATAAGCTCCTGGAATCGACCAGAACATTTAGAGGAAAAACTATTAATTTTTTTAAGGAGCTGAGTATGCAGATGTTGGACAATGGTAAAATGCATATTTTAGTGAAAAACAAAATTGAAAAAAGTTTGATGGGGGCAGGATGAGCGAAAAAAAAAACGAAACCAAAAAAAATATTAAAAAAAAAAATTTAAAAAAAGTTTCTTTTTTCGTAAAACGAAAAAAAAAACAAAAAATTAGGACCCTACTACTACGGGAAGATATATTTTTTAGCTTTTTATCGACTTGGGTGCCTCTCAGAGACTTTGACCCAAAACCAATATGATTTTAAATTAGTCTAATAGTAATGAGAAACCCACTCTGAAAAAATTAGAACCCCACTACTACGGGAAGATATATTTTTTAGCTTTTTTTCGACCTGGGTGCTGTGACTGAATTTATTTTTTTGAGCCTCTCAGAGACTTTGACCCAAAACCAATATGATTTTAAATTAGTCTAATAGTAATGAGAAATCCATTCTAAAAAAATTAGGACCCTACTACTACGGGAAGATATATTTTTTAGCTTTTTATCGACCTGGGTGCTGTGACTGAATTTATTTTTTTGAGCCTCTCAGAGACTTTGACCCAAAACCAATATGATTTTAAATTAGTCTAATAGTAATGAGAAATCCATTCGAAAAAAATTAGGACCCTACTACTACGGGAAGATATATTTTTTAGCTTTTTATCGACCTGGGTGCTGTGACTGAATTTATTTTTTTGAGCCTCTCAGAGACTTTGACCCAAAACCAATATGATTTTAAATTAGTCTAATAGTAATGAGAAATCCACTCTAAAAAAATTAGGACCCTACTACTACGGGAAGATATATTTTTTAGCTTTTTATCGACCTGGGTGCTGTGACTGAATTTATTTTTTTGAGCCTCTCAGAGACTTTGACCCAAAACCAATATGATTTTAAATTAGTCTAATAGTAATGAGAAATCCACTCTAAAAAAATTAGGACCCTACTAATACGGGAAGATATATTTTTTAGCTTTTTTTCGACCTGGGTGCTGTGACTGAATTTATTTTTTTGAGCCTCTCAGAGACTTTGACCCAAAACCAATATGATTTTAGATTAGTCCAACAGTGATGAGAAACCCACTCTGAAAAAATTAGGACCCTACTACTACGGGAAGATGTATTTTTTAGCTTTTTATCGACCTGGGTGCTGTGACTGAATTTATTTTTTTGAGCCTCTCAGAGACTTTGACCCAAAACCAATATGATTTTAAATTAGTCTAACAGTAATAAGAAACCCACTCTGAAAAAATTAGGACCCTACTACTACGGGAAGATATATTTTTTAGCTTTTTTTCGACCTGGGTGCTGTGACTGAATTTATTTTTTTGAGCCTCTCAGAGACTTTGACCCAAAACCAATATGATTTTAAATTAGTCTAATAGTAATGAGAAATCCACTCTAAAAAAATTAGGACCCTACTACTACGGGAAGATATATTTTTTAGCTTTTTTTCGACCTGGGTGCTGTGACTGAATTTATTTTTTTGAGCCTCTCAGAGATTTTGACCCAAAACCAATATGATTTTAGATTAGTCCAACAGTGATGAGAAACCCACTCTGAAAAAATTAGGACCCTACTACTACGGGAAGATGTATTTTTTAGCTTTTTATCGACCTGGGTGCTGTGACTGAATTTATTTTTTTGAGCCTCTCAGAGACTTTGACCCAAAACCAATATGATTTTAAATTAGTCTAACAGTAATAAGAAACCCACTTTGAAAAAATTAGGACCCTACTACTACGGGAAGATATATTTTTTAGCTTTTTTCGACCTGGGTGCTGTGACTGAATTTATTTTTTTGAGCCTCTCAGAGACTTTGACCCAAAACCAATATGATTTTAAATTAGTCTAATAGTAATGAGAAATCCATTCGAAAAAAATTAGGACCCTACTACTACGGGAAGATATATTTTTTAGCTTTTTATCGACCTGGGTGCTGTGACTGAATTTATTTTTTTGAGCCTCTCAGAGACTTTGACCCAAAACCAATATGATTTTAAATTAGTCTAATAGTAATGAGAAATCCACTCTAAAAAAATTAGGACCCTACTACTACGGGAAGATATATTTTTTAGCTTTTTATCGACCTGGGTGCTGTGACTGAATTTATTTTTTTGAGCCTCTCAGAGACTTTGACCCAAAACCAATATGATTTTAAATTAGTCTAATAGTAATGAGAAATCCACTCTAAAAAAATTAGGACCCTACTAATACGGGAAGATATATTTTTTAGCTTTTTTTCGACCTGGGTGCTGTGACTGAATTTATTTTTTTGAGCCTCTCAGAGACTTTGACCCAAAACCAATATGATTTTAGATTAGTCCAACAGTGATGAGAAACCCACTCTGAAAAAATTAGGACCCTACTACTACGGGAAGATGTATTTTTTAGCTTTTTATCGACCTGGGTGCTGTGACTGAATTTATTTTTTTGAGCCTCTCAGAGACTTTGACCCAAAACCAATATGATTTTAAATTAGTCTAACAGTAATAAGAAACCCACTCTGAAAAAATTAGGACCCTACTACTACGGGAAGATATATTTTTTAGCTTTTTTTCGACCTGGGTGCTGTGACTGAATTTATTTTTTTGAGCCTCTCAGAGACTTTGACCCAAAACCAATATGATTTTAAATTAGTCTAATAGTAATGAGAAATCCACTCTAAAAAAATTAGGACCCTACTACTACGGGAAGATATATTTTTTAGCTTTTTTTCGACCTGGGTGCTGTGACTGAATTTATTTTTTTGAGCCTCTCAGAGATTTTGACCCAAAACCAATATGATTTTAGATTAGTCCAACAGTGATGAGAAACCCACTCTGAAAAAATTAGGACCCTACTACTACGGGAAGATGTATTTTTTAGCTTTTTATCGACCTGGGTGCTGTGACTGAATTTATTTTTTTGAGCCTCTCAGAAACTTTGACCCAAAACCAATATGATTTTAAATTAGTCTAACAGTAATAAGAAACCCACTTTGAAAAAATTAGGACCCTACTACTACGGGAAGATATATTTTTTAGCTTTTTTCGACCTGGGTGCTGTGACTGAATTTATTTTTTTGAGCCTCTCAGAGACTTTGACCCAAAACCAATATGATTTTAAATTAGTCTAATAGTAATGAGAAATCCACTCTAAAAAAATTAGGACCCTACTGCTACGGGAAGATATATTTTTTAGCTTTTTTTCGACCTGGGTGCTGTGACTGAATTTATTTTTTTGAGCCTCTCAGAGACTTTGACCCAAAACCAATATGATTTTAAATTAGTCTAATAGTAATGAGAAATCCACTCTAAAAAAATTAGGACCCTACTGCTACGGGAAGATATATTTTTTAGCTTTTTATCGACCTGGGTGCTGTGACTGAATTTATTTTTTTGAGCCTCTCAGAGACTTTGACCCAAAACCAATATGATTTTAAATTAGTCTAATAGTAATGAGAAATCCACTCTAAAAAAATTAGGACCCTACTGCTACGGGAAGATATATTTTTTAGCTTTTTATCGACCTGGGTGCTGTGACTGAATTTATTTTTTTGAGCCTCTCAGAGACTTTGACCCAAAACCAATATGATTTTAAATTAGTCTAACAGTAATAAGAAACCCACTCTGAAAAAATTAGGACCCTACTACTACGGGAAGATATATTTTTTAGCTTTTTTTCGACCTGGGTGCTGTGACTGAATTTATTTTTTTGAGCCTCTCAGAGACTTTGACCCAAAACCAATATGATTTTAAATTAGTCTAATAGTAATGAGAAATCCACTCTAAAAAAATTAGGACCCTACTACTACGGGAAGATATATTTTTTAGCTTTTTTTCGACCTGGGTGCTGTGACTGAATTTATTTTTTTGAGCCTCTCAGAGATTTTGACCCAAAACCAATATGATTTTAGATTAGTCCAACAGTGATGAGAAACCCACTCTGAAAAAATTAGGACCCTACTACTACGGGAAGATGTATTTTTTAGCTTTTTATCGACCTGGGTGCTGTGACTGAATTTATTTTTTTGAGCCTCTCAGAGACTTTGACCCAAAACCAATATGATTTTAAATTAGTCTAACAGTAATAAGAAACCCACTTTGAAAAAATTAGGACCCTACTACTACGGGAAGATATATTTTTTAGCTTTTTTTCGACCTGGGTGCTGTGACTGAATTTATTTTTTTGAGCCTCTCAGAGACTTTGACCCAAAACCAATATGATTTTAAATTAGTCTAACAGTAATAAGAAACCCACTCTGAAAAAATTAGGACCCTACTACTACGGGAAGGTATATTTTTTAGCTTTTTTTCGACCTGGGTGCTGTGACTGAATTTATTTTTTTGAGCCTCTCAGAGACTTTGACCCAAAACCAATATGATTTTAAATTAGTCTAATAGTAATGAGAAATCCACTCTAAAAAAATTAGGACCCTACTACTACGGGAAGATGTATTTTTTAGCTTTTTATCGACCTGGGTGCTGTGACTGAATTTATTTTTTTGAGCCTCTCAGAGACTTTGACCCAAAACCAATATGATTTTAAATTAGTCTAACAGTAATAAGAAACCCACTCTGAAAAAATTAGGACCCTACTACTACGGGAAGATATATTTTTTAGCTTTTTTTCGACCTGGGTGCTGTGACTGAATTTATTTTTTTGAGCCTCTCAGAGATTTTGACCCAAAACCAATATGATTTTAAATTAGTCTAACAGTGATGAGAAACCCACTCTGAAAAAATTAGGACCCTACTACTACGGGAAGATATTTTTTTTAGCTTTTTTTCGACCTGGGTGCTGTGACTGAATTTATTTTTTTGAGCCTCTCAGTGACTTTGACCCAAAACCAATATGATTGTAAATTAGTCTAACAGTAATGAGAAACCCACTCTGAAAAAATTAGGACCCTACTACTACGGGAAGATATATTTTTTAGCTTTTTTTCGACCTGGGTGCTGTGACTGAATTTATTTTTTTGAGCCTCTCAGAGACTTTGACCCAAAACCAATATGATTTTAAATTAGTCTAACAGTAATAAGAAACCCACTCTGAAAAAATTAGGACCCTACTACTACGGGAAGATATATTTTTTAGCTTTTTTTCGACCTGGGTGCTGTGACTGAATTTATTTTTTTGAGCCTCTCAGAGATTTTGACCCAAAACCAATATGATTTTAGATTAGTCCAACAGTGATGAGAAACCCACTCTGAAAAAATTAGGACCCTACTACTACGGGAAGATATATTTTTTAGCTTTTTTTCGACCTGGGTTGCTGTGACTGAATTTATTTTTTTGAGCCTCTCAGTGACTTTGACCCAAAACCAATATGATTGTAAATTAGTCTAACAGTAATGAGAAACCCACTCTGAAAAAATTAGGACCCTACTACTACGGGAAGATATATTTTTTAGCTTTTTTTCGACCTGGGTGCTGTGAATGAATTTATTTTTTTGAGCCTCTCAGTGACTTTGACCCAAAACCAATATGATTGTAAATTAGTCTAACAGTAATGAGAAACCCACTCTGAAAAAATTAGGACCCTACTACTACGGGAAGATATATTTTTTAGCTTTTTTTCGACCTGGGTGCTGTGACTGAATTTATTTTTTTGAGCCTCTCAGAGACTTTGACCCAAAACCAATATGATTTTAAATTAGTCTAACAGTGATGAGAAACCCACTCTGAAAAAATTAGGACCCTACTACTACGGGAAGATGTATTTTTTAGCTTTTTATCGACCTGGGTGCTGTGACTGAATTTATTTTTTTGAGCCTCTCAGAGACTTTGACCCAAAACCAATATGATTTTAAATTAGTCTAACAGTAATAAGAAACCCACTCTGAAAAAATTAGGACCCTACTACTACGGGAAGATATATTTTTTAGCTTTTTTTCGACCTGGGTGCTGTGACTGAATTTATTTTTTTGAGCCTCTCAGAGACTTTGATCCAAAACCAATATGATTTTAAATTAGTCTAATAGTAATGAGAAATCCACTCTAAAAAAATTAGGACCCTACTACTACGGGAAGATATATTTTTTAGCTTTTTTTCGACCTGGGTGCTGTGACTGAATTTATTTTTTTGAGCCTCTCAGAGACTTTGACCCAAAACCAATATGATTTTAAATTAGTCTTACAGTAATAAGAAACCCACTCTGAAAAAATTAGGACCCCACTACTACGGGAAGATATATTTTTTAGATTTTTTTCGACTTGGGTGCTGTGATCCAACCAACATTTGATTTAATTATTTTTGTTCAAATACACCTCATAATAAAAAAAAATTATTTACTTACCATTTCTATAAAAATACTAGAAAATATTAAATAATAGAAATAAAAACAATATTAAATGAATATTTTTTATTTTTGATAACCAAATTTATAACTAGAACGACTCTTAAACCGGGTGCTGGCTAGTTTGGTGCCAACTTTATATAGATTTTAAGGGCCGAACCGGTGAGCAAAACCTCGAGACAATAACATCAATGTTCCCAATAAACAAAATAGAAATGTTACTAAATTAGTGTCAAAAAAACAATGTCACAAATGGCAAAGCAATAAAAGTTCCTAACAAAAACAGTACCACCATTTGTAAAAAAAAAAACAAAAAAAAAACAGTAATGGTTACCAACAGTATAAAATTAATTTATTTAATTATTTTGCCTTAAAATTATAAAATCGTGGCCCACGAATAAAATTAATCTTACTACACTAACAAAAATAAGAATATATCCGGGATATAATATCCCTTCTATCTATCCTGGTCCTCATATTTTCTTTTTTCACCTCGCCTATCTTCTCTCTGGTTGTTTCTTTGATCTTGATACCTGTTATTATCTCTATTATCATGTCTTCTATCCTGATACCTATTATCTCTATTATAGTTATCAGAATTTCTCTGTTCTCCATATCTGTTGTTTTGGTTATTGTAATTACTGCCTCGTCCTCTTCCACGATTACCAAAATTAGATCTTGTATACCACGGAGACACTATTGGTGGATCAGGTATGCCTAAATCGTACACTTCCTTGTAATCTTCATCCTCAAAAGTATAGCGATTTGCAAATTCTATATTACTATCATCCAGAAACTTTTTTTGTTCAGCAGTCAGATTTTCTACAGCCATTCTTCTAAAAATCGCACAGAGGCTATTAAATATAAAGCAGTAAACATAAAATAAAATCTGTTAACTTGTTTTATCTTGAAATCCTCGTGAAATACCTACTTGTTTGAATTAATTATTCGACAGCTGAACCTCAACAACTTCTTGACGTATAGTTTTTTTAGGTTATGTTTTGACAGTTGTTTTGTTGTCTATCTAAATTTTATTTTATTTCTTTTTAATTATATTTAATATACGTAATATAATTATATTGACGGTTTTACTAATTTATTATCTAAATTTTTGATAAAAATAAATAGTTACTAATTTTTCTGGTATTTTAAAATCATGAAGGTAAAGTTTTTGGTTTTGTTTGATATCAGGACGTGAATAAAATAAATTTTCAATTATATGATTTAATATATATTAACCTGGTGATTCACAGTTTAATTGCACAATTAAAAAATATAGTTCAATGCAATAAATTGTTCTTTGAATAGGTACACTATAGACGGCAACCAAATATGGCACAATCAACTTTTAGGTAAGGAAAAAATAAGCATAGAATAACAAAAATTGTATAAGAGGAAAAAATAAATTATAATTCATTATATCATATCTTATTTATAATTTTTATTTTAGTGAGAATGATGAATATGGATTTAAACGGCCAGAAGATTTTAACCAAGGATTGTATGATAACTTTATGTCTCAATACATTCGAATACTAACGAAAAGAGCTCAAAGATGGAACACATTAAAAGGTGATAGGTACAAAAAGACTTCAACATTAAAACGATTTGTAAGAAAAGGAATTCCAAGTGATCATAGACTTTATGCCTGGATGTCCACATCTGGGGCCTTAGAATTCAAAAATAAAAGTGCATTTAAATATGAAGAACTGAAATTTGAGTTAAATAAGTTTAACCCTCATATTAAAGAATCCATCGAAATAGATCTCCCTAGAACGTTTCCAGATAATATATATTTTACAGACCACAATGCTTACCCAAAACAATTGTACTTTATATTAGCAGTATTTGCTCATCAGAATGTAGAAGTAGGGTATTGCCAGGGGCTTAATTATATAGCAGGATTACTATTATTAGTCACAAAAAACGAGGAAGCTGCCTTTTGGTTACTAAAGTGTCTTGTAGAACAAATTCTTCCAAAATATTATATTAGCACTATGTCAGGATTTATAACAGATTTAGATGTTTTAAATGAACTAGTGGAAAAAAGTGATCCAGAAGTAGTGAGACACATCAACAGAGTGGGAATGCCTTGGGCAATGGGTGTATCGAAATGGTTTATTTGTATCTATTCTGAAGTCTTACCAACAGAAACTGTTTTGAGAATCTGGGACTGTTTGTTTTATGAAGGATCAAAAATTTTATTTAGAGTTGCATTAACTTTAATCAAAATCCACAAGGAGGAAATCTTAAATGCCAAAGAATTAAGTGACTTGATTTTAGTTTTTAGAAATATGAGGAGTCATGAACGAGTTATAAATTGCCATACATTTATGATAGTAAGTACTTTTTACTTTTAAAAAATTATTATTATTATTAGCAATAGTAAGCATTGAAAACGATGAGACTATTGCATTGAGTTTATAATAGTTGAGTAGCAACATAATATCACATAAAATTATACATATCACAATAACCAGATTTTAACCAGATTTTTTTAAATTGTTCAGTTTGAGAATATACTAAACACAAAGTTATATTTTTGCTCTTATGTAACTTATTAATAATACATTTTATTTTTTAGGATGTATTCAAGCTATCTGGTAGCTTGTCAAATACTACAATAGAAAAGTTACGAAGAAAATATAAGAAATAATCTTACCTCAGTGAGTAGCTGTTTATTTTACAAAAAAAAAAGTTTAAAGTATCTAGTCATAAGCTATTCTTTAAATTATAATTTACTATACCTATTATTTTAATTTTTTTATCTAGATTGTTTTTCTAAAAAATCTTTGGCTTCATTAATTTTTGATGCTAAATAAGGTGATCCTCCTCTATCTGGGTGATTTAATGCCATAACTTTTTTAAATGCATCTTTTACTTTTACTTTATTAGCCGTTGGAGTTACACCTTAAAAGTTATTGAAAAATTATTAATTTTTGTTGCAAAAAAATAAATAAAAATGTGTTACCTAATATAAGTGCCGCTTCCCTTCTGTTCATTTTTTGATCAAATCCTCCTTTGTAGTATTTAGAATTGGCTACAGATTCCGCATCAAATTTGGGTAAGTTTTTCATTGCTTCATTCATTGTTTTTGTCATGTTGGGCATTTGTCTAAGTGCATATCGACCTGCAAATCCCACTGCAGCTAGACCCAATCCTGCTAGTATAACACCGTTCTACAATAGAATTGTAACTTTAAATATGGGAGTTTATACTAGCTAAAATAATCCAAATTCACGTCGTATATTTAAAATTTTGAGGTTAAGTTACAAAAATACCCAAAATAACTGGAAAAATTATTAATTTTATAATAATTTACGTCAATTACTTACCATTTTCGTAAATTATCTATTTTACATGCGTTGTTATTGTTCTATTTATAATTTTTTTACGATCAAATTTTATGAATGATCGACAAGTAAAAATTTTCAACACGAAATATCCATCAAAGAAAATATATATATCCATGATTCTGTTAGTCCACGACAGTCAATTCAAAGTTATATTACAGATTTCTGTTATGCACTTTTTTTAAATGATAGTTCACCATAAGAATCGCTAGATGGTGCCACATATACAAGTAAGGGAATTTAAAAATGTTAGCGCGTTTTTATCACGGAACTGCTTTTATGTAAAACTCTTGATAGAGCTTTACTTTTATTCTGTAAATTATTTTTTTGGAGGAAGAAGTAACATATAGGCTTTATATATAAACAGTGCAGGGTAAATTATATTGTATATACTATGTCATACCATCACTCGTAATTACAAAATTACACTTGGTAGATTCTAATTCAGGACTAAAAATTATTTGAAATTCTCTTGTTTGGCTTCCTACATATCTATTTATTTGAAATCTTGTTGTTATTAAGTTGCTCCAGGCTAAACCTAAACATGGTTTGGTTTCCGTTGTTGCAATATCTTCAGTAACCTAAAATATTATTTTTAAAATATTACTGACATCAATTTGTAAAATATTACCTGATTAACACAAATAACTCCTAGGTTGTATTTTTTAGCTAAACTATTTAATGCAGCCACAATTTTGGCCAATTCATGACTTCGATCAGTATAAATTACATCAATATTTTCACTACGAAACAGTCCTGCTATTGAATCAATTATTATTAAGCCAATATTATGAGTAGCAATGAAGTTTAAAAGTAAATTATTTAGTAAGTGCTTGAATTGCCCATATGTGCTCATGTGTTGTATATAAACATGATCATCAAAAGTTTTTACCATATTGTACTTATTTTTAAAGATTAAGGATAATTCTTTAAATCGTTTTGAAGGGAATGCATCTTCTGTACATATATAAATAACATCTAAAAAAAAAGTACAGATAAATATTTATTCTACTTTATCAAAAACTTTGAAATTCCAGTATTTAAGTTCTGTGTTGGCAAAAAAAATAATCTTTTATTTTTTTTGTATACCTATGCAAAAAAAGTTAATTTTCGTTAAACTTTTTCTGTCCACAGAATGTTTCCACAGAATGGTTTGAGGTAAAGACTTCAAATTAGAACAAAATTAGTCTTTACGATTTCTATCCCAAAATTTTTGTTTTGAAAAAAAGTATTTTATTTATATAAAAAATTGAATTTGGTTACCCTTATGAACTCCTCCATTTAACTTGGGTAACTGTGTGATTATGGACAGTTGTAAACAAAACTGCGTTTTGCCAACACCACTGCATCCAAATAGTTCTGTAATTCCTTTAACAGGAATTCCGCCTTTTGTTATTTCATCTATCTGGAAACAACCTGTTGATATCTTGCTCCATTTTTCGATTTTGTCTGCAGTTGTGAATTTATTACTCAATATATTAGCTGTTTCAAATAATATATTATCTATGGATTTATATGATAGTTTAGTTAGTTTGTGGATTTCAGTTTTAGAACTGCAGATAATAAAATTTAGGGACGTTATATTACCTAGAAACAAATTACTCTATACATATATAAGCACGTAATAATTTAACTAACCAGCTATTATTTTTTCGAATTCCTCTGAAGGTATACTTTTCGCCAATTCCTCCATTTCTTGCATTATAGTAAAAAATAAACATTAAACATTTTTATAGGTTATAAACTCGTAAGTAGTTCAAAAATATCTAAAAAGTAGTTAAAAAAACTCATAAAATGACGAGAGCTCCATCTACTGTTTTGTTTAAAACAAATAGCGCAGAGCACCATCTGTTGGAATTTATCGGAATGAAAAAGACTGCCGCGACATCTAGTGGATTTTTTTGCACTAATCAGATTATTCTAGAAGTTTCTACAGTGTAAATCCCTACTATATCAAGCGAGCAACCGGTCTTCCACCATTTTACTTTTCTAGAATTTCTGACGGTCAACCAGGGCGGTTCTTTGCCCGGCGTTTTTTATAGTGAATAAGTTGTGTAATATAAAAATACAGAAAGGTAAGTGATTAACCATTTAATAAATTACATAATAGACTTAAAATTACCTATCTCCAAAAGCTGTATGCTGGCTGTTCTCGCGAAGATAACCAAGCACGTGGATAACTCCATTAATAACTCTAAATTCACGATATATGCATTATTTTAGGACATTCTGTACGTTTCATCGTAGTCATAAGTAACATATTCTTTCGTTAAAAGGCCGATACAAATTTTTGTCAGTGCACAATTTGATATAACCTTTAATGACATTTTTGACTAAAACGTCAAAATTACATGATGGCCCCCTAGTCTTAGACTCCAAGGACAAGTCAGGGTGCCGACAAGTCATCTTGGTCACCAATTATATTAAATTTAACTGAGTGAGCTTAGAAAATTTGACAGTTTACTTTGTACAGGTTCACTTTCAAATTCATAAGGGTTTGGTTTTATTACTGATATACCTATTAATTAAATATTTGTTCTTCCAGATGTATCGTTTACCCACAGTAGTCAGACATGCTGCCTTACGTAAATCAACTCAAGCCAATTTAGTACAAAGATGGTATGCCAAAGATGTCAGATTTGGACCAGAAGTTCGAGCCCTCATGCTCCAGGGTGTTGATATCTTGGCTGATGCTGTAGCAGTCACAATGGGCCCCAAGGTGAGAAAATAACCCCTTTTTCCTTAGGAAGATACAATTTGTACCTCACAAAAAAAAACATTCTTGCCTGTGGAGGTTGAGCCATAGGTTATTTTAACATGCATCCAAACACAAAATGTGCAGCAGAAAATTTAAATGTGCAGTGGGAAATTTAGATATATGCAGTATAAAATACTTCATAGATTAAATACATTTACAGTAATCCGGATCTTCGGTAATCAGAATGATGTGGTAATCCGAACGATAAAATTCAGACTACAAAAATAGTAGAACATACTGTTTATTTTTTTTCTGAAATACATTTCATGTGTTTTAGCCTTTTTTAAAACATTTTAAATTTTTTGGACCTTATAAATGAAAAAAAGTTCTCTTAAATAATTACTTTTTGGTTTGAACAAAAACCAACTAGATTTTTTTATTTTAAAGCATTTGACCTTGAAAAGTGCAAAACTTATCTGCAATTAAAATTTAAAAAATTAGTTTTATGCAGCGTATTTTCGTAGATTTTTGTTCATTAAATGCTCAAAAATCCACAAATTTTTGTATTTAAACTTGAAAAACTCTAAAATATTGCCTGTGACGCATTTTGTTCATATCATTCCACATTTTGCAAAAAAAGAAAAGAAACTATTTAAAATTTTGGTTAATGCTCCGCATGTTTTGTTAAATTGTGTACTTGTGTTGGTACTTAAAATAGCCCTTGGGTGAAGCTGTTAGCTCTAAAGCTCTCCATTAAAGGCTTCAGATAAATTTTGGTTATTTGTAGTTTCTCCCCCCCCTCCCAGTTATGATAAACTACACCCACCCTCAATCAAGTTTAAAAATCGAAACAAACAACTTTATACGGGGTGGGTCTTGATAAAGTAGTAAAAAGTTAAGTACTTAATTTAGGTACTTTATGAGAAAACTTTTAAGTTAAAAAATTAGTAGCATGTAAAAAATGTCAAAGATTATTAACCTTTTGTGTATTTACCCTTTACCTCACCTCTGACAATATTTAAGCACTGACAGTATTATCACTATAAATAATAGATATGTATTATTTTTTAATAAATGGTTTTATTTCCTAGCCATGTCTATCATAATATGGACCATATAGAGAACATAAAGATATTTATTTCTTAACAGAATGTTCTTATCTTTTATCTCAAATGTTTTGATAACATTTACAACTAACTTTTAGAACTTTTTTTTTTAATTTGTTATCAATAATTCAGTTTTACATGAAAGATGATATATTATCATTACTCGTCATTTCTATTTAATTATTTAGATTTAAACAATTATTGATACTTACTTAATATTCCCTTAATTCAATTTAAAATTCATTCGGTTTTAACACGTTCGCTACCAAGAATGTTTGGCGAAAATTCTCATTTTTTTTAACCCCAAAAATAAAAAAAAACGTTGGCAAATATAAGCTTTAAAATGATCTATCACATATTTGAAAAATTGTTGTGTCTCATATATGTATGAGCCGCTTGGTAGCGAAAGTGTTAATTTTAGAATAAATTTAAATTTTTAAATACAATTAAACTAAAACTACATAATATGTATATCATACAATAAATAATTTAAAAATAATTTAGATGTCTACTAATGTCACACACCAGAGGGGGAGGGGGTCAGCCAAGGTTAGCTCATCCTTGACAAAGTGTGATCAGGGGGATATAAACCAACCCCCTTTTCAATTTGCCCCCTCCTCTATTTTGTCCCTTAAAAATATCAAATATACCAGGTAAGTTTTAGTCCACCCCTAAAATTAAGATTAATCTTCATTCGATAAAAACAAAACTGGTGATTTATATAATTTTACATTGGCTATAAAATGGCGGATTTATTTTTTAGGTTTCACTTCCAGTTTTTGTCGTATAAAAACGAGTTACACACAATTTACCTTATTTTTACGTACTTAAAAGTTAATTATAAATTTGGCATAAGAAAAATGGCGAAAAAATATTCTACAAACGTTTACATTTGGACAAAAAACCGTTTTTTTTTAGCTCTAAATTGATGTCGCTGATAAAAAATTTATTTTAATATTAGTTTTTAGTATATTAAAGTACTAGTTTCATAACATACTTTAGAAAACTCGCCGCAAGCGGCTCGTTTTCTAAATTTGTACTCGTGCGCTAAAAACCTGTTATGAAACGAGTGCTTTATACAATTTTTTCTATTTTGCTCTAAAATTAAAAAAACTTACATTTAAATTGATGATTGATTTAGGGATTTTTGTTTTGGATTGGCATTACAGTTTACACCAAGTTTAAAATTCTAAGAATTCTTGTTAACAAATGATATTTTGATATATTTTATAGTAATCTCTTCTCTTTTTCACTGCAATTAACCAAGCCACAATTATAACACGGTAAAAATAACCTAAACACAAAATTTTGTAAAAAATTTAACTTTAAAGCGTGTGATTATGAGCTTATAAGAGTCGCAAATAGAAAAATATTTTTTTAAGCTTAAGTAAGTAAAAAGAAGGTAAATTATGTGTATCTCGTTTTTATACGATGAAAACGAAAACGAAAAAAAAAGTAAAAAAAAAACAATCTGTTTTTTATACATAGAATTTTCGGCTGAATTCAAAAATGTAAAAAATTACAGGATGTTTCATTAAAAAAATAAACATATTTATGCCACTTTCGGCGAAATCAGAAGTGAAACAAAAAAAACAAATACGCCATTTCGACACTCCCATGCAACAAGGATGTAACTCAAGTTAGACCTATTTTGAGTTATACTCATAGGTAAACGCCTTGAAAAAAGACACACATGGTGGTACTACTTAGATTTCTCCACAGGCCATTTTAACCAAAAGTTTACCTAAAAACACTAAAGTAAGAAATTCTAATTTTGCATATTATCAGAAACAAAAAATAAATAAACAATAAATACTTATAGGGTTAAATAGAGAATGTTATAAGCTTTTAAATGATGTATCACATGGCTTTCTTTTCCACTTCAATCATTTCCCCACTCTTAAATAAGAAAAAAAATATTTTAGAAATTTAGCTGTCGTGAAAAATGACAATATATGAGTTACGGCTTTGTTGCTTGGGGGTATCGATTTTATAGCCAATGTAAAATTTTATAAATCACCAAAGTTTCGTTTTTATCGAATTGATTTTGGGGGTGATTTTATCGAATTACTTTTGGGGGTGGACATGAATAAAACTAGCCCGATATACCAAAAAATAATTTGGGTTATGTTATTTACGTGGTCCAAATTTCAAGCTACTTTAAAAATTTCATGAGGGGGGCGGATTTTAGACAAGCAGTATATAACATAATTATCCACAGGGCCGTAACGTAATCATTGAACAATCGTGGGGATCACCAAAAATCACCAAAGACGGTGTAACAGTCGCCAAGGGCGTAGAATTAAAAGACAAATTCCAAAATATCGGCGCCAGATTGGTGCAGGACGTGGCCAACAACACGAACGAGGAGGCCGGTGATGGCACCACCACTGCTACCGTGTTGGCCCGATCGATCGCCAAAGAAGGCTTTGAAAACCTCGGCAAAGGAGCCAACCCCGTTGAAATTCGTAAAGGTAGGTGAATATTTTCAGTAAAAATTAGATGAAACGTTGCAAGCACCCTGTCAAAACATCGGCACTATTGTACACTAGAGCCATCTAGTTTTCAAATTTTAAACTAGGTGTTTTGTTTGATTTTAAATTCTGTATCTTTAAAACATTATATTCCAACAAAAAAATGTATATAACATTTTTTATAGGGCTTAAAAAGAGCTTTTATTTAAAATATAAGTTTCTGAAATCGGGTTATAAATACAGGGTGATCCATAACTGGCATGCCAAAATTTAAGAGGTGATTCTAGATCCAAAATATAAAAAAAGTTCCTATAAAGGTTGGTCCGGAAATGAGCCCTAAGGGATCTAGGGCCCTTTAAAATTGTAATAAAAATAAGGTTTTTAATTAATAACTCGGGTACCGTTTAAGCTAGAGCGGCGAGCTTTTGCATGTATACTAGTATTAATAAGGGCAATAAGTTTATGTTAATTTATTTTTTTAATTTACCCAGAGGCGTATCCAGACGGACAAAATATATGAGGCTTAAAACATTTTTGCCCCAAACTTTTCTATGTGTATGTTTTTTGGATTTGTTGTAAAAAATATAGATTTCTAGAGTAAAAATACATATAAAATATCATATAGTGTAACACTGTAGGAGCAACCGTTATCAAAAAAAATGCAATTAAGAGGAAGTAACATTTTGTGCCACCAAAAACGTTACTTTTTAAAAGGCTATTACTCCTTTAATATTAAATTTAGGTGTTTTGGCGAAGAATACTTTTTTGCTCAGTTTTAAATGAAGAATCACCCTGCAGCATTAAAATTTTATTGGTGCTTTTTTTTGTTCCCCATTCAATACGTCATCTTCGAAGGGCCGTAGCTCCCTTAGGGCTCATTTCCGGACCAACCTTTATAGAAACTTTTTTTCATATTTTTGGATGTAGAATCACCTCTTAAATTTCGGTACGCGAGTTCTGGAACAGGCTGTATGTGAGATATGCTAAAAAAACCTTTTACTGCTTTAAACGCCAATATCTCGAAAACAATGCGTTTTAGGAAAACGTTGTTTATAACATTTTTTGACCAATTTAAAATTATCTTTTATATAAGTGCTAAATTAACCATTAAAGCTTAAACATTCTCTACTTTTTTTTTTTATTTAGAATTATTAAAAAAAGTACTTTGGTATTAACAGCAACCAAAAATGTACAACTATGTTGTTTTTTGCTCTCAGGTTGTATCTAAAAGCGTCACTTTGGTGTAATAAATCTGTATGAAAAGTTTTATTTTTCGCACTACTGCGAAAAGTAAGTTCCCAAGTTATTATACAGGGTGATCAATAACTGACATGCCATGAGGCTTAACACATTTTTGCCCCAATTTTTTTTATGTGTAGTTTTTTTGATTTTTTTGTAAAAAAATATAGATTTCTTGAGTAAAAATACATAAAAAATTTCATATAGTGTAACACTGCAGGGGCAACCGTCTTCAAAAGGAATGCAATTAAGAGCAAGTAACATTTTGTGCTACCAAAAATGTTACTTTTTAAAAGGCCATTACTCCTTTAATATTAAATTTAGGTGTTTTGGTGAATAATACTTTTTTGCTCAGTTTTAAATGCAGAATCACCCTGCCGCATTAAAATTTTATTGATGCTCTTATTTGTTCCCCATTCAATATGTCATCTTTGAAGGGCCGTAGCTCCCTTAGGGCTCATTTCCGGACCATCCTTTATAGAAACTTTTTTCATATTTTTGAATGTAGAATCACCTCTTAAATTTTAGCATGGCAGTTACTGATCACCCTGTATAAAACATCACAATTTGGATCATAGGTCTAATAGTCCAAACAATATTATTTTGTGTCATAGCTTGGTCTCTGACAAAAGTTTCGGTTGTAAACAGGACTTTTTTGTTGTTTTTTTTAGGGAGAAAGTATTATTTTGTCGGCAGCAATATTTTTTAGCAAATTTTTATGTTTTAATATTTTTTAATAGGAATCATGATTGCTGTCGAAAAAATCACAGAAAGTCTCAAAAAACTGTCGAAACCCGTAACCACTCCCGAAGAAATCTGCCAAGTAGCCACAATTTCCGCCAACGGCGATACGTCGGTGGGAAACCTGATTGCCGACGCCATGAAGAGGGTCGGCAAAGAAGGTGTCATCACAGTAAAGGATGGTAAAACCTTGACTGACGAGCTTGAAGTCATTGAAGGTATGTTACAAAATTACCAGTACTATTCTGCCAGTGTCTGGCGCTCTGGAAAACTTGGAAAGGTCAGGAAATTTGCAAGTTTTCTGGAATTTTATGTTTTATTCTTACCATACAACCTTTATTTCTTGAAATACTGCACAACTTCTGCCTGCGGTGCCATATTTAGCTTTAGTTTCTTTCAGTAAGTATTTGTTGTATGTTACACTATTAGAAAAAAGGGAGGGGGGGGTTAGGGTCACTGAATGAAATGACATTAACCGCTTCGGACCTATTTTCGAGAAGCGTTGCAACGGTTGCGATTTTATAGCCATATGTGACGAAATTTCTATGGCAGAAGTTTTTTTTTGTTTTGAAAATAAAGTAAGTTTAACAAGGTTTTAAAATACATATGACGAAAAAACATTATATTATTATAATAACTTATTTTTTTACTCTGAATTTGAAATATTTACGCCTGTTTCTGAAGAGATCAAAATTAGTGCGAAGTTTAATCTCCCTAATTTTAAGGTGACTGGTCGGTCGACTCTCTGGGTTTACCAAAAATAAATAAAACAATTCCAAGTATAATCAGATCTATTTTTCTCTGTTCAGGCATGAAATTCGACCGTGGATACATTTCCCCATACTTCGTAAACACCGCCAAAGGCGCCAAGGTAGAATACAACGACGCCCTAGTGCTTTTGAGCGAGAAGAAAATCTCTTCCGTACAATCTATCATTCCCGCTCTCGAATTAGCCAACTCCCAAAAGAAACCCTTGATCATCATCGCCGAAGACATTGATGGCGAAGCCTTGACGACTTTGGTGGTCAACAGACTTAGGATTGGACTCCAGGTGGCTGCAGTTAAAGCACCAGGTTTTGGTGATAACCGCAAAGCTACTTTGACTGATATGGCTATTGCAATGGGAGGGCTAGTGTTTGGTGATGATGCTAACCTTGTTAAAATCGAAGACGTCAAACTCTCAGACCTAGGACAAATTGGTGAAATCGTCATCACCAAAGATGATACTCTGATGCTCAAAGGTATGTGCGCTAGATCATAGATTTTTTATTATAGTATGAACAGCTGAAAAATATTCGATGATACCGCTTCATGTTGGCACAATAACTCTAAAACGAAATGTTCAATCAACTTTTTTAACAAAATTTTTGTTACTTATATTAGTAATTAAGTTTTCCTAAATTCAAACTTTTTAAGGATTTTATAGTTTTAAAGCTACTATCATAATGGCTCTTTTAAAATGGCGCATTTTTTAGAAGACTCCCTTCGATTTTTGGACCTACACATTTTTTTAGTTTATACCTTAGATCACGCTACATCATTAAAATATTGATTCTCAACATTTTAGTGTTAAATTTTGGACCAAACGTGAAATTTTACCCAAATACCTTTTTCTCGAAAGCAGTTAATACTAACATTATTACAACAAGAGTAACTTTTTTATGTATTTTTACCTCTTGTTCTAATAATAAAACTACAAAAAAGTAACACAGGGAAAATTTTGGGCCAAAGTTGTTGAAAAATAGTATATTTCTTGAGATGCTTATTTGGCCTAGGCTGCACCTTGGCCAAGTAGCATCTTTTGAGTTGGAAATGTTTTATTTTCTTATGTGGTTAGAACAGAATTTTATTCACAAGCATAAATATATAACACATTACCTCGTAATATTCGCCATTTTAAATGATCTTCTACAGACATTTTGCAGATTTCTAACGTCACTGTAAATGTCAACTAAATAATAATTTAAATAAGTGGCTCGATGTTATTTTCTATTATTAGTCTCGGTATGAACCATACAATATATAAATAAATATTATTTCTTATTGTTTTTTGTAGAAATAAACAAAAAAGTTAGGCTATTTTATTCGTAAACCACAGCTGTTTATAGATAAGGCGAGAGTTTCGCCATCTATGAGGTATAACCAAAAGCCAAAAAACAGGTTAGATATGAATTCATATCTAACCTAGGTTAAAAAAGAAAAGCTTTTTTAACTTTTAAAGAAACAGACAAAAATGATTTTGCAACTTTTTATAATGCATATAAAGAACGTTTTTTTGTATGCTTGTGAATAAAATATTTTTTTAAAGTACATTCATATTTTTTAATTTAGAATCGTCCTTTAAAATGATTGACTCTTTTTATAAATAACCCTGTATGTTTACGATTTGTTAATATTAAAGGAAAGGGTAAAAAGGAAGACATCGACAGACGTGCTGATGACTTGAGGGACCAAATTGACACCACCACCTCCGAATATGAAAAGGAAAAGCTACAAGAAAGACTGGCCCGTCTGGCCAGCGGTGTTGCCGTTTTGAAAGTCGGAGGAAGCAGCGAAGTCGAAGTCAACGAGAAGAAGGACCGTGTGACCGACGCTTTGAACGCTACCAGAGCTGCAGTTGAAGAAGGTAACATCATTTTCAAAAGTATTACTTCAAAAAAATATATTTTATAAGTCCTTAAATTCTTTTTTAATATCAAACGTAATTGTAAAAACTGAGGGTTAAATGCGAAAAAAATTAACTCTAATTAGGGACCAGCGCTAGATAAAGATATATAACCTTATTCCTTTGCAAGCTCTTGTGACTAGATCTAGTATTTCTTCTCTGAAATGCTGTAGATACACCTTTATCCTAGTGCGCGCGATAGCATTTGTGGTGAGCAGTTTGACTATATATTCATAGGAAATTCATAGCTTTGTTTGTGTAATTTTCTTGCGAAAAGAAAAATACACGCGGTAAACGCACACTGTGTGTGGCGGAGCAATTGAACACTAATTACTGACTGACTTCGGTTCGCTTACCTGGATGATTTGCTCATCATTTCCGGACTCTGTATTTAGACAATAAAAATGCTTCTCGAAAACAAAATAAGAAAATTCAATAATATTAATAAAATTGTTATTAATTTTAAGAAAGTAAGGGAACATTAAACAAATAATATAAATAAATCTCTGTATTTTTGTAGGTATCGTCCCCGGTGGTGGCACCGCCCTCCTGAGATGTTCCAACGATTTGGACTCCATCAAACCGGCCAACAAAGACCAAGAAATCGGTATCGCAATCGTGAAGAGGGCGTTGAAAGTCCCCTGCATGACCATCGCGAAAAACGCCGGCGTAGATGGCGCCTCCGTCGTGGCCAAGATCGAACAGAACACCGGAGACTACGGTTATGATGCGCTCAACAACGAGTTCGTTAATATGTATGAAAGAGGAATCATCGATCCTACAAAGGTAAGGAAGTTTTTTTTTTCGACTGATAGGAATTAGGGGACGAAATTTTGCACCGGCACTGACCTTCCCTATGTGGCGTCACATTAAATTTTTATAAAAAAACAGCTTTGTACTTAAATACTGAAAAAAAAAACTAACAGTTAAAAAATCAGATTTTTTTGAAAAATGAAGTTTTGAATAAAAAAATTCAAAAGAAACTTTAAAAAAAAATCAAACTTTTTTTACTTTCTTTTTGCGAAAAATAAAAAAAAATCTGCGTACAACATAATACTTTCCCCTATTATAGGCCTAGAACCTAGGCCTATAATAGGCCTAGATAATCAATCTATGGTCCAAATTTGAAGTCTTTAGCCCGACGCGTTCTTGAGTTATGTGGTCACAAATTTCCCGGACACACAGACTGACTGACTGAATTTTTTGTTTACGGAAATTATATTTTTTGGATAGAAAACGTCCAGAAACGTAAAAAAAGCAATAATAAAAAAAAACGATTTTTTTTACTAACGCAAGACTTTCCTTGGGGAGAATAATTATATAGTATTAATTTTACTTTCCCTAAGGAAAGTCTTGCATTAGTAAAAAAAATTGAATTTTTTTTTGTAGAATGGAGCTCTCTACAACTAGAATTATGAAACAAAAGACGTCTACCCTATTTCTATCTCATTTGTGCTACAGTTTACAGCCAACCAAATAAATACTGTATTTGTTTTTCATACAACAAATACAGTATTTATTTGGTTGGCCGGAAAGTGTAGCATTGAGCGGCACGAACGAACATAGCTAATGTGAATCTGTAAAATAAGATAATTCTACTAAAATTTAGATGGCGCCAGTAATTTCTGTAATAAATATAATATAGTTACTTTTCGTCTGGCCAAGTAAATATTGTATTTGTTCAACAAAGAACAAATACAGAATTTGTTTGGTTGGGTGGAAGTGGGAGTGTATGTATGTCTTCTATCCTTTTTGGGTAGAACTTTTGTCCCTGTCTAATCTAACGGGAGAAATCGCCATTGATCCTTATAATAAAAGTAATTTTTCCTAAAAAAATTACCGTAACCTGAATTTTCTTTCAGAATTTTTCGATTTTTTTATATAATATAACCTATAACTTTTTTGTTTTTTGGGGGATTACTTTCACAAACAATAGGGATCTTCCCCTCATAGAACTTGATTTTTCCTGAAGATTTCAATACGATCGGATTATTCGTTCTTGAGTTATCGTGTCTACAAAAATCGTGACATCGGACAGACGGAAATTTGAAAAAAAAGTTTTTCATAGAACAAATTTATATCCAAGAATTTTTTGTCTAGGACGATTTTTGATTTTTTTTTTGAAAATTCAAAACTACCGTATAATATTATTCTAGCGCTGGCACTGTGAATAATATAATAATTGACCTTAATAATACTTAACCACATGCCCAACCTTGTCCCTCTAGCTCAAAGGGTTCCAGAGATATGAAATAAAACCCCATTTTTGGTATCCCCTTTAATAGGCGATAACTCCCTTAGGAGCGATTTCGGGTCTATAGTATATTCAACTTCAAAATGAAGTGAGTGTAAATAAACGCACGTGACAACAACGGATTTAGTGACAGGGTGAGACTCAAAACAAAATATTTCTATATAACGGTCCATTGCAATGCATTGCACGATTTTTCGCAAGTACTCACGTACTGACCTGTAAAGAAAATATATATAACCTGTTTAATTTTCTACATCCCTACTCTCGCAACATTCGAGTGTTCTAACCAATGAAACCACGCGCCAGCTGCCGCGTGCGCAATTGTTTTATTTACTTCTGCATATTGAAGTTGAATATACTATACGTTTAACTTTTTTAAATATTTTTTGATGTAGTATGTGTACCTTTAAGGATGGACGCGAGTTTTGGGACACCCTGTATAATAACTACTTAAAATATTTCTTTATTTTAGGTTGTTCGTACCGCCATTGTTGACGCCTCAGGAGTAGCATCCCTCCTCACAACAGCCGAGGCTGTAATCACAGACATCCCCAAAGAAGAACCAGCAATGCCAGGTGGAATGGGAGGCATGGGTGGTATGGGAGGCATGGGCGGCATGGGAGGCATGATGTAAACCCAACCTAAAGATTCCTGTTACATTTCCTCATCTTCATACCAAATTATTTGATATTGTTAATTTTTCATTAGATGCCATTGTATCGTTTTGTAGTTTATTAAATGGACTTAAAAACAGAAATTCCGTTGTGTCCAGACACTTAAAGTGATTTCTGTTATTTACTTGTTAAGTCTGAGACTTTAATATATACATATACAGGGTGTTTTTTATACAGTATCCCCTCCTAACTTGTTTATTTGAAAAAGTTTATTTTATTTTCTGAAACATGATTTTTGCATTTTTTCGAAAATAACTTTATATTTTTTTTTAATGGGATAGCTGTATATTTTAGTACCCTTGAAGAGAGAATATAATTCTAATCAAAAAGTGAGGTGTTATTAGAATTAAAAGCTTCAAAGTTGTTTAGAAAAATTTAAATATTGTTTTAAGAGATTCTGAAACACATACCTCTTTTTAATAAAAAGTTGGGAAGTACCTTGAAAAAAAGAACACCCTGTATAATCATTTATTCGTGTTAAGTGTTGTTATATTAATAACACGAATTTTGTATGTTTGTAAAATTGAGAGTTTATAAAAATGGTTGACAAAATCAGTTTTTTGGGACTTGTTTTATGCTATGTGATGTCATTTTTTTATATTTGTGTGTATACTTAGTGTAAAAACTGATTTTGTCATTTGATATGTATAAATAAATGCATTTAGATTTTTTTTCTGAAGGTATATTGTTATAAATATATTGTTTTTATTTTTATCTATTGTTTTATTGATTCCCTGGTTATACGTGAATATGTATTATGTATTTTTTTTGCGACTCTTATAAGAGGTTTGTACTTTTTTTCTTTTGGGTTGGCAATACAGGACAAAAGACAATCGCTTGGCGTTTTCCGTGCAAATGTCAACACCGCTTTTAAGTTTAGTTTTCTACGAAATTGTGTTAATTTTTACCGTGTTAAAATTGTGGCTTGGTTACTTGCAGTGAATTGTAATGCCAACCCAAAACAAAAATTCCTAAATCGATCGTCAATTTAAATGTAAGTTTTTTTTTAATTTTAGAGTAATATAGAAAAAATAGTATAAAGCATTCGTTTCATAACACGTTTTTAGCGCACTAGTACTTTAGAAAACTAGACGCTCGTTTTCTAAACTTGTACTCGCGCGCTAAAAATGTATTAACATAATTATGAAACTAGTACTATTATCCACGACCGTAATATGAATCGCCTATAATTCACGGGTCTGTAAAAATTAACTGTAAAATGGCCCTGAATCAAGTATAGTATTCTACTCGCATATAATAGCTATTAATCATTCGGGTGATTGTCACTCGTTTCCCAAAATTCACTCTCATTGATTAATATAATAGCGATTATTATACGCTCATTAAATAAATAATACATATTTCATTGTAATTTCATCTCTAATCAAAAAACGATTTTTTTAATAAACTTAGAAGTTAGGTTTTATAGCTTTTTACTTTGTCAATTGTAGGCTACGGAGCCCGTATTGTATTACTTACCCAATTTTTGGCGGGTTTTCACATAAGATTCTTTTATAATTTACTTTTACTGAGTTTTATTACTAGGTATTATTTAACAATAAAAGTTTGAAGATTTTAATTTAATGACATTAAATTAATTAATGACATTAAATTAATGTAATTCCTGTTTTGTATGAACACAGGTATAAAACTGAGTTAGGACATTTTTCTATAGCCTCCGCACAGATTTTATCTATGTTGTAAATTTGTTATGCAAAAATTTAAGAGGCCCCTATCAAGAGCCGATATATCTTTAAATGGAAAAATGTCTTAATTACTTTAAATTTTCGCGCGGCGATCGAACGAAAATGGCAACAACGCTGACGCCATTTTGTTTGTTTATGTTTACATGTGGTCATGTTTTTCGCATTTTTGCACGTTAATTTGTGCTGTTTATAGATAATTATCTGTGTTTTTTTTAATACATTGTTCAAAATCTCATAATTTATAACAATAATATTAAAAAAACGTTTTATTTTTGTTATTTTAAAAATTTTTATAGTTGAATTTCTTCTCTGTGATTTACACGGTGTAAGTATTAGGTTGATTCTTAGTAGATAGGTACTTTTAATAAATTATAAAATATATGCAACAAGTTTTCCAGGGGTGGCTGACACCCTCACTTGTAGGTATAAGATTTTATAAATAGGGGTTGATGGTGTCAGCCAACCCTCCTAAGAAGGGTCACCAGAGATGCCGATTTTTAATAGATTCTTTTAATAGAATTAATCGATTTATTACTTTCTCTTTTTTAGGATGACCAGATTTTGTCCCCAGAAAACCGGGGACAGACATTGTACTTTTTACTTAAAAACGTGTAAACTAAAAAAAAAACAAATACGTAAAAATGTCCTATTTAGTTAGGGCGAGCAGATGATCTAAACAAAAATACGTAAAAATTTCCTATTTGGTTAGGGTGGGCAGATGAAAATATTGATGTCCCCGGAAATCGGGGACGTATGGTTACCCTATTCTTTTTCCTTTTAATCTATCTTATAGAATCAAACAATTTTCGAAAATTACTGAATCTGGTCATAACTAAAAATGTATATACAGGTTGATCAGTAACTGCCATGCCAAAATTTAAGAGGTGATTCTACATCCAAAAATATGAAAAAAACTTTTCATAAAGTGAGCCCTAAGGGAGCTACGGCCCTTCGAAGATGGAAATATCGAGATATTTGCAAAAAAAAATCCCATCCGAATCAACCACCAATAACAAAACAGCCAAATATTAAAAATCTAAAAGGGCCGATTCGATTTATTGAGAGTGTATTATAAATAGGGGGTTTTCATCTAATATTTTAAATTTGGGGTGAATGAGTGCGATTTTGAATCTTACCGATGTCATAATTGGATTTCCATCGCAATAAATAAAATTTACCTCCTTTTTAGATTTTTTTATATTTTTTCCCCATATAGCACACGTTTTACGATGGATATCCCCAGGATATACTTTTGTTACTAAACGGGAACTTGCGACTTCCCCAGGATATACTTTTTTTACTAAACGGTAAGTCGAGTGATTTCCGAACCCGTATTATTATCCCATGGATATACCTTATTATCCCATGGATATACCTCGTACATCCCAAATGTCCTTCGTGTGTCCCAGGGACGTCCCGAGGGGTATTACCCGGGGACATACTGTCCGTATATCCGAGGGATATCCCGAAAGGACATCCCTGGGAAGTACGATGGAAATACCGTATATCTTTTGGATATACGGGCAGTATATCCTCAGGACATACCTTTCAGGATATCGGAGGGATATTGTGTGCTATATGGGACGGTACTGCAAATATTCGCTGTTTCGTTTTCGTTGGGTCACCCTGTATAAAACTTCGAAAAACGTGAAAAAATGCAAAGGACTTCCCTAGGGGAAAGTGAAATATGCATTTATACCTAATGTTCGTGTTATAAGAAACAATTTTAA
Source organism: Brachypterus glaber (assembly GCA_958510825.1). NCBI lineage: Eukaryota > Metazoa > Arthropoda > Insecta > Coleoptera > Kateretidae > Brachypterus > Brachypterus glaber. Next base: position 62,436,143 of record OY294046.1, on the reverse strand, counting down.
TGTCTTTTAAAGTGTACAGTATATTCTTCATTTGTTGTTGTCGTCATACATGAAGGGCCTAAGCACTTGTTCAGTGAAAAAAGGAATTTTAAAACGCCTTAATGAAGTAGGTATACCACGAACGTCAAGCAAATTACATTTTTCTCTACGAATGGTTGCCCTTATACTTTTCTACCGGTTCTATACAAAGTGTTTCTATATTCAGGTCATTTCCCTGTAAAAAAGTGCTATCAAATCTTGTGAACGATTATATGGGACCCGCAGGAGTCAACTAACGAGGAATTCCATATTGAAATTGAAATAAATGTACGCGGGCTGATATTTTAAAGGGTAGAAGTGGATGGTAACAGAACACTGCTGTTAGTTTTTCACCGGGTGATTTGCGTAAGGGGTGTCCGCTGTCTTGAAATTTAGGGGTGAATTCGGTTATCTCGCTAAATATGCATCTTACGATAAAAATGCATATTACCTACCAATTTTGTTAAGAAGGAAATTTCCAACAATATTTGTTTGAATCATTATATCAATAACAATTGAGTTATAAATATTCAAAAATTGCCATTGTTGGGGGTGAAATTGTTTTTTCGATTTTTCAGCCAAATTATACACCGGAGGATAAAAGTGGTTATTAGCAAACTTGTAGCTCTTGAAATTCCATATAATTTTGTACTTAATGAACTACTGAGGGGAAGTCTCACAGACTCTCATTAATAAATAGGGCGCAAAGATAAATAAATAAAAACTGAGTGCAAGGAATAAATGTTTAATTAGAATTTTTAGGGTAAAATAAAAAACAAAACCTAAACCCATATTATTTTCAAAATTATTTATTTATTTATTTATTTACAATCCATACAGATCAAAGATCCAATTAAAGAATCGGTAAATTATTTGATGAAATTGAAATGATACAATCTAACTAGTTCCAAGATTAAGATCCAAAATTGCATGCTTAAAAGATTTCCATCTTATATTAAAAAAAGTCCAAGTTTTTGTTAACAGTATTTCCCAGTCGACACATATTGAAAAGTAGCGACATGTTATCTCAAAGTATCTACTTTTAAGCAGAGTCTGTCAGACTCCACATCAGTAGCTAAGGGTTAAGTTTATTGGTAAGATCATTTTAAGGTTTCGAGATACTTGTTTTATCGTATTAAATTCTGACAGAAATTTTCTTATAAAATCTCATCTTTGAAATATTAAACATTTAAGATACAATTATTATTAATTAGTAAGCACATGGAAAAAAATTAGGAATATTCGTAAATTATAATTATATATACTTATATTACATGACAAGTAAAGCCAAATTGGTCGCACCTTATTATACTATTTACAGCGCCTGCGCTAGAATAGTATTATACGGTACTTTAGAATTTTCAAAATTTTTAAAAATCGTCCTAGACAAAACATTCTTGGATATAAATTTGTTTCATGAAAAAATAAGCAACTTTTTTTTTCAAATGTCTGTCTGTCCGTCCGATGTCACGTTTTTTGTGGACACGATAACTCAAGAACGAATAATCCGATCAACTTGAAAATTTCAGGAAAAATCAAGTTCTATGAGGGGAAGATTTCTATTGTTTTTAAAAGTAATTCCCCCAAAAACAAAAAAGTTGGTGGGTTAAACTTTTAAAAAAATCCAAAAAAGCTGAAAGAAAATTTCGATTAACGTAAATTTAGGAAAAAATACTTTTATTATCAATTCTACCAATTTTGAAAGTAATCCCCCTAAAAACAAAAAAGTTATGGGGTGTTAAACTAAATAAATAAAAATAAAAAAACTATAATTATCATTTTTTTTTAAGTTTCTGTTTTTCGCAAAAACAAAGTAAAAAAAAATAGAAAATTTTTGATTTTTTTTTTAAATTTTTTTGAATTTTGAAATATTTTTCGTTTTTCAAAAAAGATATTTAAAAAAAATCGTACGGCTTGTTGTATACCAGGGTAGTTATATTAATAGGTTTTAAGCTAAACATGACCTTAAGTAGCGAAACCCCTTGAGGACTAAAGGGCTAAAAGATCAAACTCGATATTGACCAAAGAACTTTTTCCTCAAGAAGTAATTTCAGACCAATGTTTTTGAAGGTGTTATCTTTTTGTTTGTTTATTTACTAACAGAAACGCGATACAGCTTTGTGGTGTAAAATATAGATGTCGCTAGTCGGCTACCTAGTAGCGATGTTGCGTAGTTTCCACCTTATCATGAATTCGAATCATTATATTTAAATTAAAAATGTAAAAAACTTTATTGTGTATACTATAATTATGTTTAATAATATAGTATATTTAAATCTATTAAAATTAAACTACTAGTTCATATAAAACTCATACAGAACTAATGTTTCTTAAAATTTACAATAAAATATCCAAAGTATATGTTTCTAATCGGCAACACTGTACCCCCTGTCAGTCATTTTACGACATTAGACTGTGAGTTTACACATTCTTTCTCTCTCTTTAGGCGTACTAAGTGTAAACAATAGTCACTCCCCACCAGCCCCTGACCGTAGTTGGTTCACGCTTCAAACAAAGCATACGGTAGATTTCATCATGTTCCTTCTTGAGGTAAAAGTTCTTTGATATTGACGCATAATGTAATTATCGTGGTTAGATTGTATTGATTTATTGTTGTTTTAGGTGCCGTATGAGGAAATAGGAAAGTAATTTTGACCAGCAACACCCTGTAGAAAAGACCCCGGTCGGTAAGTCCGTTGATAAAGTTAAGACGCTCTGCCGGTGGAGCATGGCCTAGATTTAATCTGAAGTGCAGGTATTTAAGCCATTGCTCCGCACAGCCCGTCGAAGCGCATCTCCTCTCGACAACCTCATTAAATGCGAAAATTACACCCTATTCGCTCCAAAACTTTGTATTATTTCTTTTGATTCTGATGGGGTTAACTCGGTAAACAGTGACAATGTGACTAAATTCTGTTTTTTTTTGCATAGTGCCATTTTTGCACCGCTGATTACGAAAAAAAAAAAATAGTGACAAATTTGAAAAAAAAAAATTGGATAATTAGGGTGGTTCATTTTTTTTTTAAAGGTCCGATTAAGCTGAAATTTGGTATGAAGGCTTATTTTGTTAATCTTAATGCGGACTAATACCCAAACACCTAAAATTCAAATTGGCGGAATAGGTAAATAATATTATGGCCGATTTATTTTTTAAAATTTTCCAAAAAACAAAAATATGGCATAAAACAGAAAATTATGAAAACTTCAGCCCATTTTTTAATGGGCTATTTTCCTTATATGCCCTAGTAATTACTGTAAAAAAATCATGTATTTTTACCTTCCTGTTTTTTTTTATTTAATTTTGAATACAAAATATTAAAAATTTGCCAAAAAGGTCCGATTTTGCTGAAATTTGGTTAAAGGCTTCTATTGTTAATCTTAATGCGGACCAATACCCAAAAACCTAAATTTCAAAACGGAGGAATTAATATAGCCGATTTTTTTTATTTTGCCAAAATTCACAAAAATATGGCATAAAACAAAAAATTATGAAAACTTCAGCCCATTTTTTTTGTTAATTTCCCTTTATGTACTAGTTAATAATTACTGTAAAAAAATCATAATTTTTTACCAGTCTGGTTTTTTATTTAATTTTGAAAAAAAAAATATATTAAAAATTTGGCAAAATATGAGTAATTTTTCTAATGGGAGTCCAAAAAGTTTTTCTTCGTAAATCTGTAATTATTTTAGGGTAATTTTGTTTAATATATGAACAGAATAGAAAAATTACTCATATTTTGCCAAATTTTTAAATATTTTTTCAAAATTGATTTTTTTATGTAATGTACAGTAATTAGTAGTACATATAAGAAAAATAACCCATAAAAAACGGTCTGATGTTTTTATAATTGTTTGTTTTATGCCATATTTTTCTTAATTTTGGCGAAATTTAAAAAATAAATCGGTCATATTTGTTCCGCCATTTTGAATTTCAGATTTCTGGGTATTGGACCAAACTTCAGCAAAATCGGACATTTTTGGCCAATTTTGAACCACCCTAATGAGGCAAAAAAAATCCAGATTTTTTACTATTTTTTTCGTAATCAGCGGTGCAAAAAATGGCTCTATGCAAAAAACAAAATGTTGTCACTTTTTTTTTCTTGCACCAATTTCGATGTTTTTTATTACGCCTTTTCTGCCCTTAATATTACAAATAAATTATGTTTGGAACTTAAAAGTTTTTCTCCGTACATATATAATTATTTTAAGCTAATTTTGTTTAATATATGAATAGAAAAGAAAAATTTCTCATATTGGGACTATTATAGTCCCGTATAATCCCGTATAATGCGGGACTTGAAGGCTATAAAAGTATATTTTTTTCCTACGACCTAGTTAGTAGTTAGTGCCTATTTACCACCCGTTGCCTGTGACAACGCGTTGTTCCCGTTGCCTGTGACAACGCGTTGTTGTTGTTGCAACGGTTGGGAAATGATGATAAGCTTATTTTACATATATGCTGTCAGAAAGTTAGTAAACGTCAAACACATAACCTCAAATTCACAAACTCATTTTAAGATAATTTTTCCGTTTTTTTCTATGTTTAGGTAGGGGAGAGTGGGTATGTTTCGACCAGTGGGAGAATTCAACCATTTGATTTTATTTAAAAACTATTTAAATTTTGCGTGCTTCGAGTAGTACCAACTAATAAGTTTAGTGGCTATAGGCTATAGTTAAAGTTTGGTCAAATTCGGAAAGGTCTAAGAAAAATTACGAAACAATCAATTTTTTGTGAAAATCAGGTAAGGTTTTGGTTCTTCATTTTTTCATTGATATTTTCCTAGTGGTAAAATCTATTCAAAATCGGTTTTATATAATTAAACAAGTGTTTTATTGGCTTCATTTTCATGCACTGAACCTAACCTAATTCGTTTATTTTACCGGGTATCATCATATTGTTTAAAATATGAGCATATAGGGATGATTCGACCACTGGATAGAACATTCGAAAATTTAAGATAATATTAAAAATCCAATTCGTTTTTTATTTTTCCAATATACTTTTAATATTGGTTCGTATTTTCAGAATACCTGCTACTTACTAGGTAGTTTTGTATTGTTTTTTTTTTTTATATTAGTTAAATCGTTTCTGGTTCCTGTTAATGTTAGTCTAATATTATTTTTGATTCATTTTAATGTTGGTTCTATATTTTTATAACTATATTAGAACTATATTATAAAGTTTTAATAATAAATTGTAAATATTTTAATAAAATTTAAAGCTTATTCACCCTGGTTTAATCATCCCCACCATCTGGTTGAAGCCTCCCACCCTAGAGGGATGTTTCAACCAAATGTAACTATTTTTATTTTAATTTGTATAACTAATTTTTCTTTAAATTAATACAACTTGTACTATATTATTTAATAGAAAACAGATTAAACTATAGATTGCTATAAAAATAAAATAAAATAATTTATTAAATATTTTATAAAACGATTTAAACATTAAGAGGTCGAAACATCCCCACTCTCCCCTATTAGGTCGTAGGAAAAATAGTATACGCACCTCGACGCAAATCATTTCAGTGCACATCAAGTGATTTTCTTACTCGGCTGCGCCTCGTAAAAAATAGCACTCTCGTGCACTAAAAACTAGGTTCACGCACTCGGTGCGTAATATACTGTTATGTGTACGTCACACATATATGTATGTGTCTCTATAGAGACAATAAGGGGCTTAAAGGCTGTAAAAGTATCATTTTCATTAATTATAAAAAATAATTAAATATTAAATTCACTTAATCATAAAAAATCAACATAATAATATGTAAAGCATATTAAATTATAATAATGATAACTTCCTGTGATCAAAGTCTAGAATGAATTTTAATTATCTAATTCCATGTTGTGTGTTGCACAAAAATTTAACAATCAAATATACATTTAAATAGATAACATTTCGGTAACAAAATTATTAATAGGTGTACACGGTAAAAATAAATTTCATTAAATTACATAGTCCGTAAATGGTAATATGTTGCTATAGACCGGAATGGTAAAAATTACATAGTCCGTAATGGTAATATTTTCCATAGACCGGAACAGTAAAAATTACATAGTCCATAATGGTAATATTTTGCATAGACCAGAACGGTAAAAATTACATAGTCCAGAATGGTAATATTTTGCATAGACATGAAATGTGAAAAAAAAATATTTACTACTTAGAAAATGTTTGTTCCAAATTACAAGTCTCTGTGTCAAAGCTTTTTTGAAATATCGTAGCGTGAAGTTCATTTGGTTTAATAAACCAAACGATTTGCACCCTTAATACGAGTATAAACTGCTTACATCTTTCTTTAAAGATCTATTGGTTGATAAAGATAGTAATTTATAATTAATTTAAATTTTAGGCCACAAATAAAGCATTTAAATATCGTACATAAATAATATTTACTTTTTTTTTACACTTTTAACACTTTAACCTAGCAGCATGCGTCGCTATCTCTCTAACAATAATAATATTAAACGGTCCGTCTCATGATACGACGCCTTCTTGGTTATTGTCCAAATCGCACGCGCGTCTTAAAATAACATTGCCCGACATTGTAATATCATGTAAAAATCAATGTAAATATATTTTTTTACATTCTTTTACATTCTTTTACATTATTTTACATTATTTTACATTATTTTACATTCTTTTACATTATTTTACATTCTTTTACATAAATTCATGAATTATGCATAGTCCAGAATAGTAAATTTACTATTCCGTACTATGTAAATTCATGTATTTTTACATTATTTTACATGCAGTTTTTACAGTGTATAGGGTATTTATTGAAAAATAAAAAAATGTAAAAAATCGCCTTAACATGTTAACATTAAACATTAGCTTACATTTTCAGAACCTAAATATTATATATTTAATGTTAAAATTTTACTAACTGGCACCTGGAATCTGTGACGCGGGGAAGAGAAGAGGCGAGGGGCTGACCGCGAGGAAATCTTTTGTACAAGCCACAAGAACTCAGGAGGAACTCTGAAGGAACTCTGAAGAACTCTGGAGTAACTCCGAGGAACTCTGGAGGAACTCCGAAGGAACTCAGAGGAACTCTTTGCAAAAAGGAACTCTTTTGTAAAAATTTCAGACCCGGTTAGAAACAATTATTATTTATTACCCCCATGCGGATTAACGTTTTTATTTTCAAACTAGATGAGCCGTTACAAACACCTTATCAAAACATCCCACCTTTGGGCGCCAATTTTTTTTGAAGGGGCGCCAAGTTCGGTAGAATTCGTCAGGGACAAAGCTTTTTTTCTTGAAGATAAATTTGGTGCCCCATTTTATTTTTTATTTGAAGGGGCGCCAAGTTTGGTAGTAACCGTCAGGGACAAAGTGACAAAGCCTTTTTTCAAGAAGGTATTTTTTGGGCGCCAACTTCTTTTTTTGTAGGGGCGCCAAGTTTTGGTTGAACCCGTCAGGGACAAAGCTTTTTTTTTAGGGTGCCTTATTGGCAGTAGTGCTTGCATAGCGGCAATTTCTACGGCTTATTTGCCAAAAATTACCCCTTCTAGAGAGAAACTCTTAAGGAACACAGGAGGAACTCTCAAGGAACTCTGGAGGAACTCCGAGGAACTCCGAAGAAACTCTGAGGAACTCTTTGCAAAAAGGAACTCTTTTGTACAAATTTCAGACGCGGTCAGCTCCTCGAGAAGAGGTAAAATATTGAGTGTATTGCATTCCAAACATTCCAGCCAGATGCCAGTTAGTAAAATTTCAACTTTATGTATATCGTATATATATTTATAAAAAAATACTACTAAAAACTTATATAAATTTTGATTGTTAAGAAGTACTTAGGTTTAGAATAGGTTGAAGTCTTCAGAAGGCAAAAATTTCCCAAATGTTAAAGAATTTTCAACTTTTTTTAACAAAAAACTTTAACCCTTAAAAATCTTGATGACTAAAAACAAAGGACCTCAGCTCTCCAAATTTCCCAACTACCACTCGATTTTTTTTAACAAAAAACTTTACCCCCCTGAAAAATTTTGATGACTAAATAAAAAAGGTTCTTACCTCCACAAATTCATTTGTACTGAAAATTTCCAAACTCTGCCACTCAATTTTCCCAACTCGACCGCGTCATCCCTGTGGATAATATACCATAATATTAGTTACGTATTTCTCGGTAAATCCCATTAATGCTTTTAAATTAGAATGCAAGTTTATAACCAAAGCCATGCCAGATGGGTCATGTACCATTATCATTTCAAACATTCCTGAATTGGTTCTTGATAACTGGATTTAGTAAATGCCAGGTGCATATGCTTGATTTTGCATTTGAATAGTGCAAAATTCGTACAAACGCCAGAAAGGGACTTTGTTGCTCGGTTACAGACGGGCATTCAAGCGTCACCAGGGCCGTAACCAGAAGAAAATCTAGGGGGCCCCCAGGGTGGCACCCTCGAAAAAAAAAAGCTTTGTCCCTGACGGTTGCAACCAAAACTTGGCGCCCCTACAAAAAAAAATAGCGCCCAAAAAAATACCCTCATGAAAAAAAGCTTTATCCCTACCAAACTTGGCGCCCCTGTAAACAAAAATTGGCGCCCTAAAAATTACCTTAAAAAAAAGCTTTGTCCCTGACGATTTCTACCAAACTAGGCGTCCCTGCAAAAAAAATTGGCGCCCTAAGGTAGATGGCTTAAAAATACCAGGGGGGGCTCAACCCAAGGCCAGGGGAAACAAGTGAAACAAATTTTAAGTATTTTAGATAAAACGTTTAAAAGTTAGTGGAAAAAGTTCAACAATTTACTGTTATCTCATAACGTGGGTTAGACGGTTATTGCATGACACCGCCCAATTAAATATTTATTTTTAAAAATATTTTCTAAATAGGTACTTCAAGTAGAAACTTTAAAGACAGAGAATTTTATATTAGTAAAAGAATTTTTTGTGTAAAACCCAGGTTAAACTGTTATCTTCCAAATATTTTCTAAATTACTTTTAAACGCTTTGACTTTAAAACTCTAAATTTGGTAGATATTTTTATTTTTTTTATTTTGTGGCGCAGATTCTGCGCTAAATCAGATCAAAGCGATTATAATCATTACTCGGCGAATTTCCAGTACTCGCATAGGCGCCGCGTCGACTCTAGCGTTGACGCGAGGTTTTAAATATTTACATTTTTATTTCTTTTTATCTTGATTTTTCTAATGATTCCATTTAAACGAGTAAGGTGGGAAAAAAAGTTATCGATAAATAAAAATTAAAAACTTCCGTATTCTTAAAAGATAAAAAACGAATATCGTTTTTTTCTTTGAAAAACACCGATATATATACATATTTATAGTTAATATGTATAGTCAATATTGTTGTGTGTAACAAATTAGTCGTCAAATGTTTCGATTTAGTGACCTTTATAAAAATTTCCCTCATAATTCGGCAAAATTATTCCGTAAGCCTATATTTCTGTGTTTATTTTCAACGTTGATGAGTCATAACTGAGTTTACGCCGACTACTGATTATAAGTTATCGCAAACAAATTGTTCTTTACCCCATGGGGTTATCGAACTCTAATCCAGGTCAAATTCAAATTTGCTCTTAGCCCGTGTGGAACAAAAAAACAAGGAATCTGCTTTTTCATTTGAGCACTTTTTACGTAGCCTTGGGTAAAACCAAATGTTTTCTTGGTGCACTCAACGTTGGTACAAAAGACCTGTAACTATCTTGGACGGTTCGCGTCTCGCTTATGAATATTATTGGATTACACTGTAAAAAATCTTTCTGGCAACTTAATTACCGAATATTGGTACCCCCCTCAAGTTTGGAAAATCCACTGTCGGACTGGAAAATAGTAGATTTACGACTAATGTCGGGACGTTCCTGGGATGTACGAAGGACATACCATATATTCTTGGGATATACGGGCAGTATATCCTCAAGACATACCTTTCGGGATATCCTTGGGATATACGACTAATGTTCCGGGACATGTGACATTTAAAGGACATTTAGAGGATATCCGGGGGATATTGTGTGTTATATGGGATATACCTCCCATAGTAAAACTTTAAATCCAAAGAACTTTTACCTCAAGAAGTAATTTCAGACCAATGTTTATGGTGTCATCTTTTTGTTTGTTTATTTACTAACAGAAACGCGATACAGCTTTGTGGTGTAAAATGTAGATGTCGCTAGTCGACTTTCAGGCTACCTAGTAGCGATGTTGCGTAGTTTCCACCTTATCATGAATTCAAATCATTATACTTAAATTAAAAATATAAAAAACTTTATTGTGTATACTATAATTATGTTTAATAATATAGTATATTTAAATCTATTAAAATTAAACTACTAGTTCATATAAAACCCATACAGAACTAATGTTTCTTAAAATTTACAATAAAATATCCAAAGTATATGTTTCCAATCGGCAACACTGTACCCCTGTCAGTCATTTTACGACATTAGGCTGTGAGTTTACACATTCTTTCTCTCTCTTTACGCGTACTAAGTGTAAACAATAGTCACTCCCCACCAGCCCCTTACCGTAGTTGGTTCACGCTTCAAACAAATCATACGGTAGATTTCATCATGTTCCTTCTTGAGGTAAAAGTTCTTTGTTTAAATCATAATATTATACTCTAATTTTACCCCCACTTTTTTTACAGTGTACTAATACCGTATTAGGTACTTTTCTAGACTCATAATATCCACATGCAAGGCCTTTTGATGACGTTAGTACGCAAATAATCTAACCTTTATGTTGCAATTTAAATGGAAACTGCCTCAGTATAAATTATTAGTAAATTATTACTATTATTTATAACGCAACATTATTTTTAGATGACTCATGAAACTTCTTAAACTTGAAATAGATTGTTGCACAAGTCCCTTTCCGTGTACAAACATTGTTTAACATTATAATTTAAACTGTTTCTAAACAGTACAATCTTACAATTAATTACTTTATTATATTCTTTAACGCTCTAGCCACAAAATTAGTTTAAAATTAATTTTGTGGCTCTAGCTGCAAGAGTTATACGATGGTTTTAAAGAATCTCTCACAAAAGCACGTTTTTTCCAGGCCCATATGCACAGTGAGGCAAAAATTAAATAAAAGTAAAAAAACATGACCAAAACCCTATAGAAGCGTTTTTTTTAGGTTGCTAGTTCTGAATTCTTTATCGTAATTTAATTTCACAATATGGCAGATCCAGTATGGCCGACAAATATTTAACTTTTTTTTACAATTAAACAAAAATTCAAATTTTTTTGTAGACAAAATTTCTTTTTACAGAATTGCGATCCCAATTGGCCGACAAAAATGCAATGTTTATTGAGAATTTGGCAAAAGTTAATGTTTGTTTTTTTTTTGGGGTCACCGATTTCGAATCTTTGATGAAAATTTATTTTTACAAAATGACGGACCCAATATGGCTGACAGTTGTACAATGTAGTGATAATTTAGCGAAAATTATAGTTTAAAAGTTTTGGTGTCGCTAGAGAATGCAAAGTTTAATCATTACACGCTGCGAAAGCTCTTTCAGGTGCACGCAATTTTTGAATAGCCTCGGCTACGCCTTGGCCATTCAAAAACACCTCTCGCGTAAACTTTCGCATCTGGTAATGTAAATAACTACCATTGTAAATAAAAACTGTTCTGAGCTCATGACATTTCCAACTCTCGAGATTCTATGTTGGCCTAGGTCGCGCCTCAGCAATTAGTTGAAATGTTTAGTTTTCTTAATAGGTTAGAATGGTATATTCTATAACTAGTATGGAATAGACAATACCTAGCGACGGTCCCGCGAGCGCAGAATGACTATTCCATATGTGTTGTAGACTATACTTTTTATTCGACTGCAAATATGAAACACTGTATGGTTTAAACTGCGGACAAGGTTAAAAAAAATGTTTTTTTGTGACTAGACATTGCAAATACAACAAAACACATATTTTTAAATAAAGCAATTAATGTTATTTAATAATTTTATCAAATCAGTACTTAAAAAAGATTTTTATTTAATTTTAGCACATATTTACAAATTATAATGCAAAAATTAAAGGTTATCTCAGATTGTCGTGACAGATGTCAGGTTTAAATATTTAACCATAGATGGAGCAGTTTTAATTTTTTGAACTAAATTTATAAAAAACTGGTCAAATATTAAGAAAAACTAATAAACTTTATGTAATTTTAAAGCAAAACTTTAAATAGCATTAAATTATTCAATATTTCATGGTAAAATATATATATATATTTGATAATTTTGCTATAGTTTACTTTTATAAACAAGAGATGGCACTACATGTGCGCATTCTAACCACTGATACAGAATATTCATTGAAAAGTGTGTGTATTTGCTTACATTCTAAAGCAGTCGTAGAAAAATACTATTTAATGCATTTTTAGCTTGCGCCTTCGCCATAATTGTAAAAATACTAATCTTGAGAAAGTTACATGTTATGCAAGAAAAAATCAGCCAATAGAATCTTTTTAATTTAAATTAAGGATTCTATTTTTTTTCTTGCATATCTCTACTTAGGATGAGTATTAATTACTGAAATCAGGGAAGCATTTGCGTGCTTTAAATGAACATTGCGTGTTTTTATATGAATTAACAAATAATTTAATTAATTAGTGAGTTAATTATTGTCTATTTTAACTCTTATTCAAGCTAATAATATTATTAGACAACTTTCAAAATTTAATACATGTATTGTAGTATAATAGTTATTACCTACCTAACTACAAAGCTTTTTTTGGCTCTGGCTTTATCTAGAGTTTACCGGTTATCACTCTAAATTAAACTGACACATAATTACCATGGTAACTCCAATGAAAACCCAGAGTTTGACCACTTGACCACTTTAGAGGGCGTTACAAATAACACATTTTAAACGGCTCCACAGTTTTTGGGCTTCCTGTAACACATAGAGTAAAAAATTCCAACGGGATTCTATTCATAAGACTAAACACTAGTAACTACATACACCTAAAAAATATTCTATTTTTAATATTTTTATTATTAAAAAGTCCAAACATTTTTCTGAAAAATGAAATGGCATTTTTAATATTTTTATCATTTTATAAGCATTTTTCTTAAAAATGAAATGGCGTTTTTTTTTTCATTTTTCAGAAAAATGTTTATAAAATGATAAAAATGTGTTACAGGAAGCCCAAAAACTGTGGAGCCGTTTAAAAAGTGTCTTTTGAAAGGCCCTCTAAAGTGGTCAAGATGTACTAAAAATTCAAAAAAAATTATATTCTTAATATGTTTTATAAATATGTCCAAAAGAAATCAGTTCAATAAATACAATATTCTTTTCACAAAAAAAAATAAAAAGTTTATTTTTTTCTAATTATGAAACGTAAAGTCCCCTTACTTAATCTGTTGTTGTAAAAAGACAAATTCAATTATTTTTTTATTTTTTTTTTGTTTTTTTTTATTTTTTTTTTTATTTTAATTTTGCAATTTTTACTTTCGAGCAACCGCGTAGAGAAGTAATGTTATTGCGGAAAACAAAGTTTTCCAGTTTAACAGATCAAAACCAAACTTTAAACTTTTTCGGGGAGTTTTTCTTAGTTTTTCTCTACTCCTCCAAATAAGTTAACTGATAAGCAGAAGTCGAAATTTCGAGTTTCTTAAATGGCTCTAACAATTTTGCTTCAATTTTGTATGTTAACAACATTAAATGAAAATTACTGGTTTTCCCGGAAAAAATCACATAAGGGCATAAAATATTTTTTGCACGACCAAACCTAATTTTTGTAGGTAGATTAAATTAAAAACCATGCGTCTAAAATCGGGTGTTTTATTTTCGTAAATTAATCAAGATGCCGGGGGATATGCGAAAATCAGTTTCACAGCTATCGCGATTTCAATTGTTTTTTAATATGGTTGACACAAACGTCAGTTCGAAAAAATGGACGAAGATGATAAATTTTAAATAATTTTAAAAATGTTATTTTTAAAGGTTTTCTTTGTTAAAATCAAATGGATTCGTTTGAATCGCTAATTTATTACAAAACATCGGCAAACCTAATTTTTGTACCAGTAAAGCACATAGTATGTATAATATTTCAATATTATCAAGGTTGCCGTGATTTTTTTCCCTTGGGATAAAAACGACAAGTTTAGTCCCGAAAATGAAAGCATAAAATTAGGTTTTAGTCTTGGTCGTGCAAAAAATAGTGTATATCCTCAGGACTAAACGTGGCTGTTTTAGTCCCGCTGCATGAGTGTTTCCTGAGCGGGCGTAGCGAGCCAGTTTAGTCCCTTGGTATATAAATAACTATTTTTGTTGCAATTTTGGCTGAGGCGCCTTAAAATTTACATTAGGTGTACTCTTTGATAATCACTGAAAATAACAAAATAAAGTCTCAAAACTTTTTCGTGAGAGAGTAAGTGTGGTGAAACTTTACCAATTTATTTTGTTAAACTGAACCACAGGGTAAAGTGAGGCGTATAGTGCCAGAGTGGCCCATCTCACTTTATGGAAATATCGAGATAATGTCTATTTAAATTTCTCCGATTTTTTAATCTTTGATCTAGGACGCATTATTTTATTTAAAATTTTTCTGTTAGGGTTTTTAGACTCAACCAACATTAAGGTAATGCATGACAAATAAATTTATTTTACTTTCTTTATTTTCTTAGAGAAAAAAATTGGTGGGTCACTATTGCACTATACATTGTGTTCATTTTGGGCCACTATTGCATTACGAACGAGATCTGACCTTCAATAACACGTTTTTTTTTGAGTAGATCTAACCTCACATTTTACTTTAAAATTTTAATTATTTTTACATGTGAAAGAAATGTTCGTTATTTAATAACAGAATAGTCAAAATACCAATACTTATGCTCTGGAATAGTTAAATCGAGTTAAATAAACGTTTTTTTTACTGTTCTTGGAGTAATTACCTTTAAAAATGAAGAATAACTGATGCGTAAACATTGTTCAAGTACCTTAATGGATTTCAGTTCCAATGATCTCAAGATTTAAGGTAAGTTGTAATTATTTTTTATTAATAAAGCAAAATGTACATAACGCTCCTGCATTTGTGCAGAAAATGATTTGTTTTGGAGCGAACAAATAACTTTCTCGATAAAAAAATTTTTGGCTTTTTTAAGAATCTTTCTAAAAATATCTTTATAAATCCTTGGTAAAACTTGCCTTGTTAGCTTTTTTTAAGAATAAAATTGACATTTTTAATGATGGAGTTGGCTTTTTCAACATCCCCAATAATATGTTTGACTGGTAGCCTATACCTGTGGGCCACTCTTGCACTAATAAAAGCGATAATTTTAATAATGCAATAGTGCTTTAAATGCTTCTATCGTGCCAAAAAGAAAACCCTCTGTTATGATGGTGGTATGTAATGAAAGATATAGATGTCCTTATTACATTTATAAAAAAACGCAAATCTCAAAAAAACACATATGGGCCACTCTTGCACTATACGCCTCAAGTATTGTTACTGCCAACATGTTGACAGTAATATTTTTTGTGTGTTTTATGTTTGCAACAGCTGTAGTTTGGAATTGCAGAGCAATATATGCAGCTGCACTGCAAAATTTCTCTATCTAGTATACATATTACTTATTTGGTAATAAATATCAAAGTCATTTCAAAAAGGAAGTCGTGAAGATATAGAATGGGTCGCATACCATAGTGTATACTCTTCAAAATTAATAGTCTCATCAGCAGTAGTCGGCTTAAACTCAGTTATGACGCATCAACAGTAATCGGAATAAACTCAGTTATGACTCATCAACGTTGAAAATAAACACAGAAACATAGGCTTACGGAATAATTTTGCCGAATTATGAGGGAAATTTTTATAAAGGTCACTAAATCGAAACATTTGACGACTAATTTGTTACACACAACAATATTGTCTATACATATTAACTATACATATGTATATATATCGGTGTTATTCAAAGAAAAAAAAACGATATTCAATTGTTATCTTTTAAAAATACGAAAATCTAAAATTTTTATTTATCGATAGCTTTTTTTCCCACCTTACTTGTTTAAATCGAATCATTAAAAAAAAATCAAGATAAAAAGAAATAAAAATGTAAATATTTAAAACCTCGCGTCAACGCTAGAGTTGAAGCGGCGCCTATGCGAGTACTGGAAATTCGCCAAGTACTACTCATCAGGGATGACGCGAGGGATTTTTATTGGGGACGGCAACTCAAAAATTTTCCAACTAAGTATTAAAGAATTAAAGAATTTTTCCAACTCTACTCATAATAACTACCCATGATGACTAAAAAAAAGTCCTCTCGTCTCCAAATTCCCCAAATCTACGCCTGACAAATTTTGATGTCTAAAAAATAATACACTGCCCAGTAAAATAGCTTTCTCATTTTTTAACTCCGCGCGAGAAATGGGTTTTTTATTATCAGATTCACTTTCAGCAACCTTAAATCATAATCATAATCATAATCATAATCATAATCATATTTATTTGGTGATATACAAAGTAGTATTTACACAAGTCATTTTTTTATAATACAAGTAGAAATACAAGCAACATTCAAAACTCAGGCATTTAAAACCTTGAGTAACATTAAAAAACTTAAGTATTTAAAATATATACACAATATATATAAATATACATATATATATATATATATATATATATATATATATATATATATATACATATATATATATACATATATATATACATACACACATATATATATATATATATATATATATATACATATATATATATATACATATATATATACATACACACATATACATATTTTTTATTGAAAACTCCAGCATTGAAAACCAAGCAGAAATGCATACTGATAAAATAAAATTAAAATTACCCAGAGAGATTAGAGTTAACATTAAAATTCAAAAATTCTTCTATTGTAAAAAAGCATTCGATATTAAAAAACCTTTAACGATAGTTTTAAACCTTGCCACTGGAAGAAACCCCAATATACCAATTTTCACGAAAACTACCCCCCGCCCCTCATGGGGTGGAGTTTGGACTTTTTTAAATTATTAGATTCACTTTCAACAAGCTTAAAAAGCCCAATATACCAATTTTTACGAAAACTACCCCCCGCCCCTCATGGGGTGGAGTTTGGATTTTTTTTTTCAGGAGGTGAGTTTGGACATTTTGATTTTTTTTTATTGTCAGATTCACTTTTAGCAACCTCAAAAATCCCAATGTTCCAATTTTCACGAAAACTATCATTTTCATTATCAGATTTACTTTCAGCAACCTCCTTTTCGGAGAAAAACTTTGAAGGTTACGAGGAAGTCTTTGAAGATTTTCTCCTAAGGGTGTACAAAATTTACTCCTCGTAGGCAACTTTTCGATTGAAGTTTACTAAGTTTTTTTTCTGGAAAAACAAGTAATGACCAAAAAAAGCATGAGCTCAATTTTTTCAATTTGCCAACTTTTTTTATGTGATTGGGGTGGTGTTCCCCACCCAAACCCCCCAGGGACGGTTTTACTAAGCTTAGTAAAACCTTATAAGGTTACCGCCCCAGGCAGTAGAAAACATGCCGCCTCCTTCCGAAATGTACAAAAGAAACAATTTGAACAAGAGAAAAACAAGCCGTGAAGATATGTAATGCTACGCATTCCATTATATATTATTCACAGTATTAATGGTATATTGCATTTTCCCAAATAGTTGAAAATTTTTTTTTCAAAAAAAAAAAAATAATGAAAAAAGCTTTAAAATTTTTTTAACAATTTTTTTTTATTTTTTGCAAAAAAAAAATATAATTAAAAAACAAAATTAAGTTTTTTTAACGTTTTTTAAAAATAAGATCTTTTCTTGAAAAACAAAAAAAAAAAATTTTTTTAACTTTTTCAAAAAAAAATCTATTTTTTTTTCTTTATTTTGTTTTTGCAAAAAAAAAAAACAAAAAAAAAATGTTTTTATTTTTTGTTTTTGGGGGGATTGGTTTCAAAATTGAAAGAATTGATCATTATAATGATTTTATTATAAAAGTGATTTTTCCTAAAAACGTTACGTTAATCGGAATTTTCTTTCAGCCTTTTTCGATTTTTTTTTAAGTTTAACCCCCATAACTTTTTTGTTATTGAGGGATTACTTTCATAAACAATAGGGGTCTTCCCCTCATAGAAGTTGTTTTTTTTTTCAAAGAGTCGATTGGATTATTGGTTCTTGAGTTATACCCAAGATTTTTTTGTCTGACGATTTTTAAAATTTTTTGATAATTATCAATTATAATTGGAAACTACCGTATTCTAGCGCAGACAGGCTCTGTGAATAATATACTAACAAAATTTCTAAAAAAAATGCATAGCCAATGCCTAGTATTGCGGCAAACTTTTGCCCGATGGGAAATATAGGTTTAGGGTCATTATTGAGGATTTTAAACATGGAAAGTAAACCTATGGTATCCGGTCTTTAGTTCGAAAAAAAAAATTCGCAAATTATTTGTTCGCACAAAAAGTTCGCAAAAATAAGTTAAAATAAAAGTCGCATGAAAATTAGTCCGCAATCCATTACTTCGCGAGACATAATATCGCATAAAATTAACTTTGCAAGAATTTAGTTCGCAAAATTTATGCTTTAATAAACTTTTGGGGTCTTCTCATCCTACAATATGGAAAGTTATAGACGGTTTTAAGAGGCATAGCGTAGTGGCTAGCGCGTATGCATAGCAAGTCTACTATCGTGAGTTCGATTCTCACTGGCGCCGATTTGCCTTTTTCAGTTAATTAATAATTGAAATTTGGCGAAGGCGATAAGTGAAACGGACACTCCCTAGAAACTGGTTCGAAAGTCAGTATAAGCCGGTGGTTCCCTCTACTACTAGCCCACACAAGTCCTGGACTTAGGGGATGCTTAATTAAGTAGAATAGTACGAGGTTAAATAAACAAACAAACAAACAAACAAACAACAAGCAATCACCGACATTAAAATGGAATATTCGAGGCGATCTAGTTAATATTACATATTACATAAACATACATTTTTGAGTCACTTTAATTTTAGTTTTGGGTTGGTTTTAGATTTATTGTTTCGTTTTGATTTTGGTTTGGGTAAGCCAGTTTGTTTTATGTTTTGTTTAGCGTTATTTTTTTCAAAGTTAAAGCTGCAATTTATAAATGGTCGATTTTTAACAAAACTACTAAAAGAAACTGTAAAAATACAATCGCGAACTTTTGGACTAAGCGAACTTATTTTTTTGCGAATTAAAATTATGCGATTTAAGTTTTTGTGTATTAAAGGTTTTGCGAACTAAAATTTTGCGAAAACATTTTTGGAAACTTTTTGCTGCGAACTTTTTTTTTCAAACTAAAGACCGTGAACCAAACCTATAATACTAATCTTTTTGCGAAGAGTTGAAGAAAAAATGTATGGTGTATTTATTTATTTATGAATTTATTAATTATAACAGACACTCATAGTAGAATATATCTAGTCGGAATTAGGAATTATTTAGTTATAAGGAAAAGTGGTAATTAAATTTTATTATTTTATAGATATGTAATTAACTTTTATCGCTATAAATAGAAGAATTCAGCACGTACCTACATAATACTGTATCTGTTTAGGTTAGAAAGAAAGGGGGCCATATTGACGAGTAGGGCATTGCAAAAACACACTTTTTTCTAATTTTTCATATGCACCCCTCCTATGGTGTTTCAATTAAAAAACTATGCTTGCATACCAAAGAAAGGTATCGTTTTAAATAGGAGTTTTGGGCTGAATAAGAAAAATGATGAAAAGAAATGATAAAAACTGTATTATTTGTTGATAAAGAACAAAATGAAAAAAAATATATAAAAACTAAGGAATTATTTGATATCGTAAACCCGATAACATCGCATTATTCTTGCGCTAAATGTGACTATCATACTGAAAAAAAAGCAATATTTTTTGTTTATTTACAAAACCAACATAAATACGTTTAGATAGAATGTATAATAAAAACACTGTTCAATATTAATTAAATATATTTATTTTTAAATAAATATATTTAATTAATATTGTAAGTTAAAAGTCTATGTGTAACTTTTTCATAATCTAGTTTTAAATCATATCATGAAAATAAACTAATTTAACATGTTGGTAACACATGTTGGTAACACTGTCCCATGGAACTAGATGCTTTGGGTTATCGTTGAAGCTAATGGTTTGCTTAAAATGTTATTATAGTATAAATACCTCAAAAATAACTCCATAATCATACTGAAACTTAAGAAACTAGTCACATAAGTTCAGCCTAATTACACATTGAATTACAGTATATTAAATCCGTGAAAACTAATAAAACACAACCAAATATTTTAATATTATAGTCAAGAGCAGTGAACACAACACAGACCCACTTTGGCCCCACTGTAGTAGTTAATGTGCAAAGTTATTTTTATTTTGACGAGATGACATTTGACACTTGAAGTTTCGTGCATTGTTGCCAAATCGTACATTGACATATGTCAAAATTCTTAATTAAAACAATTAATTAAAGTATGTTCCGGGATGTAAAAAGGGCTGAAATTTTGGCTAAGTATTTATTTTTTATGTATCTATAAGCATGTAAAGTCTTATTGTTGCAGGCGATTTAGCCCAAAATGCTATACCCTCCTTTCAGGTTACTTCAGCATTTGTTGACCTCCACCCAACTCAGTTATAACAATGAGGTATTTGTATTGTTTAATTTCTTACATTGTTACAGTTTTAAAGACAAAACAAGCCGTGAAGATATGTAATGCTACGTATGTAATGCTAAGGTCCCATTATATACTATTCACAGTCGACGGTATATTGCATTTTCCCAAATAACGCAACTTAAAAAAAAATTAAAAAAAAAATTTTTTAAAATTTTTTTAAAAGCTTTTCGTTTTTCAAAAAAAAATTTAAAAAAAAGTGTATTTTTTTTATTGAAGTTGCGTTATTTGAGAAAATGCAATATACCGTCCACTGTGAATAGTATATAATGGAATGCGTAGCTTTACATATCTTCACGGCTTGTTTTGTCTTTAAAACTGTAACAATGTATAACATTGAGTTGGGCGGGAGTCAAAAAATGTTTAAGTAACCTGAAATTTGAAATGCAAACATAGTTTTTCAATTGAAACAACATGGGGGGGGGGGTGCATATGAAAAATTAGAAAAAAAGTGTTTTTTTGCAATGCACTATTGAGTAACCTCACTACTGTAGTTATATAATTACCGTATTTATTAGTTAAGTTTATTTTTTAATTTATTTTATTTTAAAGTTTTTTCAGACCACCTACACGGAAAAAAAAATTATAGCTAGGAGCGCTATAACACACATACCAAGCAAATTATAATCGCTTATTATATAAATACAAGGCTTTCTCTTACAATTATGGCAGTCAGTGTAAAAATTTATATGAAATACTTTAATTGTTTAGTGAATAATAAAATATAACAAATAGTATGGCATTTATAGCTTAAATAGATTTAATTATTGTCCGTGCTAATAATTTTTATAATATAATAAAATTTCTGTAAATTTATAATAGTGCCTGTAATAAATATAATCGTGTCTGTAATATATATAATCGTTTCCAATTTATTTTTAACATTATTAGTTATTGTGTCCCTTATAATCTATAGCTTAAATCACTATAATTTGCCACTGTTACCAAATATCTTATAATGTATAGCGCAGAGCCCACTAATTTCTTTCCGTGTAATAGGTGGTATTTTATTCGATATTTATTAATAGGGTATTTAACTCCCGTGTAAACATTTTTTGTAAATGGAGTACCACCAAGGGGTCCAACATTTTCCGGACCCAAACATTTTTGATTTCAAAAAAGGACCTTTTTCACTACACCCTATTATAGAGGATACTTTAAAGTTTTCAGAACCATACTTTAATATTCTGTAAGGCCATTGTTCCCGAGTAATTAATTATCAAATTTAAAAGTGTAATTTTTGCTTTTAACGCAAAAAATCATCATACAGAGCTCTTGTATCGCTTAAAGAAGAAGAATCAAGCTAATAGAGCTTTCAGATGAAATCACAAAAAAATTATTGAAGACCGTGGACCTTTTGAAAGGCAAGCAAAAATTTAGAATTTATGTATGTGAGTCATAATTTATTTATGTGAGTCTAATATATACAGGGCCGTAGCTATTGGGGGGGATGAGGTTAGCCTCCCATTCATGGATTAAAAACATAAAAGTTGCAATTTCATGGGTTAAAAAAAAAATAATAAATTTTTAATTTTGGGAAAAAAAGTTTTAAATTTTATGGCTTAAAAATATAAAAGTTGGGATTTTTAAACCTTAGAATAAAAAAATTGCATATTTCATCGATTAAAAATATAAAAGTTGCATATTTTTTCATGGGCTAAACATAATAAAATAATAATTTTTAATTTTGGGAAAAAAATTGTTAAATTTCATGTATTAAAAATATAAAAGTTGGGGTTTTCAAAAAACTTGCATATTTCATGGGTTAAAAATAATAAAATTATTAATTTTTAATCTTGTGAAAAAAGTTGTAAACTTCATAGATTAAGAAATATAAAAGTAGGGATTCTCAAACCTTGAAAAAATATAAATAACTTAACCCCAGAAGGTGTAATTTGATAACTTTTTTTTTTTTAGTCATGAACTTTTTTAGAGTTTTTTTGAGTTTTGGGACCTTTTTTTTTTTTAGTCATGAACTTTTTTTTCGAGGCTAAAAAAAGTTGTAATTTTTGACCTCCTCCCCCCCACCAAATCTCCTTCGCTACGGCCCTGAATATATAACTTTTTTTATTCGAAAGGACCCGTAATGGATATTAAAAAATACCGTATTTATAACTACGGTTGTTGTTTTGTCGTCTAAACGCAGTCATCGTCGATTACAGTTATTTTTTTTATATAGGTACCTACAAATGTTTTTATCGAATTCTGATAACTTTCATGTCAGTCTGTACGTATGTCACAAATTTTGTTTACACGATATCTCCTAAACGGGGTTAATGCTCTCTATAGATTAATATCTGGACCTTTAAACTATCCGATCGATATGAATTTTTTAGGAAAAATCATGTTCCATGAGGAAGAACCCTATTATTTTTGGTAAAATTTGTTTGCCTTTACCAAGCCACATTTTCTTATTACTGGAACTTAAAAGATATCCTATGCAAAAAAAAATAATCATCTAAAGTTGTAATTTTAAAAAATATACTGAAAGAACACGCTGCCTTTATGTATAATATGGGCCCTTATCTTTTGCACGTAAGAATCTGTTCTTCTAGGAGTGTCTTATATGTCGGTTTCTATTTGTTAACAATATTTTATATATCATATCTGGAATCATTGTTTTAAGAAAACAATATTTATTGTCTTACAAATAACATTATAAATCGCTTTTACGATCCAAAGATATTTTTAACTAAAATTGCGAGTCCGTACAGGGACACAGTGTCACTAGATCTGGGACTAGGATCGAGACGAGAGATATTTTAGTTTTAGTCTTGGAAACGGTGTTCCGCAAACCTACTCGTCAGGGCATTTCAAAAGACGCGATTTTTTTTAAAAATTTTAGGTCATGTATATCCCAAAAGGTACATCCCCGGGATATCCCCTCGGGACCTCCCTGGGATGTACGACGGACATACTGTATATCCTTGTATACAGGCAGTATATCCTCAGGACATACCTTTAAGGATATCCTGAGAATATACGACTAATGTCCCGGGACATGCGACATTGAGAGGACATTGAAAGGATATCCGGGGGATATTGTGTCCTGTCTGAGAAATATGTGCTAAATTTATGCGCAAAAAAAATAAAATTAGGTATCGCTCCACTTTATTTGAAAATTGGAAAAAAATTAAAAATATTTTTTTGTATAAGCACGATTTTTTTAAATTAAACATATCTGTCTCTGTGCGGAATCTATTTGCGTGTATTTGATATTTTCAACTTTGAAGATGTCGGCAGGGGGACAATTCAGGTATTTTTTTTTTAATAAAAATGGGGTTATGTGATACATTATTATAAAATCTTCTATTTGACCATATGTTTTTTTATTTTTTTTGGGGGGTTTAAAATAGGGTTAAAATAGGAAATTTCTTCAAAATTTCTTATCAATTTAGTTCAAAAAATTAAAACTGCTCCATCTATTGTTAAATATTTAAACCTGATATCTGTCACAACAATCTGACATAACCTTCAATTTTTGCATTATAATTTGTAAATATGTGCTAAAATTAAATAAAAATCTTTTTTTAAGTACTGATTTGATAAAATTATTAAATAACATTAATTGCTTTATTTAGAAATATGTGTTTTGTTGCATTTACAATGTCGAGTCACAAAAAACATTCTTTTTAAAAGTCCGCAGTTTAAAGCCATACAGTTTTTCATATTTGCAGTCGAAAAAAAAGTATAGTCTACAACACGTATGGAATAGTAATTTCGAGCGCGCGGGACCGCTCGTATGACAAACCGGCTCGTATGACAAACTTTTCGCTCGCGCGGAATATTGTCTATTCCATACTAGTTATAGAATATACTATTTTAGTCCTCGAAACTTGAAATTGCACCTTCAAATGAATTTTTCTCTAAAGCGGTTAACGCTACAGTATTACAACAAGAGTACATTTTTTATGTATTTTAATCTGAGGAATCATGTTTCAATAATAACATTACAAAAAAGTTACACAGAAAATAATTTGGGGCAAAAAACTATTAAAGCAAAAAACTGTTAAGGCCCCCCCCCGTTTGGCACGGCCCTGGTTAAAATAAGTACATGAAAATAACATACGAAGATGGGCCTAATTAATTAACAACCTTATTTTTATTAAAATTTTAAAGGGTCGTAACTTCATTAGGGTTCGTTTCCTGACCTACGTTCCTATAGTGGTTTTTCATGTTTTTTTTTTTTTGTGTAGAATCATCTCCTTTCATATGTGACATAAGACTGCAAACACCTAAGGCTCTATAATATCTATACCGTGTATGTAGTTACAAGTTTACTTAATATGATGCCCACGGCGTGGTTCACTTCCAAAATTTTGTACATCTACACCTACTTTTAGTACTTTAAAGTATTTTTCTATTTTGCGACTCTTATAAGCTCATAATCACACGCATTTTGCGTGTTCTTATAGGCCCATAAGAAGTCTGTACTTTTTGTTCTTTTGGGTTGGCAACAGACCTGGCCTATCGCTTGACGTTTTCCGTGCAAATGTCAATGTCGCTTTAATCGCAAAATTTTGTGTTTAGGTTATTTTTACCATGTTAAAATTGTGGCTTGGTTAATTACAGTAAAAAAGAGAAGAGATGACTATAAAATATATCAAAATAATATTTTGATATTATCATTTGTTCTTAGAATTTTAAACATGGTGTAAACTGTAATGCCAATCCAAAACAAACATCCCTAATTCAGTCATCAATTTAAATGTAAGTTTTTTTAAATTTTAGAATAAAATAGAAAAAATTGTATAAAGCACTCGTTTCATAACACGTTTTTAGCGCACTAGTATGTTATGTATGTTATGAAATTAGTACTTTAATATACGATTAAAGTATTTCTTACATTGTAGTAAAGTGCATGTAGGGCATTTTTACTAAATACTTAACTACTTAAAACACTTCAAATGAGATGCCAATTTTTTTTTCGTGTATAATTAGCGCAGATAGAATATATTTATTTTGTTCAGTAATCTGCCGATATATCGGTATATTGGCCGATATCAGCTGCCGATACGATAGTCGGCAAAATATGGATATCGGTATCGGCCGCTCCCTATTTGAAAGTTAAGGGTAGGGTGACTTTTGGACCGCTCTGTATAAGTAGACTGTCTCTGCATAAAATGCAAAACACTGCTGCGTTCTCCTGAGTTTTTGACTTTTTATTTCTCGAAAGAAGTTTGTCCTAGATAAAGAAATATCAAAAAAAATCAGTTTGTCTGTATATGAACACAAAAACTTTCGGCCCATGGAACCTAAACTTTTCAGTTTTTTCAAAGCATGAATGTCTCGGTGGGGATTATATGTATATGTATATGGATAAAATAGGGGTCACTAAAGGGGTTTGGGGAGTATTTTAAAAAAGTGTGACACCTTCAATGTTTTTGAGAGTTGTCTTTTTGAGCGAACTGTTTGAGGTTGCTCTAAAAATTTCAATTATCTGAACGCAGAATTGCATTTGACTTAATTTGTTTGATTAAAAAGGTTTTTTTATTTTTATTTTTTGTTAAAATTTCGACAATAGCGAAACTTTCTAGATATATTTTTACATCCAGTAAATTAATAAATAAATAAAACCATTAGTTCTCTGATAAACAAACGTCACTGCGATTCGGTAATAATTTATTTTCCACTGGACACGACAACAAGCATTAACAAAGTTAAAATAAAATAGGTTATAATTTAAAGTTGTTCTTTGTCCTGCTTTTTTCGTATTTTTCCAATCCTTATAGAAAACAAAACTGAGAAAATGCATTTGCCTACATGAGAAAACAATATATGCCCAGTCTTTCTTTCGTTACATGCATACCATGCAAGGAATGATTGTTTAAAATTTTTCCTCAAAGGAAAGGTTGGTCGGCAGCGACTAGTCGATCAGTCGCGACTAGTCGATCAGTCGCGACTGTTACAGAAAATGTTTATTTACTTATCGTTGGTCACAGCACAGTATCATAGGGTGTCCCAAATAATGTGGTATTCCAGTAGCCTTTTCGCTCTAAATATTAACCCAGATACCATCTCCCTCTGAATGCCATCGGCCTGCAGGAAATGACTGATAAAAGATATTCATCATGATATCTTTTTTGAGGACTAATTTTTATTAAAAATTAGTCCTCTTCAGGTTCCAGGAAAAGATTGATGAAAATGTGTCATCAAAGGGAATATGTAAATAATTTGGTTTCACACTAGCAGCAACTTTTACTGGAAACAGGGTAGACCAATACCCTTTTCGCTCTAAATATTAACCCAGATTACCAGTCCCCCGCTAGCTGCATTAAGGTTTCGGGAAAGGATCTGGTTTTACATAAACAGCAAATTTTACTGCAAAGGTGTTTACCTTAATCCATACGCAACCAAATAAAAACATTTTGAAGTAGGAGACACGACAAGCATTAACTACAACAAAATTAAAACGAAATAGGTTAAAATTTAAAATAGTTTTTTTGTCCCGCACTTCCATCTTCTGTATGTTTCCTATCTTTCCAAAATAGCAAAAAAACTGAGAAAATGCATTTGCCTACATGGAAAAACAATACCTTTTTTTTTCCAAATATTTACACATACCGGGTGAGTTTTAATCCATGGACATCCCCTAAAATGGGATTATTTTCAGCCTGATCAAAGCAAATTTTCTGTAGCTTATATTTCTTAACAAGGGCTACAAAATGGCGTACAAATTTTTTTTTGCACTTTCGGTTTCGCCGGAAACTAATAAGTCAATTTTAATTTTTTTTTAACCTGTATATTTATGCATTAGCCCCCCTTACACCCCCTCCTCGTTACGGCCCTGAGGTTCTAAGTATTGCCCTATCACCCAGAACGTTTGGCTATCTGATAATAATGCCCGTTCCAGACCCAGAAGAAGCTTTTTAAATAATCGCATATTTGACACTTGGAACTCTCTTCCAGAAAATGTAGTGAATTAGTCTCTGCTTTTTAAGCTAATTATATATTTTTTTATTTTTTGAGTTTAATAGGCCTAGCCTTAACTCTTATATTAATAATAATAATAATAATAATAATACCTATATTTAATTTGATTTTTGGTTAAAGATTAAAAAATGTTAAGAAATTGTTTTTTTTTTTTGCTTTGAAATAAAAGTTCAACAAACTAATCTTCTTCGAGTCAGGAAGTTGCTTGATTTCTCTATAGATTAGTGAACTAATTATTTATGCAATCCTGCCATTGAAACTGATATTTATGCCTCCTCTGAGGTATTTACGAGGGTTGATAAAAATAAACTGAAAATGGTACGGTTCCACGCACTTACTTTCAAGCAAGAAGCTTAGGATAAGGTATTGATTATTTTGTTGTTATCTTTATAAGCCAATTTTTTGTCGGATCACCGAAACTAACCAGGTTACTGAAACTTGTTTTTGTGAGAATCGGTTACATACGGTAAGTGAGGGGAAGCGATGACGTCACTAACCGGCAGTAACCGCGTCTAACACAGGTTCGGAGGTGAGTTAGATAGGGTTAACCGTAAAAACTTAACTTATAAATTGTTTATTTACACCATAATTCACAGGCCTGTGGGATTTTTTTTCGATTTGTATGTAAAGTGTACAAAATAGAGTACATAAGGTATTTCAACTTTTATTTAGTAGTAGTACTAACTTCTAAGTGTTTGCTTATGTTGTTATCTAATAATTAATTAAATTCTTGTATAAAAAACTATTTAAACTTATCATTGTAGTTTGTTACCTTCCCCATGAGCAAATAAACTGTAATAAATGTAGTTTAAGTGCTTTTTCATAATATCTTATCCAAAGGAAATATATAAAAATATATACCTTATCGGTTTTTGGGAGAAGTTAGGTTAGGTGCTTGTCAAACCCACAAAAAAATAACCAATGCGTTTTTGTGAGAACTGTTGGTTATACGAATTTAGTGGTGGGGATAAACATCGTACGGTTAACCGGTGTGTTCACAAAAAATTGGCTATAATCAATTTCCATTTATTTTCAATCATTATAAAAAAGTAACCTCCAAATGTAAATTTTAACTCGCCTCTACCAAATTTGGCGCCCCTGTAGAAAAAAATTGCCTTCTGGAAATAAAGCTTTGTCCCTGACGGTTTCTACCAAACTTGGCACCCCAAAAATTACCTTTAAGAAAAAAAAAGGTTTGTCCCTGACGGTTTCTACCGATCTTGGCGCCCGTTACAAAAAATAAAAAAATTGGCGCCCCAACAATTATAGTTTATTTCTTAATACATATTACATAAGCATGGAGAGCCCCAAATAAGCTTTTGCTAGGGGCTCTCCATTAAATTTTGACTTTTCATATTTTTCATCACATACAAATTTTAAATCCTTTCTTTCAAGCTCCACCTCCATTATCTTTAAGAAAAAATCTTTGTCCCTGACGGTTTCCACCAAACTTGGCGCCCTTGCAAAAATGGCACCCAAAGCTAGGTGACGACTTAAAAAATAACAGGGGGTGGCTCAGCGAAAACGCCAGGGGGGCTCAAACCAAGGCCAGGGGGGCTTAGCCCCCCCGGGCCTGTTATCTTTATAATCAATTTCCATTTATTTTCAATCATTATAAAAAAGTAACCTGCAAATGTAAATTTTAACTCGCCTTCGCCAAATTTGCAAAAAAATATTTTCCGCCCGTATGCTTTTTTTCCGGGGAAAATAGAAACTGCATGTTTTTATGTTTGTAATTTACTATTATAGACTATAATTTATAGTGCAAAGTTATTTATCCTTATTTTGCAGTTTAGAGAATAATTAAGAAAACTCCCTGAGAAAATCCCTAAAAACCCTAGTTTAAAGTTTGGTATTAAAATTTTAAAATTTTAGTCTTAAAGGGTACAGCTGTAGACCACTGGACGAAAGGACATTGAAAAATCGTTTTTTTCTGAATGTAACTATAGGTCTGTATAAAACGGATACATCAAAATCTCGAAAACCTATTTTTTTCGCCAACAATACTTTTTCCTCTCCGAGGTCGCTCGGAAGTAAAAACCAGAGACTAAAGTTTATTTTTTTAAGGTATAGTTATTATAAACCTTCCCGCTTGTAAACAATCTCGAAATTACCATAGCAACGTAAGATACACATGCGTCGTAAGCGAAATTACTAGGCCCAATTTACACAACCGTAAAACGTTGACGTGCCATTAACGAGAATAAAACAATGGTTTGTTCCTCTAAATTATTGGAATAAAAGCGATTTTAGAAGCAAATTTTGTTTCTACAGGAATACAAAAGTGTTTTTAGCAACAGCTTTATCAATTCTCTTTTTTTACATCAAAACATCATAAAAACAAAGTAAACAAAAAATATAAATTTTGGTTATATTGACATTCAAAACAAGCCACATGCTTCAGTGTAAATCGGACTTTGGGGAGTATTTAGCGGCAAATTTAAAATAACTATACCTTAAAAAAATTAACTTTAGTAGTAGAAGGCTAACGTAGTAACATAAATTGCTGACTCAGAGTTGCTCAGCAATTTCTTTTTTGCTTAAAACGTAACTATACTCGTGTCAATCTGAGAATGCGACTCTGACGTCACAGCCTATCCAGAAGCTTGCATAAGAACATAAAACATAAGAATGCGATGCCGTGATTGGCTTACAAGATACATGGCGGCACATCAAGCCAATCACGGCATTTCTTATGTACTATGTTGTTATGCGAGCCTGTGGATATGCCCTGACACGAGTATATAGTATTTTATTTTATGTATCTCAGGTTAAATATAAAACCAGATAGAGACATAAAACTATTATTATTACTACTGTTAGGTTGTAAGCAAAAAAATGCTTAAAGTTAGTAGTCCACCCAAAAAATTCGTGCCATTTCAAATTCAAATTTTACGAAAACTACTGAATGAATTTAGATGATTCTAGGATTGAAAAGCTGTTTTAACTATTATGCGTATGCGCAAATGCGCCGTAACTTTTGAAAGATATAAGATATAAACTATTTGGACCTATTTTGCGCAAAATTTCTAAAATTAATTTTTCAAAAATGCTGAAAATTTCATCAATTTTGAAGAAAAAAAATCTTAAAAAAATATTAAATAATAAATAATAACATGATTAAATAGAGAATTTTAAACTCTTTAAAATGACTTATCACAAGACCTAGAGTGAAATTTAAAATATTGTCCACCACTACCACCTGGCGCCGCACTATGTCGCCAAATGAGAAAAGAGTGTCCAAAATTATTTTATTACTAAAATTGAGTAAAAACTCTTTAATATACATAAAAAAATAGTTTAGGCACACTTTTGAGTTTTTACTCCCGAGGTATACACTATTTTTTGCACGGCCGACGACTATAGGCTGATTCAGAATTGGTGAATTCAACAAAAATGGTAGATTCCCCATGCGAAAATAAGACAAAAAGTTTAGGGTCAAAATTATTATATTTCTCTTATTTAGGGTAAGAACTACCTACATATCAAATTTTAGCTTCCCAAAAAGTTTTTAAGAAATGCGTACCCAAGCTGGAAATTTTTGATATGAAATTTTTAAAAATGTCAAAAACGTCAAAAAATATCGCAAAAGAAATGCTTATATCTTGCAATGGGCCAAAATGGGCACTCTTATATTTATACAGTATTACTATTACATATTTAAGAATAGTTTTACGTATATATCTGATGGACAACGATGGACTAAAAAAACTATTCTCAAATTTTATGTGTCATCGACACGTAGAAAAAAGGGCCTCAAAATTATCGCTAGAATTTTACGTAAAAAATGTTTTTTGGTATATATTAATAAATATATCTTTAAAGACATATACTTGCTATGCTTATTCCAAATTTTAAGCAAAAATATTAGTTTATTTGGAAATTAGGATGGTTTTTGTGTTAGCATGTCAAAATGGGTTTTTGATCAACCGTTATGCTTCGGCATGAATATTGCATTGGCGCATATTCCCAGATTTATTGCAAATAAAATTAATGACTTTTTCTAATGTAGAAAAGTATAATGAATAACTTTGAATGGTTTTTGATTCTTATTTCTAAATTTCATTTGCCTATTTATGGACACTTTTTTCCCCGTTGGCAACATAGTGCGCCGCCTTACCGAATAAAAAATTGAAAAATATGACAAATGATAGTTTTTGTTGTGTGATATGTATATTCCAAATATAAAGTTTATATCTCAGCCCGTTCAAAAGTTACGGTGGGTGTACCATTTAAAAGAATAACCCTATTTAAGCTATATGATTTCATAATAATTCCTCCCATACCGTATATTACTGTAATAAACCCTCGTATAAACGCCCAACTTAAAATATCGGTTCTTCCTTTGTTGTATCATTAATTTGATCTTTTGTAGTATCAATTAGATAAAACCAAAATTTGATCGCTGTGGACGTTAATTATATTAATTCGCGATAATTTCAGATAAGCAAAATTATATTTTCGGCAAGAGATTTTTGATTTTTATTGCCAAATGCCGCATCCTGGATGCGGTTTCTTTAAAGGCTCATTAAAACATAGATTTTTTTTTATACCAGCATTCAATTAATAGTGAAATATGTGTTTTTGTACAGAATTGGGGTTCAGCATTCTAAAAAACGATTCCACTGCAAAAGAAATATAAATAGGTTTCAAAAAAAATGCCGCCAGGAATGAAATCTTTAGTAGGGTATCTGGGTTTAGTTTGTCCTTCGTCGTCTGTTTTTGATTTTTTAGTCTTTTTTCGCTTAGCTTTTCTTCTGAAAAACAAACCGGAGCAAAAACAGACCAAGAACCAAAAAATAAAATAGGTCTTGAAGAAGTGATCTTAATCAGAACAGAGATCTTCAAATGGCTGTAGCTCCCTTAATTAAAGATTTTCAATCTTTAAGTTATTTCTTTAACCTTAATATTTTTGTTTTATCTAACTATATCAAAATAATAATAATAAAGTTAAACGATTTTTAAAGCCAAGGATTTAATCCTTGGATTAAAACTCTCATAAAACCTTTAGGCTGCATTTTTTTATTAAAATAGTTTATTTTTTTCTGAGAAACATTTATATAAATAACATCTATGTTATGTTACCTATAGGTAACCAACCAAAATATTAAATTAAAATTTTTTAATGTATCACCCCCAAAATTTGTAGAGTATTATGCCTGTTTTTTTTAACAATTTTTGAAAAAAATGTAGAGGCCGCTCACAGCCAATTTGAAAAAGTTATTTTTCTTTAGTTTTTTTTTAAGGCACAAGGATTTCTTCTTAAATCTTTTTAACACATCACGGTATAAAGGGATAGTAAATGGATCTCGAAAAAATCAGAATATTTACTTTTAAAATGCCGGAGCTGTGCCCTTTTAAGTTCCAAAATTCACTACATTGCTTCATTTTAGGCGTAATGACAGGCAAATTTTTGTTTCATTGTATAAAAAAAATATGCGTGTAGCCCACTACACGCCCACATAAAAAACACTATTTTTTATTGGATATACGGCCGTAATATATTTTTTGGATTTTTGGAAAGATAAATTCGGTTTTAAGGCAATTCAATTTATTTTATTTTTTTTAAGTAACATTTTTAGTGGCACTATATGACATTTTGTGTATTTTTACTCAAGGAATATATTTTTTATCAAAAAGTCCAAAAAAATATACATAAAAAAGTTTGGGGCAAAAATGTGTTAAGCCTCACAATTTTTTTCCGTCTGGGCACGCCTCTGGATAAATTCAAAAAAATAAATTAACTTAAACTTATTGCCCTTATTAATACTAGTACGCATGCAAAAGCTCGTCGCTCTAGGTTAAAGGGTAGAAAAGTTATTAATTAAAAACATTACTTTTATTGCAATTTTAAACAGCCGTAGCTCATTTCCGGACCAACCTTTATATGAACTCTTTTTTTTATATTTTTTAACGTAGAATCACCTCTTAAATTTCTCGAACTTATTTCTGAATAACCCTGTATAGTTATATTGGTAAATCGGAAGTTGTCGAAGATATCAATGATAGGAATTCAACCATCGCTTCTGAGTTCCAGTTTTTTAACCACAAAAAGCGAAAGAAAGGTAAACAATTTTCATGGGACAATAATAACCCATCCAACTGGAAAGTGTTACAAGCAGTACAAGCAGTTGTTGCTGCGAAGACAAAAACGTATAAGTCAAAATTCATAATTTACGGTACTAGTATTCACGCGTACCGAACCATATTTTATTCATCACCTGTTTATTTTCCTGATAATATAAAGTTGTATTGTTAGTGCTTGTTTTTCTTCTGAGACTCGTATTTTGAACTGGTTCGGAACCGTCGCAGTTGCAACTGGACATTGCTCAACTTCAACTGCGCAGTATCAACTGCAACTGCGCACGTTCCGACCCAGTTCAGAACTACGATTTTGGAGAAGTAAAGCAAACCTTATCACTACAGGTGTTAAATTTTGTCACTAAATAAACACGTGTTTGTTATTGGGGATCCTACAGATTACACACAAATGTCATTTTAATACTAAATTTTATTTGTAAATACATCTTTGTTATTTATATCGCCACCATTGGTATTTAATACTTTACTTGAGATATTAAGTACTGCAATGTGTGTATTGTATACAAAATGTTGTCATACTAACATAGAGACCGTGCTGGTACATTTGGATCCCCACGCAACATGTGTTTATTAATACTAGCATTTTATAGTAAAAATTACTGTAACATTTGGTAAAGCATATCACACTTATAGTATGGTATAGTTTATGTTACAGTATTCAGAAAAATTAACAATCGGTAAATAATACCAAAATTTTGATTAGTAATAATATAAAGATTGCAACCACACACAATTATACACTGATAAAATAATCGATCCTTTTTTACTTTTCTCTGTATTATTACTTATCAAAATTTTGGTATTATTTACAGATTGTTATTTTACTAAATACTGTAACCCACTTTAAACTAGATCAATAACACAACAACTACAACTTAAAGTATACCAAACTATAACTGTGATATAATTTACCAATTGTTACAGTATTAATTAACACATGTTGCGTGGGGATCCAAAAAGTACCAGCACGGTCTCTATGTTAGTATGACAACATTTTGTATACAATACACTCATTGCAGTATTTAATATCACAAGTAAAGTATTAAATACCAATGGTGGCGATATAAATAACAAATATGTATTAACAAACAACATTCAGTATTGAAAATACAACTAAATTTTCTGAATACACATATTTCCCAAGTTAGAATACAAAAATTTCCCAACTCCAAAAAAAAGCAAACCCCTGACAGAAAATTTTGATGAGAAAAAAAAAGATCCTCACCTCTGAAAAAAAAATCCCAACTCTACTCCAGTTTTCCCAACTCAGAAAAAAAGCTTTAAGTACCCCTGACGGAAAGTTGGAAAATTTTGATTTTTCTCCGGAAAAAAATCCCAACTTTCCCGACCCAAGAAAAAAAAATGAAAAAAAAATGTGTTGGCCTACACCGATTCCCGAAATCTGCCACTCAATTTTACGAATCGAACAGTGGATTTTTCCAACTCGAACGTGGTTGGGGGGTTGAGTCCCCCTACCCCCCATGGGTGCACCCCTGAATAACAGTGTCGACATGACAGTCCCATTAGTAAAATATAGTTTCAAATGTTTTTTTAAATAGCTATTTTTGTAATAATATCGCAATAATATCGCGTGATTGCTGATCTCGGCTAGACGCCTTGATCAGCAAATTTCACGCTCAAGCAGAAATCACATTTTGCGCTCGTAATACAAACAACATTTTTTCTACAATCTAATATAAATAAATAAATTTCAAACAGTAAGTTACCTTACAAGATCGCAGCACTTGAGTACGATTTTTTGCAAATCTGTTGGTGTAAAAGTAAAATCCTAATCACAGTAACTCTCCATAATTCCTTCGTAACAACAAATATATAGCACACAAATATTTAGCACACGAAAATGAGATTTGATTCAAAATAAATAAAAATTTCATATTAAAAAAATGGCGTACCAACATCTCGTCGCATATAACTGACATATAACTGTCAGCCGTTTTAAGATTGACATGTCGGTTGCCTACACTGTGCGCGCGAAAAATATCACTTTTCTGCTTGCTGTCATGGTAACGAGCAGAAAAGTAAAATACTAAGAAATAGGTTATTTTGAAGTCCGAAAACTTCATTTGTTTTTGTAGAAATGTTAACTTTTCTATTAGATCGTAGAAAAATTAAATTTTTGCGTGCCCCCGGTAAATTAACACTTCGAACACCTAACTCTGATACCCTAAATAACTATTTGCTAGCTATTATCACGGTGCTTTTTTGGGGGTATTTTTTGTTTTTTTTTCGAAACCCTGAAATTCCTTTACCATTCGATAGTACCCTCCATTTATATGATTTTTAGCAAAAATTAAAAAAATCTATTTAAAAAAAAATGCTAAACGAGCTGCGAAGAGTAAAACAAGCCGTGAACATATGTAATGCTACAATTTTTTTTATTTTCTTTTTGTAAAAAAGGAAAAACAAATTAAAAAAATATAAAAGTAATTAATGTTTTCTGTTTTTTATTTAATTTTTTTTAATAATTGGAAAAATGCAATATACCCATTTACTGTGAATAGTATATAATGGGATGCGTAGCATTACATATGTTTACGGCTTGTTTTAATCTTCGCAGCTCGTTTAGCATTTTTTTTTAAATAAAAAACGAAGCGCTTGGTAGATTTTTTTAATTTTCGCTGAAAATCATATAAATGGACGGTACTATCGAATGGTAAAGGAATATCAGTGTTACCAAACAAACAAAAAATACCCCGAAAAAAGCACCGTGATTATATTTTATTCGTAATATTTTTAATTTGATCATCTTTCTTTGTATAGCCCATAGATATTTATAACAAACCCACATTCCTTACCTTTTAGCCGTTGCTGAACTTTTAGCAGAAAGGTATTCACTCGTTAGACCTGAAATAAAACTTTCAGTAACTGACATTTCCAGAGGTTGTTCACGTGATCACGTAATACAATTTACAGCACTTGGGCTAAATGCGACCTTCAATGAAGAAAATACACTTCTGCTCAAAAATATCGGCCCACCTAAAAAAATACACATTTTCAAATGCTAATAACTCCAAAACTATTCAATAGATTTATTTGACCTTTTTTTTATTTTAAAGCTTGAACTTTTAGCTCTTAATTACTGGAATAAAAATTATCAAAAATCTTTTTTTAAACCGGCAGCAATGAAAATTACACAGCTATGTTTTTTTACTGCTTCTTTCGATATGCGCACGGTTTGCCACTGCATATTTTTTTACAATTTAATTAATTGATTTTATAGGCCAATTAAATGGGAGTAATTTCTTTTTTAACTTTTTAATTTTCCTTTTCTCGTTTAGGAGATATACGGTTTTTTCTGAAAATAAACATTTTTGCAAATAACAAAAAAACTACCCAGTGGATTTAATTGATTTATTTTTTAATTTGAAGCTTAAGTCCTTAACTTTTATTTATTTAATTTAAGTTTCTGGTGCAAACATGTTTAAACTGGGTTTACATTGCTTAAATAGTCATGTTTTTTTTACCCAATCTTTTTTGATGCAATTTAACCACAAACTCAAATGTTTCCATAAGTTTTAAAACTTATTCTAAAAGCCACACTTATTGTGACTGATTCCTTTTTTTATTTTTTATCATAAGTCTTCTCATTTAGGAGAAATTAAAGTTTTTCGGAAAAAGGGACTTTTTAATCAGTGGGCTAGTGCCACCCCTGTAAAACTGTATATGACGGAAAAGCGTCGATAGAATATAAAGATCTATTGCACTTCTATAACTTTAGCTTAAATAAATACATTTAATTAACACGTTTTCTGCGTTAGCAACTTTTTGGTTCCCAGCTCAGACTGCGTTTTGAGGCATATATGTCGAACGAACTTTGCACAGACTGTTTAAATCTCTAATGGTACTCCAAAAACAAGTTCTAACGTCTTTTTAAGGACTTTTTGCTTTTTAATTTTTTTTAAACAAAATATTTTATCAAATAAAATAACAATAAACAAATTTTAAATTTTATTAAAATTATTTAATAACAATTATAAACACAAAAAAACGTATTAGACGTGTATGTTTTTTTACAACAATGCTGTTTTTCGTTATTATTAGTTACATTACATTATGGTCAATAAAACATTCAATTTAATTTAACAAAACACTAAAACTAACCAACATTACACGGTTGAGGCTAGGTTATCAATGTGTATACACTATAGTTAAAATTTATCTACATAAATATTATAGACGTTTTAGTCATATTTCCCAATGTTTTTCATACAGAATTAGGTTTTAAAAATGGTTTGAGGCAGCTGTATATCCCATAATAATAATTTTAACGAGTTAAAAAAGTATTGTCACATAAGTGACAAGTCTTGTCAATCATAAAAAAGTTATTTACAGGGGTGGCACTAGCCCACCACTTAAAAAGTCCTTATTTACCAAAAAAACATAATTTCTCCTAAATGAGAAGACTTATGATAAAAAATAAAAGACGGAATCAGTCACAATAAGTGTGGCTATTAGAATAAGTTTTAAAACTTATGGAAAGATTTGAGTTTGTGTTTAAATTGCAACAAAAAAGATCGAGTAAAAAAAACATGACTATTTAAGCAATGTAAACTCAGTTTAAACATGTTTCCAACAGAAACCTAAATTAAATAAATAAAAGTTTACGATTTAAGCTTCAAATTAAAAAAAAAATCAATTAAATCCATTGCGTAGTTTTTTTGTTACTTGCAAAAATGTAAATTTTTAGAAAAAACCTTATATCTCCTAAACGAGAAAAGGAAAATTAAAAAATTTAAAAAGAGATTACTTCCATTTAATTAGGCTATAAAATCAATTAATTAAATTGTAAAAAAATATGCAGTGGCGAACCATGCGCATATCGAAAGGTGCAGTAAAAAAACATAGCTGTGCACTTTTCATTGCTGCCGGTATAAAAAAAGATGTTTGATAATTTTTATTCCAGTAAGTAAGAGCTAAAAGTTCAAGCTTCAAAATAAAAAAAAGATCGAATAAATCCATTAAATAGTTTTGGAGATATTTGCATTCAAAAATGTGTATTTTTTTAGGTGGGCCGATATTTTTGAGCACAAGTGTAGTACCAATTAAAAAAAAAGTACTTATTTATGATACGAGGACGTAACTACAGTTTTTTTTTGACGATTTTGTGCCTTGCTGCATGGAGAAGAACAGTTTACTGAAAGTATCAAATATATGCTAAAAGATAGTTTAAGTTACCTAATTTAGAAGCTCTAAATTTGAAGTCGATATCTCAACTCGTTCAAAAGTTAAGAGGGGGGGTTGACTTTTGGACCGCTTTGTAGGTTTTGATCTGTTTGTGAAAAAATTTTTATTGCAAAATTCGGAAAATTGTGAAAACCCTTGCAAGGCGCGGTGACCACGATTTCTCGAAAACCAATTTACTGATAAATCTGAAATTTTTAGGTGTTGTTCCTAATTATAATAGCTAGTTCGTGAACGAAGGGGTTTGCAAAAATCAAATACGAAAATGGCGATGATTTTCCCAAAAAATCAATTTTTGATGTTCCGAAAATTGAGTTTTCCGGCCGGAAAAAGTAGAAATTTTGTTCAAATTAAAATCCCGGAAGGCCTTCCTTCAGGAACTAGCTATTGTAATTATACTCGGCGCATTATCTATCTGAGTAACAAATTGGATCAAGGAAGCTATGATTAGTGGTTTAAAAATGACTTTTAGTAATATTTTTGTAGCCCATTGTGCTTTTGATAATTTTTAACATTTAGGTTAAATTGACTGTCATTTTACGGCTTACAAATAATAACAAAATCTGTTTAAAAAGTAAAACTTTGTTCAAAATTATAATAAAAGTAAGTTTTTATTCATAAAGTGCTACTATAAACTTAAATTTAACATTACCTGAATAAAATTACGGACCAGTATTATTTTAACCAAAAAATTCTCTGTTATAGTGTTTACTTCAAAAATTTATAGAGCACTGCATTATATTACTTCATTTAAACAAAATGTTTATAGATTGATGCTTTAGTTTTCTTTTTATGCACTTTTCTTGTTATTTCTTCTTGCTAAAGCAAATTATTTGGATTTTTTTATAAATGTCAAAATAATGTCTTGATTGACAATAAATTTTAAACAAGATGAAAACCTTGCATAAGGAACTAAATATATTCTGCCAACCAAATAAAAAGAAACAAATGACCATCAACTCAGATAGATAATGCGCGGAGTTTAGGCAAAACACCTAAACTTTTCAGATTGATCGGTAAATTGGTTTGCGAGAAATCACCGGGGCAAGGGCCATGGTTTCCACAATTTTCTGAATTTTCCAATAATTTTTTTTTACAAACACATAGAAACATACAGTGCGGTCCAAAAGTCACCCCCCCCCCTCTTAACTTTTGAACCAGTTGAGATAACGACCAAATTTAGAACTCTTAAATAAGACAACTTAAACTATCTTTTAGCATATATTTGATATTTTCAGCTCTTAAAATGTGGGCAGGGGGGCATGGGGGGACATTTTTTTAAATGGAAAGGGGGGTCGTGTGATAAATCATTTTAAAGCTTATAAAATTCTCTATTTAAACTAACATTTTTAATTTTTTTAAAACTGTTTTTTAAGGTTTTGATTTTTCAATTTTTTGTGCTAAAACATTCGATTTTTTAAGTTTTTTTTTATAAATTTTTATTATGTCAACTAAA
Source organism: Brachypterus glaber (assembly GCA_958510825.1). NCBI lineage: Eukaryota > Metazoa > Arthropoda > Insecta > Coleoptera > Kateretidae > Brachypterus > Brachypterus glaber. Next base: position 62,395,776 of record OY294046.1, on the reverse strand, counting down.
ATTAGTTTAAAAGTATAATTAAGATTTTTTTATGATGAAATTAGGCATTTTAAAAAAACTATTTGTTTTTTTTTTTTAAAGAATTTTGACATTAATACCCATTTTCAACCCCATTTTAAACCCAAAATTTTTTTTTTTAATTTAAAAATATGGAGTTAAATGGAAAATTTTATAAGCTTTAAAATGTTGTATTACACGACCCCCCTTTCCATTAAAAAAAATGTGCCCCATGCCCCCCTGCCCACATTTTAAGAGCTGAAAGTATTAAATATATGCTAAAAGATAGTTTAAGTTGTCTTATTTAAAAGTTCCAAATTTGAAGTCGATATCTCAACTGATTCAAAAGTTAAGAGGGGGGGGTGACTTTTGGACCGCTCTGTATACTATTTGATATTTTGTAGGTCGTTCGAATAAAGTTGTGATAACATACCTGCAAAAAATCAATAAAAACCCTTAATTTTTGCGAGCCACAAGGTTTAACCCCTTAAGTATTTTCATCCATATGGGTATCTGAAATTGAAAAAAATATTAATGCTTATGAAATTAGCATAATACACGACTTAATTTTATACGCTTTTGTTGAATTCCATTACCATGTGAATTGTGATCGTGCGTATGAGGAGAATCTTATAATATTTGCTAATTAACAAAATAAAAAAACAATTTTCACATAGAGATTGGTGTATTATTCTTCCTAATACGGAAGTGTTAACTCGAGACTAGATTAACATAATTTAAGTGAGTGGTCACGCGAAAAGGGACTTGAAGGTGGGGGGGAAGAATATCTCATGTTTGGATGAATTTAGATACCAACAGGCATAGAAATGTCCAATTCGTACAAAAACACAAAATCTTTTTTTACACGGAAAAAATCAAAACTATATTCAAGAATAATCATATACTAAAAATTTTGCACTTGTTCTTTCCATGAGTATAACAAATATTTGAAGCCAATATACTCTTATACTTGTTTTCCAAACATAGTTATAGTCACTTTAAGTATTTGTTTTTAAAAAAAGAATAAATTGTCGTATATTTAAGAAGATACACTCTTAAAAAGTGTATAAATCCTTTGGCGAAAAAGAAGCTATTATTTAATCAAGTCTAAATACTTTTATATAAGTACAAGTAATCTGTATTTTAGCTTATTTATTAAGACTTTAAATAAGTAGGTTATATTATGTGACTTTTTTAGATTTTATTTAATACAGGCTTGTATAATTTTTCAATTTCAGTGCACTTGAAAGCGTTATGCTATAGGTGGCGCCACATGTTATTTCCTACCACTAACAAAACTTTTAAAATGAATAAAGTCGTTCTTGGAAACTGTCGTTATACCGATATACTACTAGTAACTTACTAGTCAGCTAATTCCATACGCATTATCGGATTGGTATGGATCAGTATATCTGGGGGCTTTAGCCTAGATGAACTAGTTCCTTCAGTCACCTTGGGGAACATTCCCACTGGGAACATGCCCACTTTCGGTTTCATCACTTCCGGTTTCCTCAATTCCGGTTTCCTCACTTCCAGTTTCCTCACTTCCAGTTTCCTCACTTCCGGTGTCCTCAAGTTGTTGAAAATGGATTTATGTGGGCGTGTATATGTCTAGGGGGATCGATTTTTTCGTTATTTTTTTGGCGCACGTGAAGTATTTCTATACTTGATGCAATAATTTGCTAATCTACAAATAAGTACAAAGAAGTAATACTGCCCTGCTAAGACAAGTTGTCCTATCTGCAAATTAGATGTTTTGAGATATAGCCAGTTTTATTGTTTTAGTTTGCACTTTTTGAAAACATGTCAATATGGCGTTGGGTTCTTCTTTATTTAATATTTTATTTATAATGTAATGTCTTTTACGTATATTGTTATTGTTATTTATATTAACTTGTTATATGGGTTAAGAATTTTCTCAATAAAGACCATTTATTATTATTATCATTATTATTATTATTATTATTTTTTATTATTATACGCACAGCCACATAAAAAAAAACTCCATTGCTCCATCAGGTCACAATTTTTTTCTACACCTAAAAACATCTGAATTTAAGGAATTTTTTTGAGTGTAAAAAGAATTGTGAAAGGAGCAATTTTGAGGTTAGATTCGGTTTCAACGAACCCGAAAATATAAAAATGAGTTGGTCTGTTCTCTGGATACGAAAAAAAAAATTGTGTGGCTGTGTTATTGACTTTTTTCACAAAAGCCACAAAAAACCTGCATACCAAATTTGATCAAAATCGAAGGGAAATAAATAAAATTACCACCTTTTTTTTACAAGTTTTATTCTCATAATTAACGATACCAGATATAGTCGCATGCAAAAATTCAACTTTTTGACCGACTTTGTTCGCTTCACTTCTGAGAAAAATGATTATTTTATTTTTTCTAAGGACCCAAACAATGATTTATAATATAAGAGTCAAAAATGTTCCGGTGCGAGGCCAAAAATCGCAGTTTCCTAAGATCCTCTTTAAATATACGCCCTGTAATACAGGGTCCCTGTATGTACACCCTGTATATATTTTTTTATAGAGAATTTCACGGATTTTATTTAAAATAAAAGGGGACCCTCTTTGAAAAATTAAATATTTCTTAAATGGCCAGCAGGCAAAAAGTCTGGCTACCCCATTTTTTTGCGATTTTTTAAAAACTTTTTATTAATACCTGAAAAGCGGAATAGACTTGCTCCCCCCTATGAAAAAATCCTGCGGGCGCCCCTTGTACCTATACTTACGTATAACCGATAACGGTAATTCACAAAACAACTAAAACATTGTATTGCGAAATGGAATAAAACCGAGTAACATTAGAACATAAACAAATCATAAATACGTATCTTTGGTGAATTAGACCCGCTAAGCCCCCCTATAAGGGGCTCGGGCTCCTGTTAATTTTTAAATTTACAGGCTACATAAAGACTACCTTTTTTATATATTTTTAACCCTTACCCTCTGGAGACTAAACTAATGATAATTTTTCGATTTTTTTTTGCTATGCCTAAAAAGAATAAAAATAAAATAAAAAATAAACCAATTTTTTTTAGTTTTTGCTCGAGTTTTTGTTTCCTTAGAGTTTCAGGAGGGCTGTATTATACTAAATTAAATTTGCATATTTGTTTTCATACATAGAAAGTCTATAAAAGTATTTTGGATTAATATTGCCTTAAAGAAAAAATAAAGAAGTAAAGTCACAATTGTGATACCCTGGAGGGTAAGGGTTAACTAAGAAATCATATTTTATCGAGAAAATGTCAAAAAACTACGGACAAAAATGTTTGGGCAAAAAAGAAAAAGAAAAAGAAGATTTTTTTTGAGTAATTACGCCCAATTGCCCATTTTTACTATGTAAATGTTTATGTAAACATTTTAGCCTGCGGCGCAATTTAAATTCTTTTCGAGAGTAAAACGGGGTAAACCATTTTTTTTTCAAAAATATATTTGGCTGACGCGTCATGACGGCTCGTATGCCAAACTTTTCTCTTCGATTTTAGAAGCCGAGTGCCTCCGGCTCGAGGGTGATAATAACACTAGGCAACACGGTTTCTTGCCCTGATTGGAGTCATATGTTTTTTAACTAATTTTGGGTAAGGAGAAGGGTGCATAAGGGGACAAGCTTATCGCCACGTACTCATGCTAAAAATTGTCAAAAATCATTACTAGGGGAACGTTCAAGTATTACGTAACGCAAAAAGTACCCAAATTCAAACACTTCATACCTCGATTCTGTATAAATAATTTTGTAGAGAATTTTATAATCTACAAATTAAGTCCTTAAAAATTTTTATACAGATTTGATAGTTTTGCCACAAAAGAGCAATTAAGTAAACTCTGCACCTTCATTTTAAGCTTTTTATTTTTTTTTTCGCGTACTTACAGTACAGTAGGTCCTTGGCATGTATATTTTTGAGTTCCTCGTATTTTTTTTAATATACCCTAAAATTTAAAAATCCCACTCTTTTTTTAAGATTTTGAAAAAAACGTCATTATTTCCTGGACTTATATCTCAAAAATTTTAGGTGCTGAAAGGCCAGATTCCGTTTCTACGCCCTCGAATTAGTAAGAAAAATTTACTTTCCGATCGGGGCAAAAAAAAGTTGAGATTTGTTGCCTAGTGTAATTAGTATCCAATCGAATAAAAAATAAATTTAGTTTGTATAATGGTTTAACTTATAGGCCGCAAAATCTTGATCTTGCACGGCACGGCCCTGGTCCTTCGCAGGCGTCTTTTCACTAGGAGCTCAGAGTAGACGCCATGATAATTATGATTAATTAGTAAACTGAAAAAAATATATAACTGTGAGTCTATCACAGACTAATTACTTAATCATTATTGGTAAAAATCGACTAATGCAATTTTTAATGATGATTGCGGATTAATAGTTTAATAAAATAAGCTTCAGGAAGTAATTTTAAGTGAGAAAATAACCATTAAAATATAATTTTCAAATACTATAATAAAACTCTTAGGGGCTGTCCATATATTACGTAACGCAATTTGTCGAAATTTTTGACCCCCCCTATGTCACAAGCTGTCACATTTACTAACTAAATTATAATTTTTTATCCCAATATACTTTATGATGACCAGTGGCCGGCGTATTTCCAGTTGTAGTCCAGTCTTCAGGTCAATAAAAGAGGCTTTTCCTGGAAATAATTCAGAGAGTTCTGATTTTCGGTTTATTGGGTAGGGTTAATGGCCGTAAATAAAAAAACAATTTTGCGACGTTGAACTCGATTTGGAACTGTCATTTTTCAACGTGTTTTCACAAAAAAACGGATTTTTAATATATCTCTTAAACGTTACACTATACGTTTTTAGATTTTTAATGTTTTTTTTTTTTTTCGAAAAACCAAAATTGTTCTGTATCGTCGGTTAGGCATGCCCCTGAGAACATTTTGGGTGAAAATTAAAAAAATCTATCTGGCACTTTCTTTTTAATTTAAAATTATTTTTTTTTAATAATAATTCACACATTTGTGCCCCATTATTTCGAATAAACCAATTTTTGATTAAATCCCCATTGTATTAAGCATAAAAAACCTTCCTAATCGAGTCAAAGAAAAATCTAAAACCCTACAGTGTAACGTTTAAGGCGGTGTCGTGAATTAGCTATAAGTCGTACAAAAAATACATGACACAAAAAATGTTGGAGATTTGGTCCTCTTTATTTTCATATCAAAAATTTTTTGTTCTAGGATGCACCGATCTTGAGATATTTTAAAAAGTCTGTTTTTTTTTGTGAAAAATAATTTAAAATTACAGTTCCAAATTGAGTTCAATGTCGCAAAATTATTTATTTGCGGCCTTAAACCCTACCCATTAGGTAGTACCTAATAAACCAAAAAGTCAAAACTCCCTGAATTATTTCCAGGTAAAGCTTCTTTTATTAACTTGAAGACTGGACTATAACTGGAAATACGTCGGGTACTGATAATGACAGCATTTCGGGTTATAATTGCATAATGCAAGAATTTATAAAGTTTAAAAATGATACATATTTATTGCGTAGCGTTTTTTCAAGATTATTAATCTTCAATTCAATTTAGCTTTTTTTCGTGTAGGTCGGAGCAATCCTGCGAAATTGATGATCGCCAAGTTCTTATCATGTAGTTTAAGTCAAAAATAACCTATTTTTTTGTGGTCTGTAAAATTATATCTTAGGGCGCTTTTCGTGAATTAAACCATACCTGAAAAAAAAATGCAATATTTAAGTAGTTTTATAATTACCCTAAAAATATTCCCAATTTTTTATAAATTTTTATTTTGATATTTTTTGTCGCTAAATGCCCGCTGAAAACTCAAAAATCGTAAATTTGGAAATTACACAATTAGAATATTATTCATAATTTTACTAGGTTTTATCACGCCGATTATGATTATATTTGTAAAAAAATATTATCATATATAGGGTGGCCACAGGTCAGGGAAAACAGGGAAATCAGGGAAAATCAGGGAATTTGATCAACTAAAAAAATCAGGAAAAATGAGAAATTGGAAAAAAACTCTGGTCTACATAATAAATTTTTACTAAAACAGATTGATACAACTTTATGAATTGTTTTAGTAATAATTTATTATGTAGACCAGAGTTTTTTTTCAATTTCTCTGATTTTAGTACACACAAAAAAGCTTTTAAAACTGATATGCGCAAAAAAATTAAACACGCTGTTTCGTTTTTGATTTTTTTATTTTTTTACTTTTTTTTTCTGTAAAATGTCAATGTCAATATTATTTTTAAACTGTATTTTTAACTGATATTTGGAGTTACTAGCTTTAAGTAGGTAGTAGAAAAAATATTATATGCACCACGTGTGCGAGCTTTTTACAGTGTTATTAACTGACTTTTGCCTCGACTCCGTCTCGAAGACTAAAGACTTGGTTCGATTACTAGGTGCATAATATACTAATATGGCCTTTCAATGAACGTAAATAAATCAATGAATAACGTTCCGTTTTATTAATAACTCATTATCAAGATTTTAGAAAATTAAAAGAAAAATAATAATAAACGTAAGTTGTTACGTCATCAAGTAATTATTATTATTCATTATTTATTTTTTAATTTCATACAGAGTCTTTGAAACTAGCTAAAGAAACTATTCCCATGAATAGTTTTTTACGCCAATTTTGAGCAGCTTTGATTAGCTATGTTTAGTGGTTTAAAAATGACTTAGTAAAATTTTTATTACCCATTGCAATGGGTAATCATAGAAAAGGAAAGACCTCCAAAGTCGTTGCGGAATACTGTGATAAATGTGCCTGGCGCATCTGAGATAAACTTGCCCATGCGCACTACTATTGTTGTTTTTGACGAGTATTTTTAACCTTAGTTTTGTGTGTCAAATAAAATTTGTAAAAAATTCAACAAAAAACAATAAATATCTACGAAGAAACGTCGAAATAGTTTTTTAAAATTATTTTATAAGAATTTTTCGAGATATGTTTGAGTTTCGGAATTTTGTACACCTACTTTGAGTACACCATGGATTGACCCTATGCTCTTCATAAAGCAACAATACAGGTTAGGTTTAAAGTTATAAACAAATGCAGCAAAAAAACAATTAAAAAACAGTACAAGTCGAAAAATGAACAGTAAGAAACGACGATCTGACAGTACTGACAGTATAAACAAACTACTAATAATTCGTCACCCCAGTATTGGTTTGCCATATCTCTATTTTTGGACATTTTAAGATTTTTACTGGGGGATTTTTGGAAATAAGACAAATGAATACTGGGGTGATGAATTGTTTTACGACCGACATCATTTCACAGCTGATAGAGATGCGTACTGCGCAAGGTCAGATATATTGCGTTACGTCATTTCGCTGCCCCGTTCTGTCACAAAATAATCTTGCGCAGGCTGGACTAATGGTTCTCTTTCTTTTTCTATGTACACAATGCATTCTTCTTTTAATATTTTTTGACATTTAGATTAAATTTTAAGTAATACAAATAATTATAAGAAAATTTATTATAAAGGTGAAAGTTTGTTTAAAATTATAATAAAAGTTTACGTTACCTGAACTAAAACTATATTTTTTTAATAAATAATAGGGTCAGTATTATTTTAACTTGCCGAAAAAAAAATCTACCACATCGTTTATTAAGAAACTTCTATTGAGCACTGCCAGGGTGGCCACATGACAGGGAATAGGGTGGACCTTATATTTTTTTATTATCTTAAAATTTTCATTTATTGTAGGATATTCTAAAAATATGAGAGTGATCAGACTTTTTAAGGGTGCTAATGTGGGCCCTTAAATTCGTAAAATTACCTTAAATCGTAATATATCGTTGAAAATTGTCTGTAATTTTTTTATAAGTCAAAAATTTAAAGGCCTTGAGACGGTTTTTTTCCTTTTAATCATAGAAAATTATGTGCCAAATTTCAAAATGATCAAAAAAATAACATTTTATAATGCGTTTTTAATTCCTTTCATTTAAAATTACTCTCGTTCGCCTGTGAATAATAGTTTTCATTATATTCTCTAAAAACTCAATTTTTAGAGGCCCTAAAAAAAATCCATTTTTTTATCGTGTCCCCCGCCCCATAATTAGTGAAGTAAGATTACCGAGGGAATTACTCCGCTTCAGACCCATTTCGCCAACGGTGGCGAAATAAAATTTTATACCAAGTTTGCCATGTATGGCGAATTTTCTATGACAAAGATTTTTTTTAATATTGTTTTGAAAACAATGTTAGTTTGACAAATTTTTCAAATACCTGTTACGTAAAAACCTGTATTATAATTATATATTTTTTTGCCCAAACTTGGTACTCCGAATTTTAAATAATGTTATGTACGGTAATTTATTGTAATGTATTTATTTAACCATCAAAGATACATTGTATATACAGGGTGACAATTTAAAAAACGAGCAGCATTTAATATTTCTTTAACTGATGACAGTGTGAAAATTTGGCGAAACACGTAAATTTATATATCAAGGGGGACAACTTTTGAGCGATTTGTTCTTGTATTACATTCAACCCCCTGACAACCAGGGTTTGGGAAATGCAATATACCATTTACTGTAAATAGTATGTAATGGAATGCGTAGCATTACATATCTTCACGGCTTGTTTTAATTTATAAATTAAATACATTCCATACATTCGTGAGGTTAAGTACTTCAATTTTGACAAAAAAAAAATTAAAAAGAGATGTAACTTATCTAGAATTTCATAAATGGTAATAAATTGGGGTTGCTATTTAAAATTTTAAGGATAGGTGCCCTGGTGGTTAGGGGGTGGAATGTAATACAACAACAAATATCTCAAAAGTTCTCCCCCTTGATATGTGAATTGACGTTTCGCTAAATTTTCATAGTGTCGTTAGTTAAAGAAATATTAAATGCTGCTCGTTTTAAAACTGTCACCCTGTATGGCAAGTCACAAAAATATGGAAATATATATATATGATAATTTTATATTAAACAAAAAATAAATAAATTATAAATAAATTAAATTAAGTATTTACGCCTAGGTCTAAAGAGGTTAAGGCTTTTTTTTTCGTCTTTTGTGACTAGTATTTATGGACCAGTATTATTTTAGGAATCACCAGCTCAGGCTATGTAAAATTGTATTGTAATAGGACATTATCAATAAAAAAACTTATTTTTATATTAAATTTTAAGCATTCTTTCACTTTTTAAAAATATTTTCTTATAATTATTTGTAAGACGTCAAATGACAATAAATTTAATCTAAATGTCAAAAATTATTAAGAGCACAATGGGTAATAAAATAGTATATTAAAGTACCTACTAGGTTCATAACACCCGTTTTTAGCGCACGAGTACAAGTTTAGAAAACGAGCCGCTTGTGGCGAGTGAAACGAGTGCTTTATACAATTTTTTGTATTTAATTAATCTAAAAAAAACTTACACTTAAATTGATGACCGATTTAGGGGGCATTACAATTTTCGCCATGTTTGAAATTCAAAGAACAAACGATATTTTGATATATTTTATGTCAGCTTTTCTCTTTTTCACTGCAAGTAACCAAGCCACAATTTTAACACGTAAAAATTAACTTAAACACAATTTCGTAGAAAACCAAACTTAAAAGCGATGTTGACGGAAGACGTCATTCATCTGTCGACAGAATCCTGTTGCCAACCCAAAAGAAAAAAAAGTACTAACCTCTTATGGGCCTACAAGAACACTCAAAATGCGTCTGATTATGATCTTTTAATAGTCACAAATAGAAAAAAAATACTAAATGTCATTTTTAAACCACTAATAGCTGCCTTGGTCCAATTTTTTACTCAAATAGATTTTCCGTCGAGTTTACTCAAACGAACATTATTTTTATGTTTATATACTTGCTCTAAAAATAAAAAATATATATTAACCTATAATTATGAAACTTCAAAGCGGTTCGAGTTCAGTAAGAGAAGTGCTTTGTCATTACGTCTAAAAAAACTATTTTCTTTAGAGAGTGGTACTACGATTTGAACAAAGAGGTACTTTCAGACCCGTATCAAGAAATATGTGGCCCTAAATTTAGGTTATAACCTTGTGCTCGGATCCCTTAAATGGTTCTGTTAGGCCTTTGGGGGTTCCGTCATTACTAGAAGCCACCTAGTTGGTCTTGTATTGAGAAAAAAAGAAAAAACAGTTAATTATTTACAGGTGATTCAGGGAGAACTATAATGTATAAGTAATTTTTTTTACCACAAAGTCTGTATTAGTCAAATTAAAAGTCAAAAGATACAATGTTTTACCATATAAAATTTTGCATGGTAAAAATATTTTTATCCAATACATACAGATAATGAGACAATTACCAGCTTTATTTTAAATAGATAAACTCAATCATAACCCCCGCGTGGCTTTTACTTTATCGAGTGGATAATTATTTATTTTACCCACTCAACTGTCACTTGTCAAATTATTTTCTTGTAAATGTCATTAAAATTTTTAATAAAAATATGAATTCCTAAGCTATTTATTGGATAAAACCTTGTATGGCACTCATGGGTAAACCGATATTGCCCTCTCGAAAATTAACCTGCTTGGCTGACGCCTCGCAGGTTAATTATTTCATGGGCAATATCTTACTTTACCCACTAGTACCATAAATAACTATTTAATATGTTTGATGAAGGTGAAAATGTGTATTAATTTTATATTTTTACTGAAGAAACCCTTGTGGAAAAAATCCTCAACATTTGATTCTTTATCCTCGACCAGTTGGGTGTAGTTTCGAAAACAGAGCCGAATTAACTATGGGCCAGGTGGGAACACCACCAGAGGGGCCCACCCAAGACTGGGTAAAAATATAAATATACACAGAATATTAATAATGCATAAAATCATAGAAATTCAGAAAAAATCATGCGGACGCGTCTAAATGCCGATAATTTTATGCATTATTAATATTTTTTGTATATTTAAATTTTTACTCAAACAGTCTTGGGTGAGCCCCCTCTGGTGGTGGGACCTGGGCCGCCGGCCCACCCGGCCCATAGTTAATCCGGCTCTGTTTTCGAAACTACACCCAACTGGTTGAGGATAAAGAATCAAATGTTGAGGATTTTTTCGACAATGGTTTCTTCAGTTCAATTAAAAGTTTAAAGATACAATTTTTTACCATAATATGGTATATTATACAATTTTTAATATGTTTGGTGAAGGTAAAAATATGTATAAATTTTATATTTTTTACTGAAGAAATAGTCATATTATACAGGGTTATTCAGAAATAGGATCATTAATTTTAAGGGGTAATTCTAAATTGGAACATATGAAAAAAAGTTCCTATAAACATGTGTCTGAAAATGCGTTGTAATGGAGCTAAGCCCTTTGAAAGTGGCTAAAAAAATCTGTTTTTATTTAATAACTCAGGAACCCTTTTAAACACAGCAAGGAGGTTTCGAATGTAAACTAATCTTAATAAGGCCAATCTTCGTATGTTATCATCATGTACTTATTTTAATCAGTGGTGTGCGAAACGGGGAGGCATTATCAGTTTTTTTTCACAATTTTTTTTCTGTGTAACTCTTTTGTAATTTTATTTCTGGAATGTGATTCCTCAGGTCGAAATACATTAAAAAAGGTACTCTTGTTGTAACACTGTAGGATTAACCGTTTTCGAGAAAAAATCATTTGAAGGTGAAATTAAACGGTTCGAGGACGAAAAATTAAATACAAAATTTCAATGATGCAGGGTTATTCTATATCAAAACCTAAGAAAAAAAGTTTCTATACATACATGTAGGTCGAAAAATTGCTTTTAAAGCTACTCTGGCCCTTTAAAAATGGTGTATTTTTAGGAGCCCATAGCTCACTTAGGATTGATTTTTGTACAAAGTACCTATACATGAGGTTTTTTTCTCAGTTATTGATGTACATTCACCTTGCATTATTGAAATTTGAGTTTTCAGCGTTATTTAATTTTTCGTCCTCGAATCGTGACAATTCACATAGAGAAATTAATTTTTCTCGAAAACGGTTAATCCTACAGTATTACAACCTTTTTTTATGTATTTTGACCTGAGGAATCATAATCCAGAAATAAAATTACAAAAAGTTACACAGAAATAAGTTTGAGACAAAAAACTGATAAGCCCCCCCCCCGTTTTGCACACCCCTGATTAAAATAAGTACTGAAGATAACATAAGAAAGACCTTACTAAGAATAGTTTACATTCAAAACATCATTGCTGTATTTCAAAGGGTTCCTGAGTTATTAAAGAAAAACCGATTTTTTTAGACACTTTCAAAGGAGCTACTTACAACGCATTTTTAGAGTTATGTTTATAAGAACTTTTTTTCATAATGTAAAATTAATTACCCTATTTCTGAATAACCCTGTATATTAGCTCTTATTCTAATTGGTCGAAATCTTATGTCAATTTTATTTGGTCAATAAAGAACGATTTTTTTCAAATAAAAATGAAAATAATACATATTTTCACCTTTAGCAAAATATAATAATACTGCTAATTAATGTCCATCAAAAGCGACATTACCAAAAACTCTTAACATAAATACTTTCAAAAATCTCTGATTTTGTCAAAAACTAAATTTGGCAAGCAGGGTCTGGAATCCAAACTCTGCTAGGGCATCCAAAGTTTTAATATCCATTAAAGTTCCTTCTCCTCAAGACCCCCGGCGAGAATATGACAGTCCCAATCCGGCCCTGCACGCTGCCACTGAGGATTAGAAAATCTAGCCGAAACATCGTGAAAGCATGTAATTACGTTTACATAATAATCCGTTTGTTCTGGTGGAGTATAAAAAAACTCGAATCGAGAAAAAACTGGACTCGAGAAAATTGAAATATAATACCTCTTTTTTTGTCAAAAGTATGGAAATAGTTTCATAACCATCAGGTTTTTTATGCTGGTAATCCGTCATGCTAAGCTATGCTAACCGCTTTCTTCCGTTAGATCAGTGACAAAAGAACATCATAGTAGTACTTGATACCACTTGACGTTTGATCGTCAGATGTTAATTCAGAGGATAGAATGATAGCATGTTGCATGCTGACATTCCTGATGAATTTTATTGTTTTTTTTGTTTCTCTCTAACTACAATGTAGGTGATTATGTGGTTTTTCCATAGAAATACCTATTATTAATCTTTATTTTACTACTTATATTATTTTTTTTTACCTTGAATGTTAAATCGTAGACCTTCTCGTGTGGACGGGCACTATGATAGTTTGTGTTTTAGATCGGCACATTGCGTCCATTGCACTCAACACATTTCCTAGAACGTTAGAAAACGAACGGCAAACGAAAATGACGTCAGAAAGATGAAAAACGCGTCACGACCGCGAAATTCGGTGCTGTAGTGACTAACAGAGGTTTTGTGGATGACACTCAAAGTTCACGGAAGATTAGAACACCCCGTGAATTCTTCCAGTGCCATTCGCAGACCTAAGTTGAAGCAGGTAGTACCGAGGAGCTGCTCGGTACACGGTTTGTAGCAAACTGTGGGATCCAAGTGAGCCGAAGCGACAGGTAGGGTTCCCCTGCCCCTCACCAGCGAGGACATTGCACCTGTAGATCCTTTGGTTGGTACCATGACAATGCTCTGATGGGTTATTAGTCATCCATTCGTGGTTTCACGATAAGTCGCTCGGAACAGTACCTACCAGCAGTACCAGGTGCCAAAAAACTAATCACTTTTCTTACATTCGACTTACTATATCTGACCCAATTCAATTGCCTCGCAATGCATCATTGAATCGAAATTCAACCAAACTTCTTTGACGCCGCTGAAGTACCGCTTCTATTGTTCTCCCTCGTCACAAAGATATACACTTGCCTAATTATTACCGCTCTCTTTTTTAAAGAATCTGTAATGCGATTTAGCTTACATAACCTTTCAGTTTAAGGTCTTAAATAAATCCAAAGTTCAGAAACTCGTGATAAAGTCATTAGTAAAGCAGTATTTATATTAGTAAGCAGATACATCTGCCAAATCATCTGTTAGATAGTGGTACACTTTTGAAGTTTTTACCAAAGAGTATATTTTACTTAATTAGTTAAAAATAACATGTTATAGTCTAAGAGCTGGTGAAATTTTAATTTTATTATTTTCTTCCAGCTGTATATTATATACAGTGCGGTCCAAAAGTCACCCCCCCCCCCTTTTAACTTTTAAACAAGTTGAGATATCGACTTCAAATTTAGAACTTTTAAATAAGACAACTTAAACTATCTTTTAGCATATATTTGATATTTTCAGCTCTTAAAATGTGGGCAGGGGGGCATGGGGGGACATTTTTTTAAATGGAAAGGGGGGTCGTGTGATACATAATTTTAAGGCTTATAAAATTCTCTATTTAAACTAACATTTTTTAATTTTTTAAAAATGTTTTTTAAGGTTTTGATTTTTCAATTTTTTGTGCTAAAACATTCGATTTTTTAAGTTTTTTTTTTATAAATTTTTATTTATGTCAACTAAAATTAGTTTAAAAGTATAATTAACATTTTTTTATGATGAAATTAGGCATTTTTAAAAAATTATTTGTTTTTTTTAGAGGAATTTTGACATTAATACCCATTTTCAATCCCATTTTAAACCCAATTTTTTTTTGAATTTAAAAATATGGAGTTAAAGGGAGAATTTTATAAGCTTTAAAATGATGTATTACACGATCCCCCTTTCCATTTAAAAAAATGTGCCCCCATGCACCCCTGCCCACATTTTAAGAGCTGAAAGTATTAAATATATGCTAAAAGATAGTTTAAGTTGTTTATTTAAAAGTTCCAAATTTGAAGTCGATATCTCAACTGCTTCAAAAGTTAAGAGGAGGGGGGGGGTGACTTTTGGACCGCTCTGTATGTTTTAAAATACATTCAAATTAAGCTGTTTGCAAATCGTCACGTCCTGGAGGGATGTTACATTTTGTATACAATACACAAATTTTAGTATTTAATATCACAAGTAAAGTATTAAATACCAATGGTGGCGATATAAATAAAAAATATGTATTAACAAATAACATTCAGTATTAAAAATCTAACGAAATTTTCTGAGTAAAGGAAGCGCAAAAAGTTACGACTAGTTTTTCTTATTTAGTTTAACTTAATTAAAAATGGATTATTTAGTAAATGATCTGCACACAAATGCAAATTTAGGCAGATTATGTTATATTAAAATTTTGTTAAATAAATAGAACTGAGAACTGAACTAGTGAAATTAAAAGGTGTTTTTGGCTCCAAACCCTCGATATTTTGATTTAAACTAATAACGCACACGCTGTTCTAGAAGAAGTTTTAAATGACATGACAACTTCCATTTTTTTTTCTTTTTGGAATTTTTTATATGTGTTCTAATGAAAAAAATGAGACCAAAATTTTAAAAATCGTTAGAGCCGTTTTTGAAAAAAATGTGTTTTTAAGAAAATATCTCTTATATTTCACGCTAACATACTCGGTTTGCCCTCGATATCTCGGATTTTGACCAAACTTGGCATAGTGGTACCACTATGATACCTAAGCACTCCATCCAAATTTTTTTCAAAACGGTCCATTCGTTCACGATACCGGGTGTCCCACCAACCAAGTTCTTGACAAGTTATCTCCGTTATTTGAAAAGGTAAATTTTTTCTAAAAAATAACGTTAAATGGGAGCCAAAAAAAATTTTATTGACTTATTCAACCCCCCCCCCCTTCCATTGCTTACTCACTCCCTTGTAACCACCCCACCCTCTGATTTTCAAATAACACCTCCCACCCCCATTTTTATCTAAGAATATGAAATTACATTTCATTTTGAATTAAACCATGTATTATAAATATTATCTTATTCTTTTAAGGGGCTTCCAATAACAACTATTGTTTAGTAATAATAATGTCCCACCAGGTTTTAGACGGGCTATCTCTCCGTTATTTAAAAATATAAAAAAGTTAAAAAAAATAAAATTAAATTGGAGTCAAAGTAGAATTTACTGGCATATGCAAAACTACCCCTTATTAACCCACCCTCTTGGAACCTCCTCCAACTAGTTTTTTAAATAACACTTCCCTATTTTACTAAAGAATATAAAAGCACATTTCATTTTAAATTTAACCAGAAAATTTTCCAAAAACTTACGTTAAATTGTACCCAAAAGAAAATTGATTAATATATTCAAATCCAACCCATAACAACCAGTCTCCTGGAACTACCCACAATTTTGTTTTAAATACCACCCTTCTATTAATAAACAATAACTGTTATTTAGAGCCCCTTAAAATCTAAGATACCACTTATAACAAATGGTTGAATTCAGAATAAAGTGCACTTTCATAGTCTTTAATAAGAACTAGGGGGTGCTATTTGAAAAACAGAAGTTGGGGGTAGTTTCAAGGGAGTAGGTAAGCAAGGGGCGGTTTTGAATAAGTTAGTAAAATCTTCTTCGGCTTTGAGTTAATGCTATTTTTTGCAAATTTTAATACCTTTTCAAATAACGGAGATAAGCTATTTCAAGAACTTGATGGGACACCCAGTATAGTGAACGGATGGACCGTTTTGAAAAAAATTTGGATGGAGTGCTTAGGTGCCATAGTGGTACCACTATGCCAAGTTTGGTCAAAATCCGAGACATCGAGGGCAAACCGAGTATGTTAGCGTGAAATAACAGAGATATTTTCTAAAAAACACATTTTTTTCAAAAACGGCTCTAACGATTTTTAAAATTTTGGTCTTATTTTTTTAATTGGAGCTCATATAACAAATTCCATAAAGAAAAAAAATGGAAGTTGTCATGTCATTTAAAAGTTCTTCTAGAACACCGTGCGCATGCTGTACGTGATATACAACAATAATTGATAAAAAAAATATTATTTTTGCCAATATGGGTCATAGGTACTCTAGGTATATATAATTATTTTCTTTGAGAAAGTAGTACTACTCAACAAATAAATAATATCTTTAATTCCATGAACTTTTTACAAAGTACGATCAATCATGTATCCAAGTATATCTTTATTATTATTTTTGAAAACAGCGGGTGTTGCATTTCATAATATATTTCCTTTAAATTATAAACACGTTTAGTATATTTGATGCTAAATCATCATTAATGATGCATTTTGATGTAGAAAACTAGATGAAACGTTGCAAGCACCCTGTCAAAACATCGGCACTATTGGGAAAACTAATAACATGCTATTAAAACAGGGTAGCATAATTACAATTTTACTACTACTCCTCACTGCACAAACTAACTTGTATAATATTTATATTAAACTTTAGCTTTTCTTGTACACTTAATATATAATTAAAATTAATAATAAAAATATGTTTTTACTTGGATGCAAGTTGAACTTATTAATTACTGGAAGCTTAAAATTTGTACACTAGAGCCATCTAGTTTGCAAATTTCAAACTAGATGTTTTGTTTGATTTTAAATTCTGTATTTTTAAAACATTATATTCTAGCAAAAAACTGTATATAACATTTTTTATATGGCTTAAAAAGAGCTTTTATTTAAAATATAATTTTTTGAAATCGGGTTATAAATATGTGAGATATGCTAAAAAAACCTTTTACTGCTTTAAACGCCAATATCTCGAAAACAATGCGTTTTAGGAAAACGTTGTTTATAACATTTTTTGACCAATTTAAAATTATCTTTTATATAAGTGCTAAATTAACCAAATACAATAATAATTGCCTTAATTATAAACTAAAAACGCTAAAAATAGGAGTTTTACCCTATTTTTACCCCCTTACCCCCAATCGTTTATCCCCAAAATCTAATCAGCTCTTCGGAATACGATAAGAAACAATATGCAAAAACCGCAAGTCGATATCTCATGTAGAAATGGAGTTTACACCCAGACAGACAAACAGACGGACGCAAAATTTTTTTTACTGATTTCGACTGGTCTAAAACGTCGAGAAATGTGAAAAAAACGTGGTCAAAGATTTTGAATTTTCGGCGAAGATTTCAATACATCGGCACTCTTAGTAGCACTAAGTGCCGATGTAACTAGATTTTTACTTTTCGGGTAATTCCATTTTAAATAGTCATCCCAATTGACCCCTTCAAAACATCTTGAAACTTTTTTAACTTACCCTTAGTAACGTACATATTTTTTTAGATTTTTTCCAGACTCGCTTTTGGTGCTAACCGCCTTAAAATTTGCTAAAACGTGCCAAAAACCACTTGCAATTTACTTTTTAAACATGAATAATGTCAAAGACTACAAAAGTTAGAATAGTCGTCCAAGTTTTGATTAAAAAACCAAAAATACACTTAAATGTTCCATTTTTTTGTTACTTAATCCAAAAATACAGAGCGTGTCAAAAGCCAGCCCCCCCACATTAACTTTTGAATAGCTTATGATATAAACTATATTTAAAACACTTGAATAACCTAACCCAAATAATTTTTTAGTATATATTTGATATGCTTAGGGGACACAATGGAGACAGGGGGCCAAGTGGGGCATTTTTTAAATAGAAATGGGGTCGTGTGATACATCATTTTAAAGCCTATAAAATTCTCTATTCGACTATATAATTTTTATTTGTTTAACCCTTTTTTTAAATGTTTTTATTTTTCAATTTTTTTTGCTAATAATGCAATGCACATCTGCCTTGATCCAGTTTTTTACCCAGATAGATTCTTCGCGTAATGTCACCTGTCAGATGACCCCTTATTAAGTGGGGTCTACGGGAAATTCTGAGGCCGGATTCAGATTCAAAAATCCATAAGGATAGCCTAGTCACATGTAAAGTACATTCCACTTTTTTTTGTGGTCCTGTGTTATCTAACGGAATATGATTATTTGACAAAATTTTGTATTTATCATTGGATATTAGGTACTACCACGTATACATAGTACCACTATTTGCGATACGGTTTTCACTAAAGCCACATGTTAATATGTGTAGACTCATTAAAACTGTCATCATGAACTCATTAGTGATGTCTGCAAATTAAATCTCGCATAGGAAATGTTTAAAACGTATTTACAAAAATATTTTTACACCTACTTACGCTTAATAAATTATATTAGTACCTATATATTTATTTTGCTTTAAGTAAATATGTTTATGTTTGTTTTTAACCTCGTACTATTCTACTTAATTAAGCATCCCCTAAGTCCAGGACTTGTGTGGGCTAGTAGTAGAGGGAACCACCGGCTTTAATTGACTTTCGAACCAATATATCTAGGGAGTACGCCTTCGCCAAATTTCAATTATTAATTAACAATGCAACACCAGTGTATCTATGATAGCTCGCAGATCCCCGGGCAATGGTGATAACATATACAGTTGGACCCACAAAAAACGCAAGATTTAAATATGCTAAAATGTCAATTTTACTAATTATTTTATAGTTTAAGTAAGATTTTAAGAAATAGGTTAGATTAATTTGACATTTAATTGTCAGTTTTTTCAAAGTTTATTACAGAAAATGCATGCGAATAATGTTGAATATTAAAAAAATAATAATAATAATAAATAATAATCTGAAAAAACATTTAGAATATTTAATCAAATCAAAAATTAAAACACAATATTTAGTAAATCTTATGAAAAAATAAAAATTTGAACTCTACTAACCAAACATATAATTTATGAAAATTATGATTTTCGTTTAAAAAAATGTTTTTCCGGAGGTTTTTTTTCGCTTTTTTAATCTTGAAACTATCGATGCGGCCACGGGCGATGGTTTTTAACCCAGGAAAATTTGTATTGTTTATAGCATGCACCGCTTCTTGTAATTGGTATTCTCTCAAATAATTAAGTAAATTTTCATCCTGTATTTTATTTGATATCTTCTTTCTTTGCGAGTCTGCACGCCCTTTCCTCCCCAATCTATTTTTTCTTCAATCTTAACCATTATTCTTTTTTCTATGATCTTAACACAACTCTCCAAAACACTAAATAACCTTGCCACCATTAAAGGTCTCTATAGAGATCACTAGCCACAATCACTTCCGTACATCCTGGTTCCAATATACTAATAGTTTGAGATTTCTTAACATTTCTTAACGCATTTCTAATTACTTTATAATTATTATAAGTAATTTTGACAAATATTGTCAACATGACAACGGCTTTGTTTGTACTGTAATTATTGAATTTACGCAACTAAATTTTCAATCTTGTTTTTTTTTCGGATCCAACTGTACAAGTTGGATACATTGTATATTATACAATGTATAATACAATGTAGTTCCTACATAATGGGTACTACTTGCAAGTATGTAACTTTAATTAGATAGGTAGTACTTATCATCATTCGATGATGATTCTTTTGAGATACCTGTTTATGTTTGGTACTTTTTGACTATAAAATGTATTGTGACAGATCATAAACTAATTAGGATATAGTTAAGGACCATAAGTACCCGCAGTTAATAACCATTGGTTTTCATAGCCATAAAAGCCTAAAGTATGGTATAAATATTTATTGTCTGGGTTTATTGGTCCTCATTCATTTATTTATGGTCTTACATCAATTAACTTTATAATTAGACAAATATTTGTATGTACACTGTGGTTCCAGAGAAAAAAGTGACAAAATTCTGTTTTTTGCATAGTGCCATTTTTTGCACCGCTGATTACTCAAAAAATAGTGAAAATATGAAAAAACCAATTGCGTCATTAGGTAGGGTCACTTCATCTGTACTTGGTGCGTTTTTGCTCTGGTTTTCGTTTTTTTCTTCCTTTTGGGTAGCGCCACACAACAAATGAAAATCGAAAATTTCCCCTCTTTTCCCCTTAAGGGATGCGAGATTTGGAATTTCATTTTCTAAGGTTCCGGTGCCGGAGCTTAAAAAATATATGTAGAAGCCTTCATTAACTCAAGACGGCAACCCTATTACATTTATTTGACAATGTAAATTTTTTGATTTAGGCAGGTGTCAGTAGAATATAATTTTATAAATAATGTTTTAAAACCCTAATTCCCATCAAAAATCTAAAAAATATACTTATCTATTAAATAAAATACTAAGGTAAATAAATTATGTATTATCTTAGCAATAATATAAGAGGATTTAAAAGCATTATTTGAACTGAAGTATAGTCACTTCATATAGCACCAGCTCACCTCACTTCACAAACGTGTAACCCTTGACTTTCCTCAATTGACCTTCCAAGAAGTCCAATATTTTTGTGAACATAATATACATTATAAAAAAATATTTTAAAACCATGTGACATGGAGAATTGTGATCGACTATACAGTAAGGCTGCTTTTTTTGCGGAATTATCATAAATTATTAAATTTAATTCTACTTGCCTTAAATTAAGCTAGGGAGCAGAAATAATACTTTGTTCAATTTCTATAAAAGAAGGAAAATGTTCAATTATTAATAATAATTGATAATTTTCCTTCTTTTATAATAATTTATTATTAATAATTTACCTTTTCACAATATTATTGTATTCCAAGAGTACAGATTCATTTTCAGGCTGTGTAGAATAATTTTAATTAAATATTGAATGTTGAGATCCTATTTAGTACATTAATGTATTTTATAACTTTTTACACCAAAATATACTTTACATTTGTATTACGTTAAGAATTTAAACATTTTGTAAACTAATTTAAAATTTGATAGATGTCCAAAATTACAAAATTTAAATGTCAGAAATTATTTCTGGGGCTGCCAAAGCAAGACAGAGCGCGTTTCTTTTTGACAAAATTGCGGTACTTTAGCCATAAAAAATCCACGTATCGTACCCCTAAGCTTAAGGGTAAAGGAGGGGAAGTGCGATGCTCTTTTATTATGTGGCGCTACCCGAAAGGAGAAAAGCTAAGTCCAAAAACCGAAAACTAACGAAAGAGAACGAAAGAACAAAGTAAGACTAAGATGAAGTGATCCTAGTCATTAGGGTGGTTTAAAATTTTTCAAAAATGTCCAATTTAGCTGAAATTTGGTATAAAGGCTTCGTTTGTTAATCTTAATATATTTATACATATGTTTGTTTTTAACCTCGTACTATTCTACTTAATTAAGTATCCCCTAAGTCCGGGACTTGTGTGGGCTAGTAGTAGAGGGAACCACCGGCTTTAATTGACTTTCGAACCAATATATCTAGGGAGTACGCCTTCGCCAAATTTCAATTATTAATTAACTGAAAAAGGCAATCGGCGCCAGTGAGGTTTGAACTCACGATCATTAGCTCAGTGTCAATGCTAGATCGATGCCCATAAAAATGCGGACCAATACCAAAAAACCTAAAATTCAAAATGGCAGAATAACAAAATTAACAAAAATATGGCACAAAACAAAAAATTATGAAAACTTCAGCCCATTTTTTTACGGTTTATTATCCTTATATGTACTACTAATTACTGTAAAAATTCATAATTTTTTACCAGCCTGTTTATTTTTTAATTCTATATATATATATATATATATATATTAAATATATGCTAAAAGATAGTTAAGATAGTAAGAGTTCTAAATTTGAAGTCGATATCTCAAATCGTTCAAAAGTGGGGGGGTGATTTTTGGACCGCACTGTATAAATTGATAATAGTTATTTATGGTACTAGTGGGTAAAGTAAGATATTGCCCATGAGAAAATTAACCTGGGAGGCGTCAGCCAAGCAGGTTAATTTTCGAGAGGGCAATATCGGTTTACCCATGAGTGCCATACAAGGTTTTATCCAATAAATAGCTTAGGAATTCATATTTTTATTAAAAATTTTAATGACATTTACAAGAAAATAATTTGACAAGTGACAGTTGAGTGGGTAAAATAAATAATTATCCACTCAATAAAGTAAAAGCCACGCGGGGGTTATTATTGAGTTTACCTATTTAAAATAAAGCTGGTAATTGTCTCATTATCTGTATGTATTGGATAAAGATCATTTTGCTTATTTCGAGTGTGCACTCGTGTGCCTAATTATTTAAATTCCCGATACAAAGAATATTTAGATTTCTTTGTGCCAACTTTTCAGCAAACTAGAGTTGCAATTACAACGCCGGAAATAGAGTGGTACTCGGTACGATCAGTTCTAAATTATACAGTCACGTTTTTAAGTTAAGTTTTTCACTATTTTCAATCAAAGTATCCATTTAACAAACATTAATGGTGGATAGATTGTTCAAACGGTACAATTGAATTCATGAAAATGTCACTAAGTGTACTAAGTATAGCTAGATAATATAATATTGCTTTCTTCCTTAATGCCAATGTAGGGTGCCTCCTTTCATAAGGTGTTACTATTGTTCTTTTAAATTACTATGTCAGGCGAAACTAGAAAGGTGGGGCATCTTTAGGATGAGCTGAAAGTTTTAGCTTTATCGGTGTTGCCGATTTGCCAGTAATTACTGGCATTTGCCAGTAAAAAAAGTATGCTTGATGCCAGGAATTTTCCAGTAATTACCAGCCCAAAAAAATTTATCAGAAAAACGCTATAAAATTGCAATTTATGAAGAGTTTTTACCTATGATGTGGGGCCAACCACGCTATCTAAAAACAGTGTAGTCTGAGAGTTGCAAAGAGGTCGATGGAGAGAGCTATTCTGGGTTTTACATTAGGAGGCAGAGTGAGGATCGGGGAAATAAGAACGAGAACTTAGGTAGGGGTAGAATATCATCCCTTAATGAAGTCCACGTCGCCAGAAAAGAAAAAGAACTGATCATTGGACCAACAACCCTATTCATTAGAGACCACGAAAAAGATGTTTAGTTGATATAAAGAAGTTTTCTGGAAAAAAAATGGTATCAGACAGACATAAAGTGGAATGGAGAAACTTAAGGGAGGCCCATGCCCCAGCAGTGGATCGAAAACAGCTGAGAGAACGAGAAAGACCTTGGTGTGTTTAACTTCAAGTTTAAAATGGCACCTACGCACAACTCCTCATTAAAAAAAACTAAAAAAAGGATTCATAAAAGTAGTTTTTATTACCTAGTAAACGCATCTATGAGCAAGAAACTGCATCCCACATTTTGGGACAACGTCCTGGCTTTTTATCTAATGAGCATGATCATCGTTTTTAGATGTTTCTCCCTTTTACAAGGCCCTATCCAGGGGTAGGGCCCAGGGGGCCGCCCCCCTGAAACCATAAAACATTTCCGAATAATTTCGTTTAAAATATGCAAAAAAAAATTTCGAGATTTAGGAAAAAATATGTCGGGTGCCTTCATTCCCCTCAAAAAATTCTGGATACGCCCTTGCCCTTTTAAATATCATCCCTGCTTCTCTTAATGTGTACGCAATAAAATGAAAGTTTCTTTTCAACTAACAGAAGAGGTTATTGACGTATTGTGTTAAAAATATATATTCTCACCCATCCTAATGTTAAATAAAAGCTATTAAGATGAGATCTTAAGACAACTTCCTTCCTATTTTCATTGAAATTTACATCATCAAAAAATTACCTTTCTGAAATGCTCATTTATGGTGTAGGTACTGCAATACCGAGCAAAAAGTTTTGTATAAGTTATTTATGGCAGGTCCCTCACTCAATTTTGAAATATACCTTTTAGTAGGATAGCTGGCGACCATTTTTATTTCATTATTTTCTCCCGGCTGTGTTTTATATATATCTTAAAGTATCTTAAAGTATTCAAATTAGGCAAATTTCCAAATTGCTGCGGATTCGGTTCCTTTAGGTGCTAGAAGCTCAAAAAGCTTTGAAAATGAGCTACCAATAAATCTATTTTAAACTTGCCTAGTCATATACATATAAGAAATAAACTATAAGAGAAAGTCAAATACGTGACCGTGAAAAGTATTCAGGACCCGAACCTGTGTTTTGGCTTCTAGGTACGACTGAGCGATGGCGCCAGCTGTATATGAACTTGATTGTTTAGTGGGAGTGGGGTGAGGGGTAGTATATCTGTCAAAACAATTGAAATTTTACTCGTGAAATTTTACTCGTGATTTGCAATTTATTGTGCTTTTATACCGAACTTTTATTGTGATGTCTAATACAAAATGTGTATTGTACCGTTTTGCAAGGATCAGTTAAGTAAACGTCACCGTTTTCCTAGTGATGCAAACTTATTTAATGTGTGGGTCAAAAACATTAATAGTGCCAAGTTAAATAAAATGACTAAAGGCAGGGATTGACCCTGTCTTGAAAAGCTTCTTATTATTTTGACTGAGCTATTTAGGGCAGGGACAGCCCCTACACAAAAAAACTTATTGATTAGACTGAGCTGTTTAGGGCTGGGACAAATGCCCTAAAAAGCTTCTTACCATTTTTACTGATATGTTTAGGGCAGGGATGGCCCCTATCGAAAAGAGCTTATCAGTTTGACTGAGCTAGCCTTAAACAGCTGTTTAGGGCTGGGATAGCCCCTGGCCAGAGAAGCTTATCGGTTTAACTGATTCATATTGTTTATCTGTTAAATGTAGGAATACTAATTATAAAAACTTTGCAAATGTGCTCTGCCCTTAGGCAGTATATTGTGTATGACACTCAATAATAAATGAAGGCAAATGTTTACTCCTCATATATATTTATTTATAATAAAAAGTTAACTGTTAAAAGTACGACATAATTGTTTTAATTTCCTATTTACGTTTAAAATAAAATATATAAAAATCAAAGCCAAGTGTTTTTTTTAATTATATAGGTTTATTTAGCTAAAGATAACGTAGTTAACTATTGAAATTGATTTTACAATTAAAAATTTGATGTTTGTGGTGTATTTTCGTGGATGATTCTGGATTAGGGTTGTCCACGTGTTTTTGTGTTTATGTTGAGAAGAAATTTTATTTATTTGAAACGATTAGAGAGACTCGCTTCAAGTCTCTAATACTTGTATCTGGTCAAAAAGAACGAGAGTTCCAGACCATTAAGACTTTTTGGGTCATTTTAATTTAGAGTCCAAAAGGTCATATTGAAGAAGAAGAAGACATATATCAAATGAACTTTTTAAACTATGTTTTTACACATAGGCCTGCTAAATAATTGTGTAAAACTGTAAAAATAGACTAATCTAAATGTCTAAATGTAATAAATGTAATGTATTTGACTCGGTTAAAAATATATTTTTCGAATACCCCATTTCACCACCTCTTTGAAGCTTTTAGCACCCAAAGGAACCCGATCTAAGACCTGGCGATTGACAAATAGCTGAATTTGAATGTACTTTAAAACATATATAAAATACAGCTGGGAAAAAATAATTAAACAAAAATGGTCACCAGCACTTAGACTATTTGTAATCACCAACAATTTGTGATAACTATTATTATTTTTTTTTTAGTATTAACATTTAGTTAATATATTTATTCTAAAAAATATACAAATCTACGAATAAAAAGTTTTTATTCCATATTTTGTTTACTTTTTTATTATCTGTCAATGTTTCTGTATTTTTCTCTTTTATAACTAATTTTTCATTTAAAAAATTATTTTGTGCTAATATTTTCAAAGAAAACCGTGGTATATCTATTGAATCTTTTAACTTCTTCTTCTTCCTTCTTCTTCCTTTATTTTGGCCTTTTCTCAGTGAGATAATTAGCCAGATCCCTCTTAGTTACTCCATTCACCAAGAGTGGTTCTTGTCTGGCTTTTCGCCATGCCCACACCTGTTTTAAATATATAAAATTTCCAGTCTTCTGTAAGACCTTTTCTTTTTCTTTTCCTTCTTTCCTTTTCGTGTTTACTGTTGGTTGTGTTAGCTGTTGCCAAGGCAGTTTTTTCTCATTTGTAATTATATTTGCGCATGCGCTAGCATATAAAAAATTTTGTACGTATAAAAACTTCTTCACGTGTTAGCTGCTTCCAAATCAAAATTTATCAGCATTATAAATGATTAAAAAACATAACATTCCCTTCTTACTCCAATATAATCACATGTTCGTCATTTTACTGCACATCTTCCATACAATCACTATAAAATATATAAAATCGATTCTGGGGCATATCTAAGATAGCAAATAAATAAATAAATAACTAATACTAAAAGACTTGATGCTAGAAAATTAAACGCGTTTAACGTATTACTAATTCCTGCCGAAAGCACATATTACTCGTTTCACGGATGAAAAGCAACTGAATCTTTTAACTTGTTTGGGATGATTATTTTGAATTTTACCTTTTCTATGTAACAGTAGCGTTAAAACCTATAGGTGGATATCAGGAACAGATGTAGACAGGTTGATTGTAAGCAACCACCTTTCGTAATTTAAAACCAATTTTTATTGTCCTTAAATATGCCGTCCTAATTCTTAGCTAAGAAGAAGACTCATATCTGCAAATGCACTATGGTCCGGGAACCCCTTATTTTTGGCATTAATACGACTTAAAACTATGTCTTTATAATTATATTAATTATAATTATGGATAGTTAAACTATGTTTACCATAAATATGAAATTGAGTACTTTATGCCTGAGTCTCAGGCATAAATCAGTCTCAGGCCCTGAGACTGATTCAAACTTCAAAATTATTTTAAAAATTTTGTTTAAATTTTCATTTTGTAAATGGTATATTTTCTTACACAGTAGCTGTACTCCTTCTTTTTTTTGTAGACTTACATCATTATATTCACTATTATCAGTAGTTATATCATAAATGCATGTTGAATTTTCGAAAAAATTTTTACTGTATTAAAAAAATATTTTGCTTGGAAATTTCCTTAAGCAAAATGTTTTTTTATATAAAGTAAAAAAATATGTATAATTCAACATGCACGAATGGTATTTTGAAAGACTATTTCACAAACAAAATAAGGAAGTATATAATTTTACCATGTTTAATGTTGTTTCATATTTACATTAAAAATTTAAGAACTAAACAATATTGTTTTACAACTATAATTAAAATTTTAAATCTCAAATTTGACGCGCTTTTTAAAACCACGATGTTCATTTGTTCGCGAATTTTGCCAAGTCTAAACTTTGCTTGAGGGATATTTTATGCTTGAGATTATTAGTTTTTGTTTAAAAAGTTTAGTTTTCAACTGAAAAGAAATAAAATATACGTTGTTTCCACCCGTAAAAAAACAATTTGCGATCGGTTTATAATAATGTTTGGCAACGCTGTACTGGTACCAGCGCAGTCATTTGATGTTTTGATTTCCGTCATTTAAAAGAAGTAAATTATTTACTTCTTTACTGTAAATACATTTTTAATTAATAAGTGTTTAAATTAGTTTTGAGTGGCCTGTTTTTAATACCAAGATTCAATTTAATAAATTAAAATTTATGAATATCAGTGATTTAAAGCTTTTAAGATGAAAAGTGCATAAAATATAATATATTATCTGAAATTAATTAGGGTTTATACCTAGGATATTTTGGTAATAAAATAAGCTTTATATTGCTTATCAATAAAAATAAATCAACTGAAGGTAAGCTTCACAAATTAAAAACACATTTTGCAAAAATATAACATTTATTAAGATGTCAGTAACTGTCAGTTTCTTGTTTCAATAGTAACCAAGTGATAATTGCACATGTACTAAAATTATCAGATTCATTTTGATCTGATTGGTCAAGAAACTAAAAATGCAACGTTTTGATTGGTCTATATATTGTTTGTGAAATAGTGTATGTAATTTACAGTATTATTAATTTGAGCCATTTCGCCTCAATGATTATTTATATCGATAAAAAATCTAAAACAGAAAATAAAATTAAAATGTTCTTATCTATGTAAAATGCGTGTAATTAGGTATGATTAAGTAATTTAATAATTATTGTAATAGGGTAATAATTATAATTTATATATTTAAATATTTAAAAAACTTAAAAGTGTTTGTTCTTAGGTATGTAAAAAATAAAAATTATTTTGTCAAAAATATATAATTGTGTATTTATACAAGGTCAAACCTTTGGTTAAAAGTACGTTGACTTTAAAATTCACGTTTATCAAATTATTTTCATGTTTTGTATTTTTTACCATTCATTTTATTTAAATTGTTAAAATTTAATATTATTATGTAGTACCTAGATAATATGTACGCACCAGAAATAAATTTCTTCATAAACTTATTGTAATAAGGCTTAAAGTCCCAAAAGTACCATAATATTAGAGCTGCATTAGACTATTAGTTATACGATGATTTTAAAAATTCCGCCTGCCCGTCTCACGTCCTTTAAAAATAAAAATCTATAGACCCTTTAGGAGGCGCAAAAAATATACATAAAAAATCGAAGGAAAACTCCGATAAACTACAAATTTTTAGAAAACATTCCTTTGATAGACTCTAGTAGAGTCACTCCACGTTCTACATTAAAATGATAACTTTAATCCCTTAGTATATCGTCGGCTTACAAGTAAAAGGCACTAAGTCACTTTTTTGCAAAAATTTGATTTTAATGGCACTGTAATTAATTTTTGATGATCTATGTATAGGTAAACCGAACTGACTTCTAGGTGGACTGCCAAGGGAGTTACCCACTATACAAAACGTACCAATTTGATTTTGATTAAAATTTTATCTGCCAATAGGCACTTTGGTCCGGGAACCCCTTATTTTTGGCATTAATACGACTTAAAACTATGTCTTTATAATTATATTAATTATAATTATGGATAGTTAAACTATGTTTACCATAAATATGAAATTGAGTACTTTATGCCTGAGTCTCAGGCATAAATCAGTCTCAGGCCCTGAGACTGATTCAAACTTCAAAATTATTTTAAAAATTTTGTTTAAATTTTCATTTTGTAAATGGTATATTTTCTTACACAGTAGCTGTACTCCTTCTTTTTTTTGTAGACTTACATCATTATATTCACTATTATCAGTAGTTATATCATAAATGCATGTTGAATTTTCGAAAAAATTTTTACTGTATTAAAAAAATATTTTGCTTGGAAATTTCCTTAAGCAAAATGTTTTTTTATATAAAGTAAAAAAATATGTATAATTCAACATGCACGAATGGTATTTTGAAAGACTATTTCACAAACAAAATAAGGAAGTATATAATTTTACCATGTTTAATGTTGTTTCATATTTACATTAAAAATTTAAGAACTAAACAATATTGTTTTACAACTATAATTAAAATTTTAAATCTCAAATTTGACGCGCTTTTTAAAACCACGATGTTCATTTGTTCGCGAATTTTGCCAAGTCTAAACTTTGCTTGAGGGATATTTTATGCTTGAGATTATTAGTTTTTGTTTAAAAAGTTTAGTTTTCAACTGAAAAGAAATAAAATATACGTTGTTTCCACCCGTAAAAAAACAATTTGCGATCGGTTTATAATAATGTTTGGCAACGCTGTACTGGTACCAGCGCAGTCATTTGATGTTTTGATTTCCGTCATTTAAAAGAAGTAAATTATTTACTTCTTTACTGTAAATACATTTTTAATTAATAAGTGTTTAAATTAGTTTTGAGTGGCCTGTTTTTAATACCAAGATTCAATTTAATAAATTAAAATTTATGAATATCAGTGATTTAAAGCTTTTAAGATGAAAAGTGCATAAAATATAATATATTATCTGAAATTAATTAGGGTTTATACCTAGGATATTTTGGTAATAAAATAAGCTTTATATTGCTTATCAATAAAAATAAATCAACTGAAGGTAAGCTTCACAAATTAAAAACACATTTTGCAAAAATATAACATTTATTAAGATGTCAGTAACTGTCAGTTTCTTGTTTCAATAGTAACCAAGTGATAATTGCACATGTACTAAAATTATCAGATTCATTTTGATCTGATTGGTCAAGAAACTAAAAATGCAACGTTTTGATTGGTCTATATATTGTTTGTGAAATAGTGTATGTAATTTACAGTATTATTAATTTGAGCCATTTCGCCTCAATGATTATTTATATCGATAAAAAATCTAAAACAGAAAATAAAATTAAAATGTTCTTATCTATGTAAAATGCGTGTAATTAGGTATGATTAAGTAATTTAATAATTATTGTAATAGGGTAATAATTATAATTTATATATTTAAATATTTAAAAAACTTAAAAGTGTTTGTTCTTAGGTATGTAAAAAATAAAAATTATTTTGTCAAAAATATATAATTGTGTATTTATACAAGGTCAAACCTTTGGTTAAAAGTACGTTGACTTTAAAATTCACGTTTATCAAATTATTTTCATGTTTTGTATTTTTTACCATTCATTTTATTTAAATTGTTAAAATTTAATATTATTATGTAGTACCTAGATAATATGTACGCACCAGAAATAAATTTCTTCATAAACTTATTGTAATAAGGCTTAAAGTCCCAAAAGTACCATAATATTAGAGCTGCATTAGACTATTAGTTATACGATGATTTTAAAAATTCCGCCTGCCCGTCTCACGTCCTTTAAAAATAAAAATCTATAGACCCTTTAGGAGGCGCAAAAAATATACATAAAAAATCGAAGGAAAACTCCGATAAACTACAAATTTTTAGAAAACATTCCTTTGATAGACTCTAGTAGAGTCACTCCACGTTCTACATTAAAATGATAACTTTAATCCCTTAGTATATCGTCGGCTTACAAGTAAAAGGCACTAAGTCACTTTTTTGCAAAAATTTGATTTTAATGGCACTGTAATTAATTTTTGATGATCTATGTATAGGTAAACCGAACTGACTTCTAGGTGGACTGCCAAGGGAGTTACCCACTATACAAAACGTACCAATTTGATTTTGATTAAAATTTTATCTGCCAATAGGCACTAAGTCATTTAGTGCACTTAGTGCGTTTTACTTGTAGATTATTTCAAATGTTTCTGCACTAAGCGACTTTCTAAAAAGAGTTAATTTATAAAAATATGATTGCTTGAATCATTTATATGATACAATATCGCGTTATTTATTGCACTGACAAACGCATTCAAATTTTGCTATGCTAAAGTTTATGGAATATAGACAGAATAGAGAAGTAGAACTTTACCTGTAAAATGACAATGCTTTTTACGTGTACTTTCGATGTGTAGGTAATAATTTAATTTTCATTTGCATTAGTTTTCTTATTATCAGATAATATTTCAAAACTAAATTTGAAGCCCTCACACTAAGTTCAAAGTCTCGGTGCATTTCTGAGGGGTGTTTTCCGAACTTGCGGCAAACCTTAGTTTTTCTTTA
This sequence comes from Brachypterus glaber, assembly GCA_958510825.1. Taxonomy (NCBI): domain Eukaryota; kingdom Metazoa; phylum Arthropoda; class Insecta; order Coleoptera; family Kateretidae; genus Brachypterus; species Brachypterus glaber. Next base: position 62,363,814 of record OY294046.1, on the reverse strand, counting down.
TATTCTTATTATTTATTTAATTTAAGAGCAAAATTAAAAAAAAATCTATGGGTTAGTTTATTTTAATTTAGATTTCTTTTATAAAAATTTGCACCTGTTTAATTATTTGTCTATATCTCAGATATTTCTAATTATGTAATAAAAATATTATTAAAAATAAAATAAAGACTGCTTAATTTTCTACAAAGTAAATGCCATTTTTTTAAATAATAATAATAATAATAATAAATACTTTATTTACATCCCAAGAAACATTAGTTTATAGAGGGACACCTCTAATCATACAGTTTAATATACATTTACATTTCTTAATTCTAAATACATATAAATATATTTTATCACAGAAAAAAATATTACGATATATCACTAAATGTTTATTCCATATAATTATCCACACAAGATGACAAATATTTTTTAAATTTAAAACCTTTGAGTTCTTTTACGCCTTTTGGTAATTTATTATAAACAGATGCTCTCTTAAACAATATAGAGTTTTTACCGAATTCTGAAAATACTCGAGGTAAATCCACATTTTCACTGATTCTGGTTGCATAATTATGCACATCTCTTCTATGAGGGAATTCAAGACATGAGTGCCGTGATCCATTTAAAACTTGATTTATAAAAATATTTACTTGATACGCATATATACTTTTTAATGACCTAATATTGTAATCCTTATAAAGATCAGCTGTTGGATAGCGATTTTTAAGAGAATAAATATTTTTAATTGCTTTATTTTGCAGTACTTTTACGGGTTTTAAATGTTTATCATAAGTACAAGTCCATACAATATTTAAATATTGTAAGTGACTATGAATCAGTGAAAAGTAGATTGACCTCAAATACTTTTTAGGAACAGTGTATAACCTCCTTAGCATACCAATCGGACCGGCAATCTTTTTGGAAACATAAGCAATGTGTTCCTTCCAAGAGAGCCTGTCATCGATTACCCAGCCCAGAAATTTTACACTGTCTACCTGTTTTAAAGGAAAATCATCATTTTTAAATATATTACGGTTTCTATTATTTTTTTTTATAAAAATAAAAGAAGATTTATCAATGTTGAGTGAGAGTTTATGAGAGTCTAACCACCTCCTTATTATATTTAAATCACACGGAAAAAAAAAATTATAGCTAGGAGCGCTATAACACACATACCAAGCAAATTATAATCGCTTATTATATAAATACAAGGCTTTCTCTTACAATTATGGCAGTCAGTGTAAAAATTTATATGAAATACTTTAATTGTTTAGTGAATAATAAAATATAACAAATAGTATGGCATTTATAGCTTAAATAGTTTTAATTATTGTCCGTGCTAATAATTTTTATAATATAATAAAATTTCTGTAAATTTATAATAGTGCCTGTAATAAATATAATCGTGTCTGTAATATATATAAAAAGTCCAATTTATTTTTAACATTATTAGTTATTGTGTCCCTTATAATCTATAGCTTAAATCACTATAATTTGCCACTGTTACCAAATATCTTATAATGTATAGCGCAGAGCCCACTAATTTCTTTCCGTGCAGAAGCCATGAACGCATTTATTTGCTCAACAGAACAATCAAAAAGACAATAGTTGCATCATCGGCATATAATATTAGTTTACCTTTTAACTTTAACTTTGACAACGTTTTTTCACAATACGCGATTCAAGTTTAAAGTTTATAGTTATACATTACGTTTAATTAATAGAAGGGTTTTAATTTTAAATAGTTGTTTTTTATATTATTTTATTGACTTAGTGCTCTTTACTTGTAAGCCGACGTCGTGGGCCTACAAGTAAAAGGTATATGATAGTTTTTATTGTTTGATATGCATATTCCAAATATAAAGTATATAACTCCACCCGTTCAAAAGTTAAGGTTGGTGTACCATTTAAAAGAATAACCCTGTATTAAATGTTTAGTATTCTTCAGGTGTTGTAAGACACTTTAATGTAGATTTTTTTCTATTTTATTACCAAAAATTATAATTCCGGAACTTTTAAAACACTAGTCCGACTGGTCTAGTTCATTCATGTAAAGCGGTCGAAACCATTGTCCGCAGGAAACTAGTCCGGGACCGATATTTTTTATTTTATATATAAACAATCATTTACGAAGTTTAAAAAACTAACCATAAAGCCGCGTTCACACTTGAGCAGCAGTGTGGCGGCAATTCTATTAGAAAAAGATATAAATATAAAATGTATTCAATTAAGTAAACTTATATACAGTGCGGTCCAAAAGTCACCCCCCCCCCCCTTTTAACTTTTGAACGAATTGAGATATCGACTTTAAATTTAGAACTCTTAAATAAGACAACTTAAGCTATCTTTTAGCATATATTTCATACTTTCAGCTCTTAAAATGTGGGCAGGGGGGCATGGGGGCACATTTTTTTAAATGGAAAGGGGGGTCGTGTAATACATCATTTTAAAGCTTATAAAATTCTCCATTTAACTCCATATTTTTAAATAAAAAAAAATAAAACCATCCCTGTTGAAAATGACGGGTCTGGGTGGCTATAAATGGTGCACAAACCCGTCATTTTCAGTAGGGATATTTTATTTTTAACTCGCTCGTAGAAAAAATATTGTTCCCAACGCATGCGTAAAGAGGCTTTTCCGCACTCGATTGCTTGCGTGTCGTTCAGGAAAATGCAATCTAGTGCGTAAAAGACCCTCTTTCCACACTTGTTAGGACAATAGCTATTTTGTGATTTTTTTTTGTAGATCAAATTGACTTTTTAAAAAATCTTTACTACACAGCTCATGTACTTTTCTTGGTGGTTTCATATTGACACCATGTGGAAAATATAATATGAAAACAGTGGGGAATTTCCTCAAATGTAAACCGTAGGAAATTTTCTTATAAAAAATATGTGGTATTCGAATCCCAATGATCAAAAGGAGATTTCCTACAAATATTTTTATCTTGATTGCCAAAATTACTGAAAGATATAAAATTAAACTGAGATTTAAACTTTAGTTGTTATGATCATAATTAGTGCGAGTTAATTTGAGTAAAAAACCATGTCTGACGTAATTCGTGTTCATCGTTGAGAATAAAAATAATTTTTATAATTATGTGGCATTTCGAAGCTTACTATGTAGAATTAAAACAGTAGAAAGAAACAAGTAGGCAATATAATTATAATAATAAAGAAAAAACTTATTTAATTGCTTTGGTTTAATTGGTATACGACACGCTTTGGCCATTTTTTACACGCTTTTAATTAATATCTAAATTTTATCGATGGCAACTGCCAAGAATGTGAAAAATTCTCTCTCTCTCTCTCTCTATCTTTATTTTTGGCCTTTGTCTTTGTCAATTGGCCAGCTCGCTGCTCTCTTGTTAGTTGTTTCCAGTGCCCAAGTACTAATCGGATATGTATCCTGACTTGCGCACTATCACTGACAAATTACTGTTGTAGTAACTTCCACGCTAGTATAAAAAATTTCATTAAAAACACACAAAAAAAATATCTTCAAACGACCATTAATATCAGCTTAAAATTCAACAGTTCACACGATTAATAACCATATCTATGGTTCAATTTAACTTTTACATAAAACATTAATATAAAAATACTCTAGGCACATCATAAAAGATGGCAAAACAAAAATACACAAGGCACATCATAAAAGATGGCGAATTCGATGCACTGAATTCAGGTGCCAAGAAGGCTACACCCGTCCCTTTGAAAGGCCACGCTGTAACTGATGTGAAAAATTCAAGATCACCTACTCTACACACACAAGATTTAACCTCTTCTCTTCCCCTCACCTCAGCAAAATGTCCAAACCCCTTGTTGCTTATCTTTTGTTTGAGTGAAATCTTGTAATTGATTTTTAACCCAGTATCCGTATGCCTAGAACCTTGAAAGTTTGCACATTGACGTATACCCGATAACAGTACAATAATCTATCAGTGGTTTCACGATTTAATTCTGAGACTTGGCTCTAAATGAGTCAATATCACTGTCAATTTGCTATAGCAACGTTTTCACGTTAACTCTGATGTAATATTTTGAAAACGCTGGTATTGACAAATTAACATTGGCTTTGTTAACCGCTGGGGTGATTTATCGAAGGACCTTTGTGACGTGAGGCAAAGGGGACTTACTTGTATTGTTCCAGGTGTCTTCTTGTACTTGGGCCCAAGATGATGTTTCCTCGGAGAAATGTCGTAAGCGCTATTTACACTCGTTCTACACGAAATGTTATTTATTGGATGTATTTTCCATAGCGTCCAGTCCAGTCCTAAGCAGAGCTTTGGAAGCGATAGTTGCGTGAGTATCGCGCCCCTGACGAATTTAACGTATTGTCCGTACCGTGCTGTTTTACCAACTCTTTCAAACTACACTAAAATATTGCCTGACGCCAGCAACGTCAGGTAGTAAGTCATGCGCAGGAAACCTTATATTTGTCCGCATAAAGGACTTATCAAAATCTACTATATACAGGATGAAAACTAAACAGGCTTTCTTGGAACCAAGCAACATAATTAATCATTATTTTAGTGTTGGTTTATGCTACGATTTAACAAAACTAACAAGGAAAATTAATCAATTAATTGTTTAGCATTTAACTAAAAAATACTTACTTTATCACTATTAGTGATGATTAGTGATTCACTAATTAGTTTGCATGCTTAGCTAAGGATGCAAACTAAGGTGATAATTAATTTCAGTTAATTCGGACCGTAGACCAACCATTAATTTCTTATTTCATTTCTTCTTCTTTCATTTCTTCTTTAATTTTACATTTTTTAATTTTTGACAAACAGGGTAAAGCGCTCAAAGGATGTCACTTTTTTCGCCTCTTAAAAAACCAAAACAAGCAGCACTGATTCAAGAAATCGGTCACATACCTACAGACATACTTACACACAAAGTAAGTTATCGACAGTATGGACGTAGAATTAGGTTCCTCTATATTCTATACACCTAGGGATTGAATTCCGGTTGAGATAATATTGACAGCGCGTAGCGCTAGAATATTATTATACGGTAGTTTCGAATTTCCCGAGGAATAGCCCAGAATTTCCAAAAAAGCAAAAAATTCTTGGATACAAATGAGGAGCATTATTTCAAAAGTTAACAAATCCTTAAAACGTATATTGGATTTGTTAACTTTTGAAATAATGCTCCTCAAATGTGTTTCATGAAAAAATAAAAAACTTTGATAATGTCCGTCCGTCTGTCTGTCTGATGTCACGTTTTTTTGTGGACACGATAACTCAAGAACGAATAATCCGATCGACTTGATTTTTTAGGAAAAATCAAGTTCTGTGAGGGAAAGATACCTATTGTTTTTGAAAGTAATCCCCCAAAAACAGAAAAGTTATGGGGTTAAACTTTTTAAAAAACTTTCGTTAAAATAAAAACTTTTCAAGACTTTTTCGTTTTTTTTTAAAGAATTTTTTTTTTCTAAAAAAAAATTTTTGTATTTTTCTTTTCATTTTTTTTTTGTGAAAAAAGATAATATAATAATATTAATAAAAATTTTTTGTTAATTTTTTTATTTTTTTTTTAAGTTGAATTATTTGGAAAAATGCAATATACTATCGCCCCCCAAAATTTTTTTTACCCCTACCAAAAATTAAAAAGAGCTGACCCCAAAAATTTTCCCTGCCAAAAATGTTGATCAAAAAAAAAAAAATAATCGCCCCCAAAAATGTTTATTTTTCCGGACCCCCTCATAAAAAATCCGGGCCCCCTTTGAAACTCCGGGCCCGGGGGACTCACCCCCTCTGGACAGGCCTTTATACCACATGTGCACATGTATGTGTTTTGGTTAGTTGGAATCAAGCATACTCTTCTCCTCAAGAGCGAAGACCATAAAAAATGTGCATCTTACCTGAACTTTCATGGTTGAATTCTTATAATATTCACCTTTCTTAACGGACTTTTGTTTAGAATTTTCTTCTGTGCTTTTTTACACAGATAGATACACAAATAACGGGCATTTGTATCCAGCTAATTAAATATATTATAATACACGATACGCATATGTTTTAGATTAATTAACAATACATACGTATCGTGCTTAAGTTACTTAAGTTAATTATGGTTCCTCTAATAACTTCCCAGTCCGCACATATATGGATGCAACATGGTAAAGAAAGATTTTTTAGGTAACATGTGCCATATTACATGAGACATAACATACATATGTATGCTACATAACATGCCCTATAACAGAAAGATTTTTTACGTTACATGTGCCATATTGCATAAGATGTAACATACATATGTATGGTACATAACATGCAATATTGCATGTTATGTATCATATATATGGTACGAGAACATACACGATACATAAAATGTTATGAATTCAATACTAAATATGGCGTCTATATTATTTTAATTTTTATAGGTTAGAATCACTAATATTCTTAAAATTGTTGTTAATAATAAAAGTTTTACCCTTAAGTAGTAGAAACGCATGTATTTTTAGACAACTAAACCGATTTTAGATAATTTTAGACAAAAAATTAAAATATATATATTTTTTTAAAATGATTATTTGCTATTTTTTCTCTAAAAATTGGCTTTTTATGTGGCCCATGATTTTTAAGCCTGGTAGAAAGTTTGCTTTCACAGTAAAAATGCACATCGTATAAGAATTTTGCCTGATGGATGCTACATATAAAGATATTTATATACTTTAATTATTAGGTTTATCAAAAAGACGTAAAAATGTTCACCATGTCTAAATCTATCATGCACTCCATAACAAGTAAAATTCGGAAACGCCTACTTTTATTGTTATGTACCTAGTATGTATCTGATATGTAGCATGTTATGTAGCTGATACATAACTTGAGGCGGAATTGTTAAAGTCCAAGGACTATACATGGACTATAAAAATTACATGTCTGCAACATCACATAGAACAGTGGTTATGTACCTGCTATGTTCCTGCCATGTATTTGTGTTGACTGGGTTATACACGATGTTTGCAGTATTTTTGCATTAAATAAGAATAATGATTCTAAATCACAAAAGATGAAAGACCAACAAAGGAACTTATGTCCAGAAATAAGCCCTAAAGGCGCCTTTTCACGGAGTAATTTGTACGCAAGTTTGGTGCTATGAAATTTTGTTGCAAGAATGATTCATGCGCATGCCTTCAGGCAAATTTGATGCTATTTTCGAGCCATCAAATTATTAGAACAAGTTCTATTTTTCGACGATTTTTATGCAAGATTTATAGTTATTTTTGTGGTAACAACCTGGAAAAAAGTTACTAAATCGATTTCTTTTTACTAATATGGTATCAACTGGACATGTTAATAATTATTATTATTAATAATAGGCCGGTCTGTATAACTAAAAAGCTTCGTTAAAAAAGCAAATGCTAGGTTATGTTTTTGTCAAAAATGCAGGGATACGTCACAAATTGTCTGGTTGGCAGCACTATTTAACTTGCAATATATAGCGTCAAACTTGCGTACAACTTGCTCCGTGAAAAGGCAAATGAATGTGTAATTGTCCTCATGCTATATCTGGCAGCAAACTTGCGTATAAATTGCTCTGTGAAAAGCCGCCTTAGGGGAGCCACGGCTCTTCGAAGATGGACATATTGAATTGGGAACAAAAAGAGGACCAATAAAATGTTAATGCTGCAGGACAATTCTTCATTTAAAACTAAACAAAAAAGTGTTTTTAATCGAAACACCTAAATTTAATGTTAAATTAGTAATAGCCTCTTAAAAAGTAACATTTTTGGTGGCACAAAATGTTACTTACCCCTCGTAACGCTAAGCCCTATAACCGCTAATAGGGTTAAAGGCCACAGAAAGTAATATGTTTGCCCTTAGACCCGTAATTTTTTATTTGTATGCCTAATCGTTACTTACACACGCTGTATAAAATGTAGTTATAAATATGCACCTCACTTATATTGTTATGCTTGGTTTGTAAAAAAGCACCTGTTACTTACAAAACTTACTATAAATATACCGACATAGGGGTACTATACCTACAATCAATAGAGCCCAAAACAGAGCCGGGCGTTAAAGCCAGCTGGACGAAAAAAAAGAGGAACCAATAAACTTAATTTTTAGATACCTAATGTTTGTTTAGAACTAAAAATTTGAAAGCTATCCTGAAAAAAAATTAATGAAAACTGGTTCCAATATACATCAAAACTCACGAAATCACATGATTTTTCATATAAAAACCGCATAAAATCTTACGAAACCTTATGAAATCTAATACAATCTCATAAAATCTTATAAAATGTCTTGAAATCTTATAAAATCTCATGTAACCTGACGAACAAGTCTATATGACTTCTTCAGGAATTTACAAATATAAAAAACAATTTATGCTTTTTAAAAATATATGGTCAGCACATTTGGATTTCCAGATATCTATACATCATCTGATGAAAGTTCGTGGGATACCAAAGTTTTCCATAATTTTGTTTTTCTAGGGGCTCTTCAACAGTTGTCACTGAATTTTTGCTTTTTTGATATGCTCAATGCTCAGATTTGGATCTTCTTACGCAAAACGTTTTTATGAATACGTAAAAGAAGTTAATATTAACGCCTCAGGCAAAAATTTTACAATAAACTTTAAACAGTGAACCGTTAAAATATTGACCAACGTGGATATGTTGATCAAATTAAAAAAATTGACCAATGGGGGGATTTGCTCCATAATTCCCCTTATATAGGGCCTTGGTGTAGGAAACTGAGCGACATAATTTCACATGAACCTTCTTACAAATGACTTGGGCCGAAACTCTCAAAATTATTTTAACCGGTCCTGCTTATGGACAGTTTCCTAAATAAATAATGTTAAATGTTATACTCCTAGGACTATATCTGCAAAAAAAAATTAATTAAGTATTATTTTTTTTTTCAAATGAAGTAGAATGCCATATTTCGTTTGGACTTTTTAACTTGAAATTTGACACAGATTTGTATTTAGGCATTTTGCATGAGCTGGTGTACCAGATTTAAAAAATAGTGCCCTGCATGGTAAAAATAAATTACATTAGGTACATTACATAGTCCGTAAACGGTAATATGTTGCCATAGACGGGAATGGTAAAAATTACATAGTCCGTAATGGTAATGTTTTGCATAGACCGGAACAGTAAAAATTACATAGTCCATAATGGTAATATTTTGCATAGACCGGAACAATAAAAATTATATAGTCCATAATGGTAATATTTTGCATAGACCGGAACGGTAAAAATTACATAGTCCAAAATGGTAATATTTTGCATAGACCGGAACGGTAAAAATTACATAGTCCAAAATGGTAATATTTTGCATAGACCGGAACGCTAAAAATTACATAGTCCAAAATGGTTTGTACTTTTTGACATAGAGACTTGAAATTCGAAAAAAAGTATTTACTACTTAGAAAATGTTTGTTCCAAATTACAAGCCTCTGTGTCAAAGCTTTTTTGAAATATCGTATCGTAAAGTTCATTTGGTTTAATAAACCAAACGATTTGTACCCTTAATACGAGTATAAACTGCTTACATCTTTCTTTAAAGATCTATTGATTGATAAAGATCGTAATTTATAATGAATGTAAATTTTAGGCCACAAATAAAGCATTTAAATAATGTACATAAATAATATTTAACTTTTTTTACACTTTTAACACTTTAACCTAGCAGCATGCGTCGCTATCTCTCTAACAATAATAATATTAAACGGTCCGTCTCATAATGCGACGCCTTCTTGGTTATTGTCCAAAGCGCACGCGCGTCTTAAAATAACATAGCCCGACATTGTAAAATCATGTAAAAATATGTAAATCAATGTAAATATATTTTTTTACATTATTTTACATTCTTTTACATTATTTTACATTCTTTTACAATATTTTACATTCTTGTACATAAATTCATGAATTATGCATAGTCCAGAATAGTAAATTTACTATTCCGTACTATGTAAATTCATGTATTTTTACATTATTTTACATGCAGTTTTTACAGTGTACAATACAGGAATATTATCAAACAAAATAGAACAATTAATTATAAATAAACATCCGTTTGAGTGTTTTTTTTGCAAGGTAATTCCAATAAATCAGATACATTTTATTATAATAATCCGAACTTATCCTAATTTGTCAACAATTAATGTAATTATATAATAATATTATAATACCTCAAATCAGTTTCTATTAAACTACTTTTTTATCAAGTCTGACAACAGCTGGGCAAAAATAAGCAAAAGCACTGCCGATTTTTTTTAAAAATCATTAATAGATTTTATCAAGGTGGGCATTGAAATCGTACATTTTACAACATACTTTGACAGGTAAGAATTCATTTTTAAAGTAAGGTTATTTATTTGTCAAATTCAACACATATCAAACCAAAAACACAGTATGCGCTTTGATTTTTTTTTTCTAAAAATTAAAATTAGTAGAATAAAATTTATCGGAAAAATAAGACAACCTAATTTACATTACTTTTCTAATTATAAAGATTTATAAGAATAATATAAATAGTACAATACAAAAAACTAACAAAAAATCCAGTACTTACTGTATTTTACCCTAGACGGTTTTTGTCAAAAGCTTAACCCAAATTTTAAAATCTCTTGTCAAAATGATATGATGTACAATTTACGATTTCAATGCATCCCTTGATAAAATCTATTAATGCTTTATAAAAAATTTCGGCAGAGCACACTACAGTACAACCTTGATACAGGGGCGCTCGCATAGGGGGCGCCACCCCACCAATCATTCTTGAGTAAGAAAAATCGACTATCCAGTTGGGAAAATAAGTTGCAAATTTCGGAAGTTTAATGGTAAATTTCGGTAGTTTGGTAGAAAGTTGGGAAAATTGGAGTAATAAGTTGGGTATTTTTTCAGATTTGAGAAAAGTTGGGAACTTTTGGGAGTGGAGTTGGGAAATCGGAGGATGCAGTAGAGAATTTTGTCTTTTTGAGGTAAGGAACTTATTTTTTAGTCATCAAAATTGTTTTGGGAGTAAATTTTTTTTCGGAAATTTCTCAATCAGAAGTTGGGAATTTTTCGCTGGGTTAGAACCATAAGACAAAGACTTTTTTTGTGATCCCGTGTTTGGGTGAAGATGCATAATGTCAAAAAAAAAAATCTTTGTTCTAACGTTCTAACACAGCATTTCCTCTGTTTTTTGATGCGCTGAAACCGATTTCGCCATAAAAAAAGATTCATCGCGCAGTTTTTTCATAAATCGTATAAAAAGTGTATAAATTTCAATATATATATATATACTTTATATACAATTTGTGAAAAAACTGCGCAATGAATCTTTTTTTTATGGTGAAATCAGTTTCAGCGCACCGAAAAACATAGGAAATGATGGGTTTCTACCCCATAAGACACAGATATTTTTTTTGTAGACTTGTGTACCTAATTATATAATAGTTAACTAATTAATAAAAATACCTTATCATTACCCAGGTAATAATTTTTATTATTTATTAAATAATTATTAAATTATAATTTATAAATTAGAAATAATTGTTAATAATTATTAACAATATATTTTAACAATCTTCTGAGCATATAATACCTAATAATAATTTTTTAAAATAATTTTCAATAACAGTAAATATATCTAATTCTTAAATTAACCATAAAATATAACCTAGATCGTCATGAAAAGAAATTATTTTACAACAATATCAATTTTGCAGATGGTTTTTACTTCTATTAGAAGAGAACTATTTCTTAACATAGGCGCAACCAACAGATTATTTCTGGGGACAGGGCCGTCCAGGCGCGGATCCAAGGCCCTAAGAAGGGGGGACAATAGGGGGAGCTATTGTCCCAGAGTCAAGTAAAACCTATGTATTTTTATTTCATATTTTTTTAAGACAGATTAATAGCTAAGCATTCAAATGGAAGTATTACATGGATAATACACTAAAATTTCGTCAATTTTTTCTTTGTTTAAAATAAAATTTCTGGAAGTTAGGTAAAATCGAACAGAAATATCCCCCCCTCCCCAAATCAAAATCCTAGATCCGACCCTGGGGCCGTAGCGGAAAGGATTTAGGGATCAACAAAATCACAACTTTTTAAGTATAAAAATAGAACAACAAAAATAAAACGTTTCCGCTAAAATTACAATTTTTATATTTTTAACCATGAAATTTACATCTTATCGAATTTCATTGCCCACTTTTAGTAAAATTACAACTTTTATATTTTAAACCCATGAAATTTACAACTTTTTCGAATGTTAAAATATATTTATAAATTTTCTGTTAGAAAATACTCTTAGAAATATAAAAAAACTTATTTGGATGTTGTCTAAGACCCTTTTTAAAAATATTTTTGATATTTTGTTTCGGAGGAGCTTTAAACGCGTTTTCCTCGAAACAACATTTTTTGACCTGCCGCAGGTGATTTTGAAAAATCTACTAAACCGATCTACTTAAAATTTTAACTGCTTACTCTTCGTACGTGTCCCTATCGCAGGAACTAAAATTATAGTCCGCCATTTTGTTATTTTTTCATAAAAAATATAATTCTAGTTCCTGCGATAACCAGTAACATAATTAACAAGAATCCCTTTCGTTTTTTGCTTTCAGATTACCTGGAGTCGAGAAATCACCTACGCCAGCAAAAAATGTAATCGTGTTCACGCCGCTATGGCGCGCCATTTTGAAAAACGTTCTGATGAAAAAAAAAACTTTTGTAAACTTTTGTAATTTATTGGAACTCTTCTGCTCTTACATCAAATGATGTTAACTCGGAAACTAACTGAAATTGATCAGCAGGTCTGAGTTTACAGCAATTATTTTGTATTTCTGCTCCGCTATTGATCAGGATGGTAACGCTTAATCCGTTACAAGAATCAGAAAACCTAAAATTTGGATGAAGTTGTTTCCAAATAAAAATCAAAAAGCAAGGTCCATGGTAAACTCAAGGATCTTATCGACTTTTAAACTTTGATTAAATATACCGCTATAGAGGGGGAAAAAATTACACTGGTCGACAAAAAAACATATCTTCCCCGTTTGTCATTTTCGATGTACTTTTTGATACTGAACACGAATTTGACCTCCATTTGTTGACTTAGGTTCAGTATTCTGAGATAAATGCTACCTACACTGATAAAAAGGATTTATTTGGATATAGTCAATTAAATTATTTCGTTGTGAGTAAAAAAATTTATTTGAGTCAAATTTTATTTGACAGAAATAAAATTTATAGTATATGAAACTTATAGAGAATTTCGAGAGCTACAAGTTTGCTTATAACCACTTTTATCGTCAGATGAATAATTTGGCCGAAAAATGCAAAAATACAATTTCACCTCCAATATGGCTTTTTTTAAAATAACTCGATTGTTATTAATATGTTAAAAAAATCATCCAAACAAAAATTGTTGGAAATTTCTTCCTTAACAAAATTGTTTATATACATTTTTATCGTAAGATGTATATTAAGCAACCCATCCCTAAAATTCAAGATAGCGGCAAACCACCCGGTAAAAACTAACAGGAGTGTTTTGTAACCATCCACTACTACCCTTTAAAATATCAGCCCGTGTACATTTATTGCAATAGAGCTCTCTACAACTAGAATTATGAAACAAAAGACGTCTACCCTATCTCTATCTCATTTGTGCTACACTTTCCAGCCAACCAAATAAATACTGTATTTGTTTTTCATACAACAAATACAGTATTTATTTGGTTGGCCGGAAAGTGTAGCACTGAGCGGCACGAACGAACATAGCTAATGTGAATCTGTAGAATAAGATAATTCTACTAAAATTTAGATGGCGCCAGTAATTTCTTTAATAAAAATAATATAGTTACACTTTTCGCCCGGCCAAGTAAATATTGTATTTGTTCAACAAAGAACAAATACAGAATTTGTTTGGTTGGGTGGAAGTGGGAGTGTATGTATGTCTTCTATCCTTTTTGGGTAGAACTTTTGTTCCTGTCTAATCTAACGGGAGAAATCGCCATTTACTTTTATTATTTGACTTGACTAATGGTGCAAGCCATGCAAGGGCTTAAGGAGGCAAAACCATGATTTATTTTGCCATTTTTTTGTTATATACATATCTGCTGATTCAAACAATAGACTAATTTCCTAGTTACAAATTAAGACAGAATGGGTATTCTAGAACAAAGCTACAAGTCCCTGTTATTAAATTTCCATTAAACAGGCGGGGAAACAAATGTTACGGTAATTATAATTCTGGTTTAATAAAACAGTCGATTTAGTAAAATGTTCACATTATTGTACGCATTCGTAGTTACTAATAATAATTATGAATTCATTTCTATTCTACACAAATATTTTAATTAAAGTTGTTTATAAAATTTTGCTTAATAAGTAAAGAAAATTCGTGCTATAATAGAAATAATAAAGATCACAAGTAAAGAAAATTCGTGCTATAATAGTATATTAAAGTACTAGTTTCATAACATACGCCGCAAGCGGCTCGTTTTCTAAACTTGTACTCGTGCGCTAAAAACGTGTTATGAAACGAGTGCTTTATACAATTTTTTCTATTTTGTTCTAAAATTTAAAAAAACTTTCTCTCTCTCTGTTTATTTGGTCTTTTTCTTCCGAATAATTAACCAGGGTTTCTCTATATAATCATGAGGTTTCCAGTGCGCAAGTACTAATCGGATATGTATCCTGACTTGCGCACTATCACTGATAAATTACTACTGTAGTAATTTCCACGCTAATATAAAAAGTTATCATTAAAAACACAAAAAAAAATTATCTTCAAATGTCCATTATTATTGTTTGTATTATTAACTTGTACATAATACATTAATATAAAAATACTCTAAGCACATCATAGAAGATGGTAAAACAAAAATACACAAGGCACATCATAAAAGATGGCAAATTCGCTGCACTGGAATGTACCGAGAAAGATACACCCGTCCCATTCAAATGCTACGCTGTAACTCTAAAAAAAAAACTTACATTTAAATTGATGACTGATTTAGGAATTTTTGTTTTGGATTGGCATTACAGTTTACACCATGTTTAAAATTCTAAGAACAAATAATATTTTGATATATTTTATAGTCATATCTTCTGTTTTTTACCAAACCAAACCAAGCCACAATTTTAACATGGTAAAAATAACCTAAACACAAAATTTTGTAGAAAATTCAACTTTAAAGCGACATTGACATTTGCACGGAAAACCTCAAGCGATAGGCTAGGTCTGTTGCCAACCCAAAAGAACAAAAAGTACAGACCTCTTATGGGCCTATAAGAACACGCAAAATGCGTGTGATTATAAGCTTATAAGAGACGCAAAATAGAAAAATGTTATTTAAAACTGGCCTCTTTTTTCGTTTTTTCGAAAGGGTTGCTTCAAGAAGTTTCAGGAAGGGACAGATTTTTTTTGAAATTACCTCTAACCAACATACAAACAAACAAATCCAGGGATCCACAACAAAATTTCTGAAAAGTGCAATTTCCTTTTAAAAGGAAACACTAAAAGCGTTTTTGTGTGTTTTATTTTTTATTTTGAGGCATTATAATGCGTTACCAATGCATTATCTTTAAAACAATACAAATAGAAACCCCCTATAGGGTCCTTGTTTCTATTATAACAGTATAATTAAATGCTATAGACCTACCTGTACAAAGTACTGTTATTTTTGATAAAACACACAGCTGAATTTTGTCACCCCTACCAGCATAAATTTTATTTGCTACAATAAAATTTATTTACTTATAAACAAAATAAAATGTTTAAATAGAAATACAGGAATATAAAAAAAGCCTCTTCAGTCCCGACAGCTTGTTCTTAGAAATATTTTTACAAATAGCACTGCTTTTTTGCCGATGGCCTATATTTGATGCGCTGATTTCTGAACCTTTTTCCGTTTTTCTCGATCAGCTCGTTTTTTTTTTAGATTTAGCGTGTTTTTTTACCTATATTTCTGGTAAAAAGAAATAAGGAATTATTTTTTTTGCTGTGGATTGGTTCTCTAAAGGCACATCCAGATCTGGATTCAAGTGTATGCATACACTTGAATTATTTTAATATATGGTTTGTGTTTCTCTGGGATTTTTTTTATGACCAAAGTACATTTCGTGGGGTGGAGCGGATCACTGTATGTTTTAAAATTGGTATTGCCAAGATAGACCATGAACATACCTGATCATATGAGCTCGATAGTAAATGTACAGTGAATGTTCTACGAAAGAAACCTACATCAATAGAAAAGTTGAAGAAAAATTATACAGAAGAGGAAAATGTATTTTCATAAATATTTCTACTATACTCTAGAATAATTGGCTAGGCTAAAAAATAATTAGAAAAATAATACTTAGGTAGGTTTTATTTTTTTACCAAAGTACAAAGAATGTGATTTTTTTATTTATAGGCATATATATTTTTGTTTCTAGTTCTTTACTTTGAGAATATGTTTTTTATTCTTAGACTGAAACTATGTTTGTTTAAATTTTTTTGTATAGACAATTTAATTGTTGTTAAAATAAAAATTCTCTTATTTTGGTTTTTTATTATTGATTTTAACACGCTCTTTAGTCCTACAGGCAGACCTATTATTTGGTTTAATTGTTTTTTGATTAATTTGGTTTTTCATTAGTCTTTAAGAACGATTTTTTGGCTAAAAAAGTAATTCATCCGCTTCACCCCCGTTCATGGGGTGAAGCGGATCAACCTTTAATAAAGAAAAACTGAAAGAAATGATGAGCTTAATTTTTCCAAACCAAAATGTTTAACGTATAGCTGAATAGCAAGCTTATAATATTTATATTTTTCACATTTTTTTTTCAGTAGATACATTTAAATATTTTAAGAAAACTGATCTGCTTCACCCTAGATTACGGTACTCTAGTTGTAATACTCTAGGATTAACCGTTTTCGAGAAACAATCATTTGAAGGTACAATTTCACGTTCTGAGGACCAAAAAATACTCGAAACAATAAATACTAAAATGTTGAAAACCAAAATTTTAATTCTGTACGTCAAAAACTAAGAAACAACAACATTTACAGGTACTTCCAAAAATCAATCTCAAGGGAGCTATGGTCTCCTAAAAATGTACCGTTTTTAAAGAGCCATAGTAGCTTTAAGACCAGTTTTTCGACCTACATGTATAGAAGCTTTTGTTCTCAGTTTGATGTAGATCTACGAATAGTCGAATACGAATAGACGTAACAGATATTTTTTTTTACATTTTCTCGGCGTTTTCTGACACTCTAAACCTGATAATTGTAAATTTTTGTCATTTAGGGAGGGTTCAAGTATTACGTAACGCGCTAGGGGGGGTCTCGAAAATGTTACGCTGAGTTACAGAGGGGGGGTGGGTGTCAGTAAAAATGTTACGTAACACTTAAAAAATTATAAACTTATAAAATGTTTATTGGATCACGTTTTTAACAATGATCTACGAATTCGTGACAAATTTTATTGTACAAGGCGTCACTATGTTTTGCTCCGCGTTACATGGGGGGGTGTGGGTGAAAAATGGACAAATTTTGCGTTACGTAATTCTTGAACGTATACATATATTTGTGAGATAGTGCTATTTGGGCAATAATGTAAAGCACTATGGTCTGTTTCTTCAAGCAAGATAGTAAATTAAAAATCGCATTGGATGTGCGAATATACTGCGTAGTTTATTTTATTAAACTTAACTATATTCTATACACAAACATATACTATTCAAACCTGTTGTAAAAATATTTACTGTGCGATTTTTAATTTACTATCTTGCTTGAAAAAAACAGGCCATAGCTATAGCTATATGATCTAGAAAAACTAAGTATTGAAAACATTCAAGGAGAAAGGTAAATTTTGGTGATTTTGGAGATCGAAAGTTATATTAAATACAAAATTGACGAACATTGATTAAAATACTTTTTTTTTGTGAATACTGTTTACAGCCGCATTTTTGTTAACAAAACAAACTTTTGTTACCAAATTTTAGCGTTAAAAATCAAAATCGTAACAATGGGCCGACAGGTTGCCGAACAAAAATCCAACAGTCTTGGCAATGGCCGTGAATGGAGCAGAATGTTCCGCTCTGCTCGGTCAGCGTCCGGGAAACGCTGTCGAAGTTGCCAGTCCGGAACGCGCTGCTTTGCTTGGCTGCACCAAACTAACATAGAGAGGAACCAATAAAGGCACGTTGGTAGTTTTTTTTTCAATTTGTGAACTAGTCTGACAAAAAAACAAACAGTATTTGAATACTGGATTTTCCGTATTTTGTTTTCCCATTTTGAAAATTTTCAAAATTTGGGGAAAGCCTTGTGTTCGTGAAAAAATTTTCAATTTTTTTTGCGTATTTGTGCGTTTTATGACGTTTTAATATAAATCGATTTCAACAAACAAAAAAATGTCGGTTGATCGATCTGTTGATTGGTTGATCGGTAGGTCGGTCGTTCTGTCTGGGAAACCTTATAAGCACGATAACTTAAGAACCCTTTAAGCTAGAGACTTGAAATTTGGCATACAGGTATGTTACCAAAAGTTCTCTCTAGGGATTGTTTTGGTATATATTGGGGTGGGGCAAGGGGGTAAAATGGGGTAAATACAATATTTTTTCATAAATATTTGAAAATAGCTATATAGGGGTTTTTGAGGTTGCTGAAATTGAATCTAAACTAACTAACTAAAAGTCCAAACTCCATCCCCACCTGGGTAAGGGGGTAAATATTTTTAAATGTTGTTAGTATTTTCGTCAAAATTGGTAAATAGGGGTTTTTGGGGTCGACTCCACCCCCTGAGGGTCGGCGGTAGTTTTCTTGAAAATTGGTATTTAGAGGGTTTTGAGGTGGCTAAAGTTGAATAATTTTTTTCTAAATCCACCCCCTGAGAGGCCGGGGTAGTTTTCATGAAAATTGGTATATTGCCTTATGACGTAGCTAAAGCTAAATCTGATAATAAAAAAAATATAACTCCACCCCCTAAAGGGTAGTTTTAGTGAAAATTTTGAGGTTGCTGAAGGTGAATCTGATTCTAAAAAAAATATAAGTAGAAATAATAGTTTGTTCAATTTCTATAAAAGCAGGAAACTTATCAGTTGGGGGTGAGAATAGGGATCACTTTAACCCTTACCCTCCCGAGACTAAACTAATGATAATAAAAATCGATTCAATTGTGTTTTTTTTTATATTTGCTATGCCTAAAAAGAAGGAAAAACAAATAAACCAATTTTTTTTTAGTTTTTGCTCGAGTTTTTATTTTCTTGGAGTTTCAGGAGATCTATATTATACTGAATTAAATTTGCATATTTGTTTGCATACATAGAAAGTCTATAAAAGTATTTTGGATTATTATTGCCTTAAAGAAAAAATAAAGAAGTAAAGTCACAATTGTGACACCCTGGAGGGTAAGGGTTAAGAATTGTTGGACAAAATTTGTATTGTAGCCTGGCAACTAGACCATATTGGTCCTTTTTGCCTACCCCTGTGTTACTAGTTTTTCTACTCTAACGAGGATTTTTGTTGTACCCCGGGACCTACAGTTTAGCGAGGAATCCGAACCTCGTCTTGTCGGCTTTTTTGGCTAAGTGAGCGGCTTTGATCCTTAAGTTTATTGGCTGTCAGTGCACTTGGACCCGCGCCAAACTGCTTAAAGATCATTTTTGCTTGCAGCCTTAGTACAGATTCTGGTTGCATGAAAGTCCCTAAAGTGAGCTCGGTGCCCCCCGGTATCACAGGTCCAAGTGCTAGTGCGGCATTATCCACTGCAAACCTGTTTCTGTACTGTGTGCTTAGATCTTCGGCAGCACAAGCCAACGTGGTGGGGAAACGACGATATTTTATTTCTGTGAAAAAGTTGTACCACAACCGAGGATTGAACACCGGCCTCTCGAGGCGTTCACGACTGAGCCCTCGCCGCCCCCAAATCAACGTTAACTTTTACGTCAAATTATGTCCCAGGAATTGTTATAAAACGAACCATTGTGTGATGGATGAGTCTGTTTTACGCACTGTCCAAGTACGGAATAACACGCCACTGGTACCGGAAAATAGACCTGTTTATTGTTATTGCAACACAGAATGAAACTTTGGTTCCCATAGAGCTTTTTTCACCTGTGGTTTCTTGAGGTTTCCAAGACGAAATACTCGTATTAAAAATTAAAAAAAAAACTGGAATTTACTTGGAAGCGGCATTATACTGCGTATCTACATTTACACAACCAATTTCTATAGTTTTTTGATTTTATTATAAATCAGTTTTTTTATTAATTGATTAGACTATTAGATTTTTTTTGTGTGCCCGGTACACCTAGTTTACCACAGATTCTTTTATATTTTTTTTCGGATTCAGAGTTGAAAGTACTAAAGATAGTTCCCTGATTTAAAGGGCTAAAACTTTTGTTTCAAACAAATATACAATAATACTTTTATATACAGAGCGTGTCAAAAGTCCACCCCCCCCTTTAACTTTTGAAGGGCTTAAAAAAAATTCCCATTTTTAACTCTATTTTAAAAAAGCCCAAAAATTGCTCCGAAAATAAAAAAATATTTGGGCGAATAGAATATTTTATAAGCTTTAAAATTATGTGTCACACGACCCCCCTTTCGATTTCAAAAATGATACCCCTTGCCCCCTAAGCAAAAAAATATTTGGGTTATGTTATTTGGGTGTTTAAAATTTCAAGTTGATATCTCTCCATTTAAAAGTTAAAAGGAGGGGGGTGGACTTTTGACACGCTCTGTATGTGACCCTGCATAAAGAAATCGGCTTAGTGTGTCAAATTAAAAAAAAAATCTTTCGGATTATTATATACAAAAGTTTTTAACATAATAATCCGAAAGAAAAAATATTAGCACACTAACCGGGTTTCTTTATGCAGGGTCGCACATACCGTGCGATTATTAAGTGCTGAACACTTTTTAATGCAAAACTGGCATTAGCGATGAGTAAAATGCAAGAAAGCTGTGTGCGTTTTATTGGCCACCGAGCTGTTGTACGTGGCAAATTGCTACTAGCAATCACATGGGCTTGTCGCGCACAACTCTAACAGAGGCGTGGCTTCAAACGAAGAGTATTTTCTTTTCAAACTGTTCGGCACTTTATAATCGCACTGTATATTTTTTTAAATTTTTCTTTTTTTCTCAGTTCGAAATAATCTTTTTTTTTTCAAAAGTTTTGTTGACTAAAAAAAGGTCCTCTCCCGCGAAAAAAAAATTACCCCTGCCAAAAATTTTGATCACTACATTTTGTTTAACCTCGTACTATTCTACTTAATTAAGCATCCCCTAAGCCCAGGACTTGTGTGGGCTAGTAGTAGAGGGAACCACCGGCTTTAATTGAATTTCGAACCAATTTATAGGCAGTGTCCGCTTCACTTACGCCTTCGCCAAATTTCAATTATTAATTAACTGAAAAAGGCAAAAGGCGCCGATCGCCGCCGGTGAGAATCGAACTCACGTTATTTTGGGTAGTAACCTCGTCAAGTACGACGCGGTAGTCCACTACACCAATCCTCCAAACCTGTGGATGAACTTTGGCGCCTCGCTTTTCTAAATTCAATAAAACTTTGCATTAAAACTTTTGCCCATTTTAGGATTTTTTTTATTATTGAAATTTAGTGCCTTCGACATTAAAATTAATAAACAGAAGAATTTTAAGATGGGAGAGGATGGAGTTATGTTAATGCACTCAGGGTCGAATGCTCATGAGATATCGTAACAGCTCTACTGCTACTTTTCTAGTATAGGCTGCGAAGAGTAATAAAACGATGTGGTTCTTAGAAATTATAGTATGCAACTTGTAAAACATCTAATTGTATTAAAAATAGAATAATAACTTTGAAGATACCTTAACTAAATCATAGATGTCGCTTTGGTTACTTTGTTTTGTGTTTGTGTCCGTTATTTTAAAATTTTAATATTTTGATTGTTTTAATTGATCTTATGAGCAATAGAAAGACAAAAATTGTGAGTTCAAGCCTCTTTATCTAATAGGAAAACATTTTTATTTAAAAGGGGTTGACAAACTAACAGAAAAATTAAAATAGGAAATGTGAGGTTACAATTTAGTTCTTGAAATTCAAACTTGAATTAATTTTCTCTTTAAGGGCCCCAATAATGTGTTTTCCTCTATAAAATGAAATTCTGCGTAAGTGCAAAATATTTTAGAGGAGTGGTCCAAAAACTATTTTTCACAAAAATATTTAATTAGTGATAAAAAAAACTTTGGAAATTAAAATTTACAATTAATACCAAACATCGTGGGAATTTCAGTTAAAAACGAGATAGCAATACACAGGCGTGTGCTTGGGACAACGTACTCTCATCTGGGATGCGTTCCATTATTGCACCAGACGCGCCTGGCGTAAAACTTTAGTCGCGTTAGATGAAATCAAACTATTTGATGGATAGACCTGATAATTTATGAACGACTTTTGGAGCATTTACAACATTTAATGTTTTGTAATTGAGGCCCGGTTGTACAAACCTGGTTTAACTTTGAGCGAGGCTCCTTTACCATGGAAACGTTTGTTGCAACAATCATTTCCATTTACAGACAGGGTAGGTTCAGACTTGAGCCCCCACTTGAGCCAGTTTTGTACAACCGGGCCTTAGCAGTCTAATATGGTACAAAATACCTGTAAGGTCTCAGAACGACTAATAAATAAATAAGGAATTTCAATCTCATTTTCAAATTAGCAGACAAGCATTTAAGATTTTATGACAAAAAATACCTCTACTTTTGGAAAAAATAAATAGCCTCTCAACTAAATGTTCTTAGTGTGCACACAATTTGTCTATCTAGAAATTTAATTCTTGTTTTGATTCCATTAAAACCATTCTAAATGCACCGAGATTTGAAAAATTCCCAATTCATTTAACAAATTAATATAATTTCCGAAAAACTTCAATAATATATGTTTGTAAAATTCTAAACGTCATGTAAATTTTACTTCAAGTCTTTAAGTCGCACGACATTAGGAACCTCAAATAGTTTTTTTTCAGACAAACAACAATAATTTATGAACAAGAAATAATTAAAATCTAATGCACCAGATGCAATAACAGAATGCACAACAGTTAACAGTTGTTTTGTCACGAACAGGCAATGTGCACTTATGCTTAGACATCATAACTTAATCCTCTATATGTCTAAATATTACATTTATTTATAGCTTCAAAGAAATGGCGAATCCAAGTGTCAACCTTTTTAAAATCAAGTCTCAGTCAGAAGTACCCACTTTGCGAAGGAGCAATTCCCAATCAAATATTCCTCTAGCTAAAATAAGAAGGAGCAACTCTCAAGTGTCAATGCAAATTCCTAAATTAAGAAGAAGTAGCTCACAATCATCACTTCCGGTTGCCTCCATTGGCAGGTCACAGTCAATATCGAGGTAGATAAAAGACTGTCTCCAAGTATGGCACCATATCCATGCATTTTTTTTGTATTTTATATGGAAGTTTTGGACTATTTTA
The DNA here is from genome assembly GCA_958510825.1 of Brachypterus glaber. Taxonomy (NCBI): domain Eukaryota; kingdom Metazoa; phylum Arthropoda; class Insecta; order Coleoptera; family Kateretidae; genus Brachypterus; species Brachypterus glaber. The sequence continues at coordinate 62,340,401 of OY294046.1, read as the reverse complement.
GAACCAGGGATATTTAATCTTACAGTTTTGTATGTGCCATTTTAAGGTTTATAAAATCATTTTTGTCAAAAACACAGGGCCATAACCAGAAAAAAATCTAGTGGGGGCTCAGCCCCCCCAGGGTGGTGTCCTCAAAAACCCTGACGGTTTCAACCAAAACTTGGCGCCCCTACAAAAAAAATATTGTCGCTCAAAAAATACCTTCCTGACCTTTCTACTAAACTTGGCGCCCCTAAAAAAAAAATGGCGCCCCAAAAATTATCTTCAATAAAAAAAACTTTGTCCCTGACGGTTTCTACCAAACTTGGCGCCCCTACAAAAAAAAATGGCACCCCAAAAATTACCTTTAGGAAACGTTCAAGTATTATGTAACGCTCTTAGGGGGGAGGGGGTTATTTTGGACTGTTACGCCCATGTTAATGGTACAGAAAAATATCGTTACAGGGGGGGGGGGGGGTGGGAGTCCAAAATGATCAAAATTTGCGTTACGTAATACTTGAACGTTCCCTTAAGAAAAAAGCTTTGTCCCTGACGGTTTCTACCAAACTGGCGCCGCTGCAATAAAATATTGGCTCCCAAAGGGTAGGTGACTTAAAACGTACCAGGGGGGGCTAGCGAAAACGCCCCCCTAGTTACGGCCCTGCAGAACCACATCTGGGTAAAATGGGGGATGACCATACTACATCTCAAGACAGGTATACCCAAGACCTGCAGATATATCCCAAGTAACCCAAAAAAAAACTCTTGGGTTTCTTTGGAAGCCTAAAGTTTGATGAGGACTAAATTATAAAGGGGATTCATTGGTTGCAGTGACTTGAAAGCCACTATGTTGCCTCACAATTTGAAAAAATGCATGTTATAGTGCCATACTTTGAGACAGTTTCAAGATAAAATACTGCTTCTAACAAAAAAATAATATAAATAAATACATGTATGAATATTAATTTTCAATTAAAAAAATATGCCTTTTTCCTTCAAAAACAATTCAAATATACCATAATCTGCATTAATGTTTGTTATGTGAGCTATAAAGCCCCTTTCAATTAATTGATTATGAATAGAATAGAATAGAATATAATTTATTTCTCACAAAATAAGATACAATTAAATTTATAAAATAAAAAAATAAAAAATATATTAAGTATCGCATTTCGGCATTGAGAAATGAAAATAAATAGATGCAAAAAAAAATATACAATATAAAAAAAATACATTTCAACTAACAAAGATATGTAAGTTTACGATTTTTATTGTAGAAATTCGTTTAGTGTATAAAAAACTTTTTCATTTAAAAATAATTTCAACTTTTTTTTAAACACTGACTCATTCTCCACTTTAGTAATTTCTTTAGGTAAATTTTTATAAATAATAATTCCGATATAATTAGGACAGCTTCTATTAATTTCAAGGTTGTAATTTGGCAATAAGGGGGTGTCACCTTGTCGGGTATTGTACTGATGGTTATCTGAAGCTGTAATAAAATTTTGACGTCTTTTATAAATCATAAGCGCTAATTTAAAAATAAAAATATTTGTTGTGGTGAATATATTTGATTTTTTAAAGTATTCTCAAACAAGAGTCGGTAGACTTAAGATTATAAAGAATTCTTATGGCACGTTTTTGAAGTAAGAAAGAAATTTCAGCATAAGAGTGATTTCCCCAAAATTCGATACCGTAACTAAGATTACTGTGAAATAACGCAAAGTAAACAAGTTTAGCCGATTCCACCCCTATGTTGTATTTTATGCTTGATATTGCAAATATAGCTTTGCATAGTTTTTTATTAAGATCTTCTATATGAAGAGACCAATTTAGTTTGTTATTCACAGTAAACCCTAAAAATTTTGTCGTTTCAACACCCTGAATTTAATTTAATTAAATTTAATAAAAGAAAATTAGCCTTAAACCAATCCAAAACATGTTCTAAAATATTTTCGGTATTTTTTAGCAAATCAGTTAAGCTTTTGTTTTTATTCATAATGCACGTATCGTCGGCAAACAATGAAAATAATAGTTCAGGAAAATTTGTGACCAGGTCGTTAATGTAGATCAAAAAAAGAAGTGGTCCCAAGATAGACCCTTGCGGTACACCGCAATCCACCCCATGAATATCCGAAAAAAAATTGTTATAAATTCCCTGTGACCTACCTGAAATTTCTACCTGCTGAAATCTATCGTGTAAATATGACGTAAGCCAGGCAAGTGCAAAGCCTGTTATTCCGTAATATTCTAATTTTTTTAGTAGTATGTTATGATCGACGCAGTCAAACGCTTTGGATAGGTCACAAAAAATAGCCATATAAAATAATAATAAATAAAAAATAAAAATGTTTTTCTGTGAGTTCACTGATATTAGATAATAAATGAAACAACGCGTCTGCTGTACATTTCTTTTTTCGAAAACCGAATTGAAAAGGGTTTAAAATGGAGTTGATATTTAGATGTATTTAAATTTGATCCCTGATTAGTATTTCCAATATTTTAGATAAGCTAGGCAAGAGCGATATTGGTCAATAATTTTCTTTGTTTAGCTTGTCTCCCTTTTTAAAAAAGGGCTTTATTATTGCAGTTTTAAATTTATCAGGGAATATCCCAGTGGATATAGAAAGATTAAAAATGTGTTGCAGCGGTTTTTTTAATATATGTATTTGGGACTTTATAGCAGTAATAGGTATTTCATCTATGCCACAAGAATTTTTAGATTTTAAAGTTTTTACTGCCTTTTGAACACGGGTCGGATCGAAGTAGCTATTACGGGGGGCATGCAAAAATTAGTATTTAAAAAAACTCTTTTTTCAAGTAAATAGACACTTTAAACTATTATTTACCAAGCGGAATGTCATGTCGACGCTGTTAATACTCAGTGAGTCACTTGGTCATGGTCCATGACTCATGGAGAAAGACTTTAATTTTTTTTTTTTTGAAAATTGTTTCCCATTTCAAAAAACGAATAATTAATAAAATAACACAATATTTTTGTATTTACTATTTACTATTTTGGTGAACAATAGTTTAAAGTGTCCATTTACTTGAAAAAAGAGTTTTTTTTAATACTAATTTTTGCATGTCCCCGGTAATAGCTACTTCGATCCGACCCGTGATTATGAATAATGTAATGTAAAAACCATGACATTTGTAGTTTCATTCTTTAACATATTATTATGTAAAACATGCCTACAGCTTGGGAATTCACAAAAAGGATCCCTCTGTTTCGAGTAGTAGTAAATGTTTATTTCCCACCTGAGGGGGGCAAGAGCTATTGACCAAAGTCCTTCCTCTGTTTCGATTTTAATAATATATTTAATTTGTATCTGTTCATCTCTTTTTAGAATTAGCAATGTTAAAAGTGAGAATACTCCCCAACCAGGGAGTAGCTCAACCATTAAAAGCAAGCAAACACCATTATCCAAGAACCGACCTTCAATGAGAGTAAGTGCCCATATTTAATTTTCCACTATTTAAACTTAATATATTGGCTGCATGTTGAATACTCCGATTTTTGTAATGTAAAAATAGTAAGTCTACCCTATTGAAAATGACGGGTCTGCGCGGGTATAAATGTTGCGTAGACCGGACTTGAGCGGGTGAATTTCATCCGCTCAAGTCCGGTTTATGCACCATTTATACCCGCCCAGACCCGTCATTTTCAGCAGGGTAAAGACCGCGCCATGCCCAAATACCGCGTCGTTGTTTATCGCACCGAAAAACACCACGTATAGGTCAAAAAGCCCATTTTACCTTGTTTTTTGTGTGACTGTAAAATTTGTGCTAGTGTTTTTGGCATGTTTTATCGAGTTCTAGCATACCTTTAATATTTCTTTAATACTTATTTAATATTTTTAAACCCTTATCAGTAATGTCGATAGAATTATAAGATTATACTTGGCTGTCTGGAAGCAGTATCTCTATCAAAAAGAAAAACCTAAAAAAGTATTTTGGACTCTTTTAAAGTCTTAGACGCGGTAAAGAACAGGCGCGCAAATGAGTGGTGCGCAAATCTCCTAGGCGCGTTAATGGGCGGCGCAGTTAAGAGCGGCGCGAAAATGTCCCAGGCGCGATAAAAAACAGGTCCGGAACCAGCGCGCGGTTTTTTTCCGGCGCTGAAAAAGCTGCTTTCCCAAAAAAATCATTTGAAGTTACAATGTACTTTTTGTTTTATGGTGGAGTCCTAGAATTTATATTGTTTTTCTTGTTTTTAGCCATCTACTTCCCATGCACCTTCTGCTACAAAACGCCATCTCGTTAACGATAAACGGCAGGTCCAGGAGCAATTTTATATGGTAAGAAAAATCAACAGAAACATAATGTATTTGAATGATTTTTAGTATTTAATTTTTTACTATATTTGTTTAATCAGATTTTTGCATTACATTTAATTTAGAAAGTGAGTGCGAAAACTACCAATTTCTGACTCCGCGCAGGCCATGACCGATCTCTGCGTAATCTAGCGCGTACTTTGTTTATTCCCATAGAAAAGACAAAGATAAAATTACATTATTCGCGAGGAAAAAAATTAGAACTCTCTCTTACCGACTACACTTTATAGGCGACACGCTCTTATTTGACCGACTGTAGGCTACAGGATTCATCAAACAAAAAATAACGAGTTATAAGGATGTGGTTATAATTTTAAGCGTCAGCAGATTAAAGTTAATTAAAAAAAGTTTATTTTTTGCCATTTATCATGTCAGGGTTATTATTTTCTTTGTGGCCCAGTTTTTAAGAATCATTATTCTTTCAGGTTCAAGAATTCGTAATCGACAACCCCAATCTCTTCGATCCCACAAAAATAGACCTGGAAAAGTTAAATACCCCCACTGTAAATGTTTTTGTGCAAGTTTGCAAGGCAATGCTTGGAGAGATTTTTTATAAGCTTGAAATGAATGACAAAAACTACAAGGAAGTGCTGATGGAAAAATTAAAACTTCTTAAATATCCAGTACCCATCAGTACATCTACATTAAAAATAAGTAAGTTTAAATCAACATCAAAGAATAATAGAGTTTCTGTATAGCAAGTTCAAATTGAATTTGGAAAAACTACCTATACGTTAAACTATTCTTCTATAGGGCATTACTACAAAAAAATTGCAGTTGATCGGGATCTAAAATTTTGGGTATTTTGAATTTTTTTCTGGACTTATTTGTATGTATTTCACCACAACAGTTTTGGACATACTGGATGAATTTTAAACTATAACCCTACTCAGTATCTAAATAAAAATATAATAATAATATTTAATTTTTTATGCTGTGGTACCAGTTGTCGCGGAATGACCCTCTGAGTTTTTCCCAAAAAGTGTCGCGTAATGATTGAACGCACCTAAAACTAAAGTTATTTTAATAAGTTTTTTTTCTATATTTTAGGCAAAAAATGTTTTGTTTTGACTTTTTAGGTAAAGGTAAAAATAATTAACACATTCGTGACGACGTGCGCCACCGGTGGTACACGGTTAATTCAGTTTCTGTACGCCTTTAAGTCCACTTCTTGTCAGTTATACTTACGATATTGGATTTAAGACTATACATATAATGTATATATATCGGTGTACCAGGGTTTTCGTATTCGGCCGAAAACATGGTATACACGGTGTATTTGAAATAGGGTCGGAAATTTTAACTGATGATTCTACATCATAAAATATGACAAAAAGTTCCTATAAACATATGTCTAAAAATGCGTCATAAGGGAGCTACGCCCCTCTGAAAGTGGCTAAAAAAATCGGTTTTTATTTAATAACTCAGGAACCCTTTGAGATATATCAACGAGGTTTTGCACGTCAACTAATCCTACCAAGGCCCGTTTTTATGTGTTATTTTCATGTACTTATTTCAACCAGGGGTGTGCGAAACGGGGGGGGGGGGGGCTTATCAGATTTTTGTCCCAAACTTTTTTCTGTGTAATTTTTTTGCAATTTTATTTTTGAAATATGATTCCTCAGGTCAAAATACATAAAAAAGGTACTCTTGTTGTAATACTGTAGGATTAACCGTTTTCGAGAAAAATTCATTTGAAGGTGAAATTCCACGGTTTGAGAACGAAAAATTAAATACTAAAATGTTGAAAACCAAAATTTTGATGATGCAATGTTATTCTCCATTAAGAACTAAGAAAAAAAGTTTCCATACATGTAGGTCGAAAAAACGATTTTAAAGCTACCATAGCGCTTTAAAAATGGTGCATATTTAGGAGACCATAGCTCCGTTAGGATTGATTTTTGGAAGTACCTGTATATGAGGTTTTTTTCTTAGTTTTTGATGTAGAATAACAATGCATCATTAAAATTTTGGTTTTCAACATTTTAGTATTTAATTTTTCGTCCTCGAACCGTAGAATTTCACCTTCAAACGAATTTTTCTCGAAAACGGTTAATCCTACAGTATTACAACAAGAGTACCTTTTTTATGTATTTTGATCTGGGGAATCATATTTCAAAAATAAAATTGTAAAAAAGTTACACAGAAAAAAGTTTGGGACAAAAAACTGATAAGCCCTCCCCGTTTCGCACACCCGTGGTTGAAATAAGTACATGAAAATAACACATAAAAACGGGCCTTGGTAGGATTAGTTGACGTGCAAAACCTCGTTGATATATCTCAAAGGGTTCCCGAGTTATTAAATAAAAACCGATTTTTTTAGCCACTTTCAAAGGGGCGTAGCTCCCTTATGGCGCCCCTTATGGCGCATTTTTAGACATATGTTTATAGGAACTTTTTGTCATATTTTATGATGTAGAATCATCAGTTAAAATTTCCGACCCTATTTCAAATACACCGTGTATACGATGTTAATAAAATACAAACAATTTTATAGTTGAGTTTTACCGAAAAAACCTTCGTCGCGAACGTGTTACATTATGAGTCAAAACGTTTTTTCTTCATTTTCTTCATATTTATGTATATTTTGTTAGACCACTTTGGCTCCAGCTTCACCATATGTATATGTATTTATTTATTTATTTATTTACGGATATCCTTTTTAAAAAAAATTACGTACAATATAATTAAACATGTTATATGGTAACTATAATACCTAACTGGACACTTATAATTAATATAATACTCTTTTTATTTTTTTATTTAAAGTTAAATAAAATATATCACAGTCATTAATTGTGTTTATTAAATTGGTTATTCTACATAAAGGAGAGTGCATTCCATAATTTGTTCAGTGAAATGGAAGAAAAAATAAATTATTAAACCTTAGGTTTGCTAATGGAACACAGATAGAAAATTGTGAAAGGATTGGTGGACATTTTATTATGAAGTGAAAAATGTTGTAAATATTAATAATATCGTAGTATGAACGACGTTTCTCCAATAAAGTCAAAGTAAAATAAGTTAACAACTCGTTAATGTTGCTATTGGAGTAGTCAGTGTTATTTTTGAAATAAAATAATCTAATATTCACGACTTGTTATTCTTTTAGTAAACACGATCCACAATTTCCATCATGCAGTTTCGATTTGGAGCTTCCTGATGAAATTGGTACGTCCCCATACCGTTTCCCGGCCCCTGGAAAAAGAGGATCGAAACAAGCACGACTTGAACGAATCCATTTTGAACTGTATAATCAACAGTTATCTGGAGAGTACGGGGCTTGTCGACGGAGAAGAGTTATCTGCGGACGAAAAACTACAGAAGGATATACGTAAGTTGGTGTAAAACCCGAATCAAAAATACTCGTCATGTCGTGAAATATACAAAAATACACTGCCCGGTAAAAGAGCTTCCCCATTATTCACCTCCGCTCGTGAAATGGATTTTTTATTATCAGATTTACTTTCAGCAACCTTAAAACGTCCAATATACCAATTTTCACGAAAATTACACCCCGCCCCTCAGGGGGTGGATTAAGAAAAAAAAATTTTTAAGAAATACGTAAATATTTAAATTTTCAATAAAATTAGTCCCCGCCCCTCAGGGGGTGGAATTAGACTTTTTTTATTGACAGATTCACTTTCAGGAACCTCAAAAACCCCAATATAAAAATTTTCACGGGAACTACCCCCGCCCCTCAGGAAGTGGAGTTGGATTTTTTTTATTATTAGATTCACTTTCAGCATCCTTAAAAAGCCCAATATACCAATTTTCACGAAAACTACCCCCCGTCCCTCAGGGGATGAAATTAGAAAAAAAATATCAGATTTATATTTGTCGACCCCAAAAACCCCTATATACCAATTTTGACGAATATATTGAAAATATTTAAAAATATTTACCCCCTCACCTCTTGGAGGTGGAGTTTGGACAAGAAAATAAGTAATTATAATATAGGTTTTTTACGTCATATTATTATTGTTTTATTTGGACAGTTTTTTTTTATAATAATAATGTTATTACTAAACGTTAGTACTAAACACTTTGGTACCTGTTTTCTTAAAAAACCCATGAGCCCATTTTTTTTTAATATTGTAGTTTAGGATTAAATATAATGACTAAACCAGCTGAACAGTTGCAAGTACCTTGTGAAAACATCGGCACTAGGCACTAATTTGAAACGTTATAAAAAGGAAACCATTAATACACCTGCATAATTTATTAAAACCTGTATCTCCAAAACGTTATATTCTAGCAAAAAACTGTATATAGCTTAAAACAGCTTTCATTTAAAATATAATTTTTTGAAATCAGGTTATAATTGAGATGTGCTAAAAAAACGTTTTACTGCTTTAAACGCCAATATCTTGAAAACAATGCATTTTAGGAAACAATAGTTTGTTAATTTTTTTGACTAATTTAAAATGATCTTTTATATAAGTGCTAAATTAATAAAATACAATAATAATTTCCTTAATTTACATTTACATTTAATTTTTTGTTTAACCTCGTACTATTCTACTTAATTAAGCACCCCCTAAATCCAGGACTTGTGTGGGCTAGTAGTAGAGGGAACCACCGGCTTTAATTGACTTTCGAACCAATTTATAGGGAGTGTCCGCTTCACTTACGCCTTCGCCAAATTTCAATTATTAATTAACTGAAAAAGGCAAATCGGCGCCAGTGAGAATCGAACCCACGCTATTTTGGGTAGTAAACCCATGAAGTACGACGCGGTAATCCACCACACCAATCCTACCAAATAACCCAAAAAGCTAAAAATAGTTTACCCCATTCTTACGCTCTTACCCCAATGGTTTACCCCCAAAATTAGCTCTTCGAAATACGATAAGAAACAATATGCAAAAAACCGCTTGTCAATATATTATTTAGAAATGGAGTTTTTAGACGGACGCAAATTTTTTTTTTACTGATTTTGAGTCTAAATCGTCGAGAAATGTGAAAAAATAAACATGGTATTTTGACTTTTCGGCGAAGATTTCAATACATCGGCACACTTCGTATCATTAAGTGCCGTAATTATTTTACTTTTTTGTCCCAAAAACAGTATTTCTGATTTTATTCTTTTTTATTTTAGAAACAATATATAACACTGAAACATATGTAATTGAAGAGCTGGAGAAGAAAGTAGCCCAAAAACAAGACACAGTAGCAAAAATGTTACGAGAGTTAAAAATCATTGAAAATGAGAAAGCAGTAAGTCTAAAAAACCATGCATGTACCTATTATGTGCATATTAAACAAGTAGTATATTAAAAAAAATACACTGCCTAGTAAAAAAGCTTTCCCATTTTTCACCTGCGCGCGTGAAATTGATTTTTTACTGTCACTGATAATAAAAATCCATTTTACGCGCGGAGGTGAAAAATAGGAAAACTTTTTTACTGGGCAGTGTATTTTGTTTTGCTCAAAATTGATTTATATCGACATAAAAGGTCATGAAACGCAAAAATACAAAAAAAAAGTCCAAACGAAAATTTTTGCACAAATACAATGCTTTCCGAAATTTTGAAAATTTACAAAATGGGAAAGCAAAATATACCAATTTTCACGAAAACTACCCCCCGCCTCTTAGGGGGTGGAGTTAGAACTTTTTTATTATCAGATTCACTTTTAGTAACCTCAAAAAGCCCAATACACACATTTTCACGGGAACTAACCCCACCCCTCAGGGGGTTGAGTTAGATTTTTGTTATTATCAGATTCTCTTTCAGCAACCTTAAAAACCCCAATATACCAATTTTCACAAAAACTACTTCCGCCCCTTTGGTGGTGGAGTTAGATTTTTTTTATATTCAGATTCACTTTTAGCAACCTCAAAAACCCCAATGCACCAATTTTTACGAAAACTACCCCCCACCCCTCAGGAGGTGGATTTAGAATTTTTTTATTATCAGATTCAATTTTAGCAACCTCAAAAACCCCAATATACCAGCTTTCACCAAAACTACCCCCCACCCCTCGGAGAGTGAAATTCGTCTACCCCAAACACCCCCATATACCAATTTTGACGAAAATATTGAAAATATTTAAAAATATTTAAACCCTCACCCCTGCGGGCGTGAAAAAAAGCTTTTTTACTGGGCAGTGTATTTTTTTTGCTCGAAATTGATTTATATCGCAAAAATACACAAAAAAAAATTGAAAATTTTTGCACGAATACAATGCTTTCCGAAATTTTGAAAATTTTGAAAATGGGAAAGCAATATAAACCAGCTGAACAGTTGCAAGCACCTTGTCACAACATCGGCACTAGGTACTAATTTGAAACGTTATGAAATAGGAAGTTGTGTGAATAGGCAACCATTAATACACCTGCGTGTTGCATAATTTATTAAAGTTTGAAAGTCTGTATCTCCAAAACGTTATATTCTAGCAAAAACTGCATATAATATTTTTTGTAGTGCCTAAAAAAAACTTTCATTTGGTTTATAAATAAATCAGTAATGCTAAAAAAAAAACATTTTACTGCTTTAATTGCTATTTCGAAAACAATGTATCTTAAGAAAAAAATTGTTTATAACATTTTTTGAGCAATTTAAAAAAATCTTTCATTTAAGTGCTAAATTAACAAAATACAACAATAATTAACATAATTATAACCAAAAAAACGCTAAAAATAGGAGTTTTACCCCATTCTTACCCCCTGACCCCCAAAATCTAATCAGCTCTTCTAAATATTATAAGAAATAATATGCAAAAAACCGCTTGCCGATATCTTTTTTAGAAATGGAGTTATTGAGTTTAAAGACAGACATACGGACGCAAACATTTTTTTCACTGATTTCGACTCGGAAAGGTCTAAAAAGTCGAGAAATATGAGAAAAACATGGTAATAGATTTTGACTTTTCGGCGAAGGTTTCAATACATCGGCACTCTTACTAGTACTAAGTGCCGATGTAAATGGTCACCAACTCTCCGACTAATTGAAGAAAAATGACGAAAAAGGTGTTTTTCAAATTTTAGTTTAAAACTTTTTTTTTTTAATTAGCAACACGAGAAGTATATCCTGCAAATGGAGGAACAGATAGAAAACACACTTCACGACCTTCACATGAGACAAGAATATCTTGACATTAAACTCGAAAACTTGAGATCCCTCAAGTCAAAAAAAGGCACTCTTGTAGACCAACAAAGGGCCGCTGTCGAGTCGACGCAGGAGAAAATCAAAAACCAAAAATTCACCTTGGCCGATCACGTGCGGTTGGCCGAAGAAGCGAAAGATCTGAAAAAGGAGATTTTTAGCATGAGAGACAAAATTGACGCCATGATGCAGGTCAAAGCGTCGAACGACGATCAGACGGTGCAATTATCGGAACAGGTACTTCAAGGATTGATAACAGTTTTTCAAAAAAAAAAAAAAACTGCTGCCAACAAAATAATACTTTCCTCTATACTTAGGGACTTTTAGCAACAGACTGTCGCCTTTCTAACTTAAGACCTAGATCTAGTGTCCCTACCTATACTGCCCTATAAAGTCCTGACTAGTCTTTACTAGATGAATAAGTCAGGACTAGGACTAATTTTACAGATCTTAGTAATTTGATTCGACTTTTTAGATCATTTTGTCCTAACTTTCTCAGATAGGACAAATTTAGTATTAAAATTTATTTTTCTGACAATTTTTTTTTTCAAAGGATATCAATATTTTTGATTTAAAATAAAGCATAACTCAACTCCATATTTATTTAAATATGTTTTTCAAAAAGTGCAAACAAAAACAATAAAACTGGCCATATCTCAAAACATCTAATTTGCAGATAGGACAACTTGTCTTAGCAGGGCAGTATAGGCCTAGGTTCATTAAAATCAAAAACGAAAAAAATTTAAAAAATTAAAAAAAAATCAAAAAAGTTTCTTTTTTTCGTAAAACGAAAAATAAATAAAAGAAAATGTTTTTGAAAAAAAAAATTTTTACCTCTGTGTCCATAAGTTTGCCCCCTTACACCAACCCGTTACCAAAAACAATCCCAGCCTAGCACTTTGGATAATCAACATATGGTCCAAAATTGAAGTCTTTAGTCTGAAGCGTTCTTGAGTTATCGTGGTAACAAATTTTCCGGGCACACAAAGACCGAAACTGAATTAAAAACAAAACAAATGTGTTTTTTTTTAATAAAATTGTTTTACCCTCCTCACATGTGTTCCAAATTTAAAAGTTTTTAGCTCAAAACGTTCTCAATTTATCATGGTCACAAATTAATATTTATTATTTTTGTTTGTAGGGTTTCCACAGATCAGGGAAACGGGGATATGCTAGGGAATTAAAAAAGATCATCTGGAAAACCTGGAATTTAACTACTTTTTGGGGAAAATCTTTAAAATGTTCTAAAGTCTGGGAATTTTGCTTTAAAGTTTCATAATTTTTTTGATAACAATTTTGGCAAATACCAGTACTGCACTGGCAGTACAAATTGTACTGCATGTGTTGTCCTGTAATGTACATATTTTTTACGTTTGAATCGGGAAATTGAATGTTTTTGTCCAGGGAAAACCTGGAAAAGTCTGGGAGTTTGGAAGTAAATAATTGTGGGAACCCTGGTTTGCTATAGCTCGTTTAAAGATACAAGTCGCTTGTAAAAAACTTTGCACTACGATATTTCAAGAACGCTTTGATATAGAGACTTAAAATTAAAAAAAAAATAATTTCTACTACTTAGAAAATCATTGTTCCAAATTTCAAGTCTCTGGGTCAAAGCGTTTTTGAAATATCGTAGTGTAAAGTTGTTTTGCAAGCGACTTGCATCTTTACACGAACTATACTTAAAAAATATGATTTGTCTAATTTTAGGTAGAAAATATAGTCACAACTTGGAACAACTCTTTGATTAAACTAAGTATTCAAAGGCCGGAACTTAAGTGCCTTATGTTACGTCAAAGTGGTTTCCATAAAGCAGATTTCAAACAAGTAAGTAAGGAAACGTTCAAGTATTACGTAACGCAAAATGTACCAAAATTCATACACTTCATACCTCGGTTCTCGCATTATTCAAGGCTGTAGAGATTTCATATTTTGGCTACCCCCCTAATGCACCCCCTATTAAATCTCTATAATCTATAATAACGCGAGATCCGGGGTATGAAGTGTATGAATTTTGATACAATTTGCGTTACGTAATACTTGAACGTTCTCTAATCGGCAAAAAAACCCAAAAAATAGTAGTTTATGAAAAAAAAAAAAAAACTCGGAGTGCGAGGTTGGCAACGGTAATCGCTATAAAAACATTTTTTGACGCGCCGCACAGTGGGGCAAATTGAATTTCTAGGACAGAATTCTAAAAATTTCAGTATTAACTGTTGATAAAAAGAAAAATTGTTAAAAAAATTAAAGCTTAAGGAGGCAATTTTTAAGGGTTTAAAATTTGTAAATTTTAATAAAAAAATCAAAAAAATATAAAACCAACTCTGATGATGACGGAAAAAATAATTATAAAAATTTAAAGCCAATTTTTGTTGGGGGGGGGGTTAAATATTTTAAATTCCAATAAAAATAAAATAATTTTAAATTTTGACCTAAAATTTGTAATCTACGACCCCAAAAATCCCTATATACCGATTTTGAGTCGGCATGGTTCATAAATGTCAAAATTCCCCATATTGGCGCCGCCATTTTGAATTTTTAAATTTCAGTCTAAAATTCGTAATCTGCGACCCCAAAACACCCTGATAACGATTTTGGTTCAAATCGGCCAGAAATGTCACAAGACGTCCGCCATATTGGCGCCGCCATTTTGAATCTTTAATAATAATATATAGGAATTTCTTAAGTAAAAATACATAAAAAATGTCATATAGTGTAACACTGTAGGAGCAACCGTTTAAAAAAATGCAATTAAGAGGAAGTAACATTTTGTGCCACCAAAAACGTTACTTTTTAAAAGGCTATTACTTCTTTAATATTAAATTTAGGTGTTTTGGTAAAGAATACTTTTTTGTTCGGTTTTAAATGAAGAATCACCCTGCATTAAAATTTTATTGATGCTTTTTTTTTTTGTTCCCCATTCAATGTGTCATCTTTTTTCATATTTTGGGATGTAGAATCACCTCTTAAATTTTGGCATGGCAGTTACTGATCACCCTGTATAGGAAACAACTTTATATTTTAGGAGGTAGAGCAGGTACTGCAGAATATTGATATAATCCAAAATAGTTACAAACAGAAAAAATTGGAAATCGAGACTAAAAGGAAGCAAGAGAGAGCTGACTTAATAGATTTAGACAATAAATTGAAGATACAAGAAGCTCTCAAAAAAGAAATTACGGAAATTAACAACAAAATTAAAGAAGAAGGTGGTAAAGCCAAAGAGGTATGTTGTTTTTCTTTCTTACACCATACAGATCATTCTGATTGCCATCGACTTGCCACATTGCTTTTTGAAAATTTTCCCTCATTTGGTTTCATTTTCCGGGTTCCATAAAAACGAAAAATGGAACCCTTATAATAAGGGTTCCATTCTATAATAGGATCGATCATCTGTCTGTCATAGCTGTTTATATCAGGGACTATGTAACCTAGGAATCTGAAATTTGGCATACAGTTAGATTACTTTGGCGAATATCTAGTTCAGGTACAAAAATATTTTTTATTTTTTTTGCCTAAAGTAAAAAATTAAATTTTGACAAAATAAAAACTTTTAACAAAAAAAAATTAACCGACTTCTATGTGTCTCTAAAAAGTAAAAAATAAAAAATAAGTCGGTGCAAATTTCATCATTCCCTAATTTACTAAAAATGATTTTTGTTGTTAAATTGTTTGCTGTGAAATTGGCAGCCGACTTATTTATTATTACTTTTTAGAGACACAGAACTTGTAGATTTGTAACGTTATCTAAGCTAAATTATAGTTGTCCTTCCATCTCGGCAAGCTGCTGGCGTTATAATGCGCTAAGATAAATTTCTAAAAAATGAATTTAGTAATATTTTTATTTCAGCGCCCAGGAGTCCAACCAACCTTATTTTAAACGAAATACTAAAGAAAATCTAGTTAAACTTTAAGCATTAAGTAATAATCAAATAACGCCTTATGGTATAATCACAAATTTTATAATTTTCTGTTGGTATTTTAATATTACAGGTCCACAGAATAAAGTTTAGCGGCATTTAAAAGATTTTTAGCCTGCCGTAATATTTGAGTGACCCCTTAATCAAGTAGTCCGGCTTATCCGGGTTATCCGATATTTCTTTGGTTGATATTACAACCAAATTAAGCCGTTTTTAAGCGAAATTGCGTTAAAATTATTAGATTTATCTTAATTACTCGGCATTATCCGAGCGTCAAATTGAAACGGTACCACCTCATGAATGCCCTCTTTAAGTTGCAAAAAGTTTCATTGCGATCAAACATTAAAAAATAAAAAAAAATCAAAGTCACATCGAATTGATAATTTTTGGAAGTAGGTTAATAATTGTATAAACCACTTGTTTCATAACACGTTTTTAGCGCACGAGTACAAGTTTAGAAAACGAGCCGCTTGCGGCGAGTTTTCTCAAGTATTACAGTATGTTATGAAACTAGTACTTTAATATACTATAAGAGGGGGGAGTGGATTTCATTCAGGGTAGTAGCTATGGGGAGCCTCCCCTCACCTATTTTGAAATTCGAAAAAGTTGTTGTTCATGGGTAAAAAATATAAAAGTTGTAGTTTTAGCAATAGTAGAAACGTTTATTTTTTTAGTCATCAACTTTTTCGTCGAAGTTGTTTAGCAGTAGGTAGTAGAAACTTTAGTTTTATTAGTCATCAACTTTTTTGTTAAGGGGATAAAAGTTGTAATTTTGAGACTAAAGAAAGTTGTGATTTACGACCTTCTCCCCCCCCCTCCCACTAAACCTTCTTCGCTACGAGCCTGACTGCATTTTTGTATAAAGTTAAATGAATTTTTAGCAAGCAGAAGAAGCAATTAAACTGGAAAGAGATTTTAAAGAAAAACAGGAAGTATTCACTACTGAAATAGTACAGGTTCAGAATAACATTGAAAATTTATTAGTACAGTAAGTTTATTTTATTGCTTTTCTTAGAAAAACACCACTGCTTACAAAAAAAATATTTTCCTCTATTATACCGTCTGTTCCAGAACTCGCGTACCGAAATTTAAGAGGTGATTCTAAATCTAAAAATATGAAAAAAAGTTTCTATAAAGGTTGGTCCGGAAATGAGCCCTAAGGGAGCTACGGCCCTTCGAAGATGACGTATTGAATGGGGAACAAAAAAAAGCACCAATAAAATTTTAATGCTGCAGGGTGATTCTTCATTTAAAACTGAGCAAAAAAGTATTTTACACCAAAACACCTAAATTTAATATTAAAGGAGTAATAGCCTTTTAAAAAGTAACGTTTTTGGTGGCACAAAATGTTACTTCCTCTTAATTGCATTTTTTTTTGATAACGGTTGCTCCTACAGTGTTACACTATATGATATTTTATATGTATTTTTACTCTATAAATCTATATTTTTTACAACAAATCCAAAAAACATACACATAGAAAAGTTTGGGGCAAAAATGTTTTAAGCCTCATATATTTTGTCCGTCTGGGCACGCCTCTGGATAAATTAAAAAAATAAATTAACATAAACTTATTGCCCTTATTAATACTAGTATACATGCAAAAGCTCGCCGCTCTAGCTTAAACGGTACCCGAGTTATTAAATAAAAACCTTATTTTTATGACAATTTTAAAGGGCCCTAGATCCCTTAGGGCTCATTTCCGGACCAACCTTTATAGGAACTTTTTTTATATTTTTGGATCTAGAATCACCTCTTAAATTTTGGCATGCCAGTTATGGATCACCCTGTATCATTAAATATTGCAAAATAGTTTTTACCCCCTTTGCTTTGCGCTACCTTGATTTTTACAAAAATCAGTCTCATTCAAGAACTTAGGTTACTTAACTATGGGGCAGACAGTGTCCGCAGCTAAAGGGTTATTCCGGCGTTACGTACGTTACATTCATGCACTTTAATTTAGGTCTCAGAAAAATACTCGATAGTTCATTCATTTTTATTTCAGGTTATAATCCTTACATGCACTTTTTTACATCTTTAGTAGTTTAATATATATGGATACATAAATACACAATTTTAACCTATTATTGTAGGTTGTTAGTGTATAAAAGTGAGTTTAGAGAACACGCGTTAATATCAATGGATCTGTTTAACGAGTTTAAGTTATTACATATTATATTTATTGGCGATCTAACCATAACGTTAGTCCTGCTAAAATTACAAATAAAAGTATCCTCACGTCTCGAACCCAAACGCGGCACTCTGAAACTGATTTGCCTGAGTAAGTCCATGCAATCAATTCCATTGTGAAGCAGTTTATATAGAAAAGATAGGGAAAAATTTATTCGTCTAGTCTTAAGTGACAGCATATTAAAGCGGTTTAACAGTTCAATATTGTCTTATCCTTGAGCAGGATAGACTCCTTCACGTTTAAAATAAATTAATTATAATATTTCTTGTTCTTTTTTATATAAAATAATGAAAAAATCTTGCTATTAAGAACACTTTAATAAATAAAATAAATATATATGAACAGTTCCAACGTTTCGAAGGTAATATGTCCCTTCTTCTTCAGGGTAAAAATAAAAAATAGAAATAAAAAATTATACAAATTTAAAATCTAATTGTCAAAAAACTGATAGATGAAAATTAATTAAAATAGGTAAAGGTGTAAAGGTGTATAGATGTATAAGTGTATAAAGTATAGGTATAAGTGTTTAGTTAAGATATGTAAATAAGTAAAAAATTAAGATATGTGAATAAGTAAAAAACAAATTGACAAAAAATAAATAAAAAAAATATACAAAATTCATTATTTAATAATATTTAAGTATATTTTACTGAGATATTGAGTGTCTGTCCTATAATTTACCGTATTATTATTAATTTTTATATTTATCATTTCCAAAAAATTCCTTTTAAATCTATTTTTTTTCCCTATCCAAAATTTCTACATTTTCAAAATCAAAAAAATGTCCTAAATTAAAATGGTGGTTGCTTAAGGCAGTTTTATTATAAACAATATTATTACAACTGGACTTATGCTGCGACAATCTTGTTTTAAGCCAATTACTTGTTTGCCCAATATATATATTATTACAGTTTTTACAGTTAATTTTATAAATTAAATTTGATTTTAAAAAATGTGGTGTTTTGTCTTTTAATTTGTCATACAATAGATTAGTATTAAAACTATTGTAACTCGTTATTTTATAATTTTCTTTTTTTTAAATATTAATTATGTTTACACTTAACTGTGGAACAAAAGGTATAACAAAATATCTTAAGTTTACCTGATTTTGATTATTATTATTATTATTGTTATTAGTGATATTATTAATAAAAAACGTTGGAACTGTTCATATATATTTATTTTATTTATTAAAGTGTTCTTAATAGCAAGATTTTTTCATTAGTTTAAAATAAAGAAATTTTGCAAATCTTCTATTCACTGCTTCCAAGGCATCAGTATGAACTACATATGTGGGATACCAGACAAGAGGCATACTCTAGTCTGGATCTCACATATGCATAATATAATGACTTAAG
The DNA here is from genome assembly GCA_958510825.1 of Brachypterus glaber. Classification (NCBI taxonomy): domain Eukaryota; kingdom Metazoa; phylum Arthropoda; class Insecta; order Coleoptera; family Kateretidae; genus Brachypterus; species Brachypterus glaber. The sequence goes on along the minus strand of OY294046.1, from coordinate 62,321,510 downwards.
GCATAATACATTATTAAAAGATTTTGAATTTCGAATTATAAATCCCAACATCTTAGAAGCAGAAGAACAGACTTGGGATATGTGACATGAAAAAGATAAAGTCGTATCAAATACAACCCCTAGATCTTTCAAGCTTTTCTAATCTAATCTAATCTTTCAATCTAATCTTTCAATTAAGCAATAAAAATAATGCAGCTTATGTGCGCGTTTTTTCTGTTACAAAATTTGGGAGTACACTTATGCAATTCAGTAAATGATAATAAATCTGATTTGTTTTTTTTTTTTAATTGAGTTTGCTTAATTTGTGAAAGATTTACTTTCTAAGAAGCATATGGGATAATAAAAAAAAAACGACGCCACATGACCTAATTCTTTGGTTTGTTTTGGTTTTTCGTTTGTCCTAGTTTCCTCTCTCGTAACATAAATAACTATTTTTAACTTTTTTCTTCTTGTATTAACCCCTAGGGAATCTATTATTTTGTTGACAGCAGTATTTTTTATTAAGCTCTCCTAGATATATGCATAGTGGCTTTTTAAATTTTTATTGTGGAAAAAACAGGGAAAAATCTGGGAATCTAAATTTGCAAATCCTGTGGTCACCCTGGAATAGTAACCACTTCAAAAGATTTTTTGGACAAAATTTTTTATCTGTGCTTTATAGTGTCTCGGAAGTCACTATAAGCCGGTGGTCCACAGAAGGGAGTATCCGGAATGCTGTTATTATCCGCCTTCAATCCAACTTTATAGTGGGTGAGGATTTAAAAATAACACACATTTGGTGATGTAATTTTTAAACAGCCCCAGAAGTCATGATTTGTGACGCGACAAAAAACAGTTTTTGATTTTTACATTTTTATATTGTATATTTTTAGGGAACAGGATATCAGAAAACAACAAGAAGATTTGGCTAAAAATTCTGTGAAGTTTTTTGTTGCAGTCAACAAACAGGTTGTTGAGACTTTGCATAAAATGGATGTAAGTAGAATAAGTACCTAAATAAAACAGTACTTTTATTAGATTTAAATTAATTAATTTAATTTTTCGACTTTTGCGACTTAAATCGTTTTTTTTGCTGTCGTAGTGCAGTCTTCGTTTTCTTTACGAGTTTAGCCCGAAAAATCACACATGAACCATTACTAAATATTACTTTATTAATTTATTTATTTGTCATATACTACAAAGTAATGGAGAGCCCCAAATAAGCTTCATTGCTTGTTCTAGGGGCTCTCCACTAATTTTGACACAAAAATATCCAAAAAGTTCAGTTGAGAGTACTTAAAATTTTGAATTCTTGAAGCTGGATGCTATTCGTTGCAGCTATCTTCATATTGCAAATTTTCATACTGGTTGCATTTCGATTAACTTGTTTGTACGATTTTCTTCCAGCTTTTTACGTTTAATTTTGACCAAAATAAAATTCTAAAAGGTTCGACATTATGCCGAAATTTTTTAAAAAGCATTAATAGGTTTTATCAAGGTGGACATTGAAATCGTTCATTTTACAAAATTATTTAGTTTAACAGGTAAGAATTAATTTTTAACGTAAGGTTATTTATTTGTCAAATTCAAAAAATCAAAGCAAAAACACAGTATCCGCTTTGATTTTTTTTTCTAAAATTTAAAATTTATAGAATAAAATTTATCGGAAAAATAAAACAACCTAATTAACATAACTTTTCTATTTATAAAGCATTATAATAATAAATAGTACAATACAAAAAAACTAACAAAAAATCCAGTACTTACTGTATTTTACCCTAGACAGTTTTTCTCAAAAGCTTAACCTAACTTTTAAAATCTCTTTTCAAAATGTAATGATGTAAAATTTACGATTTCAATGCCTCCCTTGATAAAAACTTATTAAAGCTTTTTAAAAAAAATCGGCAGCATTGCCATAACAATAGAGTGAATTTTCTTATTTCAAAATTTCGACATGATTTTTGGTGTTTTAGGATCCCGATCCATGCCTGTTTACACGGTGTATTTGAAATAGGGTCCGAAATTTTAAGGGAGGATTCTACATCAGAAAATATGACAAAAAGTTTCTATAAACATGTCTAAAAAGTCTAAAAAGTCCCCTAAGCCCCATTTGAAAGTGGCTAAACAAATCGGTTTTTATTTAATAACTTAGGAACCCTTTGAGATATAGCAAAGATGTTTTGCACGTGAACTAATCTTAATAAGGCCCTTCTTCGTGTGTTATTTTCACGTACTTATTTTAACCAGGGGAGTGCGAAACGGGGGGGGCCTTACCAGTTTTTTGTCCCAAACTTTTTTCTGTGTAACTTTTTTCTAATTTTATTTTTGGAATATGATTTCTCACGTCAAAATACATAAAAAAGGTACTCTTGTTGTAATACTGTAGGACCGTTTGGATCTTGACCTAAGGAATCATATCCCAAAAATAAAATTACAAAAAAGTTACACAGATAAGATCGGCCTTATTAAGGGCATATCGCATAACAACATAGTACATAAGACCTATAAAACCTCGTTACTATATCTCAAATGGTTCCTGAGTTATTCAATAAAAACCGATATTTTTTAGCCACTTTTAAAGGGGATTAGCTCCCTTATGACGCATTTTTAGACATATGTTTAAAGAAACTTTTTGTCATATTTTATGGTGTAGAACCACCCCTTAAAATTTCGGACCCTATTTCGAATACACAAGTACACAAGATTTTTACTGATATTCAGAAATCAATTAGATTTTGTATACGAATTTCCTAGGTTTGTAGATGTCATTTTTACAGCGCAAAGTAGGAAAAGAAAAGGCCATTTATCCTCCGCTGTCAAGTTTATTGCAACTCAAATAATGATTATTTTTGTTTCAGAAAATAATGGTTTTAAAGAGACAAAAAAATGATACAGAAATGGAAAAAATAATGGTATGTTTGGAAATGATTAATAAAACTTACGATTCATAAGTTATGAAGTAGACTTATTTGTGTCAGAAAAATGTTTTAGTTAATCTTTAAATCTGTTAAGTTTAGTCTTATTTATTTTTTAAGTAATACATTATAGGAATATGCACTATTTATTAAAAAAATATTTTTTACTTTTTAATCTTGTTTGATGGTTACTCTTGTATCAAAAAAAAAAGTGGGACACAAAAAAAATATAATCCGATTTTGAATTTTTTCCATGGTGTAGCGATTTTTATTTTTTCAGTGGTGTAAATTCAGTTTTAATAATGAAGGTTAAAAGAATTTGACAAACTAAGTAGTCCAGTCAAATAATAAATGTAAATTGCAATAAATGTACACGGGCTAATCAAACAAATTAACACAACCTGCTATCAAGTACGAGCCTTAAAGCGTATACTGACAAGACCTCAATTACTCATGATTTACCACGCCAATATAGAATCACGGTTATCTTATGGGATCTTAACGTGGGGTCTCTCAACAAACTTTGAATGTGTTTTCCGGGCACAAAAACGTGTTTTACGCTGCCTAGCTGGGGCTTCATATGATCACCCATGTAAACCTCTATTTCTAAACATGAACATTCTCTCACTACCGTGTATCCTAATTCTTGAACTGCTAACAAATGCCTATAAAAATAAAACTACTTATGTCACAAACAACCAAGTTCATGATTATTTCACTAGAAATGCTAATAACTTTCATATGCATTATCGAAGATTATATAAAACTTATGACAAATCTCCCATACATTTTGGCTTAAAACTATTCAATTTGTTACCCTGTGACATAAAAAACATTAAAAACGTACACCTGTTTAGAAAAACAGTAAAGAAAACTCTATTAAAAGAATGTTTCTATAAAGTAAATGATTTTAAATGGCCATTGGTTGAGTGATAGTATACTGTATAAACACATGTATATACTCATTCTATAATTTTATATCTGTGACGTACCTATTTTTGTGCTTATGATAAGCTTTTAATCTGTAAGTTAACAATTATGTAATTTAACATATCTAACATTTTTATGTAATTCTCTTTGACATGTTCAAAAACTTGTTTCTACGAACGAAATAAATGATTTGATTTGATTTGCTAAAGGGTAGTAGTGGATGGTAACAGAACACTACTGGTAGTTTTTCACTGGGTGATTTGCGTAAGGTGTGTCTGATCTGATCGTTCTATCTTCGTTTTCTCTGTTTTGTATAATCTGAAATGCACTGTATATTTAAAAAAATCATCCAAATAAAAATTGTGGGGATCTTTTTCCTTAACAAAATTGGTTATATGAATTTTTATCGTAAGGCATATTTAGCAAAATAACCCTTAAAAATTAAAGATAGCGGAACCCCCTTACGCAAATCACCCGGTGAAAAACTAACAGGATTGTTCTGTTGCTATCCACTAATTATCCGATTTAAACAAAACAATTTTAAGTGTCCCACTTTTTTCCGATAGAAGTGTCTTTTTTTTCAACTACAACTACTTTTATATTTTTTAATATGTGGCCCAAATAACAAATTTTCTCATGAGAGTTAATTTCTACGATGCCAAGGATTGAGCCGCAAATTAATTCGGCTTTTATTGTAGTATTGGGGAAACCCAGGCTCGGATCCAGAGAGGGCGATCTTCTTAAGATACCTAGTTTTTAAGGAAAATAGTGATTTTTTAAATAAAATTACTTCAATAACTTATTTTAAATGAAGGGTATATAAAATGGTGCAATCAAATGGTGAAGTGTCCACTCATGTGAATTTTACACCAGAAGCAAAAAACGAATTAAAACACACTCGGGCAAATTTGTATTGTTTTGTATAATGTGTTTTTCTTTGACGTAATATTTTTTAAATTAAATAAGATTTTGATTAAGTATGTAATAGTTTTTTAATTATGGTTAATAAATAAATGGACATTGCACCTATTGAAATTTACTAGGTTGAACATAGTATTGTTTGAAATTGACATCAGATGATAGATTCTATCAAGAAGAGTCCTAATTATGTGTAGAATTAAAAAAAAAAACAAATAACCCAACAGTATTGAAATTTTAATGAGAAATAATTATTAAACGAGCTTGTCCGAAAACTCTGCATCATTTTCATTTGTTTGGAACCTCAACGGCTTCTTCGGACTCTATGATTCCGCGATAGAAGATTAAACCTTCGTCGGTTCGCCACTGCTGTCCATAATGACAAACAAGTAACGCATTAGCATCCAGTTTTTTTTTTTTTTTGTTTTAACAGTATTCTGACTGATGACTGGACATTGTACTCTTTGAAACTGAGGCCCGGTTGTACAAACCTGGTTTAACTTTGAGCGGAGTTCCTTTACCATTGAAACACATGACAGTTGAGCTAGGTTCAAATTTAAGCCAGGTTTGTACAACCGGGCCTGAATCAGATATTTTAACCACAGAACACATTTTAACCCTGTCTTAAACCCGGAAATTGCTAGTTTAGATCCGACTTATAACATAGGATAGAGCGGAATGCCATCTCCAACTCAATTCGAGAAAAATGTGGACATTGCACCAATTGATTCTATACCCCTCAAATAAGGATTTTTTTGCTCAAAAATGGCTAAATGACCACCCGACTTATGGATCCGCCTCGGAACATGACCACGAAAACCCATGCTTAAAAGTGGTGGGATAACCCATGTAGCTAAAACCAAATTCCTAAAAAACTAGTGTTGCCATTTGTAGAAAGATAAATATTATGGTAAGTTATGCATTTTGTCCGATAGATAGCAGCAGCAAAAAAGGCGGTTCAATTTGTTTTATTTTAGGTTAAAATTTTGTGCATAGACTGGTTTTGTGTTATAATGGCTTATTTAGATAAAAATCAGTTATTACAGTTTGGTAAACAATATTATGAACTCAAGCAGCATTTCTTGTGCACGATATGGTACGTTATTTTATAAAATATTTAGTATATCAATCTAAAAGTTGTTTGTTTTGATTGCAGTCGTGATATAATAGAAAAACTATCTGTATTATCATGTAATCACAAGTTTTGTCAAGAATGTTTAGGTGCTTATATGAAATTAGATAAAAGACCCAAATGTCCTAACTGTAAAAGAGCAATACGTAAGAGAAAACCCAATGACAATGAAATAAACGATAACAAGCTAGTGACTGTCTTAAAACCATTTTATGACAAGTTTAAACATGATTTTGGAATTGAGTGTAAGTAATATTAATATATACTTATTAAGGGGTTAATCACCATATTAAACACTGGTCAGGGCCATGCGATTTTTTGTTTAGGCGAGGCAAGATAAAAAATTTATGCCCTTGGTAAGTTTGTATCCCCTTTTAATGGTCAGTTCATGAAAAAAAAAAAAAAAAAGGTCAGTCAGTATCAGTATGTCTTTTGTATGTCATAAAGTTTAAAACTTAAAACAAGGTTGACAACTAGACAAAAAAAAATGCCATGCACCCTGAGATGTCTCATTGCCTCACCTCACCATACAGTGCTGGGGCCTGTTTTTATGGGCTGGTAAGGCTCTCAACTTGGTAAGGTACTTTACCAAGCTAGTGCGCCATAAAGAGAAAGCCCAAATTTTCCCATTTCCCAAAATTTTCATTAAAGCCAAGGTCTGCTGGAAAATAAAAAAAATACTCTTTTTTTTGCCTTATACCTCCACTTAATTTTTCTCCAAATTAGCAGGCGCGGATTGGCTTCTGAAGGCCCAGTTGGCAAAATGTAAAAAGGGCCTGTAAAATGGCTCAAAACCCAAGAACAATAGGAAAATCCAATGCCTGGTATAGTCATAATAGAACAAATGGTCATATGACGGCCCATTTAGCAGTGGGGCCCAGTCGGCTTTTGCCAACCTTGCCTTATAGACAGTCTGCCACTGCAAATGAATCTAGGCTACTTTTGTATTTATCTGTCAATATAACACTATGGTCTGTTTTTTCAAGCAAGATAGTAAATTAAAAATCGCACAGTAAATATTTTTACAACAGGTTTGAATAGTATATGTTTGTGTATAGAATATAGTCATGAAAAAAATGTTTGGTTTGGATATCTAGAAACAATTTTTTTACATTTTGGGTTAAGGGGAAGTGCTGGAAAAAATAATAATAACATTTTTTTGTGTAGTTTTATTTAACGTTTTATATGGTTTTTATTTTTTTTGTAAATAATAACAAAATTACGACCAAAACAAAAATTTAACCCCCCTTCCCCCCAACCGATTTTTCTCAAATACGAACCTGTCCAAGATAATATAAAAATATTTTTGTATACCAAATTTCAAGTCGCTAGCTCAAAGCATTCTTAAGTTATCATGGATACAGACAGACCGACCGACAGAAAGACATCATTTAAAAAATACACTGCGCAGTAAAATCGCTTTCCCATTTTTCACCTCCGCGCATTATATGGTTTTTTTATTATTATATTCAATCGCAGCAACCTCAAAAACCTCTATATAGCAATTTTCAGATTTTTGTTAAAAATTATTGTATTTACCCCATTTGCCTCCCTTACCCCACCCCATTGTTTACCAAAAACAATCCCGAGCGAGAATATTTGGTAACATGTATTCAAATGCCAAATTTTAAGTCTCTAGCTTAAAGCGTTCTTAAGTTATCGTTTACACAAGATTTCCCGGACAGAAAGACCAATCAACCGAAATTTTTTTTTGCTTGAAATGGATTTATATCGACATAAAAAGCCATGAAACGCAAAAATACGCAAAAAAAATTTAAAATTTTTTGCACGAATACAAGGCTTTCCGAAATTTTGAAAATTTTAAAAATGGGAAAGCAAAATAAATAAAAAAATAATTGTTTTTCAAAAAAAGATCTTATTAAAAAAAAAATATTATTTTTGTTTAAAAAAAAAGTATTTGGGAAAAATGCAATATACCATTTACTGTAAATAGTATATAATGGAATGCGTAGCATTACATATCTTCACGGCTTGTTTTTACATTCCTATGTCAAAGTAAAAGCTGGTTTCCGTGACAAAATCTATCTGCCCTTGGAAAATGTGTAACCACCTTAAATTGAGAACGTCTGGAGCTTATCCAATATTCTCGGCTGGTATTAGGGCCGGCTCTGAATACATAACAATAATGTAACAATATACAATTATTTTCTACTGCCATTAGAGATTTGTTTTCTGAATTTTAGTGGATGAAATGAGGCATGAGTCTAATATAATAACTTTCGAAATTAATCACAAGGATAAATTTATGACCAATAATATCCAAAAAGAAAATTCTGACGAAAATTCAGAAGATGTTATTCCTTCAACATCGAGAGTTACAACTAAAAAGTATTCTAACAAATCCAAAACCAAAACAAATCAAAATTGTGAAGACGCTTTTGATAAGCTAATGCGTTCTCATCTAAATAACATAGACAAAAAGCGAAAAAAACGAAGCCCCTTAAAACCAGTAAATTTTCAAGATAACAACAACAAAAATCAAATAATCAAATGGTTGAATGATACGCAGAACAGATTCGAAAGACTGACTCAAACTCAGCAAGAGTTTGATTCAGAAAAAGAAACAATAGTATTTGAAATTCCATCAATATCTCAATCCAAAGCAGCACCTACTACCTCAAGACGGACAGTTGATAGGTACTATAATCGTACCAGATGCCGATCCTTGGACGTTCAAGTCAGAAAATCAGCAACAAAACAACCTGATGTTAAGAGACATTCTTTAGCAACCTGCGCGCCGATCAATATTGAAATTCATACTGAAGAATTAAACATGATAAAAAATGCCGAACAAAAAGTTTTAGAAGATATGCTAGAAGACGAATATTTAACAAAGCTAGAAGAGGAGTTACAAGAAGTCCAAACCACTAAAAATAGAACAGCTAACACCAGTAAAAATGAGATGGAACATCAAACAGTTGATGTTGAAACTAAGAAATCAGGTTGGGAAAGACTAAAGGATATGAATAAAAAGTTAACTAAGAAAATAAAAAAGTTAAATATAAAGCAACATAATACAGACTTCATAGATGATAAAACAGATGAAAATATAATGGAAGACAAACAAAATTATTGTAATGTTGTTACGCCAAGAATAACCAGATCCAAGAGCAAGAACAATATTGAAATAGATGAAGAGTTATCTCAGAGTATAATTACACCAAAGAAAATATCTCGAAAATCTACCAGTAAAATCGTTATAGAAGACTCATCAACATGCCAAAATAGTGTAAATTTAAAGCAGATTAAAAATTCTAAATTAGATATTGAAAAGAAAAATAAAGCCGATAAAAACGTGCTAAGGAGGTTTAACTCAAATGATACAACAGATGATGAAACTAAATCAATAAAAAAATCTCGAAAATCTATTATTAAACAGTCTACCATCGTCATTGAAGACACACAAAAAGAATTATCTCAAAATCATGTACATACAAAAGAAGAGGAAAATTCTAAATCAAAAAGTGAAAATAAAATTAAAGCAGATAAAAATATACTAATGAGGTTTAACTCAAATAATAGTACAGATAATGAAATTACATCAAAGAAGAAGTCACGAACATTTGTTACAGAACAGTCTACAAGTAATATAGAAGACGCTCAAAAAGGGTTATCACAAAATAATGTAAATATAAAACAAGAGGGAAATTCTAAAGTAAAAAGTGAAAAGAAAAATAAAACAGATACAGATCTACTAAAAATGATTAACTCGAATAATGGTAGAGATGATGAAATCACTTTAAATCAAAAGCCTCGAAAGTCTGTTACAGAAATCCCTACAATCGTTATAGAAGATACTCAAAAAGAGATATCTCAAAACAATGTAAATCAGAAACAAACAACAAATTCTAAATCAGAAATAGAAAAGATAAATAAAGCAGAAAAAATTGTACTAAGGAGGTTTAACTCAAATGATAGTACAGAATCTGATGATGAGATATATGATTTAAGAACACAACCAACTTGTAATAAAGAAACAACTTATGATGCATTGTTTACAAAATCGCCAACATATTTTATGAAAAATAATAAATTGCGAAAGTCTACTCAAATTTATAATTTTGAAAAAAGTTTAGATATTTTTTCACAAAAACAATCTCAAGAAAATATTCTTCCTATAAAAAATACAACTTTGGTTTCAACCATTAAGTTGGATCTAGAAAAGTGTATATTAAGTTTGGACTTTTTAAGTTCAAATGATCAAAATGTTCTTAATATTGTAAACAATTTAAGGAAATGCCAAGAAAATTTAAATCTACTAACATCAATTTCTGCAGTTGATAAAGAATGCCAGACAAGTTTTTCCGATTATTCGGCAACTTTGAGTCCCGTAGGTACTCTAGCCATACATACATCTGATAAAGAATGTCAAACAAGCCAAAAACAACCTAGTCCCCAAAAAAATGTCAATGTGCAAACTGATGTTAATGTGCAAACTGATGTTATTTGCTTAAAATGTATTAATAAGTTAAATGTTTTTGAAGCACCGTCTACTGATGATAGAAATGTTACCATAATAGAAAGAAAGAAAAATAATCTAGCTACAGAAAATATTAAAGAAAATATACCTATAAAGTCTCAGAATAATGGAAATGTCGCATTCAGTGGCTCTATAGATAGCTATGAAACTCAGGATATTTTAAATAAAGCCATTCAAATCACACAAAATGTTATTCTACAAAAACAAACATGTATTGAAGAAAAATTGAATGGAAGAAAATCTGAAAATGAGCCTTTATTACTAAGAATGGAAGACCAACCAGCTCAAAATATGCGAGACACAATTGACGAAAACAAAGTAATAACACAAAATGAAAACATTGAAAGTAAATTATCTCAAAGAAATTTCGCAATGGATTGTGATCAGAGAAATTTGCAAAACCAAATACTTGCAGAGTTAAATGACAAAACATCACAAAAAAATAACTCATCAAAAAATAATTATAAAATATCTCAGGAGTCAGTTTTAGCATGTACGTTAGATGAGACTAGTTTTCCAATGGAAAATGCAAGCTCACAAAACCAGTTATCAAAAATTAACGAGAATGTAAATGAAGAAGTCATGGATGATATGAATATTCCATTACAACAACAAACAAATACCTTTTCATCCAAAATTGAGGATAAAATGATTGAGGAAGCGATGGATAATATAGATTTTCCAACAGAACCTAAACTATCAAGGGATGTTATCCACATTCCAATTCCACCACAAAGCGAAGTTGGGGTGGAACATACAGAAGAAAAAAATGATGAAATATTGAGAAATACACACGATGTATCTGTAAAATCAGATTCCAAAAATACTCAAAGGAAATCTTTAAAAATTGATGATAACAATTCTCAAGAATCAGTCTTGCTCTGTTCAGTAAATACAAATAAATCTTTTGATGCGGGGGCTAAGAGAAGGCTAAATTATTCCAAAATAAGTCGAGAAAATAGTCCGAGAAAGGCGTTTAAGAGAATAAGGACAGTGGATTCCAGTGATGAAGAGGATAATTTGAATTGCAAACGATTTATGCGAAATGTTTCGATTAAATTTGATTCCTGTCCAGACAAAAGCGAGGAAGTTATGTCACAGGCGCACAGTTTAAACTTTTCAGAAGAAGATGTAAACTATGATGTAAGTTATTTCATGTTTATATTTTATTTTTAATTTTACAAATACCAAAAAATTAATGGGAGGCATAGCGTAGTGGCTAGCGCGTATGTATAGCAAGTCTACTATCGTGAGTTCGATTCTCACTGGCGCCGATTTGCCTTTTTCAGTTAATTAATAATTGAAATTTGGCGAAGGCGCTAAGTGAAACGGACATTCCCTAGAAACTGGTTCGAAAGTCAGTATAAGCCGGTGGTTCCCTCTACTACTAGCCAACACAAGTCCTGGACTTAGGGGATGCTTGATTAAGTAGAATAGTACGAGGTTAAACAAACAAACAAACAAACAAACTTTGAGCTTTGAGGATATACAAGTTTGCTTTAACCTCTTCAGGGACTTGTTTGTTGAATTTAATTTAGTAGCAAAAGTTAAAAATGCTTTTTATTGTCAAAACAACTAAACAAGTGAAGATGTGCGAATCTTGGTCATTGGATGTCGCTTGTGATTGGAAACAAAGCAAATGGCAACAGCTATAGCTACTGAGTAATAAGAAATTCGGTGAAATTAGTATTGCGGAATTTATTTTTAAACGTACACATATGTGCCTATATCCCTGAAGAGGTTAAACTAATTTTGGTAAACATACATACAGGGTGATCAGTAACTGGCATGCCAACATTTAAGAGGCGATTCTACATCCAAAAATATCAAAAAAAGTTCCTATAAAGGTTGGTCCGACCCTTTAAAATTGTACTAAAACTTAGGGTTTTAATTAATAACTCTGGTACCCTTTAAGCTAGAGCGACGAGTTTTTGCATGTATACTATTATTAATAAGGGCAATTAGTGTCTGTTAATTTTTTTTAAATTCATCCAGAGGCGTGCCTAGATGGACAAAATGTGCAAGGCTTAACACATTTTTGCCCCAAACTTTTTTATGTGAATTTTTTTGTATTTTTTGTAAAATATATAGATTCCTTGAGTAAAAATACATAAAAATGTCATAGTGTAACCCTATAAGAGCAACCGTTAAAAAATGCAATTAAGAGGAAGTAACATTTTGTGCCACCTAAAATATTATTTTTTAAAAATCTATTACTCCTTTAATATTAAATTTAGGTATTTCGTTGAAGAATACTTTTTTGCTAAGTTTTAAATGAAGAATCACCCTGCAGCATTAAAATTTTATTGGTGCTTTTTTTGTTCCCCATTCAATAAGTGCATCTTCAAAGGTCCGTAGCTCCCTTAGGGCTCATTTTCGGACCAACCTTTATAGGAACTTTTTTTCATATTTTTGGATCTAGAATCACCTCTTAAATTTTGGCATGCCAGTTACTGATCACCCTGTATAAGGGTAAACCGTTATTTATGGTTTTAATTATTTTTTTTTAATTTTGACCTAGAGCTGTTTTATAGTAGTTTCCGTAACGAGTAAGCGACTTTAGTCCTTAGTGCACGGGAATGAAGTTTTTTTGACGACGCGAAGCCCTGTAAACCGACGAGCGATTTCAAAGTAGCACCTAAACGTGTCGTTCTATCCTAATTGGACCAACAAAACTGTGCACAGGTTGAACGCAAGGTATAGCATCGGGTTGTACCGGCCGCTTATCAATCAAATAGGCCAGACCAAAGATTAGTCACTTATCTTTGGTCAGACCATCTTTTCAAATGTTTACTATTCTGATACTTGTTTTTTGTAGAAATCCCACTCTGTTTTTTACCGAATTGCTGGTCCACTTATGGGCCTTACTAGTGACAATAACCGCAAGAGTACATTAAAATTTTAATAACGCAGCTCACACCTTCAGTTTTTTACGTTCTAGTATGATGTAATTTATATATCATGTAGTCTTTGTACCATATAGAATTCTCTAGACGTGGCCCTCGCGAAGGGTTTAACACCAGCTCAGACTGCGATTCGGGGAATATATGTTCCCAAACGTACTTTTCGGGGTATATATTGTACGAAAAAATACTTGAAGATAATTAGATTCTTTAAGATCGAATTTTTAGATTCTTTAAGAAGGTTTTTAGATTATTTAAGAAGATTTTTAGATTATTTAAGAAGATTTTTAGATTCTTTAAGAAAGACAAAGCAGTAACGGTAGTTTCATAGAAAAGTGTAGCCGCACTATGAACAGGGACGGTTCGGGACATATATGCCCCGAAACGCATCGAACGTGTTAAAAGTTATTGCAAATATAAAACATTTTACGGTAAACATTTTTACTCAACTTCAGTTATTAAATTCACCATAGTATTCATGGATAACATAACACATAACATAAAAATATCTCAGTATTTTATCAAATTTTAGGAGTACTTAAATAAGGTACTAGAAAAATACGATGACCCGAATTACTTAAGTAACAAAAATACACCCAGCTCCAAAAATAAGCCCAGTACCCAAAATATTTCCACTACCAACATTAATCCCAGTACCAAAAGTACGCCTAGTGCCAACGAAAGTGCAGCAAGCGTTAAAACTCGCGGAACTCAAGATATTATTAGAGAGTGTGATAATTTGCTCCAGAATGCATTCAATAAGAAAATCATAAAGGTAAAATCATCAGAAAATATAATACAATCAACAGAAAACCAAACTATTATTGAACCCGAAAATGTAGAACAACTTGAAGATTTCTTTGATGTAGAGATAGATGTTCCTATGATGGAAGGAGAGGGAGATGTTACATTAATGAATGAAGATAAAATTATTAGTCAAAATAAAGAATCGCAAAGTTCGCATAATAAAAATAAAAAATCACAAAGTTCTAATGACAAAAATAAAGCATCACAATGTTCTGATAATCAAAATAAAGGATCACCAAGTTTAAATAATCAAAATAAAGTATCACAAAGTTCCAACAATCAGTTTGAAGATGACATTGTATTTGATGAACTAAATTTGTCAAAATTGGATAAATGTATGGAGGAGCAGGCTAATAAAAATGTTAATACTGAAATACCAGACATTATAGGTAAGTATAGCATTTTGGAGTATATCCGAAATGGCTCATTGAAACCCTAAAAATTGTAACTACCCTAGTAGAAATTTAACGTTAGAATAACGTTTTTCTAACGTTAGAAAACTGTATAAAAGTACGTTATAAAATATGTGCAAATGTCCCGCTTTTTAACTTTAGAATCAAACGTTAGTTACAAACGTTAATCTAACGTTAGATTTTTGAGTTAGAAATACGTTATAAGTACGTTTAATTTCTAACTTTCGTTTGGCCAACTAGGAAATTTCTACCTGCATCATAAAATGGCAGCTGGAGACAAATTTATTCATATAAATAAATCTTAATATATTTTAGCAATCATAATATTTTTTAACATAATTTCGTTACATTTATTTATAAAATAGCCATCCTTTTAGGTGGCCCTAAATATTGTTCGTGTAATATGCTGTTATACTTCGATAAATAGGTTTACCTCTTATTTATACATTCAGAATCTTAAAATATTTTTTCAATTTTAATACAGCGTTGCCAGACTTACTATAATTTTGACTTTTGGGGGATATTTTTTTAAACTTATTATAGAAATAATAAATAATTATCAGACCTAAGCACATAGCTGTCTGAAATGAGTATTTTCTACTATAGCTTACGTATTAATAGTGGAAATTTAAAAAATATTTAAAGTTAGAATAAGGTTAGAAAAAGGTTAGAATTTAGTTGGGAAACTAACGTTAGATTTATGTAATTTATAACGTTTTTGTAAAACGTAAGTTTTTAAGGTCAGATTTATATATTTTATAACGTTTTTGTATAACGTTTGAGACTAAACATAAAAATGTCACTAATCTAATGTTATGTTAAGTTAGATTTGTGTACTTTTCTACCAGGGTAGCTTTGAAACAAATACGAAATTATGTTTTAAGTGGACTTATTCTTTATAACCTTGGACCAGGATATTGCTATTTAAAATAGATTTTATATAATTTAAAAATTATGAGAGTCAAATTTTTGTGAACTTGTAGACGCTTTAACCAACATTCATTCAAATCGGGCTGGGAATAAGGGATATGGGGTGAACATTCCATCATACAGGGTGATTCATAAATAAGTTACAAAGTTTTAAGGGGCGATTCTAGGTAGCAAAAAATATAAAAAAAGTTCCTATAAAGGTTGGTTCGGAAATGAGCCTAAGGGAGCTACAACCCCCCTCAGGCTACATCTGAAAAGTAGTTTTAATTTAATAAATCTGGAACCCTATAAACCACAGTAACGAATTTTTGCCCATGCCTTAACATTGATAAAGGTTATTATTTTATGTAATTTTAAACGGGCGTGCAAAATGGGGGGGGGTCACTTTTTTGCCATAAACTTGTTTGCCCTAAACTTTTTATCTGTAGATTTTCTGACATTTTCTCAATATCAACATATTAATCTTTAATTAAAAATACATACAAAATGTACTCTTGGTTTAACACCGTAAGGCCAACCGTTTTTGAGAAAATTGCAATTAAAGAGGCACATTCTGAGCAGCAAAAAAAGGAACTAAAAAATTGGATTTAGAAAAAAATTATTTGAAGATTCAGTTTTAGCGACCTCAAAAAGCCCAATATATAAATTTGCAAGAAAACTACCCCCTCAAGGGGTGACTGTAGAATTTTTTTATTATCAGATTCACTTTCAGCAGCCTCAAAACCTCCCATATACCAGTTTTTCCGAAAACTACCCCCCGCCCCTCAGGGGGTGGAGTTTTTTTATTATCAGATTCACTTTCAGCAACCTTAAAAACCCCAATATTCCAGTTTTCACGAGAACTACCCCCCGCCCCTCAAGGGATTGAGTTAATTTTTTTTATTATCGGATTCACTCTCAGCAACCTCAAAAACCCCAATATACCAATTTTCACAAAAAATTAGTTGAGTTTATTTTTCCCCAATTTACCCCCCTTGCCGCACCCCAATGTTCACCAAAAACAATCCTGAACGAGAACTTTTGGTAACAGCTGTATGCCAAATTTCAAGTCTTCAGATTAAAGCGTTCTTAAGTTATCGTGCACACAAAATTTCCCGGACAGAACGACCAACCGATATTTTTTTTTGCGCGAAATTGTTTATATCGACATAAAACGCCATAAAAAGTCCAAATAAAATATTTTGAAAATGTTTGCACAAATACAAGGTTTTTCCAAAAATTTTAAAATGGGAAAGCAATTAATGTTTTTATTTTCAATTTAAGGTATTACTGAAACTACACCAAGAAAACCAAAGTCTAGTTCTGAGAAAAACAAATATTCAGAATCAGTGTTATTTCCAAATTCGCGAACATTTGACACAACACAAGGTTCTTTAAGTCTGATAACGCATTCTGAGGATTATATTAAACAGATCAGAGACCATAATAAGGAAATGGTTCAGAACAAAAGTAAAGTTAATGTGTTGCAAAATATCAAAGTTAAAAGTCAGAATCACAAAGAGAAACAAAAAGTCGGTGAAAATATTGCTGAGGAAAGTGATAGTAATGATTCTTTCAGGTCAGATAACGACGTTATTGACACCACGCCACATACTTCTCCAGAAAAAGGGTAAGTTATTTACTTCAAAGTAAAGCTGTAACTGTAACCCATTAGAGCTGGTAAAGCTAATAATTATCTCATATCCAAAAACGTAGGACGAGCATTTATTTATTTAAGATTTTCCACAACCAAACCAGAGCAAAAATAGACCAAGTAAACTACCGTTCTAAGCACAACTTAACTTACTTTTTTGTCAAAAATGATGATGTAATAACAATCGATAAATATTTTTATCATATTATTAAACGATTTAAGTAATTTTTTCGTGATGTGCCTCGTGTATTTTTGTTTTGTCATCTTTTATGATGTGCCTCGAGTATTTTTATGTTAATGTTTTATGTACAAGTAAAAGTAAACCATATATATGGTTATTAATCGTGCGAACTGTTGAATTTTAAGTGAATAATAATGGACGTTTGAAGATAATTTTTTTGTGTGTTTTTAATGATAACTTTTTATATTAGCGTGGAAATTACTACAGTAGTAATTTATCAGTGATAGTGCGCAAGTCAGGATACATATCCGATTAGTACTTGCGCACTGGAAACCTCATGATTATATAGAGAAACCCTGGTTAATTATTCGGAAGAAAAATACCAAATAAATAGAGAGCGAGAGAGAGTATTTTTTTCATAATAAAATTACTCTTCTTACTAATTGATAGATACGGCTTTAACATTGAAAATTAAAGTGCTAATATCTCAAAAAGTCCAAACTTGTATTTTGTCCAGACAAAATACAAGTTACCACGTCTGTGTTTAGCACGGCAGTAGAGAAGGACAAAGTAAACCCTACACTGATAAAAAATTTCATGTAAAATTACGTTTAACAAATACGGTTTTGTTGCCCTGTAACGAAATATTACATGCCCATTGTAATAATACTTGCTTCTGTAATTTTACATTTTGGATGTAATTTTGTATATTTAAATTGTAAAAAAAATACATTTGAAATGGTTCCGTTGGAGTGGTGGTAGCAGTGTAATCCTTTTGGCACTCGGTTTACGCGATATGTGATTTAATGGATGTATTTTCCATAGCGTGATTCATTTACGAAGAGCTATTTTTATGTATTTTGAAAGCAATATATATGTTCAGCGCGTAATCAGCTGAACGGCGTGAGTATCGGATACGCGGGGTCACTTGACGTAGTGTCCGACCTGGTACCGTTTGCTAACTGAAAGTGACTTCCGTAGTGGTGGCGTGCTCATACACAAACTATATTTGATATGATAAGGCACTTATCAAAATCTACTATATACAAGGCGAACCCTAGACAGATAATTATCATTAACATTACAATTTTACAGCTCATACACCGTAATCTGTCTTCTAATTTTACACAGATTTTATTTTTATCAGTGTTATTACATTTTGATGGCAGATTACCTGTCCTAACATACAACGAGCAGATTTGTTATAGCAATTTGCGCTTACCACATTTGGGTTTATTGATCAATATTTTATTTTTTTTTAGGGTTTCTCAATTAAATATAAGGGAAAATGAGTTTGACCTCGCTCTGCCGCCACCTCCTGGGTTTCAAGATTCAGAATCACCTCCGATGGAAGGAGTGAAAGAGGAAATTCAAGAAACATCTTCAATTACTCCAGTTATACAGTTGAAATACCAAACACCTTTAAAAATAACACATTCTAAAACCCTAAAAGACATAAGTACACCAAAACAAATACCAGGTTTGAACATAAGTTTTCCCCATTTCCAAAGTAGTCTATCTCCAATAAAAGCTCTAAATACTTCACAAGACAAAATCTCACAAGATAAAAAATCCAACTCATTTACAAAAAGTTTCTCAAAGCCGGGTACCTCCCACAACACCCAAAGCAAATTTACTCAGTTGAATCTTTCTATGAAGCTGTCCCAACCCAAAGATAAAGAACACAACATACTTTCCACCTTACCGAAGCAAAAAAGTATGTTAAATTTTGTGAAAACGAGTCAAAACAGTCCGAATAATCAGAAAAAGCCATGTATTGCTCATACAAGACTGAATAAAGATCAAGCACTGTTAGTGACAGGACTGACTAGTAAAAATCTGGCCGCATATAGTGCTACTTTTACGCCAAATGTTACCCATATGATCGTTAATACGGACAAGAATAACTATGTTAAGGATCATACAATCAAGTTTGTGTCTGCTGTTGCTGCTGGTATATGGATATTAAATGTTACATGGGTCAAGGATTGTTTAAATAAAAATGCCATAATCTCAGAGGTAAAAAAATCTTTATTTTTTGTCTGCTACTCCCTTAAAGGTAGTTTTAATTTCACCCTCAATCAGCCTCCTCTAATTTCATCACGTTTATCTTTTTCATGTTTTAAAATAGCGAAAAGTATGCAAAAAACGGTATTAAATGTAACAACGAAAAAAGAAAGAGATGTTCTTTCTATGAAGTCCACTTTTGTTGTCCTCTAGGAATATATCCACTGGTTTTATTGCATTTAACATGCGAAATAATATAGGGGTGATTTAATACACTTTTTAGATCCGTAAATTCATTCATTCTTCACCTCAAATTTGGTTAAAATTGGGGCGTGGCAAGGGCCTTGGGCGAAACTTGATATTAAGATTTTTAAGACATTTTTAGAATTTTTGCCGTAGGACTATTAAATTCTGATGTTTATTGCATTATTAATATGACATATTAACTCCCATTAAGAAAGCTTTTTAAGAAATAAACTGAAAATGGTAAGCTAAAGCTTAAACTTATAAGGGGCTGTCCATATATTACGTAACGCGCCTAGGGGGGTCAGAGAAATTGTTACAGTTTGTGACAGGGGGGGGGGTCTAGGTAAACGTTACGTAACGGAATTTAATAAATTTAATGTTTATTTCTAAGCTTGACAGATGTATTTTTATTTCAACATAAATAACTATTTAGTGGCCCATAATTACCTTTTTCACACAAAAATTGACGAAACTATGCATATTTAAATAATATTGTAATCAGTAAAAAAACTGTTGACATTGATATTAAAAAAAATCTTACGGCCCTGTTCTTGCGTGATCTTGCCAATCGGCGATGATACATTTTCGCGCGGAATGTGTACTCACAGAACACCAATGTGTGTACTATTTTGTGTACCTGTGCATAAACAATATAGTGTTATATGTGACACTCAGTGTAAAAAGAGGTACCTAGTATTTTTTACCTGGGTGATATTGATTTTGAATATTTTTTTAAAGTTTGAGTGATTTTTTCGTGTAAATTTTTTTTAAGGTTATGTTATACTATATTTTAGGTTCATGTTTGTTTTGTCGAGAAAAACGAATCAATAGTATTCTCACAGTTAAATTTATTGTGAAACTAAATTTTTATATTGTTACGCGTTACACAGGGGGGGGGGGGGTGTTGGTAAATGTGACAGTTTGTTACACAGGGGGGAGGGGGGTCAATTTTTTTGAAAAATTGCGTTACGTAATAGTTTAAGGTTTGGTTTTGATTTTTCAAATGGTAAGGCCTATACTGCCCTACTACGCTAGAAAGCAGTAACTCCATTTTTCGCATAGCAACGTTTTCACGTCAACTCTGATGTAATATTTTTAAAGCAATGCTATGCGGCAAATGGAGTTACTGCTTTCTAGCGTAGTCGGGCAGTATAGGCTTCTGGACAGACGACCGACATTGAAAAATCATGAATACGTGAAAATCTGAAAAACTTTTTTTTTACCATAATTACCGAGGTCGCTTGAATGTTATAAAAATTAAACTTAAAATTTTAGGAACCTTATGAAGTATTTGACGTTACCGGTATTCCTGGTCCAAAAATTTCTAGATTAACCAGGACAGCTAATCCGCTTTTAAAGGGATACAAATTTTTCTGTGCTACGCCTTTAGAGACGACTACAAAGGAGGATGTAGAGGTGAGTTTACAAAACCGCTTACGGTTCCCGGGAACATGTCTTTAGTCCAACTTTCTATTAACCAATTTTTTTATTTCATATCTTGTATATGTAGGTCCTAACGATCATTTTACGCCCAAACTTAAAAAAATATACAGGGCTTTTTTTTTTTATTGACGAAAATCCTTAAAGTTTAACTATTATTTAGGGGAATTATTAAACATGAAGTATTATTATGGTTATATAAGATAATAAAGCATTGACCAAATTTCAGGTCAATACGCTCACGCACAGTTCAGCACAGAGGTTCGAAAATTTAAAAAACCGTCATTCAATTTTTTTTTAATTAGACGGTCTATTTTTTATTTTGTACTAGAATAAAATTGAATAATTTTAACAATACTTTTATTTTTATTTTTCATTTCAAGTATTAACAAGTTTTTGTTAAATCTGAATTAAAATTAATCACATCAATTCAGCTTATAATATGATACATCACAATGTTAAATTAAAACTAGATGAAACGTTGCAAGCACCCTGTCAAAACATCGGCACTATTGTACACTAGGTTTGGACTTCTAGTTTGCAAATTTCAAACTAGGTGTTTTGCTTGATTTTAAATTCTGTATATTTAAAACATTATATTCTAGCAAAAAGAGCTTTTATTTAAAATATAATTTTTTGAAATTGGGTTATAAATATGTGAGATGCTAAAAAAACCTTTTACTGCTTTAAACGCCAATATCTCGAAAACAATGCGTTTTAGGAAAACATTGTTTATAACATTTTTTGACCAATTTAAAATTATCTTTTATATAAGTGCTAAATTAACCAAATACAATAATAATTGCCTTAATTATAAACAAAAAACGCTAGAAATAGGAGTTTTACCCTATTTTTACCCCTTACCCCCAATCGTTTACCTCCAAAATCTAATCAGCTCTTCGGAACACGATAAGAAACAATATGTAAAAAACCGCAAGTCGATATCTCGTGTAGAAATGGAGTTAGAGAGTTTACACCCAGACAAACAGACAGACAGACGGACGGACGCAATTTTTTTTTTACTGATTTCGACTCAGAATGGTCTAAAACGTCGAGAAATGTGAAAAAAACGTGGTCAAAGATTTTGACTTTTCGGCGATGATTTCAATACATCGGCACTCTTAGTAGCACTAAGTGCCAATGTAATTTTAATTTTAAAAAATAAATCTAACAACTTAGTGCTATAGTAATTAATTAAAAAAGAACAAATTTATAAATGAAGAGAATTACAAATTCTAAATGCCTTAATAATTTGACCGCAAAACTTAACCCTATTGAAAATGACGGGGCTGCGCGGGTATAAATGGTGCACAAACCCGTCATATTCAATAGGGAAGGGAATTATAACTTTTAAATGCCTTACTAATGATGAAGCTGAAGTTTGCAACGTTTTTTTGTAACGAAAATTCAAATAGTATATTAAAGTATTAGTTTCATAACATAGGTTTTTAGCGCGCGAGTACAAGTTTAGAAAACAAGCCGCTTGAGGCGAGTTTTCTAAAGTACCTGTGCGCTAAAAACGTGTTATAGAATAAGTGCTTTAATAAACTATTTGAATTTTCGATGCAAAAAAACGTCGCAAGCTTCAGCTTCATTAATAATGTGACCGCAAAACTTAGGATGTGCATCATTAATTTTATACCTGTCCCAAAATGTCTTCCAGTCGTGATTTACTGCTTCAAAGGCTTGCTTTGAAAATAACCCCAGCTGTAAATTGGCTCTTTTAATAAATTCTCAAAAAATCACATTTTGTATTATCATGTTCCAGAATTTATTAAAGGAACCATTCGATTGGTTCCTTTAATAAATTCTTTTGGAATCTACCACTCGGATTATATTCAGAGCAAGCCTTTGAAGCAGTATATCACGACTGAAAGACATTTTGGGGCAGGTAAAAAATTAATGCTGCGCAAAAAGTTTTGCGGTCACAATATTAATGAAGCTGAAGTTTCCAACGTTTTTTTGCATCGAAAATTTAAATAGTTTATTAAAGCACTTATTCTATAACACATTTTTAGCGCACTAGTACTCCTGCGCTAAAAACCTATGTTATGAAACTAGTATTTTAATATACTATTTGAATTTTCGTTGCAAAAAAACGTTGCAAACTTCAGCTTCATCATTTATTAAGACATTTAGAAGTTATAATTCCCTTCCCTATTGAATATGACGGGTCTGTGCGAGTATAAATGGTGCACAAACCGAACTTGGGCGGATCTAGGAGACTTTGCCGAAAAATTTACCGCGAAACTTTTACCGCGAAAACATTTATCGCGCAATGATTTAACCGCGAAATTCAACATTGCGATGTATCTAATTATACCTAAGCTGAATTCATGTGGTTAATTTTAATTCAAAAACAGAAACTTGTTAATACTTGAAATGACAAATAAAAATAAAATGATTGTTAAAATTATTCAATTTTATTCTAGTAGAAAATAAAAAAAAACACCCTCTGAATTAAAAAATGAATAACGGTTTTTTTAAATTTTCGAACCTCTGTGCTGCACTGTGCGTGAGCTTATTGACTTGAAATTTGGTCAATGCTTTATTATCTTATAGAACCATAATAATTCTTCATGTTTGATGATAACATCGGCACTGAGTGCTACTAAGAGTGCCGATGTATTGAAATTTTCACCGAAAAGTCAAAATCTTTGACCACGTTTTAGACCATCTGAGTTGAAATCAGTAAAAAAAAATTTGCGTCCATCTGTCTGGGTGTAAACTACCTAACTCCATTTCTACATGAGATATCGACTTGCAGTTTTTTGCATATTGTTTCTTATCGTATTCCGAAGAGCTGATTAGATTTGGGGGGTAAACGGTAAGGGGGTAAAAATAGGGTAAAACTCCTATTTTTATCGTTTTTTGTTTATAATTAAGGCAATTATTATTGTATTTGGTTAATTTAGCACTTATATAAAAGATAATTTTAAATTGGTCAAAAAATGTTCAAATCAAATCATTATTTTCATCCCAAAAGATATATACATTCTTACGTAGGGACATCCTCTTAGATATATTATACTACAAATAATTAAATTAATAAAAAAATAATACTTTTATATATACACTCTTATAAGTTATCAGTATATAGAATTTAAGTTCATTATAAATATTTTGTTACATTGGCAACTTGTCATTAATTTTAATAAATTTTTTACTAATAAATTTTAAATAACAAAAACAGGACAGTAATTTAAATTTAAATATACCCTAAATGCCTTTTTAGTGAAGTATTAAAACCTCCTCCCCGACGATGTTTAATTTCGTTTAGGAGAAGGTTGTAACTCTTCACACCTTTATAAAGGACTGATTCCATGCCATACAGGACCTACACCGAGCCATGTCTATCTTTCCCCTATTTCTAGTAATTATATTACGTGTTGTAAAGTGAATACGTGAATGACGTGTTTTTGTAATTACCTGATGTATAAAGGAGTTTACTTGATATTTGTAAATATTGTTTAATGACATAATTTTAAAATTATTAAACAATTCATTTGTTGGGTGTCGAGCATCCAAAGAATATAAGTTTTTTATAGCTTTATTTTGTAAGGTTTTTATAATTTTTATATTCCTTTTGGAAGTCGATGACCAGATTATATTTAGATATTGTAAATGGGAATGAATAAGGGAAAAATAGACAGGCCTCAGGTACTTACCAGGCACGGCATGACTCAGTCTCTTCAAAATGCCTACAGGACCCAGCAATTTTTTCCTTATGTAATTTATGTGGTTTAACCATAACAGTTTTTCGTCTATGATTAGACCTAAAAATTTTATTTCATTTGTGAAAATGTTATAAACAACGTTTTCCTAAAACGCATTGTTTTCGAGATATTGGCGTTTAAAGCAGTAAAAAGTTTTTTTAGCATATCTCACATACTTATAACCCGATTTCAAAAAATTATATTTTAAATAAAAGCTCTTTTTAAGCCCTATAAAAAATGTTATATACAGTTTTTTTGCTAGAATATAATGTTTTAAAGATACAGAATTTAAAATCAAACAAAACACCTAGTTTGAAATGTGCAAACTAGATGGCTCTAGTGTAAAATAGTGCCGATGTTTTGACAGGGTGCTTGCAAAGTTTCATCTAGTTTAAATTAAATTTGTATTTTTGGTGGTAGGCTATTCCTAATAGCCAAACTTAAAGGATTTTCGTCAATAAAAAAAAATACCCTGTACATTTTTTTTTAGTTTGGGCGTCAAATGATCGTTAGGACCTACATAAACAAGATATGAAATAAAAAACTGGTTAATAGAAAGTTGGACTAAAGTCATGTTCCCGGGAACCGTGTGCTTGCAAGGATAAGATCGTGGAAAAAATTGCATGTATACCTTATGAAAAAATGGACTTAAATTCATTTGTTTTTTTTTTTAGAATGTAATAAGCCTACTTGGTGGAAAACTACTTCCCAGTCTTCCCTATATAAAGTTAAATGATCGAAATATAGGAATAATAATAACTGAAGCTAAAGCTACCCAAGATTTTGATATTTATGAGAGTAAGTGATCATTTGTTTTTTTTTGTACAACATTTTGTAATAGAACACGTTTTGAATATAATTTCTTTTTTTCAGAGTGGTTGGAAAATTATCAAGTTGTAACGGTTGATATTGAGTGGTTGAGCAGGTCGGTTGCTCAATATAGATTATTGAGTTTGAGGCCCTACATTTTATGTTCTGATGACAATATAATATCGTTGGGATATCCTCCAGAGTTGATGGTTGCAGAACCGTGTACTTTCACAGAAAGTAACTAGGAATAATGTAAGCTTTAAGATTTAAATATATATATATATATATATATATATATATATATATATATATATATTTATATAATAAAATTTCTACGTTATTATTATTTAATAAATAGTATTCATTGAGTTTAAATTAAATTAAAAAAAAAACTTGAAAAGATAACTATAGTATATTCAACTTCAAGATGCAGTAGTAATAAACAAACGCACGTGATTACAACGGATTTAGTGCCAGGGTAGGACTCAAAACAAAATACTTCTATATGACGGTCCATTGCAATGCATTGTACGCTTCACCGCAATTGCTCACGTACTGACCTGTTTAATTTTCTACATCCCTACTCTCGCAACATTCAAGTGTTTTAACCAATAAAATCACGCGCCCGCTGCCGCCTTAGCGATTCTTTTGTTTACTTCCACTGCACCATGGACTTGAATTTACTATACACGGAAGTGCCGTAACGAGATGTATCTATTTTTTCTTGGTTTAAAAGAAAATTAAATCGGTAATAAAGTGGATTTGTTGTAATTCCTTCCAAAGGAATCTTTTGACATAAATCATTTTTAAGCTTAGAAGAAAAAACTTTCGCCTTGGAAAGTTATTTGTTTAAACTTTTTTTTTTGTGTTTTATCCTAACCCCCTATTGTATGCATATATGGTGTCTGCCTTATTTAGTTGTTGTTAAAGTATTATTGTTATTAATATCGTGGATCGGAGTCCACGTTAAATATTCTACCAAAAAGTAACATTACAAATTGTTAATTTTAATATTATATTTTAAATATAAAAAAGTCCGTTGATACTTTTTTGTAGTGCTAGATTTAAGTGTAATATTTTTAAATTGTATCTTTTGCCATATTTTGTAAAAAAAATACAAGATAGAAATGTGTTTGTAATATTTATTTGGTAACTAGGTGTATTGCATGCGCCAAGTAATCTACATTTTTTGAGGTAACCCCGGCCATCGAAATACGCCCATCCTTAGTTAAGTATACACTGTGTTCTTTAGTTATTTTCTCAACCTGTAAAATAATAACAATAGGTTTTCAGCAGACACAGTCATTAATTCCCCTTTCAAAAAAAAGGGAAAGGTAAAAAGTAAAAAAATAAAAGTTTCGTGATGTTAGCTACTCAGCAGGTATTGTTAAAGATTAAAAATACTAGCTAAAATTTTTGTCTTTATACGTTAACGATCTTATTTTGTTTAAACGCGTCCATCTTATAAACTAAGCTAGATGGAGACATGCATCGCAAACCAGAAGTTAAAGTAAATTCTGCTTAACGCCATAAAGAAAATCCACAGTGCGATTTCAAAATAGTTCTAAAAACACCATGTCTATATCTGTTGCGACTGTGTAGTTGAAATAAATACATATGCATAGTAATCTCAAAAAATAACTCGGTAAAACAAAATTCGTCGAAATCAAATAAACTGTTCGGGAGTTATTAGACATTAAACTACGTTTTTTTGGACTTTAATGTATTTCTTACTTGATTTGGTTTCATTCCAGTATAACAGAACATACCAATTTGATTGGTAATATGTTTCCAGTCGCGACTAGATCCCTCTTTCTTCAAATTATCAACCAGTTTTTTTCGCACCCCAATAATTCTTTCCGACATACCCTTAACTTGTTGGAGCCTAAAAACAAAAAGAAAAATTAAATTTTGAGTAACATAATATTCTATGATCTCCAAATTCTCAAAAAATAAACGAGGACGGAATTTGGGAAAAAAACCGATTCAAAAACTAATAAGTCGAAGGAGACACTAATTTTCAAAAATCCGATAAATACCGGGTAACACAAAAAGTACTGCTTACCAATTATCTCCGTAACTATAAAAGATAACTATCATAGAGCTTGTATGAATCGTAAATACCCCCATTTTGCCATGGTCATTATAAAAAATATCACTTACGGTCTAAGCGGAAGTGAAACCTTTTAATTTTTTATTGGAACCCTATATACATTTTTAGATTTGTCTTTAAATACTCTTTTCATTGATATATCATAAGTCGATATTTTCTTTAAAGGCGATCCTATCACGTCCATATTGGAATATTTCTGAAACTTTACATTTCAAATCTTTTAGTAGTAGGTTAAGAATGTACGGTTTATGTAAAACTGATTTTCTTTTGTTTTTATGAAACTGGCGTTATTTTAAAGTTTTTTTTGAATCATCAACTTTAAAGCCATTTTGTGCTAAATTTTCAAATTTTTGATTTCGTTAAATTAAAAACTTAGGTATATATACCTATAGAGTATATATACTCTACAAAAAACCATAGTTTTTAATTTACCGAAATCAAAAATAGGTCGTTACATTTAAAAATTTAGCACAACATGGCTTTAAAGTTGATGATTTAAAAAAAAAACTTTAAATAATGCCATTTTAATAAAAACAAAAGAAAATCAGTTTCAGAAATATTCCAATATCTGCCTAAATTTTTTAAAAAGCATTAATAGGTTTTATCAAGGGAGGCATTGAAATTGTAAATTTTACATCATATCATTTTGACAAGAGATTTTAAAAGCTTAAGCTTTTGACAAAAATCGTCTAGGGTAAAATACAGTAAGTACTGGATTTTTTGTTAGTTAGTTTTTCTATTGTACTATTTAAATTATACTTATAATGCTTCATAATTAAAAAAGTTATGTAAATTAAGTTGATTTATTTTTTCGATAAATTTTATTCTACTAATTTTAATTGTTAGAAAAAAAATCAAAGCGGATGCTGTGTTTTTGCTTTGATATGTTTTGAATTTGGCAAATAAATAACCTTACTTTATCTGCGCATAAAGTAATAATTAAGTTTTTGGATTTTAATCAAATTAAATTGTAATCATATTGTAATTTATAATGTGCTGGCTAATTGCTTTATAGTAAAGGTCATTTAATAAATTAAAAAAAAATAACCTTACTTTTAAAATGAATTCTTATATGTCAAACTAAATCAAACTATGTTGTAAAATGTACGATTTCAATGCCCACCTTGATAAAACGTATTAATGCTCTTTAAAAAAAATCGGCAGATATGTATAGTTGGATCCGAAAAAAAAAACAAGATTGAAAATTTAGTTGCGTAAATTCAATAATTACAATACAAACAAAGCCGTTGTCATGTTGACAATATTTGTCAAAATTACTTATAATAATTATAAAGTAATTAGAAATGCGTTAAGAAATGTTAAGAAATCTCAAACTATTAGTATATTGGAACCAGGATGTACGGAAGTGATTGTGGCTAGTGATTTCTCTAGAGACCTTTAATTGTGGCAAGGTTATTTAGTGTTTCGGAGAGTTGTGTTAAGATCATAGAAAAAAAAATAATGGTTAAGATTGAAGAAAAAATAGGTGGGGGAGGAAAGGGCGTGCAGACTCGGAAAGAAAGAAGATATCAAATGAAATACAGGATGAAAATTTACTTAATTATTTGAGAGAATACAATTTACAAGAAGCGGTGCATGCTATAAACAATACAAAATTTCCTGGGTTAAAAACCATCGCCCGTCGCCGCATCAATAGTTCCAAAATTAAAAAAGCGAAAGAAAACCTCCGGAAAATTTTTTTATTAAACGAAGATCATAATTTTCATAAATTATATGTTTGGTTAGTAGAGTTCAATTTTTTATTTTTTCATAAGATTTACTAAATATTGTGTTTTAATTTTTGATTTGATTAAATATTCTAAATGTTTTTTCAGTTTATTATTTATTATTATTTTTTTAATATTCGACATTATTCGCATGCATTTCCAGTAATAAACTTTGAAAAAACTGACAATTAATTGTCAAATTAACCTAACCTATTTCTTAAAATCTTACTTACACTATAAAATAATTAGTAAAATTGACATTTTAGCATATTTAAATCTTGCGTTTTTTGTGGGTCCAACTGTACATCATAGGACCGCCGTGTTGTTTTTATGAAAAATGGATCCTGTGGCGCCATCTTTAAAGCAAATATCGACTTGTGACATATCGATGAAAGACGAATCCAAAAATGTAAGCAAATATATAGGGTTCCATTTAAAAATCTAAAGTACAACTTCTGCTTAGACCGGAAGCGATATTTTTTATAATGACCATGCCAAAATGGGGGTATTTACGGTTCATACAAGCTCTGTAAATTTCAAAAAGTTATCTTTTATAGTTACCGAGATAATTCTTAGACAATACTTCTTGTGTCGCCCGGTACATGGACGAATGAAACGCTTGTTTTTACTTGCCATTCCTCTTTTAGACATCGATCTCCTAAAATTTCGTTTACAATCCTAGCTCCGTTAATTGGTGGATTTGAGTACAAAGCACGAATCAAAATTTTGAGTTGTGATATAATTTTATCTGCTTCCTCTTTAGACCCGCATATTACACTAAAAGCGCCAACTCTTTCTCCATAAAGACCCATGTTTTTCGCATAACTTTGTGCTAAACAGAGTTGATGGCCATCTTGTAGAAACAGTCTTACCTACAAATTAATATAGTTGGGTCTAAACTAAAGAAGGGTATTAGGTACTGTATTTACAGCCACTTGCACCAAATTTTGATCTGGGATTAAACCGAGTTTAAGTTAAAAATGCTGCGTTCTGATTGGTTGACCGTCAATTTAATCCACGTTTAAAGTTAAACTATAATTGGTGCAAGTGGCCCTTAAACTGTTAAAAATGCCTCTCAAAATCGCAGACTGCAGATCATAATTAAATCAGTCCTAGGTAAATTTTACTTACAGCTTGAGCATCTCTGTCGATATCCCCAGTTGCAAACCCTTGGTACGCCATATCAAAGAACGGCAATAGCTTCTTATGTTTAATAGCTGCAGATATCTCCGACCATTGTTCTTTGGTTGGGTCGACACCAGTTGGGTTGTGAGCACAAGCGTGCAAAAGAATTACAGAATTTTCTGGCATTGCCTAAAAATGCTATATTAAAGAACAAGTTTCAGCTGGCAAGATTTTAGGACATGGTTTCTTAATAATCTTATTCTTGTTTAGTCCCGTTGGAGCTTGAAAACTTCCCAAGAAGCCTGTTATTTTACTGGGGTGTAATTAAATATTTTCAGGTGTGTGGTCCGCCCTTCTTTTACTTATTTATTCATGTGGTTCCGCCCATGGGGCATGGCTAACCTTGTAGTGAGACGCCCGTTGAAGCGAGACATCATACAAGTTTAATTCTTTATATTTCCGTTAGTCTTGGATCGATTGCTTTGAAATTTGAGATATAGCCTATTTAAAAGGCCCTTTTAGTACCAAAACCTACAGACTATGGTACTATGGAAAATTGAAACTATGATCCTAATCGCTACTAATATACTTGTAGATTCTTACACAGATGTCATCTAAGGCTCCTTCAAAATTTAAAGAACACGTCTTTGGCTCGTAGTACGTATAAAATTTAACATCCACGCCACAGTGTTTGAAGATGGGGATGTGGTTACCCCAAGTAGGTTTTGGAACGTAAACTACTTTATTACCCGGGAAGAATTTACTCAAAAACGCTGCTCCAATTCTCAAAGAACCGGTGCCAGAAATACCCTGAACTGTGGCGTTCAAGCCGTTCGGTACGACTTTATTATCATCACCTAGAAGGAAATAAAATTAGTTTTGCAACAAGTACATTTTTACTCCGTGTTAAACATTACTTTTTAAATTTGAATTTCGAACCTGCGTGATCCCTTGCAGTTCCGAATGGGGGAACAATTCGACAGTTCAAACCACTCGACCCTACAAGCCAGCTATTTCGTCGTGTAAGTGGTGCTGCAAAGAGATTATGCTTTTGGAGTGCAGAAATCACCACACCAAACACGTATATTTTTTTGCATCTAGCCACTGCCTAAACTCCGCGCATTATCTATCTGAGTTGATGCTCATTTGTTTCTTGTTATTTGGTTGGCAGAATATATTTAGTTCCTTATGTAAGGTTTTCATCTTGTTTAAAATATATTGTCAATCAGGACATTATTTTGACATTTATAAAAAAATCCAAATAATTTGCTTTAGCAAAAAGAAATAACAAGAAAAGTGCATAAAAAGAAAACTAAAGCATCAATCTATAGACATTTTGTTTAAAAGAAGTAATATAATGCAGTGCTCTATAAATACACTATAACAGAGAATTTTTTGGTTAAAATAATACTGGTCCGTAATTTTATTCAGGTAATGTTAAATTTAAGTTTATAATAGCACTTTATGAATAAAAACTTACTTTTATTATAATTTTGAACAAAGTTTTACCTTTTAAACAGATTTTGTTATTATTTGTAAGACGTAAAATGACAGTCAATTTAACCTAAATGTTAAAAATTATCAAAAGCACAATGGGCTACAAAAATATTACCTAAAGTCATTTTTCAACCACTAATCATAGTTTCCTTGATCCAATTTGTTACTCAGATAGATAATGCGCAGAGTGTATATATTTTTTCTAACGCTTTTTTCATAAACATTTTAATTCTTTTGGAGCCTGTGTTATTATTTGGAAACTATTTAAAATAACTAGCGTCTACATCCCAAATGCAACTCGGTCTTTCGCGCTGTTGCCAAAAACAACCAAACACCAAAGCAAAAAAAAAACACCAAAACAACCAAAAACCAAAGATAAATAAATTGCACAATATAACTACAAATTCGCAGCGAAGTTCAAGAATTCCTCAGAATTTGAAAAGTAAATTAAATTATAAAACTTTAATGATTTTTTTCATGTCATAATTAGTATTTAGTGCCGTAGGCTATTTTTTTTAATTTTCAAGGTCAAATAGTTGATTAAATATTATTGGTATTTAGTTGAGCGCCGCAGGCGCAAATTATCCAGGTCACGCATTTTCAAAAAAAATCAGAATTTGAATATTAATAAAATTAATTTAAAAAATCTTGTAATAAAAAATTACGGGTTAGAAACAATTTCTTTTATATGTTTTATATCGTAAAATTAGAGGACATTTAATGATTTAAGGTTTAAAATTTGATGACAGTTAAAAATTGTAGGACAACATTCGGTTCTTCGAGGACGTTTTGCAAATTTGAGGATTTATGGGCATTTTGAGTTCGGAAAGTAATTCTCCGATAGAAATTGGATCTTTTAAATTACTTTAAATGTGCACTATATGTTTCTTATCCAAAGTTCTCCGCTAATATTTTTTTTACAATTTACAAATAGAGGTGGAGTAAGGGACAAAAGGTCATTTTTTTTTTTTGAAAACAAGAATTAAAGGAAAATATATTGTTAACTGAAGTATTTTTGTTTTTTTTTTGCTAACCTAAGGCGAGCTTTATACTATTCTTGCACAATTCTTGTGATCCTGAGATTGGTGAATATTCTTTGTTCATGTTTTTGCTTTTGATTTTTTCTTCGGCTTTGCGCACGCAGGGCAATACGTAGGGCTTACCCTCGTCATCTCTGTACGCTCCTACGCCCAAATTTATTTTTTTAGGATTTTCGTCTTTTCTGTAAGCCTCTGTTACTCCCATAATTGCGTCTGGTGGTCCCATGTCCACCTTGGACCACCAGGAGCTAAAATTAAAAAGAGACTATATTTCTCACCCTGAAGGTAGTTTTGCATCTTCTTCTAGGTTAAAACTATAGTTATTTTAAGTTACTTTTGCCTGAGTTGTCCAATACTTCTTTTAAGAGCCATACTTAAACAGATATTTCATCTAAAATTAAATTAACTACAGACCAGGCATTTTTAATTAAAATTTCGAATTTTATTGTCCAAAATCGTTTTTTTGTTTGGTGATATTTGACACTAAATATATTTTGACAGTACGGGGTATCTGACAGATTATTAAAAAAATCCTTAAGTCACTGCCAAGTAATCCAGACTTATTGGAGTTAGTTATTTTTCACGGTACTCTTGAATGATCAATAGGTTGAACTAACGTGGCAAAAAAATCTGACCATGGAACATGGTAGTAGAAGGTTCACTTGTTATAGAATCACCGACAGCCAAATCCCAAAAACTTGTTTTTGGAAAATAATGTTAAATAACCATCTGCAGAGTTCATGGTCAATACAAACTTAAAGTGTACATTATGTTGCATGATTTTGGTAGTAATTCTCGTGCTGATTCCGAATATGTTTTAAGTTACTCTCTATATTTTTCCCTTTTTGAGAGAAAAGCGTATAAAAATCACAAAAATTATTTTTTCGCATGTTTTAATGTAGCCTAGACATTTTGCTATAAGACAATAAAAATAACTTTATTAGCCTAAATTATTGTCCGATTCTCGTTCTGTATTATTATAAAGGAACATATCGTTTAACATTTTTGTGAAAATTTTTAAAATTTTATTATAAACGTGTTTAAATTAAAAAATTAATTATTTTGTTACATAGTGTTCATAATATATCTTTCACTTTGAAAAGTAATTGTCAGATGTGTACATAGACGTTCCTAAAGTTATTTTCTATATTTTGCCCAAACAAAAACATTTATTATTATAGACTTCACAGTGTGAAGTATTGAACGATGGTTTTTAAATTAAATTAAAAACTCATCAACAATTTACCTCAGATCAAAAGTTTTTTACAATATACACGTTTTTTTATCAAATTCTGAACTACCTTCTTTCATTTTCTGTATAAAAAATAAGTAAAAATTAAAGGAATTAGATTTATATGCTTATGAATTTAAAAACGGCTGCTTGTTTTTTTTTTCTAATACATGATAATTAAAGCTTAAGCATAAGCATATTATGTCTAAACAAAATAAAATAAAAATGCCCTTATGTAAAACATAAGTTTATTCATCTAAATAAAACAAAATAATAAGATGACGACAAGAAACACAAATTGATACTGGGAACCTCCAATTGTTAACATCATTAATATGTATTTTCATAAGGTCTTCCAATTTTTTAGTTATCCTAAAATGGACATCTTTACATTTTTTAAATGAAATTTTCACGCCGCAGGCAGCACAAACTTTTTTTCTATTATTTTCGTGGTCGCTCATTATCTAAGATAAATTTAAAAGTTATCAGTATAGAAGCAATTATTTATTTTATATAACCGTAATATAATTTCTTTTTGGAAAAATATCACTCTTAAATCAAATATATAATTATTAAGTTCAAAATACTTACATATATGTAAATAATACTGAAGGTAAAAAATAAAAGCCTTCATCAAAATTCAACATTTATTGTTATAACATTATTTCTGACAAATAAGTCAATTTATAACAAGCTAGTAATAGGTAGGTTAATAGTATTATTAACATTCTCAAGTATTCGGTAAAAATTATTAACGCGCCTCTGTGTTGGACAAATCCATCAAATCTGAAACATCTGTAATGACACTGATTAACAAAAAAAAGTATTTTAATAAAAACGCGATTTCAAGGGTGTTTAAATATGTATTTAGATTTACCAAAAGAAAAAAAAATCCAAGATATTCCTTCGGAACTATACAGAACGAGAATCGGACTACAATTTAAGCCAAGAAAGTTATTTTATCGTCTTATAACAAAATGTCTAGGCTACATTAAAACATGCGAAAAATTATTTTTTGTGATTTTTATAAGCTTTTTTCTCAAAAATGGAAAAAGATAGAGAGTAACTTAAAACATATTCGGAATCAGCACGAGAAATACTACCAAAATCAAGCAACATAATGTACACTTTAAGTTTGTATTGACCATGAACTCTGCAGACGGTTATTTAACATTATTTTCCAAAAACAAGTTTTTGGGATTTTTCTGTCGATGGTTCTATAACAAGTGAACTTTCTACTACCATGTTCCATGGTCAGATTTTTTTGCCACGTTAGTTCAACCCATTGATCATTCAAGAGTACCGTGTTTTATGGCAGCACAAAATTAAAAATAATTTAATACATAAAAAGTGCAATAGTTAGTTAGTTAAAATGAAAAAAAAAATATATATATATATATATATATACATATATTAAAAGCTCAAAACCCATGATTTGTCACGATTTTGTCACGAAAAGCGTTACCATAGGCCGTAGGCGTTACCATTTATGTAAGAATAAAATCGCCAATGAATCTCCCATGACATTTACAATGCCTATCGTTTTTCTAATAAAATAAAAAAAACCGCTGAATTTTTTAAGTATGGACACATTTTTTTCAGTCTTAGATATTACTTAAAATGGGGAAAAAAATAAAAGTCAATAATCTAAAGCAACAAAATTTGTCATTCAAAATATATTCATCCACTCTTTCATATCTTTAATTTACAATAATAATAAATAAATAACGATACATTTATTAAAATACTTTCAAATACCATAATTTGCACCTGTCTGTTACAAAAAGTCTCAAAAGTAAAATTTTGAGGTAGTAAAGGGCGACAGAATTATTTTACCCTGTAAAGAAACCCACAGATTGTTTTAGGACTTGGAAAATATAAATTAGGATTTTGGGTAATTCCTTACAAGGTATCACCTATTTCATACATAATTTTTAATACTTAAACAATCCCAAAATAAAATAAATTAAAATTTTACATACATCTGCTCGTGTTTATAATAAAACTTGTCCTCTCACATTTTTTAAAATGACAAAAATACTCTTATTATGTAAATCCTACATAAACGTGCTATTTACATAAATACAATAGGGGTTACATTAACCGCACAACAAAAAAGTTCTTGATAACAGAAAAGTAATAATCACGACATAAAAAGTAATCAAACGACAAAAAGGTAAACGAACGACAAAAAGGTATTATCACGATTATCAAGTTCGAAAAGGTGTTTTCACGACAAAACTGGAAATGAACAAGAATTTTTTTTTGTAAGTCGTTTTAGCCGTGGAAATCCTTATTTTGTCGTGCTGTTATAGTCCGGAAGCCCACGCCCAGTAGAATTTTTTTTATTACCCCACCGTTGAGACGTTGTATATGTGTTCTTTATGTCCAGTCAAACAACTTCTTACATAAGAAAATTCTCGGTAGAGGGGCGTTTTTTTTGGGACCAATCCTTAAATTTAGGGCGTCTCAGAACGGTATTACCCGAAAATGTTTTTCGGACAAGGTTACCACTTGATTTTACATATTTTTATTAAACGATCCTGAAAAAATCAGCTATGAGGTGCTAAATGTTATGACGTTATAACTTTACCATGTTAGGTTAGTTATGACGTCATAACATTTAGCACCACACAGCTGATTTTTTCAGGATCGTTTAATAAAAATATTTAAATTCAAGTGGATCCTTGCCCGACAAAAATTTTCGGACAATACCGTTGTGGGACGCCCTAAAGTTAAGGGTTGGCCCCAAAAAAAAAACGCCCCGCTACCGAGAATTTTCTTATGTAAGAAGTTGTTTGACTGGACATAAAGAACACATATACAACGTCTCAACGGTGGGGTAATAAAAAAAATTCTACTGGACGTGGCCTGCGGACTATTATCTTTTTGTCGTTCATTTACCCTCTTCTATTATTCAAAAATTTGTGAATTGTCGTTGATAATACCTATTCTGTCGTTATTTAATTAGGCGTTTCTGTCGTTCTAGGACCGATTTTGTCGTGCCAATATGTTCCCATACAATAGTTTTATATCAGTGCATTATTTTTAAATTTCACTAATTAATAAATAACCTAAAGAGAAACAAATAGTGATTAATCGTATTCAAGAGCTAAAAATGTTTGGGTTTGATTCTTATTTTCTCCTACAATTTAGTAAAATTTTCGCTTATTCTAATCTGGTGGAGTCTTCCATTAATTGGGCTAATTCCTTCAAATGTTGCGCTTTCGAGCCGGTCGCAGTACTAGCGGCTACGGACCTGCCGATGTAGCTGAAAGAGCAAAAAAAATATAATTAAAAAAAAGTAGCACAGACTAAAAAAATACACAGGCACACAAAAAAAGGTCATATTCTGTGGTCGAGACAAACATTTCTATACGTTTTTGGGGTTGATGAATCCGGATCTGGGGCTGGTTTGACTCGGTCAGGTCGCATTTCGTTACTAACCTCAAAAAAGTGATGAAAGTTGAAACATTTTATCACTTTTTTGAGGTTAACAACGAAATAGGACCTGAACGAGTCAAACCAACCCC
The DNA here is from genome assembly GCA_958510825.1 of Brachypterus glaber. NCBI lineage: Eukaryota > Metazoa > Arthropoda > Insecta > Coleoptera > Kateretidae > Brachypterus > Brachypterus glaber. The sequence goes on along the minus strand of OY294046.1, from coordinate 62,283,783 downwards.
AGATTCGGATTCAGCGACCCCAAAAATGGGTCTCTGGACAAATTAAAAAAAAATTAACATAAACTTATTGCCCTTATTAATACTAATATAAATGCAAAAGCTCGTCGCTCTAGCTTAAAGGGTACTAGAGTTAATAATTAAAAACCTTATTTTTATTACAATTTTAAAGGGGGCATAGCTCCCTTAGGGCTCAATTGCGGACCAAGCTTTATAGGAACTTTTTTTATATTTTTGGATGCAGAATTACCTATTAAATTTTGGCATGCAGTTATTGATCACCCTGTATTTTAATTCGCGTCGCATGATATAGGTATGTTTCTATTTAGTGTAAACATAATGTGTTTATTTACATTGGCATATAATAGTATATTATTTACCAAGTGAGAGAAGTTTAACATTTTTGACCTGCATCAAATTGCGGGATGAGCGCGCTAGCGCGAAGCCCGCAAGACGCGGTCTAAAATGTTAAATCTTCACTCACGTGGAAAATATAGTATTTTTTTCACTACCAGTACAATTAATTAGCTATTTATTTATTTTTTTACTAAAATTTAATGAAAAAGCTTATAAATTTAAAATATCACGCTGGCCGTTCGCGGCCATTAAAAAAACAAATGAATAACTTGACATTTCTGGCAGAAATTTTCTGGTGATCTGCTAAAATTATTAAGTTAGAAAGTGTTTCCGTGTTAAGTGTAATAAAATATATAAAAATGGAAAGTGAAATGCAAAGTGATGATTCTGGTACTCCCCCAGAAATAAGGGGACAGGCGAAAACTGTGAGGGAGAATCTATTGTCTCAAAAATCAATATATGGGGGTTGTACCTCTAGTAATCTATGATCCTTACGATAATATATGGGTTGTATAATCTATGGTTGAATATGATGGGCCAATGATTTTCACTTTTCGAAGTGTTTTTTGTAAAACATGTTTTATAGGTACTAATTTAGTTAATATTTTTTAATTTATCTTGCAATAAATAAATTTGGTGCCTAAAGACACTTGTAAATAGCAATGTGATTTAATAATTAAATGAAACTTCAGATGCCAAAACAGCTGAATAAAAATTCATTATTAACCATGGTGCAATTTTATTATTTTTAGAACCTCTGACGTCATAGGTAGAGAAATAATATTTCTACCAATGAAAAGAACAGTAATAAAGATGTGGTTTTAGTCTGGTAGTGAAAAAAATTATTATTATACTCCTCGCAGCTCACAGGAGTATTATATGTTTACTTTGGAGCCCGAAAAAAGAAAATATTTATCCAAGTTATTATTTGATTCTTGTTTTTTGTAGAAATCAGACTCCTTTTTTTTACCGAATTGCCATTCACTTACGGGCCATAGTAATAAGTGAAAAAACGTATAAGGGGAGACTTAAATTCAGTTCTATTCATAAATCAATGGCCTCCGTAAAATCCATGTTGATATAAATAGTTATTGTTTAATCTTCCCTTATTTTCTTAAAATTAATAACAATTTTATTTTATATTATTGAATTTTCTTGTGTTGTCGCAAAGCATGTCTGTAGTGTGTATACATTTTTTGCTTGACCTCGCGTGAAACTGAGCATTCACCGACAGATATGGGTCAGCTCACCGGCTTCAGCCAATAATTAAGTATTGAATTGCTCCGCCACACTACGGTGTGTGTTTACCGCGTGTATTGTTCTTTTTGCACGAAAAACACAAATCTATGAACTTTCTATGAATACATAGTCAAACTGCTCACCACAAATGCTATCGCGCGCACTAGGATAAAGGTGTATTTACAGCATTCCAGTGAAGAAATACTAGATCTAGTCAGAAGAGCTTGCAAAGGAATAAGGTAATATCTTTATCTAGCGCTGGTCCTTAATTACATTCAATTTTTTCGCATTTAACCCTCAGTTTTTACAGTTATAAATAAAGACATGTATAAGCAAATTATAATAAGGTGACATATCTCGTATTTCTCAATTTTCAGACGTATTTTTTTGTGTTAATGATGTTAAGAAACGTTTAGATTTAAACGGTGTTGATTAAATCTGAACGTTTCTTAACCCTAATAATTATATCAAAAGAAAAATTTAAACACAAAAAGCTCTTTTGGAGACATGTCAAAATGATGCCATGTGTGATACGAACATTAGCATCATCCACAGTGCGATTCTGGATAGGGTGATCCTCATGTAACCATTTCTTTCAAAATACAGTCACAAAAAAACGGATTTTCGCATGCGCGCGATTTTAACCAATCAAGCTTAGGCATTATTTTAATGGACTGGAATTGTCTGCATTTGAAAACGAGGTTTACTTTTTAGTCTTTGATAGGGTTTTACCGCGGAAAGTCGTTTAGGCAGAGTCAATATGGCTGACCAGCAACAACATTGATATGCACAGGATTCGATTTATTTTATTGGTGTATTTAATTTAATGTGGGCAGTGTTTGTAATAATAATAATAATTGAAGAATTTTAATTAATTAAATATTGAAAAAAATTAATTTGGAACGTGGGAGAAGCATAATACATAAGTATGAGAACCGTCTTTCCCACGTGTTTTTATATCATAAGCTGGCTAGTTATTCGAAAGAAAAAAGCCAATAAGAAAAGGTTTATTTTTACACTGTTCGCACTGGGTGTATTTGAGTGGAAAAACGGAGCGCTTGCAGCAATAGTTACGTCTCTTTCCAAATAAAGCATTAGAAAGAGAAAGCTTCAACTCAAACGCACCACGTATGGATGATAGGAAAGGCGTGCCAGTTTTGGCCACCTCACTAGTTGTGGCCACCTCTATTTTCTTATTTTCTTTATTAATAAATGCGGCTTATTTGTTTTAAATACAATACAACATATGGTACATTAATTAATTTGTAGGTGGTGCCATAGTATGGCTGGGGAGTGGGTGGCCACAAATGGTGAAATATGCATTTTTTAATTTCTTATTTTTTTATTATTATCGAAAATTAAAGGCATATCCACAGCCTCGCATAACACGCATAGTACATAAGAATGCGTGTTATGCGAGGCTGTGGATATGACTTAAATGGTCCTGTTTTAATGTATACCAAGTGTTTTAAAACATATTACGTAATTTTATGCAACCAATGTTTGAAGAAAAATCCTGAAAATGACAAATCGGGTATAAGCCTTAAAGTGGCCAAAACCGGCCCGCCTGCCCTAATTTTTTTCTAACATGGGTCTATTTAAATAGAGATATTAGAAAAAATTATCATCCATATGTGGTCTACTATACAATTGGTGCGTTTGAGTTGAAGCATTCTCTTCCTAATTTTAAATAGTAAAATAAGACATTTGGTTTTATTTATAATTTTCAATAAAAAAATATTGATAAACTTTTTTGAGGATAGAAAAAGATTAAAAAAAAAAGAATCTGGAGATTTTTTGGCACATATCATTCATAAAAAAAGGTTGCACACTGATCACCCTAAATCTCCCCAGAATCATGATGTGGTTAGTTTCAGACGTCGAGATGTGCAATTTTCCGATATACAGTGCGGTCCAAAAGTCACCCCCCCTTTTAACTTTTGAACGAGTTGAGATATCGACTTCAAATTTAGAACTCTTAAATAAGACAACTTAAACTATCTTTTAGCATATATTTGATATTTTCAGCTCTTAAAATGTGGGCAGGGGGGCATGGGAGGTCGTGTGATACATCATTTTAAAGCTTATAAAATTCTCTATTTAAACTAAAAATTTTAAATTTTTTAAAAATGTTTTTTAAGGTTTTGATTTTTCAATTTTTTGTGCTAAAACATCCGATTTTTTAAGTTTTTTTTTTATAAATTTTTATTTATGTCAATTAAAATTAGTTTAAAAGTATAATTAATATTTTTTTATGATGAAATTAGGCATTTTTAAAAAATTATTTGTTTTTTTTTAGAGGAATTTTGACATTAATACCCATTTTCAACCCCATTTTAAACCCATTTTTTTTTAAATTTAAAAATATGGAGTTAAATGGAGAATTTTATAAGCTTTAAAATGATGTATTACACGACCCCCCTTTCCATTTAAAAAAATGTGCCCTCATGCCCACATTTTAAGAGCTGTAAGTATTAAATATATGCTAAAAGATAGTTTAAGTTGTCTTATTTAAAGTTCTAAATTTGAAGTCGATATCTCAACTGGTTCAAAAGTTAAGAGGGGGAGGTGACTTTTGGACCGCTCTGTATAGTCGTATTAATGGTGGAGGTCGCTTGCAAACAACTTTACACTACGATATTTCAAGAACGCTTTGACACAGAGACTTGGACCAAAGATTTTCAATGTGGAAAAAAAACTTTTGGTCGGAATGGTCGTCAAAGCATTCCTAAAATATCGTAGTGAAAGTTGTTTTGCAAGCGACCTGCGCCATTAATACGACTATTTAACATTGACAGTAAAATTTCTCACCTAACGATTCGACTGTCGGTTTCTAATTCCGACTCCTCTTTCGGCCGGGGCTGCGCCTCTTTTTGACCAAACAATTTACCGAACCAACCGCCACTTTTTGGACTGAGAGACATGAAAAAAATTCAAAATTAAGATTTTTTGCTCATACATGACTTTATAACAAGATGGGGTAGTCCAATAAATATTCTTATTTTACCAGTTTTTATATTTTGTCAACAAAAAAAAAATAGGAATTAAAAAAAAAACGAAAAAAGAAACAAGAATTGACATTTTAAAAGTTAAGTAAAGCCCCCTATGATTTTAAAATCCATATTTGTTTTTTTAGTTTTAGAAAATTATTTTGTTTTGGCACAAGCTATCAGATTTTTTTTTGCTTCGTAAACTACCTGACTAAATTTGTACCATCAAGTGAGGTGATTTCGGACGGTGTGGGTGACTTCGGACACTTTTTCGCAAATTCCTCTGAGCCAAAGCACGTGTTCACACGTGCTTTGGTTCAGAAGGCTTTGCGAAAAAGTGTCCGAAGTCACCCACACTGTCCGAAGTCGCCCCACTTGACGGTACTTTCTGGAAAAGAAGTAAAGTTTGCGCAGAATTTATCTGAGCATCAATTCATTTGTTTCTTGTTTTATACACGGTGGATTTTTAGGGTAATTTTTTTGGATCATCTGGCAACCACGATTTTCTTTTATTAATTGATAATATGGGTCTTGTGGATAATTTATGCAAAAAATTAAAAAACTCTATCTGTTGCTTCGTTTTTTATAGAGAAAAATATTAATTTAATTGGCATAATCACAGATCGCCTAAAAAAAAATAACTAAAATTTTCGTTTCCAAAAAAGATTCGTATAAATTTACCATTTATTGATCAATTTTGAGTAAAACCACCAACAAAAAAAAATCGTTCGGGAGAATTTTGAGAAAATCGATTTTCTTTTGTTTTTCCTAAACGAGTATTTGCTTTTATCAAGATGCTGGCGTAAGGAAGCATTTTTCGAAAAAAGTGTAATTGGCAAAGATGTTCCATTTTAAATAAACTTTTATTTGGTTTTAGAATCATTTAAATAGCTTTTTAAATAAAAAAGTTATATTTAAATTTGAAAATTTTTCGAAAAAAAAAAATTGTTTTCACGGAAAAACATAAAAACTATATCATAATTTCAAACACGTAATACTAAAATCGCCCTCTACATAATTCTACTACTTACATGACATCTTTTGATCCACTCAAGGCTGTTTGGAATCTGGGTTGCACATAGTTCCAGGCGCCCTGGTTCTTGTGCTCTTCTTGCGCCCAGGCGATGTTCGCGTCGGGATACTTGGCACATTCTTGTTTTACGAGGTCGTAGGGGAAGGGGGTGAGTTGCTCCACCCTAGTTACAGCAATTTGTTCCTCCAATCCTTTTTCACGGTTCGCTTTTACGAGGTCGTAGTACACCTGCAAGACCATATATTTTTATCTGCGTTTTTGCGTTTATGAAACTTATTTTGTGTGTTCTTATAGTCTAAGAGCTGGTGACCATTTTTATTTCATTATTTGCTCCCAGCTGTATTTTATATGTCTTAAAGTACATTCAAATTAGGCTATTTGCGAATCGCCAGGTCCTGGATCGGGTTCCTTTGGATGCTAAAAGCTTTAAAAAGGTGGTGGGGTGCCCGAAAAATATTGTTTTAACTTACTGAGTCAAACACATCACATTTATTACATCTAGATTAGTTTATTTTCACAGTTTTACACAATTATTTAGTAGACCAAGGGGTAAAAAAGGCTTTAAAATGTTTATTTGACATATGTCAACACTAAAAATTCTAATGAATTTTCATTTAATCAAAATATTATTTCATAAATTCTCATTTCTTTAAAAAATTAAGTATCACATATGTTAAAGGCACTTTTTAAAGACTGTTCTTATGCCTTGGCCCTAGAATCATTGTGTATAACTATAAACCTAGCTCATTGCCATTGCCATTTGGAGCTTCTAGCACCCAAAGGAACCGGATACGGAGCCTAGCAATTTGCAAATAGTTTAATTTGAATGTAAGGTAACTGTCCCATATATCGGACACTTTAGAGCAATTTCGGACTTTGATAGTGTGTTAAAATTACATATGAACCTTAATAACTATAAAATATATATTTTTAGTCTTCAAATTTATTTATATATCAAAAAAACTAATTAAATATATATTTATTTTTGATAGTTTTTTTTATATTAAATGAAATATAAAAAAAAGCACGAATGTACCAAATATCGGACAACTTGTCCTAAATATCGGACTAGTTGTGTCCCAATTATTGGACTATGTATAATGAATAAAGAAATTTAAAAAAATATATTTATTAATATAATGCAAATGTGTATATTTGTCATTATTTTTTATAAACTTACTTGCTGCTGGTTTTATGACAAAATATTATAAAATTTTATATTATTATTATAATGGGTGGTAGTCCATTTAGGCTTTTTCTTGACTAATATGTGTTTTTAAAATTAATATTGCAAATGTGTATATTTGTCATTATTTTTTATAAACTTACTTGCTGCTGGTTTTATGACAAAATATTATAAAATTTTATATTATTATTATAATGGGTGGTAGTCCATTTAGGCTTTTTCTTGCTTAATATGTGTTTTTAAAACTAATAGGAGTATTAAAATAACGATTCCCTGAACAGAAATGAATAATTACATGATTATAATTAACTATAGCTAAGATCTATAAAAAAAACATGGCGATATACTTAAATTATCATCCAGATAATATTGTAAGTCCATGTACTTTGCATTAATTTATGGTGTCCGATATTTAGGTCTTACAAAATTATAGGGTAGACCCAAATATCGGACAGTTACTAAAAATGCCTAATAAACGGCTTATTTGAAAGAAAGTGCTAGTCCGATAAATGAGTAGAAAAAGCTTTATACTCTTTAGAATCATTTTATATAATTGTTTTAAAAATATATTTCCTTTATTTTATATTGGAAGTTAAAAGTAAATCTACATTGTACTATATATCGGATGCCCGTCCGATAAATGGAACTGCCTACATTTTATTGTCCTATTTATCGGACACCGATTTAATATAAAAATATCTTTAAAATAACATTAAAAATGGTTTAAAATGGTATAAAACTACAATATTATGAATTAAAAAGAGTTTGATAGACATTTTAACAATTACCTATATTAAAAAAATCATTTTACAGTTAAACGTTGGCTTACTTACTTTGCTTAGAAAAAGGATATATGGATATGGCTGCTGACACATGACTGTTTATTTGTTATTAGGGCTTAAAAAATACGATATAAATGGCAAATGATACGCTCTGATTCGAATATGTTCATAATTTCAAATAAAAAATATATTTTTTTATTTTATAACCTAAATATCTTGTTTTTTGTAAAAACGTGAAAAAGTGTCCGATATTTGGGACATTTACCTTACTTTAAGACATATATAAAATACAGCTGTGAGCAAAAAATGAAATAAAAATGGTCACCAGCTCTCCGACTATTATGATAAGTTACAGTGGAAACTCCATAACTCGAAACTCAAGGGACCGCGAAATTAGTTCGATGTAGAGAGATTTCGAGTTAAAGAAAACACATCCCGAAAAGCTTTTTAGAAAACACGTACGGCGCAACGAAATTTGTCGATTCGTAGCGATCGCGTTCGAAGATAAGCCTAGTGGCGTCTCGATTTCTTAAAGTGCATAATATTGTGACGAAAAACTTTATTTTATGTTGCCCGAAAATTCGAGTTATGGAGAATACTGCGTTACTGTGGTTTCAAGATTTTCAAGTTATAGAAAATTCGAGTTAGAGAGGTGGAAATACATTGTTACAATAGAAAATGTGCGGGTGACTGGTTTCGAATTATGGAGATTTTTGAGTTACAATAGAAAATATGCGGGAAACCTCAGTAAACTTCGACTTATGGAACATTTCGAGTTATGGAGGTTCGAGTTATGGAGGTTCGACTTATGGAGTTTCCACTGTATTTCATTCAGAAAAACCGTTTTTCTGATTATAAATTTTATATTAAAACAGTCATTTGTCGCGCGTTAAATTTTTTAGTATGACTTGTATACGTGTAATGTAATTGTTGTTGTTTGTTTTTAATTTTAATTATTAGCCTGAAGATGGCCCTACGTTAAAAGGACAGAAACATGTCGCTATTATTTATATAATAATAATAAAAACATTTTTAGAGAGATAATATCGTCTTAAGTTTATTTAAAACTACCTCCAATATGAGCAAGGATCATCAAAAATATAATTTTTTATAATAACATACCTTTCCGGTGCAGAAGATAAGTTTACGCACACCAGATGGGTTCTTGCTGGCTGGACCCGCGTCAGGAATAATACGCTTGAATTCCGTGCCTTCAATCATCTCGTCGAAACTGGAGCGTGCCTCCGGGTGTCTGAGCAAGCTCTTGGGGGTCATGATGATGAGGGGCTTGCGGAAAGGCAGCGCTATCTGCCTGCGCAGAATGTGGAACAGATTAGCGGGGGTAGTGCAGTTGGCTATGATCCAGTTGATGTCGTGGAGTTGGCGCACGGCGAAGTCGTCGCTTTCGGGAGGGAAGTAGTCGGGGTCGTCGCTGGACATTTGTAGGAACCGCTCTAACCTGGCGGACGAGTGCTCGGGTCCTACAAGAAAGTTATCAAATGCTCAACTGAAGTCGCGACTAGTCGATACTATTTCCAAGTTTGTTATTTAAAGGGCTAAAATTTGGTTAAATTAAAACTAATCCTAGAGTGCATTAATATACCGTTTTTTTTCAAAACAGAAAATGTTATAACATTAAGGCACTGGGTTATTTTCCTAAAAAATACATTTTTCTCACTACCAACTAGATAAGTTGACATTACTTAATCAAAAAGTCGACAGTAACGGAAAGTACTATATCGAGCACACTTAGTGATACATGAAATCAATACAAACAAAACCGTAACTAAAGACAGAAAAAACGATTTACTGCGCAAGGACACTAAATGTGCAACACTTACCGCAGGGGGACATGCAGAAACAAGACTACTACTTCTAATTTTATAGAGTAATTCATAAAAAAATGATTTCTTATATTGTCACACATATAAATGTCAAAAATATTAATAAAATAAGATTTTAACTCCTTGGTAGTGAGAAAAACGTAATACGCTACTCGTAGGTAAGTTTTTTTCTGTCTTTGGTCTATCTAGAAATTAATAAATTTTTTAAACTACAAAATAACTGATTTATGGCGCAGATAAAAAATTGACGGGCATTTTAAAAATGTGTTCAACATTTGATGAAGTATTTTGGTCAAAATTTGTTTGTCTTAAAACATTATTGAGGATTTTGAGAAACAGCATTTTGGAGTTGGTCCATTTTCTCAATTTTACGTCTACGCTAGTTTTTTTAGCCTAAACTAGCGAAAAGCTATTTTATGGTTACTATTTAATTCGAAAATGTTTGAAAAGAGCATAAAGTTAAATATTCTTTGTTCTTACCTTGTCCCTCCATTCCGTGTGGGAGTAACATAACCAATCCAGTTTGGCGCACCCATTTGGCTTGACCACAGGACAGCAGTTGGTCAATAATACATTGGGCTGTGTTGGCGAAGTCTCCAAACTGAGCCTCCCAGATAACGAGGGCGTTGGGGTTGGTCATCGAGTATCCCAATTCGAACCCTAAGACTCCGTACTCGCTGAGGGAGCTGTTACATACGGTGTAGGGGGCTTGGTCGGGGTATAAGTTGCTTAATGGTCTGTAGGTAGCCTTGTCAACGGTTTGATGGTGCAAAACGTGATGTCTGTGCGAGAAGGTACCACGCTCAACATCTTGACCGGACAAACGCACGTGCACGCCCTCTTTTAGGAGGGATCCAAACGCCATGGCTTCTCCTAGAGCCCAGTCGATGACACGGTTCTCCACCATGTCCATGCGAGCCTTCAAGATACGCTCGATACCCTTGTGGATGATAAACTCCGCCGCGTTTGGAGGAGGCGCACTGAAACGTTTCCCGATGTGAACCAAAGTGTCTTCGATGACTCCGGTAGATTTTGCCTTCAAGGGGTCTTTTCCTTCGAAGAAGCCAGACCACGGGGAGTCGATCCAATCCTTGTATTTAATATGCGTCTCCTGGCGAGCCTGTTCGAAGGCTTCTTCGCAGATCTTGTCATACTTTTCTTTAACGCCTTTAACATCTTCTTCAGTGACGGTTCCCTCCAGAATCAATTGGTTGGCGTATTTGTCAATGCAGGGCTTGGTGGCCTTGATCTTGCGGTACATCAACGGTTGGGTGAACATGGGCTCGTCAATTTCGTTGTGACCGTTTCTGCGGTAGCACACCAAGTCGATAACCACGTCCTTGTGGAAGGTAGCACGCCATTCAGCTGCCATCTTGCAAATGTGAATCACAGACTCTGGATCGTCGGCGTTTACGTGGAAAATGGGGGCGTTCACTACACGTGCTACGTCCGTACAGTATGGCGATGACCTGGAGAACCTAGGATCAGTGGTGAATCCTACCTGGTTATTAACGACGATATGGACCGTACCGTGGGTAGTGTAAGCGGGTAATTCAGACAAGTGCATGGTTTCAAATACGACTCCCTGTCCGGAGAAAGCGGCATCTCCGTGAAGGAGGATGGACATTACTTTTTTGCCCTCGCCATCGCCTCTGTAGAACTGTTCGGCTCTGGTCTTGCCCTGGACTACAGGGTCTACTGTCTCCAAGTGAGAGGGGTTCGCCACTACAGCCAGGCGGATGTTCTTGTTTGTCACACGGTTTAATCTGTTAAACAAAGAATATATATAAAAAGAGGCTTTAAAACCTTAAGAATTTTAATTTTTTGATAAACAAAACCAAACTTAAATTAAGGGAAAAATTATGCACCTTGTAAGGGAGTGAAAAGTGCATGTTCTGATTACTTTGTCAACTATATAGTCTGGGAAGTCCACGCCCAGTAGAATTTTTTTATTACCTCGCCGTCCAAAATAATACAAATTTGCGTTACGTAATACTTGAACGTTCCCTAAGGTTGCCACATGATTTTAAATATTTTTTTCTATTTTTCTTATAAGCTCATAATCACACGCATTTTGCGTGTTCTTATAGGCCCATAAGAGGTCTCCACTTTTTTTTCGTTTGGAACAGAAAAAAGCCTATCGCTTGAAGTTTTCTGTGCAAATGTCAATGTCACTTTAAAGTTTAATTTTATACAAAATTTTGTGTCAGTAAAAATGTTACGTAACACTTAAAAAATTATATACTTATAAAATGTTTATTGGATCACGTTTTTAACAATGATCTAGGCTTAAAGAGACGGATTCCTTGCAAATTTTATTGCACACGGCGTGGTTAACGGTTAACTAAATCATCTAAAAAAAAAACAATTAGAGATGGAAAACCATAGCCAATAACCGGTTTTCGGTTAACCGGTTTCGGAAATTACATCAGACCGGTTTTGGGTTAAAACACGGAAGCAATAACCGGTTAAAAACCGGTTTAAACCATAAAGCAAAATTTCCTTTCATTTATTTTTTACTTTTTGTAAAATGTTACGTAACAAATAGGGGGTGGGGGTGGGGGTCTTAAAAATGGCCAAATTTTGCGTTACGTAATACTTGAACGCTCCCTAAAGAACACATATGCAAAGTCTCAACGGTGTGGAAATAAAAAAATCTACTGGGCGTGGGCTCCCGGACTAATACATTAAAATGCATAAGTAGGTGTAACTATTTTTATAAAACCAAAAACTTTAATTGCAAACTTAAAAATAATGAAAAGATTAATTTGCTGTTGAATATTTTTGCATTAATTTAGCAATTTAATCGAATTGCTAAGGGAGATTGAAAGAATTGAAATTTGTACATTGTACGAATTGCCTTATAAAAAGTTAAAATGTAAAAAATCGTATTAAGGTACCTATATGTAATGATGTTATAGAAAGTATAAATAATTTGTATCCAATACATACAGATAATAAGACAATTACCAGCTTTATTTTAAATAGATAAACTCAATAATAACCCCCGCGTGGCTTTTACTTTATTGAGTGGATAATTATTTATTATACCCACTCAACTGTCACTTGTCAAATTATTTTCTTGTAAATGTCATTAAAATTTTTAATAAAAATATGAATTCCTAAGCTATTTATTGGATAAAACCTTGTATGGCACTCATGGGTAAACCGATATTGCCCTCTCGAAAATTAACCTGCTTGGCTGACGCCTCGCAGGTTAATTTTCTCATGGGCAGTATCTTACTTTACCCACTAGTACCATAAATAACTATTATACAACCAAAAACTTTTTTAATTGCAAACTTAAAAATAATGAAAAGATTTAATCGAATTGCTAAGAGAGATTGAAAGAATTGAAATTTGTAAATTGTACGAATTGCCTTATAAAAAGTTAAAATGTAAAAAATCGTATTAAGCTACCTATATGTAATGGTGTTATAGAAAGTATAAATAATTTTAATCCAACTGATCTGATCTATAATATCATAGTATATTAAAGTACTAGTTTCATAACATACGTTTTTAGCAAAAGTCCAAACGTGTTATGAAACGAGTGCTTTATACAATTTTTTCTATTTTGCTTAAAATTTAAAAAAACTTACATTTAAATTGATGACTGATTTAGGGATTTTTGTTTTGGATTGGCATTACAGTTTACACCATGTTTAAAATTCTAAGAACAAATGATATTTTGATATATTTTATAGTCATCTCTTCTCTTTTTTACTGCAATTAACCAAGTCACAATTTTAACATGGTAAAAATAACCTAAACACAAAATTTTGTATAAAATTCAACTTTAAAGCGACATTGACATTTGCACGGAAAACGTCAATCGATAGGCCAGGTCTGTTGCCAACCCAAAATAACAAAAAGTACAGACCTTTTATGGGCCTATAAGAACACGCAAAATGCGTGTGATTATGAGCTTATAAGAGTCGCAAAATAGAAAAAAATTATTTTAAAACATGACCTCTGAACGCTTACCTTTCGATGTATGTGCCCAAATGGTATTTGACGTCGCCTGAGCCGTCGTCGGCGGCTTTTAATCCTGCAAACTGGGTAAAGAGTTGATGGAGAGGTTTTCTGCAAACGTTGGCCAGAACGTTCAATCGCCCTCTGTGGGGCATTCCCATAACTATGCTTTCTACGCCCAACTCTGTTGATTTGTCGATGACGGTTTTCATTGCTGGGATCAGCATTTCGCAACCCTCCAAACCGAAACGTTTTTCTGAAGACCATTTACGGGCCAAAAAGGATTCGAATCTGTCGAGTAAAAATTAATAAATAAGCCTTCTCAATTCTGTTTTTTTTTAAATAAAAAATAGTATACATCATTTGGGACATGTCTTGTTTTGGTTTCTTCTTGGAACATTCCATTCAAAAGACAAAAGATCTTGAAACAACAATTGTGATTTCTTGTTCCAAACAAACAAACAAACATTACATTCTTAATTTTAACAATTTAATTGAAAATTGGTATATCGTGTCTGTTTTTCACCTAAAAGCGCGAAAACACTATTTTAGATGAAAACTCAATATAACATCTCTTTTATTTCTCTTTTATTTTCAATAACATATCTAAACTGTAACTTCTCTGATCCATATTTCCACAGTGGAAATTTTACTCAGTGGAAATTCCATTCTAGGTGGAGCTAAAACCTCAAAAAAATACAAAAGGACATGGCACAATTTATAGGGAATTTTGGCCCTCGGTGAAATTCGCTAAATTTTTTATATGTTTTAGTTTATGCTTTTTAAAAAGGAATTAGGAACGTTTCAAGCACTTTGTATGTACAGTTTTTTTTTTTATAACGAAAATAAAAAAATATTTTTGCCCCAAACTCCTCATAAAAATAAGTTTAATTAGCTTAATGATTAAGAAAAAAGCTTGATTGGTATAAGTCAAACTGATGTCTGTCAATTTTTTTATATATTATTAGTAATATAAAATTAATTTAGCATGGCTTTTAGAGCCTTTTTTCAAGTAAATTGCTTTGTATGCAACCGTCAAGGTGGTCAACAGCAGATGCCCCGAATGGGAGGAAATGAAAACATTTTATTTATTTTTTTATAAAAATGTCCTAATGTAATAGTGTGAAAAAGAATTGAATCAAGGACACATGTCTTTTGATAAGTACAACACCATATTCTCTTATTTTAAGGCTAACATCTTAAATGAAGAGCGCGGAAGACCCGCGCCAGTTATTAGGTTCATAAGAAATGCTAGTCCAAAAATAAGAGAATTTGGCTTAAAATATAATCGAAAAATGCATTTTCTTGATTCATGGATCCTTTTTTTTAGTGTTCACATTTTAAATCATATCGAGGGCTTCATAGCATAGGGGCATATCTGCTACATGTTAACACGGTTGATACAGCCCTGTTATGAAGCTCTCGGTATGATAGTTATATTGGATAATTTATTCTATGCAGAAACACAGTATTTCACTTTCAACTTAGTTTTTCTGTTCTGTTTTACTTCTTATTTTATTATTTTATTAAGTTCTGGAGTTTTAACATGGGTTCCAGTACATTATATTACAAAAACACATATTCAATTTCTTCTATGTAGAATTTTGGAAATAATTGTTTTTTTTTGCCGTACAAAAAAAAAGGGATACACTTTCGGCATTAAAATCGCTTATTATTTTACAAACGATTCCCTTAAAACGTATTTCTATTCTGCTTTTCTTCTTATTTCATTCTTTAGTTCAATTTTATATACGTTTTAGTACTTTTTACCAGGTTAGCAAATAACTTATTTCACGTATTTCATTAATTTAGTCCTTAAGAAGTATTTCTGTTGCACTTTTCTTCATCTTATTTAATTATTCTGTCCAATTTCAATATGTATTTCACTACTTTTTCCCAATAAAACTGACAATTTAGTCTAAAATACTTCAAAAATACGTCAGAATATCCTTCACTGACAAGTTGTCAAACGAAACAATGCCTACTAGAAAAATATTTTTATGAGGAGTGTAGGCCAAAAATATTTTTTTATTTTCCTTATAGAAAAAAAACTGTACATACAAAGTGCTTGAAACGTTCCTAATTCCTTTTAAAAAAGTATAAACTAAAACATATAAAAAATTTAGCGAATTTCACCGAGGGCCAAAATTCCCTATAAATTGTGCCATGTCCTTTTAAAACTAAGTTATATAATTTTTAAAATTTAGTAGTTTTTGTTTTGTTATAGAGTATATATGTTATAGTGCAATTTAGACAACATATTTAGATTCAGAATGTCAAACACCTTCGACTAAAGTCTCTGTAGGCTAAACTAAAAAAAGTCAATCAATTACCCATGAGCTCTTGTAAGTCTAGCGAGAGTTAGTTTTTTCTCGTCAGCTGTTAAATCTGTAACACCGGGAGTCTCTAGTCTTTGGCGAATCCAGTTGCACTGATCCAGGCTGTTGATGAACATAAACTCCACACCGATGTGTCTACAATAGGTCAACTCCAATCGATGAAGAATTTCTCTCAGAGGAAGCTGTTTTTCGCTGCCTCCGATGAAGGTGGTGGAGGGCAACTTAAACACTCTGTCCATGTCAGTGTCATCTAGATTATTAATTAAAGAATAGGTCAATTGAAGAGTTTCAAGGGGGTTAAAGTACGGAAAAAATGTACTATATTGACCCTAGTTAGTGGATCAAAAATGCTAGTTCTAAAAGCCGCATCAATTTGAAACATCTTTTATAGTTCATCTTATCTTCATTCTGTTTGCATGTAACAATTTAAAAAATATCCGGGCTTAACAGTAATAATTTTGGTTTCAAGCATAAAAAAGGTACAATAATAAGCTGTGCAGAAAGAAAATAGCGTTTAAGCAAAAGAGAAAACAAACTACATAAATATACTTATCTTAAGCAGCAATGAACCCTACACTACCGATTAAGTATCTACATTTGAAATACAGGATGACCATGAAATCATTTTAAAAGGTTATTTTTTCTGATTTAAAATTTTGCATGATGATATAGTTTATAAGGATGCATATTTCCCTCGCTTCCGGTTTTTCCGGACGTGAGTCTAGAATTTTTCCTACGACCTAGTAGAGCTTATTTTCCACCCGTTACCATGACAGGGGTCGGAAATTGAAAGTCAGCTGATTTTACATATCTGCTGTTAGAAAACAAGTGAACGTCAAACACAAAACGTCAAATTAATAACTAATTTAATTTTTACGTTTTTTTTTGTTTTATTGTTAGGTCGTAGGAAAAATAGTATACACAAACCTACTTCAATCCACTTTGAGTGTACGGGTATATGTACATGTAAAGTATCACAATCGTGAGACTTTTGGGATAGATGTTTGTTGCTATTTCAAATTTAAAAAATTCAAATTGTATTATTTAATAAAAAAAATGGACTAAAAGGCCTAGCCTAGACTAAGTCAAAAACCGTTTTTAATTGTAGTCTAAAAAATTAAATATTTTATTTAAAAAAACACGTCTTATGAATGATTTAATCATCTTACAAAAAAATTATAAACTATTAAAAATAACCGTACCTAATAATATTTGTAGACAACAAAATGCCGCCATATCCGCCATATTGAATTTGAGAAAAATAGCCTGTAGTGCAGTCCTTGAACTGATATTTTATTAACGAAATACACCGATGTACATGTTTCAAAAGTGATATACAGCCTGTTTCAGAACTCGCGTACAGAAATTTGAGGGTATATTAAAAACCCCCTGGAAAATATGAAAAAAAATTCAAAAAAAATCCATACTAATTAAAAAGGAAGCTATTTAATCTGACCAATCCTGTTGCTGCTGTTAAATTACCTACAAATTAGTTTTTCCCTACTTATTAGTAACTATGGTAGCATTTTAATTGTTGACGCGTGCATTGTTTGAGACTTTTAACTTTAGAATATTTTTAGTTTATTATATTTTGACAAAACCGACAGAGGCTATCAAATATTCTATTTTTATAGGGTCACTCCATCCGGCGGTGGTTTTTTGACATTAATAAATATTTTGTCATATTAATCACCATGTCAACCTACAGAATATGTACCTGCAATAATTAAATTTTCTTCCATAGCTACAAATTCAACTTGTAAAGGTAATTTAACATCAGCAACGGTATTGGCCCACTTAAAGCGTTCTTATTTTTAAATTAAACGAAGATGTTTTTTTTTACATTTTTTTCATATTTTCCAGAGGGTTTTTAATATAACCTCAAATTTCTGTACGCGAGTTCTGGATATAGTTAAAAAGTATTGTTTAATTGATTAATTTAAACAGTAAAAAAAAACAACCACTAAAAATTATTTCGGTGTCATCCGGTACTTAAAGTGTATTTTATTTAAATAATTTAGTAGAAAGTAAGTATTCCATCAACCAAATAGAAGTGTGGTGACTAAAGTTAAATAAAAAAGTACAAGATAAAATATATTACAAAATTAAAAATATAATAAAAATGTGTCTTACTTTTCATAAACTCACGAACTTGCCTCCTCAATTCTTCGCTGTAGGTTCTAGAAGGATGATCTGGTTAATTTAAAGGGTTTTGGAATATGAGGGTCCAAGGTTATTTGGAAAACAGGAATTTGATTAGGGTTGGTAAAAATTAAAAACAAAAAAGAAAACATAAAATTAGAACAAAATTATCACAAAAGAACAAAAAATGTATAACAAAAAAAATGTTTAACAAAATATGAATAGACGATTTCCAAATGGTTGGTTTTTAAATTTAATATGTTGATCATATGAATTAGGTAGCCATACTGAAAAGGGTTATTTGCCGATTATAGGTAATTTTAGTAAATTAATGTAATTTTTTAATTTAACCTTATACCGCATCGTGTTCCCATTTGGGAACGTAAGTGCCATCTATGCAGTAATGGTGGTACTATATGTAGGGTATCTATCGATGGATTTACCCATTCAGATAAATGGCCAACCCATTAACTGGAAAAACCATGCCAAATACCTCGGCATTACAATCTCCAAAAACCTAACGTGGGATCAGCACGTCAAAAATACCCTCCAAATAGCCAACTGGCGCCTCTCCAAACTCTACGCCCTAATAGGTAGAAAGAGCCCCCTATCCATTAAAAACAAACTTCTTCTCTACAACCAAACCCTAAAGCCGGTACTTCTTTACGGAGCCCCAGCCTGGAACAAAATCACCCTTAATAAAAAGCTCTCAGCAAAACTTCAGGCCTTCCAAAACAAGGCACTCAGAATATGCCTCGATGCCCCCTGGTTTATGAGGAACAACCAAATACCCAGAGATCTCGAAATGCCCCTCCTAAAAACGGAAATCATCCGCTACAGCACGTCTTTTATACAAGACAATTTAGATCACCCAAACCCTCTCATTTCAAACTTTCTAGACTACGATCATGAAATCCACCACATCCACAAAAAGATCAAAAACGTCCTCAACCAGTAATGGTACCCACCAATTCAGGACAAATGCATTCCCAGCATCAGTGAGCTAGTCTCACTCCTCTCGCACATCCCTCCTCTCCCTATCCCATCGATCCTCAAAAAAACATTAAAATTTATCAGTTAAACTGTAAATAATTGCAATTGCAATACAATGTTTATTTAGTAAAATAAACCAAAATAAATAAATCAAAATAAATAAATCATGGTAATTACAATTTTGACTTAAAAAAAAATGTCTACCTTCAATAAGTGGCCCAAGGGCCAATACATGGGCCCACTTACATAGGGCTGCAAATGTGAAAAAAAAAACATTTTCAGTCTCCGGACAGAATGACAATCGGACATATAAGCCGATAATATGCAAATAACCCAATAAAGCATTAAATATAGGCATTCACAAAAAATGCAATCACATGCACTGTGCAATTTTTACGATGTAGTTCAAAAGTAGCGCTGAATCTATAAAACTTTTGGCTAAGCCTGTAGCTTCTAACAAATTATTACAATGGGAAAGGACAAGGCGTCCTTCCCTTCCAGGCCGCGCTACTGGCTTAGGTGCCAGACTTCCTAGTGGGCCATTCCACGACCAGCTAAATTTTGAAGCAAAATGTCACATATTTTCAAAAATAATTTTAAGCAAATTTTATTATCTTAACATACTAGTATGGCTTGAAGAGTGTTGTTTAAATGACGTCGTAGTTAGTTGGTAAAGTAGGATACTATTATACCAAAATCTTTTTCGAGGTTAAAAAGTTGATTGAGTTGTTTATTTTGCGATATTTGAAATTGAGAACCAAAAATGAGGTCTACAAGGAAAAAATTAGTCTTGTCCTAACTTTGCAAGAACATTTTTGCATAAAGCTAATAAATTACTTACTTTTATTTAACTCATTTATTATAGGTACCTACATTATGCACGAATGATATGTCACGATTATTTAAAATTATTTCAGTTTAATCCGTTCTTGCACATTTTGTTGGCGACCAGCATTGTCAGACTCTAGTGGGCAATATCAAAGCCAACTAAATGGTCCAGTAGCGCGGCCTGGAAGTGAAGGAGGCCTTGGAAAGGATGATTTTTTTGTATTAGATTTTCTTACCAAAGTTGTAATTTTTGTAGACCAATTCTTGCGGCGTCTGATCGTCCAAATCTGCACTGTTTATGCCCAACGGATCCAATTTTGCGATATGATGGCCTCGAATCTATAAAAACAATTGTTCCAACACCCTGTACAAATTGATGCATATTACCGTGTTCTAGTTTTATACCCAGGCTATACTTGTAAGTAAATAAAATACATCTTCACGATGGTTATTAAATTTTAAAACACCTAAAGCGTTAAATTTTAAAGTCGGTTTTAATCTATTTAAGTTTTTAGGTTCGCAAATATTGGAACTACTGTTCTGATGTACGAGGTTTATAGGTGAAAAAAAATAATGGTATTTTGAGAAAAGGAAAATTGATTTTTTCAAAAGTTAAACATGAGAAAATGTGCTTTTAGCTCTAACACAATAAGCTGCAAAATGCTTTTACGAAACGAAAAAACCGCAGTGTTTCAAAAAAAAAAACTTACCGCCTATAGTATTCCGGCGGCAGTGGTAATTTAATTTAAAAAAAATAACTTGAATTGAAAATTTAATGTTTACCTTACATCATTTTAAATTTCCATTTTGAGTTTTCTTTGCTGAGGCTAATAATTACTATTTATATTTAACTACTTTATTACACTAGAGCACCATTTCCTATACTTCTACTCGAGCTTCTACTTGTTTTACTGGTTTATATTAATTTTAAGTGTTTTTAATATTCCTATAACAATACCTAATACTTTATTTTTAGTAAGATTCGTTAAAATTTAAAATAAAGCTTAATCGAGTTCTTAAGTCTGTACAACAGGGAAAAACTGTATTAAGTCACAATTTTACTTTTTGCCGAGAAAATGGCATTGCATCAGAGCGGTATTGCATCAGAGCGGCATATCGTTTTAAAACGGGTCTTTCTTGGGGACACTAGATCTAGGTCTTAAGTTAGCAAGGCCTTGATCTAGTGTCCCTGGTGTTTCTACCTTCAAATTTTTAAAATATTTTGTTTTTAAACATTTTTTTTAAGTACATATATAGAAAGAAAAAAGATATCATTCTGAAATTTTGTAGGTGTGTTTATTTATATTTAAAGAATACCGTTTTTTTTAGATTTTTAAAGTGCCATTTTTTTGCTATAATTTTTTTTTTCGAAAATAAAAAAACATCAAAAAACGGTGGTCGCCATGATTACGGCCGTTTGGATCGACTGCAAAAAAAAAACGGGAAGTTATACAGTATTGAAGTCGCTATAGCTCTAGAAGATTTTTTTTTTGGCCAAAAAATAACAAAATGGCGGACGTTTTTCAAACAAATTTAAATAATTTTCAAGAAAAACGTCAGCGATTTGTTATTTTTGGGTCAAAAAATGTTCTAGATAGGGCTATAGCGACTTTAATACTAAATAATATCCCGTTTTGTTTTTTAGTCGATCCGAACGGCCGGAATTATGGCGACCACCGTTTTTTCATTTGTTTTTTCAAAAAAATTTATGGCATAAAATCTAAAAAAAAAAATTGTATTCTTGTAAATCTGAGGCTTGGTTCTAAAAGGGCCAATGTCACTGTCAATAGCAGCGCTTTCAAAATACTACATCAGAGTTGATGTGAAAACGCTGCTATTGACATTGGCCCTTTTAGAACCAAGCCACAGAAATATAAATAAACATACCTACACAATTTCAAAATGATATATTTTTTTCTTTCTATATAAAAAAAATGTTTAAAAACAAAATATTTTTAAAATTTGAAGATACAAAGACCCCTTAATAGCTTTTCCCTGGGCCCAGCTGAGGTGCAAAAGTTAATTTTACATTATGCGATTTGGGCGACACAAAAGTTTGTAGCAAGACAAAATTAACCAATCAAATGCGCTAAAACTAAGTCAGTGATTCGATTGGTTATTTTTATCTTTCTATAAACTTGAATATAGTCAAAATATACGTCTTGCAAGTAAAACGTGTCACGTGATCACATGAAGAGTGCAACTAACATAAGGGCCAAACCATCATTTTTTGCGAAATTAGTTATTTATGGTACTAGTGGGTAAAGTAAGATATTGCCCATGAGAAAATTAATCTACGAGGCGTCAGCCAAGCAGGTTAATTTTCGAGAGGGCAATATCGGTTTACCCATGAGTGCCATACAAGGTTTTATCCAATAAATAGCTTAGGAATTCATATTTTTATTAAAAATTTTAATGACATTTACAAGAAAATAATTTGACAAGTGACAGTTGAGTGGGTAAAATAAATAATTATCCACTCAATAAAGTAAAAGCCACACGTGGGTTATTATTGAGTTTATCTATTTAAAATAAAGCTGGTAATTGTCTTATTATCTGTATGTATTAGATAAACGGTTTTTGCTTGAAATGGGTACTACTTAACGTACTTTATCCCTCTAGTTAATAAAAATTCTTAATATGTTACTAGAAGTGGCAAAAAATACATTGGAAAGTAAGGTTAGGGGTGCAAATTTTAATAATTTGTTTTTTTTGCCTCACCCAAATATTTACTGTTAACTAGTCTTATTAAAAAAAAAGGTTATAAATCTATTTATAACTAGAAAAGACGAGATTTTATATAAAAGAAAACAATATTATGATAAACGGTTAGGTAAGGCTTTTTTAATAATTTACTTTTTTTGCCCCACCCAAATTATTATTTACCGATGATGAAAAAAGGCTTATGAACCTATTTAGGACTAGAAAAGAGCAGATTTGATGCAAAACAACCTTATTAGAAATGTGTTGGTTAGGCCCTTTTGATAATTAAGGGCATTGTTTAGGTCCTTATTTCAACTTTTTTGTTGTTGAAATCTACATAAAACGATGTAAACAATCAAACACTATTGAAATATAATTATTATTAAGTATAAATATCATTAGAAAAAAAAATAATCACATTTTTGCTTCTCCTGTAAAATAATAATTTTGTGGGTTAGGCCCTTATGTTAGTTACACTCAGGGCCGTAGCTATGGGGGGGCGTGGGGGGAGCCTCCCCCCACCTATCTTGAAATCAAAAAAGTTGCATATTTCATGGATTCAAAACATAAAAGTTGCATATTTCACGGGGTTAAAAAAAATAAAATAATAAGTTTTTAATTTTGGGAAAAAAAGTTTTAAATTTTATGGCTTAAAAATATAAAAGTTGGGATTTTTAAACCTTGGAATAAATTTTTTTGTACAATTCATGGGATAAACATAATAAAATAAAACATTTTTAATTTTGGGAAAAAAGTGAAAAATTTCATGTATTAAAAATATAAAAGTTGGGATTTTCAAAAGACTTGCATATTTCGTGGATTCAAAATATAAAACTTGCATATTTCATGGGTTAAAAATAATAAAATTATAAATTTTTAATCTGGTGAAAAAAGTTGTAAACTTCATAGATTAAGAAATATAAAAGTAAGGATTCTCAAACCTTGAAAAAATATAAATAACTTAACCAGAAGGTGTAATTTGATAAATAGAATTTAAAAATTTAAATTAATCCTCTTTTTTTAAAAAGCTTTAAAACAAAAGCATTTTGTCATTTAGAAAGGGGTGGGGACTTTTTTTTATGAATGAAACTTTTTTTTGTGAAAGGGTGGTGGGACCTTTTTTTAGCCATGAAGTTTTGAGAGAGAAGGGTGGGACCTTTTTTTTTTAGTCATGAACTTTTTTTTGTCGTCGAGGAGGAAAAAAGTTGTGTTTTTAGCCTAAAAAAAGTTGTAAATTTTGACCTCCTCCCCCCACCAAATCTCCTTTGCTACGGCCCTGGTTGCACTCTTCATATGCCTTTTCACTTTTTGTTTATAATCATAGAGTGGAAGAGACCGCAAGCTATTAACTTGACTAGCTTAAAACAAGTCAAGTCAAAATTGAATTAAGTTCTTAAGTATTATTATGCAGTATTTAAAACATGTTGAGCATTAAAATAAAACGTATTTCCGAAATTCTACACAAATAGAGGTTCTTGTGTTAGGCTATTTAATTGTGCAACATACGCTTAGAAATGCAACTACTTGTTTTATTAAGCTGAACATATAATATAGGAAAAAAAACGACTTTATAAAATTACTGAGGTTAGTAGCAAAAAACATTTCTATAACCTTTAGAAAAAGCATCTAGAGGAAAATAAGTATCTCCTACTCAAAATGTAAAAATTCCATCTTTCACAATTACTTTTTGAATGAATTTGTATTATTTTCTTTCTGTAAAGGTTGTAGAAAAAATCGTATGTATACCCTGAAGTATCGTTTTCTCCCTTGTGGACACAAGATATTTCATATTTTGGGGCACCTAAAAGCTGGGCCCGTGTGTTCTGCCCCATTAGCCCTTATTCTGCCACTGCAATAGATAAGCGCTTTCCCAAAACATAAATAACCCCACATGAACTATAATTTAAACATAAGGTAAGTATAAGTTAAGAGTATTTCCCTTGGGTTCGATCTTATCACCTCCGAATCAATGTTTATTCAGGAGATAAAGAGAAAAATTCAAATATCCTGACCTGTCAAGTTATCTTTTGAATAACCATTTATTAAGAGGTGAAAAAATTGAGCCTTAATAAAAAGTAAATAAATACCCGGAGAAAACAAGTTTTTACGTAAAATTGTGCATAATTAGGTATGGTTATATGCATAATTATGTATGGGCATATGCATAATTTGTGAGTATACATAGACCTATGCCTAATTATGTATGATCATGCTAAAATTTTGGCGAATGCGCACCATATCTGGCCATGCATGACAAGGTTTTTATATGATTATACATAATTATGTCAATTATACGTAAAATTAAGTATAATTATGCATAATTTTGCATAATTATGCATACAAAAACTTTTTTTCCACGGGTAAGCCCACATAAACAATGATATAAAAATGTTTCAACTTGATACGACCCTTCTCGGCAAGGGCCTACCTAATTTGTGCTGCCTAGTGATGGCATCGGGTGCGTGACCTTGTCTGTCGCTTATGGTACTGGTCTTATCGGAGTACATGATGCCCAATGGGTCGAGTTGGGCCAAAAAGTGGCCGCGGGACTATAAAATGAATGGTTATTAGAGTACCTGAATGACATATGTTTCACAAAAGGGCCAATTTTAAAAATACCGTTTGATAGAAAGCTGTATGGATTCTTATATTTATTTTGCTTTTAAATTTAGATCGTACAAAAAATAATGTTACACAGAATTAAAGGCTTTTTAGTCTTTTGCATGAATGTTTCCCTCGCTCCGCTACGCCCCTCGGGAAACCATATTCATGGCGGGACTGAAAAAGCTGTTTTCTTACTTGGTATAAAAATATTATTATTATTTTGAGCCATTTTGCCAAACTGTAATATTTGAGTTGGCTCTTTTGTAGACGGCGATTTGACAGCAAGCGTCAAAAATGTCATTTCAGTACTCTAACGGCAATCGGTTAAATCAACTAGGTTTTAGGCGAGAACCACCTACTTATATGTTATGTATGCTATTCTATTTTAATGGAAGTCCCATGCTTTTAATGGTATGAAAAAAGCCTCATTACAGTAAAGAATCTGGCACACATATAGGGGGGTTCCTGGGCCTCAGTCAAACTGCCTCCAATTTTGATATTTTGTAATTTTGGGGTTAAACATTAAATTAGGAAAATTGCAGCCAAATTAAATGTCCAGTTTCGGAGAAAAACGCTTTTAAAAATCTAATTTTATGACAGATTTTTTGACGTATATTAAGGTAATTTTTTACTTACGTAAATATTAACTTAATTAGCCGTTTTAAGTTTATTATACTCGATTAATTAAAGAACAGGCAAGATAAATATTACATAAAAGGCTTTATTATCATTTACTTACATGTGGTTCTATAAAAATTTTAAAACTTTGTGAAAATTTGGCTGCGATTTTCCTAATTTAATGTTTACCCCCGAGATTACAAAATATCAAAATTTGAGGCAGTTTGACTAAGGCCCAGGAACCCCCCTATATGTGTGACAGGTGCTTTCAACATGTTAATCTAAAATTTACTAGTTTAAAACGACATTGTTACAATAACATACAATGTATGTCATGCAGGGACGTAACACAGTGAGTGGATGAAGGTGCTATGTGCAAATGATATTTGTGAATTAATCTGTCATAAAGTTTTTAAATGACAACATTACTCATAATATCTTCATTCACGTCTTCAACCTAGTTTTATTTATTTTTTATAATACAAAAATGTTTAATTTTATTTCAATTACACAGCCAAACAAAATAAAAAAAAAGGTCAAAAACTCTTTTGCAGACCATTGTATTCCTATGTATTTTGAGGCGCTGAATCCGAATTTAAGGTCAAAATACCACCTCGTCCGATCCGAGATAACCTCAAAAAACTTTATACTCGTTATACTGGAAAATAAGGTTTTTTGAGGTATATTTCCAAAACTAATTGGATGAGCGTCTCAAAATACATAGGAAACAATGGTCTCCGAAAAAAATCTTGATCTTTTTTTTCTGTGGCTACATGTGGGGCCATAAAAAGAAAGAAAAAAAGGTCAAGAACTTTTTTGGAAACCACTGTATTCCTATGTATTTTGAGGCGCTGAATCCGAATTTAAGGTCAAAATAGCTCCACATTTAATTAGTTTTGGAGATAACCTCAAAAAACCTTATTTTTTACTTAAAAATTATTTTTTTTAAGGTTATCTCAAAAACTAATCGGATGATGATAATCGGACCTCGAATTCGGATTCAGCGTCTCAAAATACATAAGAATACAATAGTCTCCAAAGGAGTTCTTGACCTTTTTTTTTTCATTTTGTGCGGCTGTGTTATTTACAGGATAAATTCATTTTTTTTAATTTATAAATTAGATTTATCAAAAAATCCTTTAACTTGGCGCCAATTTTGTATTCTGACAAATCATTTAAGTGGTTGGCTAAGTAATACAGAAGTCATTTGACACTTTTTGCGTTATAAATTTGGTAAATGCATTTAACCTAAAAAGTTAATTTTAAAACTGGCAAACGTCAAATTAAAAAGGCTATAATGCGACTAAGACATCAATGTCAAATTCAAGGTCAGGTAGTGTATTATTTAATAAGTTTGTCTAAAAAAGGGGATTGTGACTACCAAGTCCTACTTGACCCTTAAAAATTGGGGAACATTTACATGCAAAACTTTAATAATGATCCAAAAGAAGTTTTAATCTTTTTCAACCGGGGTTTAAAATGGATGCCAGAGATATTGTCGCTAAAATGTACCACGAAAAAATTACCGCTCAAGTTTTAGCGCGAAAATATTTACTGCGCTAGCATTCTCCGCGCCAAATATATTTCCTCGAAAAAATAATGCCTTGCATTAAAATTAAAAAAAAATAACGCGTAAAAATTTTGCTTGCTTTTATCTAAAGAAAGTTCTATATTTTTATATATTTTTTGTTAATAATAAGAAATATTTTAATTATCTTCACACTTAATTTATGCGCGATTAATAGGTGCGTTCAATGAAACACTCAGCGAAACAGCTATAACCATTAGCGTGCACGCTTGTTTAACAGTCAACGGCAACTGTTAAAATTTAAGCTGTTTGCAGACTTGCTGGCAACGATCGATTTTACCGATAAGATTAACTTTATGTCAAAAAGTTCGCGAAAAAAGTAGATTTAACCTAAAAAAAATAATCACAAGCTCGTTGTTACTTCAACTGCGATTGATTAAAATTAAAACGTACGTCGTGTTGTAATTTCCTGTTTACTCGAACGTATCTAAAAGCGCACTTTTTTGTATAACCAATCTGGACGAAAAGTTTAATTTTTTGGCCTAGGCTTCAAAAGTAATAGTCGACGTTGATTGGTTAATTGATATTGAAACTGTTGACATTAGAATTATAACCTCAAACTTGTTGTCAAAAATACAAATGTATTTATTAATATACATGTGTTACAATCGAATACAAAAAAATAGTGTATGATACACGGACTAAAACTGTTTTTAGGGCGATTACTGTTGCAAACCTTGCTCTCCGAGCTCGGATGCCAATCTCCGTAATAGCCCTAAACAGTATTTTTCGTCCTTTTATCAAAAACTGCTATTGGTTTGTTCCCCTCTTTCTTGACAGATAAAAATATGTTAAACGTTCACCCAGCCAGACTTAGCGTAGATTATCGTTTTCCTGATTTTTGTTCATCTTCATTAAACGCACTTATTAACTTCCCGTTATTGATGTGCTATAAAATATATTTTAATTTTTCCAGTACTTTCAATAATATTAATTTTTACTGAAAATTTCTAGTAAATCGGAATTTTCCTTCTTTTTTCACGAACTTTTTTTTAATTTCCTGAGTTATTAGAAAAAAAAGTCCAAAATCGTCGATTTTAAATTTTGAAACCACTTCCTTATTCAGAAATGACACAATATATTGTATCATTTCTGCCCTGATTCATAAATATTCCAGATTAAAAAAAAATCCATGAAATATTAAAAAATATATAGATATTCCCTGATGTATTAAATTCCCTGATATTTTCCTGATTGTGGCCACCCGGCTTTATTACGGTATAACCTTTGCGGGAAAAAACTCGGTGGGGTAAATTTTGCGCGGTATTCATCGCGAGTTTTTAGCTTGCGCAGTAATTTTTTCGCTGTAAAAATCTTCCGTTTAAAATGTCCTTAATAATTCAAATTAAAATTAGTCCATAGTACGGACTCCATACCTGGTAACTCCTAATAATAGCCTGAACTGCTAAATGGTCGTCGATAACTTTTTCGTTGATGGCTGTACCGCCCAGGGCTGGAAGACCACCGCCCATGGCGCCGAACAGAGCACTCGCAGGCATTTCATTTTTGCCCAGAGGGGCCAACGACGGAGGTGACTGGTATCCAGCGCCACCTTGTGCTGAATTCCTGAAGAACGAATCCCAAGACTGAAAGAATAAAAATTCGGATGTATTATTGTATTAAATAAAACGAAGACAAATTAAACAAGCCGTAAAGATATGTAATGCTAAGCATTTCATTATATTACTATTCACGGTAAACTGTATATTGCGTTTTCCCAAATACCTACTTAAAAAAAATATTCAAAAAAAAAAATAAAAAAAAATAAAAATTGTTTTTAAACATCTTTTTTGAAAAACGAAATATTTTTGATTTTTTTTATAAAAAAACTTAATGTTTTTTATATTTTTTTTCGTTTTGCAAAGAAAAAATAAAAAAAAATTGATAATTTTTTTAAAATGATAGTTTTTTCATTTTTTTTTAAGTTTGTCTAGGACGATTATTTTTTTTTGAAATTTCTACCGTATAATACTATTCTAGCGCAGGCACTGTGAATAGTATAATAAGAAACTTTGAAAATGTCTGACTGTCCGTCTATCCGTCGGATGTCACGTTTTTTGTGGACACGATAACTCAAGAACGAATAATCCGAAGGACTTGAAATGTTAGGGAAAAATCAAGTTCTGCGAGGGAAGATCCATTTGGTTTTGAAAGTAATCCCCCCCAAAAACAAAAAAGTTATGGGGGTTAAACTTAAAAAAAATTAAAAAAGCTATAATTTTCATTTTTTTTTTTTCATTTTTCGCAAAGAGAAAAAAAAATGAAAAATATATTTTTTTTTTGAAAATTTGGAAAAAAGTTTATATTTTTTCATCAACAAAAATACCATTTACTGTGAATAGTATATAATGGAATGCGTAGCATTACATATTACTACGGCTTATTTTTTCAAAGTCCAAACACATTTGTATCCAAGAATTTTGTGTCTAGGACTTTTTTGGCGATTTTGGGAAGTTCGAAACTACTGTATATTATTGTAGCGCTACGCGCTGTGAATAGTATGAAAATGCGTCTCGGGTGAGCGAAAATACTCTTATAAAAAAAATATGTCCAGAAACAATTTCCAATATTTTGGTGGAGGGGAGTCATAGCAATTTTTTATCTTTTAGGTGGTTTTAAAATATTTCTTCTATTGTGAATAATACAAAAGTTATGACCAGAAACAATTTTTTACATTTTCGGGAGATCTAATTTTCCCAACTGTTCTCTGGCTCCCCCTCCCCACCTTCCCACCCCTGCCCATGTAGAGTGCGTTATCCAGAAGATATTTATTTATTTAGTACATCCAACATGTTACTGTTAACAGTACATGACCAAGGATGAGTCACAAAACAAACAAAAAAGATAAAACACTTAATGAACATCTAAATCTATCAACAGGTTAGTGAGGTCATGTCACTATGTATATAGATAGCGTTGAAATCAAACCACATAATTTCTGATTAACCCCTTTTTTCTTTTGGTTAGGTGGCTAGGTAGGATACAGCGGTTGGTACTTTTTTGATGAAATATGACAGAAATTAAATAAAAAGAGACCCTTTTAAATTTTAAATATTGAACAAGTAGGTGCTGACATTGAAATACACTTTTAAAGTTTGATAAGACTAAAATAACTAAAACATAAACTGAACCTACTTTTATATATCGCAGCCTACTTTTGCGTATTTCCTGTACAACTCTCAACAAACGTGGCATAACTGCACCATTTAATGTTAATTTTAATTAAAAAGTCCAAACGAAAGAATTAAAAACGACCGAGACAGACTTTACACTAACTGAAAGGTTAAGACAAACACTGATAACAATACGAAGTAGGCCGTTTTAAAATCTAAATTATTGTTTACTTATAGATTTGATTAAACAATGTGTAGAATGTTAAAGAGAGATTTATTTGGGTTGTTTACTAACCCCTTTAGTACTAGTGACTTGATTTTTCGGTAGGAACAAGAATTTGATTTATTCTTTTGCGGGCCGAAATTTTAACAAACAATATTTAAAATTTGATAGTAGTTTGTACTTATACAGCGCATGTGTAAAGTACCCTTTTACTTTTGAACGGCTTAAAATATCAACTTTTTTGTTAAAAATAGCGATTTTTTTGTTTTTTTTTTGTAATTTTAATTATATCATTTAAAATTAGTTAAGAAGTATAATATAATTTACGTTTATCCAATACATACAGATAATAAGACAATTACCTGCTTTATTTTAAATATATAAACTCAATAATAACCCCCGCGTGGCTTTTACTTTATTGAGTGGATAATTATTTATTTTACCCACTCAACTGTCACTTGTCAAATTGAACTGGCTGACGCCTCGCAGGTTAATTTTCTCATGGGCAATATCTTACTTTACCCACTAGTACCATAAATAACTATTATCCAATACCTTCATAAAAACACTTTTTTTAGCACTATTTTAAATAAAAAGTTAAGTTTTTTCCACTAGTGACTAAAAAATGTTTTGCGTATTAATCTTTATGTGATATTTTTTTCTTAATTATAGATTTTAATTTAAAATTAAAGGGTTGGATAAAATCTAATTCTCATCTCGTGTATTAATAGTCCAGACAAATAATATGTAAATTAGAAATGTACACGGGCTGATAGTTTAAAGGGTAATATTATCCGTGTCTAAAATAGACTGTAGGGGCTCATTTGCGAAAGTGTGCTAAAAGGCGAGGTGGGATTCCAATTCGGGTGCGGTTCGCGTAACTCCGTCTGAGGGGATCTCCTATACGAGAGCAGCATAATACGTTTTAGGTATTAGTCACTGCGTTCTATTCTATATAAGACACGGAGAATAATGGATGGTAACAGAACACTCCTAGGAGGATCCTGTTAGTTTGCATAAGGGAGCGTTCAAGTATTACGTAACGCGAAGGGGAGGGGTCTCGAAAACGTTACGCCGCATTACAGAGGGGGGGGGGGGTGACAGTAAAAACGTTACATAACAACGGCGTGGTTAAGAGTTTACTAAATCATCTTAACAAAAAAAATAGAGATAAGCGGGTTTCTGTTAACTGGTTGCGGAAATTAGATCAGACCGGACGAAAAAAAAAATGTATTTTTTTAAGTATTTGGGAAAATGCAATATATATACTGTGAATAGTATATAATGGAATGCGTAGCATTACATATCTTCACAGCTTGTTTTCATTTATAAAAACGATTGTATTTATCATAACTAAAAATAAGCCCTAAGGGAGCTACGGTCCTTCAAAAATGGCTTATTAAATCGGAAACAAAAAAAAAGCATCAATAAAATTTTAATGCTGCAGGGTGATTCTTCATTTAAAACTGAGCAAAAAAATATTCTTCACCAAAACACCTACATTTAATATTAAAGGAGTATACTCCTAATATACTAGTAATAGCCTTTGAAAAAGTAACGTTTTTGGTAGCACAAAATGTTACTTCCTCTTAATTACATTTTTTTAAACGGTTTGTCCTACAGTAACACTATATGACATTTTTTATGTATTTTTACTCAAGGAACCCATATTTTTTCCAAGAAATCCAAAAAAAGTACGCATAAAAACGTTTGGGGCAAAAATGTGTGCAGAATCACCTGTTAAATTTTGGCATGCCAATTATTGGTCACCCTCTATACTATTTACAGTAAATGGTATATTGCATTTTCCCAAATACTTAAAAAAAAATAAAAAAAACTAAAAAAATAGTCTTTGCGAAAAACGAATAATAAAAAATTGATGTTTTTTTTATTTTTTTTTTAAGTTTAAGCCCCCATAAGATTTTTCTTTTTGGGGGGAATTACTTTTAAAATTGGTAAAATTAATCCTTATAATAAAAGTAATTTTTTCTGAAAAAGTTACGTTAATCGGAATTTTCTTTCAGCTTTTTTCAATTTTTTTAAAAGGTACCCCCCCCCCTAAATTTTTGTTTTTGTTGGAATTACTTTCAAAAACAATAGGGATCTTCCCCTCATAGAATTTAATTTTTCCTGAAAATTTCAGGTCGATCGGATTATTTGTTCTTGAGTTGACTCCACAAAAAACGTGACATCGGACGGACAGACAGACAGATGGACGGACGGACAGATGGACATTTGAAAAAAAGTTGCTTATTTTTTCATGAAACAAATTTATATCCAAGAATTTTTTGTCTAGGCCTATCTTTGAAATTTTTTGAAAATTCGAAACTACCGTAAATTATTCTAGCGCAGGCGCTGTGGATAATATAATAATCAAAAAGCCTACGAATTTCACTTATTTTGACTGCAGTTAGAGGTTGCGCAAATAGAATGTGAAAATTATACTACTTTAACAGTTCACAAACATTTTACGAGACACTACTGGCCGTGCATAATAGAATTCTATCAATCGGCGCAATCAATGAAAATGAAAAAAACATATTTATAAAATATTTAAAAACTTATTTCATAAAAACTGTTTTTTTGTTTTCTGTAAAATTTACTGTTTGTTACTTAAGTAACATAATATGCTGTTTTCAAAATGAAATAGATTTTTTTGAAGCCACTAACATTACAATATTTACTCAAACTGTTTTCAAAATATACAATGCAACAAAATTTTTTGAAATTTGTTGATAAATTACCACAGCTAATCTAGACTGTTTCCAGACATATTTATTTACAATTTGAAAAAATCATTAACTGATAAACTCAAGGTCTATTTTAGTACTTATTTTTTAAAATTTCAATTGCAAATTAGCATAATTGCAAGGAAAATTACATACATTGCATGTTATTAGAATAACATTTCCTAGGAAAAATACTATATTATGCTATTCTTTCTTTCTCCTAAAGAAAAAGTATTGTGATCAATCTCAAATTAAAAAAAAATTGTTTGCTTCCATTTCCATTTTAAGTTTATATGCAAATGGAGACAGGAGGCAGGAGGAACATTTTTCAAATGGAAAAGGGGTTGTGTAATACTCGTACATTATTTTAAAGATTATTAAATTCAATAACTGGCATGCCAAAATTTAAGAGGTGATTCTGCATCGAAAAATATCAAAAAAAGTTCCTATAAAGGCTGGTCCGCAAATGAGGCCTAAAGGAGCTACGGCCATTTGAATTTGTAATAAAAATGCATGTATACTAGTACTAATAAGGGCAATAAGTTTATGTTAATATATTTTTTTGAATTTATCCAGAGGCGTCGCTATACGGAAAAATGTATTAGGCTTAACACATTTTTGCCCCAAACTTTTGTATGTGTACTTTTTTTGGATTTTTTGTAATATATATAGATTCCTTCAGTAAAAATACATAAAAAATGTCATATAGTTTAACACTGTGGGAGCAACCATTTTCAAATAAAATACAATTAAAAGGAAGTAACATTTTGTGCCACCAAAAACGCTACTTTTTGAAAGGCTATTACTCCTATAATATTAAATTTAGGTGTTTTGGTGAAGAATATTTATTTGCTCAGTTTTAAATAAAAAATCACCCTACAGCATTAAAATTTTATTCATGCTTTTTTTTGTTCCCCATTCAATGTCATCTTCAAAGGGCCGTAGCTCCCTTAGGGCTCATTTCCGGACCAACCTTTATAGAAACTTTTTTTATATTTTTGGATTTAGAATCACCTTTTAAATTTTGGCATGGCAGTTACTGATTACCTGTATATTTTAATTTTTTTTAATCTTTGATGAAAAGCATAGTGAGAAAACGGCCCAATAGACACTTTAAACTATATTTTACTAACTTCATGGCAATGCTGTTTTTACATATTGATTTACTTGGAACATAAAAAAAATCATTTTGTAAAAAATCTTTTTTAATTTTTTTTTGTTAACCCTTCTGCTGCTGCAGGCTTATATATACAAACATCTTTTACTGCCCAAATAAATTATTTATAGTCTTATATGTAATAAAGTTTGTTTTTTTTTTAGCAATATGCATGTTTATTTAGTTAAGTGCCTATTCACAAGCTTGCATAAGAACATAAAACATAAAAATGAGATGCCATGATTGGCTTGATGGGCCACCATGTATCTTGTAATCACAGCATCACATTCTTATGTTTTATGTTCTTATGCAAGCTTTTGGATATGCCATAACTCTCAATAGTAATTATCATTTCTACGTAATTTTTCCGCGTTTACCTTTTTTTATACTTTAAAATATTTATTTCACATTGCCCTACTATGCTAGAAAGCAGTAACTCCATTTGTCGCATAGCAGTGTTTTCAAAATATTACATCAGAGTTAATGTGAAAACGTTGCTATGTGACAAATGGAGTTACTGCTTTCTAGCATAGTAGGCAGTATAGGTTATAATATACATATACATGGAAGTCCAGTAAAAAATAGTTTTATAAATTCCAATTTTTGCTTTATATATTTTTTTTTACCCAGTAAATGAATTCTTTGATTTGACGAGTGGTCATAAATGAAGATTTACAATTAAGAATGATTTAGGGCAATTTATTTTAGAGCAATACAGTAACCAGGACTCTATAATGATACAATAATTGTTTCATACAAAATAAACCTAGTTTAATTTGAACCTTGTTTAAACCACAGACCACTTTTGTTTTTGGTTTGTGGCTTAAACTTTAAAAATTGACCATGAAAGTGCATTACTTACTGAGTGGACACTAGCAGGATCTGCCAACCATGAATTGTACATATCTTCGACATAAGCAGATGAGCTACCATTTAAAAATGGTTCAGAGGCAACCGGCACATTGTAGCCTCTGTTTGATGCAATACTATTTAATGCTGGGCCATTTTTTGTCAACAACCAGTTGAATTTTTGTCCAGGAGGGCCTATGAGTTGGTTTAATACACTTTTTGCACGATGCATCTTTAAATTCTAAAATAAGAATTATTATTTAATAATAGTTGTAACTTATCAACAAAAATTCCTAGTAAATACACAAAAAAAGTAAAACACAAAATATGGTGCAAGAGTAACCTAACCTAAAAAATTCAGTAACTAATCAAACAAAACTTTCTGTTCTATTAATTTGGGGCAGCCTTCACATTGATATTATAGGTATTTAAATGGAATTTTGAATGTTGATTGCGCAAATTATTATTCTAGCTACACGTCACGTGAAAACTTATTTTTAAAAATGAAATTTTGCCAACACAAATCTTGCATAAATTTTCGGAAAATGACCATTTCGTGTACAGTATTGTACCAAAGCAATTTTCTCTTTTAAGGGTCTGAAATAATATTGTAGGCTACTGAAAAGAAAAAAACCTTGGGAATGAAAGGGATTTAATTAAAAAGGTAAATTATATAACGTTTTTTGGGAACGTTCTAGAAGTTCAATTTAAAAACTCAAAATTAGGGTGGAGGTTTGTGAAAGTATTTTAAACTAAATAAATTTTAATATATATTATAAAAAAATGCTTTACCTGTTAAAGATGCCCCTCCTTTTAATGTTTTTTTCAAGATTTTTCGATTGCACCAAAATGTCAACTGTGAAAGCCGAAGTCGGTCGATTAAAGCCGATTTTTCATTGTCGCCAACATTCGAAATCATCTAAATCGCTGGCTAAATATCCTACTTAAAAGTGCAATACTGCGCCTATATACAAAAACGCAGTAACTTCAAAACATAATTTTTAAATTCGAGGATGACTGACCTCATTGCTCCTATTGTAGATCGAAATCGCCTCGCTGAATTATTTTTTTTAAGATTTATATTAAAGAAAATATAAGAGGCATCTATTTTTAAGTACAGTTTTGCACTAAACGCCTCATATATATCTGGCTAATTATCCAAGAGGAGATGATTTCTGTTTGTCTTTGTCAAACATCAAAAAAGCTGATGTTTTATCTTTGTCTAAAATTTAGAAATTCATGTTTCACTGCTGACAGAATCCAAATTTAATCGATTTTTTTTTGTGTATTGAATATTGGGGTGTTCTGAGTTGAATATTTTAAGTATTTTTGTAATTTAAAAGAACACCACTTGTATATTAAATATACGTCATTAGTATATCAGAAGATCATGGTGAAATTGTACTGTTTGAACGTTTTGTATAAAGGTGCTACAAATGCAGTCTGGTTAAAATCTGCCTATGAATTACAGAGTTTCAGCTTCTTCCAAAGAGGCTCTGTTCAAGAGTTTATGCAGTTTTCATGCAAGACTATAGTAGAGAGAACTATAGCAGCTTCTAGGCAGTCCATTAAAGAAGGAGGTTAGTTATCGAATAACCCACCCATACAAAATTATCTCTTAAATATATTTATTAACCTTCCCTATGATTGGTAATTGCTGATACGTGTAACTCTAAGGTCACTTAAGGTAAAGCAAGATCATAATAATAATATAGATAACGATGCTAAGTTATGTGTACAATATGGTCTAATTAAAAAATAATGGTTTTAGGAACCTAAAAAATGACCCAGCATTTACACTTCATATATAACTATCACCTCATAAAAGGTTTTTAGACATTCTCAAGAATCCCAAAATAAATTTAAAAAAAATCTGTTAAAATTTGACATATAACTAACCTAAAAAAGGTATTGACAAATGAAAATCCAATCCAATTCCAGTATGGCTTTTCCCTTTGGGTTTTGAATGAAAGAATAAAAAAAATAATTAAACAAAAAAATAACATTTTTATGCTTTTGCTTTCCCATTTTGAAAATTTTGGGAAATTTAGTTTTACGAAAAAAGAATTTTTTTTGAAAAAAAAAGTATGTTTTTTTTATTTTTTTATACTTTTTTATTTTTTTTTTTTTTCGTTTCTGTTTCTATATGGAAAGTATTATTTTTTTGGCAGCAGTATTTTTTTATAAATAACTTCCCCATTAAATAAAAAAAATATTTTGTTTTCTTTGTAGGTTTTTTTATGAATATTAGGTACATAGTTTTGTTTTGATTTTTTTCTTAATTTATTTTTACAAATTTTTATAAAAATAATTAATATATCTTTTTTTTTTTTGACTTTACTAATAAAAAATTAGCATTTTACTAATAAAATTTATTAACTATTTAATAGCTATTTTTATTTGATATTTAGAATTATGGCGAAGGCGCGCAAAAGAGTGGGTCGAAAAACAAAAAAGTTTTCGGATTAAGATCTAACAGTTGTAACACGTTAAAATTGCTCAAAATTCATTGAATAACTTAGGAGCGCAAAGAACACAAAGCTTTTATTTTTCTCTTAAAAAGTAAAAGTTTTCAACACGATAACTTGAGAACAGTTTAATACAAAGACTTAAAAATTGAAACAGGTTTTTAAACTCAAAATCAAAATCAAATTTTGAGTTTAAAAACCAGTGTTTCAATTTTTAAGTCTTTGTAATAAACCGTTCTCAATTTATCGTGTCGAA
Organism: Brachypterus glaber; assembly: GCA_958510825.1. NCBI lineage: Eukaryota > Metazoa > Arthropoda > Insecta > Coleoptera > Kateretidae > Brachypterus > Brachypterus glaber. The sequence goes on along the minus strand of OY294046.1, from coordinate 62,245,771 downwards.
AAGTGTTTTTTAAGGTGTTACTTCTTTTGTTTTGCTATTAGAACTTAATCCGAAATTTTTTTTGTTTTTCGACCCACTCTTTTGCGCGCAAGCATTATTTCTGAAAATTCTGGTATTTTTTTGAGTTCAGATATTGTTTTTTTTCACTAACTGGAGATTTACTAAAAATATGTTATATTTTCAACAAAAGTAGGTCAATAACAAAGTTCGGACCGTCTAACCCGTAAGTGGCATCCTTGTACCTCAAAATAAAATGTTAAAAAATACAACAAATTAAGTCGATTAAAAAATAATACAGAAGTGTGTGTTTTTTATGAATGGATCTCAAGATTTATGTTGTTAAAAAATTTCGAGCCGTCGCGAAAAAGTTCAACATATTAAAATAACAAGCTGTGAAGATATGCAATGCTACGTATTCCATTATATATTATTCACAGAAAATGGTATAGGTATTGGATTTTTTCAAATACGTAAAAAAAATAATTAAAAAAAAAAATATATATATCTTTTTTTTTAAGATCTTTCTTTAAAAAACGAATAAATAGATAGTATTGTTTTTTTTCTACTGTCTTGGTCAATTGCAGTTTTATGACTTTTGCCGCTTTGCCATATCCAAACTTTTACGAAAAATAATAAGACACTAGTTTTCATTAAAGTTAATGTCTCCTACAAATTTGAAGTTGATCTGATTTTTAGTTTTTGACTTATCGTGACGACAAGAATATTCTGCTGCGAAAAATCAAGATGGGGGCCAATATTTAGGTTTCCGCAAAAAAATATATATTTTTTATGCTCATTTTAAAATACCACGATAAGGCTTTTTCTTCCCAAAAAATCGTAAAAAACCTCTAAAAAAAACAATAAAATTCAAATTGACGCCAAACGCTACGATTCCCCGCGATAAAACAGTTTTTGAGAGTAAAGCATAGTTACATAGAAAAAAGTCACTAAAACGCAAGATAGCGGCGAAATTAATGGGTTTAGGTCAAAAAAAATATTTTTATATGAAGCACATACAAATTAATGAACTAATAAACATGTTAAGCCAAAATTTCGCAAAAAACGACCAAAAAACGACAAAAAACAAAGGTGGCGGTGAATATAAATATTCTCACTTGAAAGAACACTTTATAGTCCATAAAAAAAGTTGGATTTAAAATAATCCAATAATTAAGTATTTGGTTTTAGTAAAAAATGAGATCTTGAAATCAAGATGGCGGCGAAATTTTAAGGTTTTAGTCCAAAATACTATTTTTACGCGAAAGAGCGTCCAAAAATCTATAGGTATGCAAATTTTCAGATTTCCCGACAAACATCTATTTTTTTGCTAGAATGACTGGGGTAAAATCAAAGAACTTTTACATCAAGAAGTAATTTCAGACCAATGTTTATGAAGGTGTAATCTTTTTGTTTGTTTATTTACTAACAGAAACGCGATACAGCTTTGTGGTGTAAAATGTAGATGTCGCTAGTCGACTTTCAGGCTACCTAGTAGCGATGTTGCGTAGTTTCCACCTTACCATGAATTCAAATCATTATACTTAAATTAAAAATATAAAAAACTTTATTGTGTATACTATAATTATGTTTAATAATATAGTATATTTAAATCTATTTAAATTAAACTACTAGTTCATATAAAACTCATACAGAACTAATGTTTCTTAAAATTTACAATAATATATCCAAAGTATATGTTTCCAATTGGCAACATTGTACCCCTGTCGGTCATTTTACAACATTAGACTGTGAGTTTACACATTCTTTCTCTCTCTCTTTACGCGTACTAAGTGTAAACAATAGTCACTTCCCACCAGCCCCTCGCCGTTGTTGGTTCACGCTTCAAACAAAGCATACGGTAGATTTCATCATGTTCCTTCTTGAGGTAAAAGTTCTTTGGGTAAAATGTTGTCTTATTTTTTACAGAATATCTGTGCCATGTCTATGTAAGGTCAGATAATTTAGCAGGAGTAGTTATAGCAGACCATGACTACCCTTCACGGGTAGCCCATACCTTGATTACCAAAATCTTAGATGACTTTAGCCAATTGATCCCCGCAGAAAGGTGGCCCAGTCTGACGGAAAAAGATGTGGACTTTCCGCAATTAAATACATATATAAGCAAATACCAGAACCCGAGAGAGGCGGATGCGCTAACCAAAATGCAGTATGATTTGGACGAAACGAAAATTATACTGGTAATTATGTTTTTTTAAGACTCTTCAAAACATTTTATTTTTCAATTTTTTTCGCTCTTTGAAAAAAAAACTGCTGCCAACAAAATAATACTTTCCCCTATAGGCATAAAAATCAAAAACGAAGAATAAAATAAAAAAAAAATTTTTTCAAAAAAAAAAATACGTTTTTCAAAAAAAATTAATTATTTTCAAAAAGTTTATTTTTTCGTAAAACGAAAAATAAATTGAAAAAAAAATGTTTTACCCCATTTTACCCCCTTACCACAATCCGATTTTTACCAAAAACAATCCCAGGATAATACTTTGGATAATCAACCTATGGTTCAAATTTGAAGTCGTTAGCTCGAAGCGTTCTTAAGTTATCGTGGTCACAAATATTCCGGACAGACAGACAGACCCACAGACAGACCGACACACTTTTTTTTACGGAAATCATATTTTTTGAATATAAAACGTCGAGAAACGTAAAAAAGCAATAAAAAATTTTTGTTTTTTTTTTCTAACGCAAGATCTTCCTGTGAGGGGGGGGAGTAGTAATAACTTTTTTTGAAAAAAAAAATTAATATTTGTTTTTTATTTCTTTATTTTTATAATTTTTAAGTTTTTAGAGAAAAGTTCGTTTGCAAAAAATTGTTTTAATATAGATTCCTTCAGTAAAAATACATAAAAAATGTCACATAGTGTAACACTGTAGGAACAACCGTTTAAAAAAAAATGCAATTAAGAGGAAGTAACATTTTGTGCCACTAAAAATGTTACTTTTTGAAAGGCTATAACCCCTTTAATATTAAATTTAGGTGTTTTGGTGAAGAATACTTTTTTGCTTAGTTTTAAATGAAAAATTGTCCTGCAGCATTAAAATTTTATTGGTGCTTTTTTTGTTCCTGATTCAATATGTCCATCTTCGAAGGGCCGCAGCTCCCTTAGGGCTTATTTCCGGACCAATCTTTATAGGAACTTTTTTTCATATTTTTAGAATCACCTCTTAAATTTTTCGAATCACCTCTTAAATTTTTCGAACTTTTTTCTGAGTAACCCGGTATATTATAGTTTTTCCACTTTTTTATTAATTATTATAATTTTAAATTATAAATCGTTTTAATTTTGATGAGATAACAACAATTTAAATGAACAAAACCTAACTAATTTTAAATGTTAAACTCTAATCTAAGAAAACAAACAAAAGAAGCCAAGGTAAACTTAAATTGATTTATCAAGGTTGACGCATACAAATTCGGGAATTTTATCAAAACTGCAGCTAAATTATTTATTTTTTTGTGAAGAACTGGTGTTTTTAATAGTTACTTAATTTTAATCAATCTAATAATTTTAAATAATGAAAATTTTATATATCTTTATTTACATAAAATAATATTTATTTAAAATTATATATATTATAAAATTTTTGTTGGGGTCATAAGAAAAATAGTGTACATAACTTGTCGAAAAGTACCTTTCTTGCATTTTCGACGTTTCCGCATTCGCTCATACGTAAAGGGGCACTTTCCGTACACGTTATGTAATATACTATTGTAATCTATTTCTGATCACCCCGTTTTTTTTTCAGCATAACACAATAGAAGCAGTTCTAAACAGAGGCGAAAAACTGGATGATTTGGTTAACAAGTCTGAGGGCTTAAGCATGCAGTCCAAGGCGTTTTACAAAACGGCTAAAAAGACAAACAGTTGTTGTAATTTTAGTTAAATTGTTTCAGTTTCGTCAGCAAATAACAAAAGATCGGTAAAATCTAACTTAGGGAGGAAATAAGTCAGGAATACATAATTTTACAGTTATGTGGTTGGGAATCCTCGAGAGATTTCATATCTTTTACACAGGAATTAACCGCAATAATACCGAAAACCAAAAAATTCTCAAGTTTTTGTGCAATAAATATGAAATGGGAAAGTTAATTTATTTTTTACAGACCTACAGAATGATTTTAAAATAGCTACTCTCCTTTATTATACAATCATATATTCAAAAACGACGAACAGGGTGTGCAAATTTTACTTTTTGTTTCCAACTCCTACATAAGAAGTAATAAGTACTTAAGTAATAAGAAGTAATTTAGAAAAATATAAAAAAATCGTAGGGGCTGATCGTTTTTTTTACGTTTTTTCTAATTTATTATATAGTTTGACGCACGGATCTGTGGCTACGGGAAATATGTTTGGAATTTGTGTGCAAGTGGGAGGCCCGATGTAGGCACGCACGCCTTATAAGGCTCTTGACGGAAAGAAGAGAGTGCGAATGATTCCTCCCCCTTACGTTGGAGCTTTCTTTCATGCGGAGAACTATAATATGTACATATTAGGTACTTGAACTTCAATATATATTTTAGATATAATAATAAAATTATTATTTATAATCACTACATTACAAATATGCTAATCTCAAACACCAATGGAGGTATCTTTTTTTTACTTGCGCGTTATTGTTTTACTGGCGAATTTGCGAAGTCGACCGAGAAATCAATTTTTTTTGCATATTTGGCCTGAAATGCCCTGAAACGTCGAGAAAATGTAAAATAAGTGGGTGTTAAAAAAATATCAGTCTATTATTATAATAATAGCTCTATCGGTCTATTATTATAATAATACCTATAATAGGTTTATAATAAACCTTAAAACTTCTAAACGAAATGTCAGATTTAAAAAATTCTTTCGCTGTACGATTTACTCTAAACCTTACAAAAATAAGGAGTGCCAAGTAAGATTTTACCGGAGTAAACAGGGTGTCCAGAAACGTTTCTGCCAAATGGAAACCCTAGAAACCAGACGTGATTTTTTGTTAATTTAATTACCTTAATCCAAAAATGCTTTCTAAAGAATTCTAGATCTTTGAAGACATTTTGAATTTTTTTAGTTTTGACATCTTTTATGTCAAATTTCAAAACCTTGTTTTTTTTATAATAATAATAATAATAATAATAAGAATAATAATAATGTGTTGTTGTTTTGAAGTCGCTATGATGGACCGTTTTCGTCCAAAAATAATTTCAAATTTTTGTGTTTCTTGCATAACTAAATTATGTATAGCAAGATGGCTTTGACAAATAAACATAATCCTAAATTTGTAGATGTCGGATGTTACTTGATGCCAGTTTTTCCAATTTTTTAAAATAATTTGACGCCATCTTTAAAGAGCTCTAGCTCTTTTAGTAATTTAGGGTATATCAACATAAAATCACATCTCGAATCTCGGATTTCCATATGCCAGGAGGATTTTTGGACACCCTGTATATATTAGATTTGATAAATTTTGATATAGTGTTATTTTATTATTATTTTTTTAGATTTTTACTAAAGAATATTTATTTATACTTTTTTATTTAATCAATAAAGAATTTAAACGTTTTTAGTCGGCTATCAAAATTATTCAGATCTAAAATAGTATGTAAAATTTCAGTTAGACAAAGTTTTACAGCGTTTTGGTCGGGCCGACTCAGCGGTAAGGCGAGGTGGGACGGGTCCACTCGGCATTGCCCGAGAGTGTCCGAGCACTGTTGCCACATATTGCCTTTGTCTAATTAAAAGTGTTACATACTGTATATTTTGTTGTTTTATGGGCATACTATGTTAATTTACATTCCTTTATAAGCCTGGTAGAAAAGTAACGTTGAGGAAACATTTTATTTAGGTTAATGATTAACCTTAAACCGATTAACGCGTTAATCGGTTGCTAGAAACTTAAATAAAGTCGCGAAAAATTGGTCCAAGCAAACACTTTTACTTAATTTATTTTTCTTAGGAATTATAAACATGAGGCCTTATTAAATAATAATTAAATAAGGTTTATTTGGTTCAAATGGCCTACTAAATTTGTCAAAGGGGTCGTAAATTTACATTTTGGGTTTCTTTTTCATAACCACCGAAATATATGAAAACTAATTATAAAATAACGACAAAATATAAAAAGTTTCGAAACTTATTGGCACATTTTGCGAGAAAGTAAGTGCGGTGAAACCGTAACATTTTTAGTTTATTTTGATAATCATAATATTAAACCGAGTCGATGTTTATGTAGGTATCTAGGTATTTATTGTGATCTCAAAAATTAGCTTAATAAACGAAATTAAGAACAATGAATTTTAAATAATTCATTCATTTCTTCAAAAGAAAGAAAATCAATTTTGAGTAGTTTTAAAAAAAATAGTAATAGTAGTAGTAGTAGTGTTTTAGAAGTAGTAGTAAGTACAAGGTGGCTCCAACGCCTGACAAGTAGCCCCAATAGCCCTTTTTGTCTGCCCCAAGAAAACCTACCCAACCTGATGCCTATCCTCCCTCTTCCTGAATCTGCCAGACATTCGGATGAAGTTCATGTCATCTGACCAGGTTAGGAGGCTCAACTCTTCCTTCGCGAGTGTTCCACTCCGAAGATGTCTTGTCTGAGCCTGCCTAGAGCTTCACACTCTCCTATGAAGTGGTATGACGTAGACAGTAGAGTAATTTTGCCCGTATGTTTTAGAAAACAGAATTAAAGACACAGCATGTAAACAAAAATGACTTCAAGTTAAACTTTACGAAAACTCTCAGTTCTGCAAAAAACTACATAACCAATTCATTTTTTGTGGTCCTAAATGAACGCTAATTAATTTTGGTAACCTAATCAAATTAATAAAAAATACTGTTTTTAGTCATTATTAAAAATACATTCATCGCAGGTCATTGTAAAATATAAATAGTAATATAAAAAGTAGAAATTCTGTATGATATTTTGTTTTACCCTGATACGAAATATTGCGTACATTAATTTTGGAATCACCCGACTAACTTTTCAGTTAAAAGTCTTAAAAAAATGCTCGGACAGGTCGATTTTTATTTTTAATTTTGCAAATTTTGGTGTAAAAAAAGTTATTAAAATTTTTACCCCCTTGTTGTGATGGGAGGGTGTCATCAGATAGCAACCTAACCCTTGTGATACATCATTGAAAAGGTTATTTAATAAGTTTTCTGCCAGTGTATGGGAGGTTGCAAGGGGGTAAAAAAATTAACTTTTTACGCCGAATTTTGCAAAATTAAAATTAAAATCGACCTGTCCGAGCGTGTTTTTAAAAGACTTATAACTGCAAAGTTAGTCGGGTGATTCCAGACTTAATGTACGCACTGTATAATAGAACAATAATTATTTAATTAATAATCATCCAATTAAATAGTTTGAGAGAAAAAAAGTTGTCGTGTTATACAGAATGTGTTATCTTTACTAAGGGCTAATTGCCCCAACTTTTAAACTGGGATTATCCCAACTAAACTGAGTTTAAGTTAAAAATTCTGCGTTCTGAATGTTCGACTATCATTTTAATTTAATTAATTTTAAAGTTAAACCATCGTTGTTGGTGCCAGTGAACCAAACAACATACCTTACGTTTAATTTTTTATTAGATCCAGGCAGAGTAATTGCTAAGAGCGTCCGTCCGTCTGTCAAGTCAAGTCACCCGGCATCCTCCTTGCCAAAAAACTATTAGGTACATGTAATGAGAGTAATATTTCTTTGCTCCTTGCCCATCGGCCGCCCGCCCGCGTTTTCGTCTAGATGATGTGCAAGCGTTGTTGCCACATTTAGCGGTTTATATGCTTTACAATGTCTAATCTTAGGTTAAACGAGCTGTATATCTTATCTTCTCCAAACAGTATTTATGATTTACGTCTGTCGCACTCACAGGAACTTTTTTTCCTGTTATGATCCAAGGTCATACCATAAACTTTTACCATTCCTCAACGTTGCTTTTATTACAAAAAAGTCAGTAATACTACCAAGGACATTAAGGTGAAATTATACCCAATTTAAACTTAAGAAATTGGCAATTAGAAAGCTAAGAATTGATCAACGAAGTAAAATATAAACAAATCTTGCTAGTCTTGATTGAATTCATAAGAAATCAAACATAGTAATAATTTTCACGTCCTACGATGCGTGCAAGTGAGAGGCACAATAGCCTATAGTAATTGCGTCGGCTATATCTTGATTTGCTTAAGCAACCAATAAAACCTCGTCATTACATTACCTTTCTAAAGCGGGAAACTGTAAAATCTGAGAACTGACCAATGTAAAATAAAAATAAAGCTTGCTATAATGATTAAATTCTGAAGTAATCAAATTTCTTTATTTGCTCATGCAACCAATGAAACATCGTTATTATATTAGATTTCTTAAGTGGGAAACTGTGAAATTTGTGAATTAACCAATAACCAAATTTTATTATCTTAACTATAACATACTAGTATGGCTTAAAGAGTTTTGTTTAAATAACGTCATAGTTAGTTGGTAAATTAGGACACTATTATATCAAAATCTTTTTCGAGGTTAAAAAGTTGATTGAGTTATTTTGCGATATTTGAAATTGAGAACCAAAAATGAGGTCTACAAGGAAAAAATTAGGCTTGTTCTAACGTTGCAAGAACATTTTTGTATAAAGCTTATAAATTACTTACTTTTATTTAACTCATTTATTATAGGTACCCACATTAGCCACGAATGATATGTGACGATTATTTAAAATTATTTCAGTTTAATCCGTTCTTGCACAAAAAAGTGCCTGGCAAAACAATCTTACAAATATTTTTAACGTCTGGCTTACCCAAAAAAATTATACCTAACCTATTTTTTTCCTCTTCTTGTTCGAAAAAATATGATTTGGAGTGAACAGAAATATAATAGAAAAGGATAGAAATACTTACTATGTGAGCAAACCACCTAGGGTACGTGGTTACTACAAATAGTTAGTGTGACGTCATTGTTGTAGTTAAGTAATAAAATGTGTGTAGTATGATATTCTTCATACTAGTATGTTATAGTTACGATAATAAAATTTGATTAATGTATAATAAAAAAAATAATCTTGCATCATTGGTTGAATTCTTAAGCAATCAGATATATTGATTTGCTCCAGTAGCTAATGAAACCTCGTCATCATATCCTACATAAGTTTCTTATGTAGGATTGTGAAAACTAAGAACTGACCGATGTAAGATAAACAAGTCAATCTTAAGATCTTACAATCATTGGTTGAATTCTTAGGGCCACTTGCACCAACTTTTGGTACGGGATTATCTCAGCTAAACCGAGTTTAAGTTAAAAATGCTGCGTTCTAATTGGTCAGCCGTCAATTTAATCCAAGTTTAAAGTTAAACCATCATTGGTGCAAGTTGCCCTTAAGCAATCAAATATCTTGTTTTGCTCAGGCAGCCAATAAAACCTCGTCAATACGATGACGTTGTGAAAACTACGAATTGACCAATCTCATATTAACTAATCAACTTGCTATCATTGGTTGAATTCCTAAGCAATCAACTTGATTTGTCCATCAATCCAAGCTCTTCATTTTCATTATATTACATTTTATTAGTAGAACATTGTAGAATTGCCTAATGTAAATAAATATTGAATTCTTAACCTATAAGCTGGTTAAGGACCCAATAAATCCTCGTCATCCCATACAGTGTGTCTACGTAAGTTGTTGGCATATGGAAAACAATTTTATTATTAATTTTAGGAAAAAAAGTCATTCTTCATAAAAAGTTGTGCATGGTTTAAAACCTAAAATGCACCCAACACATATCAAATTTTATCAGTCGTATACGAGGTTATGATTTTTGCTCAAGAGTACCCTAGTAGAAATTTAACGTTGGAATAACGTTTTTCTAACGTTAGAAAACTGCATAAAAGTACGTTATAAAATATGTGCTAATGTCCCGCTTTTTAACGTTAGAATCAAACGTTATTTACAAACGTTAATCTAACGTTAGATTTTTAAGTTAGATATACGTTATAAGTACGTTTAATTTCTAACTTTCGGAGGGGGCGTGCATCATAAAGTGGCAGCTGGAGACAAATTTATTCATATAAATAAATCTTAATATATTTTAGCAATCATAATATTTTTAAACATAATTTAGTTACATTTATTTATAAAATAGCCATCTTTTTAGGTGGCCCTAAATATTTTTCGTTTAATATGCTGTTATACTTTGATAAATATGTTTACCTCTTATTTATACATTCAGAATCTTAAAATATTTTTTCAATTTTAATACAGCGTTGCCAGACTTACTATAATTTTGACTTTTGGGGGATATTTTTTTAGACTTATTATAGAAATAATAAATAATTATCAAACCTAGGCACATAGCTGTCTGAAATGAGCATTTTCTACTATAGCTTACGTATTAATAATGGAAATTTAAAAAATATTTAAAGTTAGAATAAGGTTAGAATTTAGTTGGGAAACTAACGTTAGATTTATGTATTTTATAACGTTTTTGTCAAACGTTAGTTTTTAAGGTTAGATTTATATATTTTATAACGATTTTGTCAAACGTTAGTTTTTAAGGTTAGATTTATTTTATTTTATAAAGTTTTTGTATAACGTTTGAGACTAAACATAAAAATGTCACTAATCTAATGTTATGTTAAGTTAGATTTGTGTACTTTTCTACCAGGGTAAAGTACCTTTGTTTTTGACAATATCGAAAATAATTATAAAAAAAGATGTTTAGAATTAAAAATAACTTTCAGGTATTCAACATTGTTTATTTACATTTAAAAACGTTTTTTGCATATCATTTAATAATTTCAAATTTGATAAAATTAAAATGATATGCAAAATAAAATTAAAATGATATGCAAAAAAAAACGTTTTATAATGTAAATAAATAATGTTGAATATTTGAAAGTTATTTTTAATTCTAAACATCTTTTCTTTATAATAATGTTGAATATTGTCAAAAATAAAGGTACTTTAGTCTTGAGCAACAATTATTTTTTGACAAACCTGTATACGATTGATAAAACTTGATATGTGGCTTTTTGGTTTTAGACCATGCACAACTTTTTATGAAGAATTACTTTTTTCCTAAAATGAATAATAAATAGGTTTCCATATGCCGCCAACTTACGTAGACACACTGTATTTTACGCTTCTTAAGTGGAAACTGTAAAACTAAAAACTAAGAATTGGCCAATTAAGATAAACAAATAAATCTTGCATTCATTTGTTGAATTCTTAAGCAATCGGATACCCTGATTTGCCCAAGCAGCCAATACAGCCTTGTCATCATATAGGTTTCTTAAGGGTCTTTTTTCAAAAAACTAGTGTTTTTTTCTTATTGCACTGTAAAAAATAAACAAAAGATTCCTTTAACGATGAGTTTAAATAGACCCTCAAAAAATGTATAAATTCACCTTAATTTATTTATTTTTTTCAAAATGAAGTAGATTTTGAAGCTAAAAAGTGCATTTATTAATATAATAATGTGTCCTCATGTAATTTTCTGATAAATATGTATTTATGTGTAATATTATTAATAAATTAAGATTTCTTAAAAGCATGATTGTGAATGTCTATAATAAAATGTAGGGGAGGTACCCATTAATAGGACATATTATTGAATGGGACATATTAATCAATGGGACATATTATTGAATGGTGCATATTATTGAATGGGACATATTAATGAATGGGACATATTTTTGAATGGGGAATATTATTGAATGGGACGTTGCCTGTTTCTGAACTACCTATGCTTCGTAATTTTTGTTTTTTTTTTACCATTAGATCGCCCTAGATGCACAATTAAAAAATAATGAAAAAGTTGCTGGGATTTTGACAGTTTTACCAAGTCAAAAGTAATTTTTTAAATAATTTTGAAAGATATGTTATTGACGAAAGGCAAAAGGAAACTGTTTGAATTTCGTTTGTGTAACAGTGTAGAACAACACGAAATATATACCAAATAATCGAATTTTATAGATGAAAGTAAAAATTTTTAGCATAATTTTTTTGATAATATTGTTAGTATTCTTGAATGGGACAAATTTGGTTTTCTTGAATAAGACAACTCTTTTATTGCAAATTTCATTCCTGTTCATCTGTTTTAAATAAGAGATCACTCTAAAAGGACAGAGACTGATTATTTAAAATAAATTCTATGTAAAAAAGAACACTTTAACACAGTCAAACCTTAACAGCTTTTTTTTTTGTTATGAAATTATATTATAGGTTTATTCTTATTAGTAACTGATAATAATAGCATTTTCATAACTTATTATCTTTTATAGCAATTTTATATTTTTGTCTCATTCAATAATACCGTGTTCTTGAATGGGACAAGTTAAATTTATTTTTAATGCTTGTAGTTTTGGTAAAAAATAAATATTATTGAGGTTTAACACTTGGACTGTGTTCTTTTAGTTCCAAATATGGCAACTTAAAAAAAAACATATAAAAGATTGAAAATAAAATTTTGGCAGCCGTTAAAAAAAAACTTTCCCATTCATGGGTACCTCCCCCTATACTGTTAGGTACTATTATACCGTTGCTTATATTTATATTTTGACAATATTATAAACATATATTATACAGGGTGTACTGTACAGTTGTTTATATTTATTTAATTGAAAAATAAAATGTTAGTATTGATATTTTCTTTGCATTTAAAAAATCCCAATTAAAAAAAAATCTAGTTTATTTCACTCTTTTAACTTTGTATTTTTAAAAACTTTTTATGTAAAATTATCCTGATTGCCAGCTAAATATATTTTATATAGCTATTTTTGATCGTAAATATTTTACACATTGTACTTTTTTTATTTTATTACATTATTTTCATTCTGAGAGAATTAACTGGATTTATTGAATAAAAGTTAAGCTGAAAAAAAAAAATAACAAAGTTATTTTTGGGATCACGGACAGCTGTTTTTCTAAATATAAACTGTTACAATCGAAAAATTACAGGATCGAAATTAAAAGTATACAGAGTTATTTTTTAAAAGTATTAGATATAAATTTGCTTTTTTAATTAAAAAGTCCAAACCAGTTTTTCCAGAAATAACATCAACTTTAATCTTTTTTAATGGAGCAGGGTTTCACCCTGTATATTTTAGTATCACTGGATAAAAAATATGATTCTAAACAAAAAGTTAAATACAACCACCAAAGTTAGTAGTTGTTGAGTTATTTGCCCAGACAGCACAAAGATGACTTAAAGAGATCTTAAAGATATCGTAGCTCGTCATTCAAGACGTCTTAAGAACGTCGGTTTTCGCCGTATATGCATCTTAAAGACGTCCTAACGATGTCGTATGTTACAAAAGGTAATGTATTTAAGACATCTTTTTTAAGACGCCTTACTGACGCCTTGCACTCCATCATCATCTGTAATTTGTTTGGTCTTTAAGAGACAGGCTCAGTGCCTATGGCTCATTTATCTAAAATTTGAATTAGTTTGAATGGATAATTGGGGGAGTGAGTCTCTGCTCACTGATGCTGATTTGCATCTGTCATGAATTTTTGGGTGTTGCGACGAGGAAGGTGGGAGGGGGATTTGGGGGGATGGAGTAGGGATTGGAGGGAGGTGTGGGGGGAGTGAAACTAGTTCACTGGTGCTGGAGGTGCACCTGTCCTGTGTTTGTGGGCACCATTACTGGTTGAGGACATTTTTGATCTTTTTGTAAGTGTAGTGGATTTCATGATCGTAATCTAGAAAATTTGAGATGAGGGGGTTTGGGTGGTCTAAATTGTCTTGTATAAAAGACTTACTGTATCGGATGATTTCCGTTTTTAGGAGGGGCATGTCGAGATCTCTGTGAATTTGGTTGTTCCGCATGAACCAGGGGGCATCAATGCATATTCTGAGTACCTTGTTTTGAAAGGCCTGAAGTTTGGCTGAGAGCGTTTTTTTTAAGGGTGATTTTATTCCAGGCTGGTGCTCCATAGTGGAGTACTGGCTTTAGAGTTTGGTTGTAAAGTAGAAGTTTGTTTTTAATTGATAGGGGGCTCTTTCTCCCTATAAGAGGGTAGAGTTTTGAGAGGCGGGTGTTTGCTATTTGGAGGGTATTTTGGACGTGCTGATCCCACGTAAGATTTTTGGATAGGGTAATGCCAAGGTATTTGGCATGGTTTTCCCAGTTAATGGCTTGGCCGTTTATCTGAATGGGTTGGGGTGGGCCTCTTCTAATCCTAGAGATTAGAATGCCTTTTGTTTTGTTAGCGTTTACTTTGATTTTCCATTTGGAGAACCATTTTATTAGGGCATCTATTTGGCGCTGGAGGGCGGTATGGATGCGCTGGGGGTTTTTAGCTTTTGCTAGTATGCCGGTATCGTCGGCGAACAGGGCTATTTCAGTAGCCTGTGTTTTTGGGATATCTGCGGTGAAGAGATTGTACAGAAGGGGGGATAGTGGGGAGCCTTGTGGAACGCCAGCTTCGATGGGGCGAGTGCTGGACTTAGAGTCGCCTATTTTGATTTGGAAGTCTCTGCCTTCGAGGAAGGAGGCTATGAGCTTGGTGATGCCTAGGGGGAGGCCGAGAAGATGAAGTTTGACTACAAGACCTATGTGCCAGACTTTATCAAAGGCTTTTGCGATGTCCAGGAGGATCAGTCCCGCGGCTTCGCGCCTGTTTAATCCATCTGTAATTGAGTCTACCAGGCGAGCCACCTGGTGGACTGTGGAGTGTCTGCTTCGGAAACCGAATTGCTCGTTTGGTAGGAGATTGAGCTCTTCAACTAAAGTTTGGAGTCTGGTTAAGATGACTTTCTCGGCTATTTTGCCCAGGGAGGATAGGAGGCTTATGGGGCGATAACTTTGGGGAAAGGTCGGATTTTGACCGGGTTTTTTGATTACTATTACATCTGCGTTTTTCCAGGACTTTGGAAAATGTCGCAGTCTGAGCATTGCGTTAATAATATTAACGATGGCCATGATGGTTTTGCGGGGGAGAATTTTTAAGATTTTGTTCGGTATTTGGTCTGGGCCTGGGGCTTTTCTTTTTGGGAGATTTTTGATGATACTTTTGATTTCCTCGGGGGTTGTGGGGGTGATAATGTCGTTTTCGACTTGGGTTGTGATTCTATCGTAGGTGTGCTTTATTTCTCTTTCGTGCGTGAGTTGCTCGTAGTCAGAGTCGTCAGAATCGGGTTCAGAGTCGGTTTCTGGTACGGGGTCAGGAATTGGGGGGTTTGGTTTGAATTGATCTTGCATTGTGTCAGCAAATGCTTCGGCTTTTTCGGGGGTGGAGTAGACGACTCCTCTTAGGCCGTGTATTGGGGGGAAGCCTCTTTGTGGATCGAGGGATAGGGTTTTGGCCATTTTCCAAAGGGATCTATCCTGGGGGTTTAGGGATTTTAGTTTTCCCTCCCATCGGGAGTTTGCTAGGGTGTTTAGTCGGTCTTTGACTTCCTGAGTAAGTCTGTTCGCTTGGCGTTTAATGTGAGGGTCTTGAAGAGTGCGCGCTCTGCGTAGAAGGCGGTTTTTCTCTCTGATTAAGTCTTTGAGATCTCGAGGAAGGTCTTGCGGGTTTTTAATTTCTACATTTTTAGTTAGTTTGGCTTCATCCATTGCGGATTTAATGACTTGGGTGAGATTGTCTACGGCGGTATCTAGTTCTTGGACGGTGTTTGTAGGACTGATTGTGGTTTTGGTTTCTAGGAGTTGGGATATGAATGCGAAATCGTATACTGTCTTTTTAGTGTGGTTTGCGGTTGGTATGCCTCCTGCCGTGATAATGATTGGGAGGTGATCTGAGCTTAATTCGTGTTTTAATTCTATATTTATGTTTAGCGTCGTGTTTTTATACAAAACGATGTCAAGGACGTCGGGAAGGCCGAGGCCATAATGGGTTGGGGAATCAGGTGCGGTAACCATAATATGGTTACGTTGTAAAATATCGTTAAGCCTACGGCCATTGGCCGTAGTTGTTCTAGAGTGCCAAAGGGCATGTTTGCAATTCAAGTCTCCGGCTAGGATTGTTGGATGGTTGTCATTGAAGTAGCCTTCGATGTCGGCGGGTCTAATTTCCCTATTGGGGGGTTTGTAAAAGGACACGATCCTGAATTTGGAATTGTCGTGCATATTGACGAAGATGGAGGTAGTTTCGACTTGATCGCTTTGTGTGGGGGGGGCGTGTAAAAGATCGTGGGACAGATGTTTTTTAATATAAATTGCTGTGCCTCCTTTACGATCCAGGAGTCTATCGTTACGGTAACAGGAATAGTTGGGTATGGTACCCCTATGATGTGGTTTAAGACCAGTCTCTTGGACGAGGGCTATGTCGATTTGATTGTCGTGAAGAAATTCTATGAACTCCGGTTTTTTGGTTGAGAGGACATCATCGTTCCAGGTGACGATTTTAAGGGCTCTGGGTTTCACTTGTCTATACATTTTGGGGTCCTAGGCTGGGCAATTGGAGGGTACTGAAAGCCTGCATGAAGCTGGCGAATTCTTGCATGAATGAGTGTATTTTTGAAATTTGGGTTTGATCGAAAATATTTGGGGGGTTGGCGCTGGGGCCTGGGGCCGCTTTGGGTTGTTGGGGGGTGGCGTTGGCTGCCTTTTGGGCATAGGAGGTGCCAGGGGTGAATTTTTGGGTTGGGGGGACCTTTAAGCCGGTTGGGAGGTTGTTAGAAGGGTGTTTTGGGCATTTGTGATAATTGGCTGTGTGAGGGCCAAGGCAGTTTGCGCATTTAGCGTCTGTGTTGCGGGGTTTGTCACATGTTTTTGTGTGATGATCTTTTGCGCATTTGACGCATTTGGCTGTAGCTCTGCAATTGGCCTGGGAGTGACCGAATAGCTGGCATTTATGGCATTGCCGGAATTTTGGCTTATAGGTCTGGCTTTCGACCTTGATTACTAGGTGTAGAAGCCTAGTTTCATTGAATATAGGGTGTTGTTGTCCGGTCACCTTGGGAAGGATGACTAGGACTAGTGGCATGGGGGTTTTGTCTTTGGTACGCGTCATTCTGGCGACTGACGTGGGGGTGTACCCTCGCTCGATGAGAGCGGCTGCGACTTCTTTTACGGCTATTTGAGTGGGGATTCCCCGGATTACGGCGTGAATCGCCTTGTCTTCCGGGAGGGTGAAGCTGTGATACGGAATTTTCTCCGTATCAAGGTGTTTCGTGACTTTGCGGAAGTCGTCACTAGTCTGAGTGCGAATTTGAACACCGTCGGTGGTGTTCTTCGCGTGTAAAATGTTAATTCTTTGCGAATTAAAATAGCTCGATAGGGCTAGCCACTTTTCAGGGGCTCGGATTATGATGGGGGGGATTTTTGGGGCTTTTTGGGCTTCTTGGTCGGGGGTTGGGGGTTTGGAGGCGGGTTGGTTAATTAAACCGGAAGGTTGGTTTATTAAGCCGGAAGGGGCCGGGGCGGGGGGTGGTGGCCCTGATCCGGAGGGTTTAGGGGCCGTGTCGGAAGCGGCCCCTTTTTGGGGGATTTTTTGGCTCTTGGCCGGAATTGTGTTTAGCTCCGTTTCGGAGCCGGAACTTTTTGGGCGCTTTTTTTGTTTACTGCGTTTTCGCGGGGATAGTGTGGGGGATCTGGGGGATTCGCTCCCTGAGGCGAATTCCACTCCGGACATGTCTGATTCGGAGAGTTCAGGGGCATCGGAAAATGTCGGGTCCTGGCTTGATTGGTTTTTTAGGAGGGTATCTATTTGACTTGTGAGGTGCGCAATTTCCTGTCGGAGGCCGCTGATCGTGTCATTGGCGAATTTTATTTGGGCTAGTAGACTATCGGTTTGTGTTTTGTGATTTTCTGCCTGGACCTTTTGGTGTTCAGATTGGGCTTTTAGTTGTTCTTGGAGGTTTGCAATTATTGACTGTAGGGAAGAATTAGAATTTGCCATGGTGGCGTCGTAGTGGGGCTTATCGGGGGAGTTTGGATATGACATCCCGGAGTGCGTAAGTTGAGAATTACGGGGGCCTGAAAAGGCCCCGGGCGGCGGGGGGGGGTGTAGTGTTAAGCACTAATTGTTAGTATTGGGGTCTTAGGGAACCTTAAACACACCAAACCGCCAGCCTCAGCGGTTTGTAGGAATTGGCTTAAGTCCACAGTGTGAAAAGGGCTGCAGCACTTAGCAAGCAAGCTTACAAGTGAGCAAATGTTAGTTCGAATATATTTATAATAAAACAATCTTACTCTATGGAAATCTGCTGGGCGACGTCTGACCTCTTCACTGTCACTCACTCGACTCTGACGCCTTGCACAGGCAACTTTACAACATAATACCCCCTCCCATTTACGTTGCTAGGTACGGTCGTATTGATATAAAAAGCGTTATAACAATTAGAATGAGAGGTAATTTGTTTGTCAAAAAAAGATCTTTAAAAAAATGTGATTTTTTTAATTTATTTCTTTTTTGTTTTTTTTTTGAACATTTCTTTTTTGATTTTTTTTTATTTTTTCGTTTTTCGTAAAAAAAAAATAAAAAATTTATTTAAATTTTTTTGTTTTTCAAAAAAAGATCTTTAAAGAAAAATGGTAGTTTTTTTTAATAGTTGATTGTGGTTAATTTATTTTTAGCGATGAGTATCGAAGTTAAGACGTCTTGTACCGATACTTAAAAGACATCTTATAGACATCATAATCAGATATCTTTTAAACATCCCTAAAAAGAAGTCCATAAGATATCCTTTTTATGTCTTTACGCGTCCAGACATAATTAAGATCTAAAAAATACGTCTTTAAGATATCATGTGCTGTCTGGGTGGAGATATCAATATGATGCGGCAATGATTTCTACGCGTAGAAATTGGTATATAATCGTATATTTCTGATTTCGCCACCGCGGTGGCGGTGAACAGGTTGGCAGAAAAAAAACGAGACAGCGTGTACATCATAGAGCGCTTTCTCGCTTCTATTTGTGTGCAGCGGCCTAGCCTCGCCCTATACAAAGAAAATATTTTCAAAATTTAGTAGGTACCCTAGTAGTAATGTTAGAAAACTGTATAAAAGTACGTTATAAAATATGTGCAAATATCCCGCTTTTTAACGTTAGAATCAAACGTTAGTTACAAACGTTAATCTAACGTTAGATTTTTAAGTTAGAAATACGTTATAAGTACGTTTAATTTCTAACTTTCGGAGGGGGCGTGGCCAACTAGGAAATTTATACCTGCATCATAAAATGGCAGCTGGGGACAAATTTATTCATATAAATAAATCTTAATATATTTTAGCAATCATAATATTTTTAAACATAATTTCGTTACATTTATTTATAAAATAGCCATCTTTTTAGGTGCCCCTAAATATTTTTCGTGTAATATGCTGTTATACTTCGATAAATACGTCTACCTCTTAGAAAAACATTATATTTAGTTAGTTAATATTTATTTATACAATCAGAATCTTAAAATATTCTGAAATTCTAGTACAACGTTGCCAGACTATAGTAAGTCTGACTTTTGGGGGATATTTTTTAAATTTATTATGGAAACAATAAATATATAATTATATTGTATATTTATAATAGACAAATATTTGATTGTTAGATATATTATATTCAAGAACGATAGCGCATATATAATATTACTGTCTGTTTAATGAAGTGTTTTTCTTGAATTTTTTGAAAATTTGCAAACTTTTTACGGATAACTATCAAACCTAGGCACATAGCTATCTGAAATGAGTATTTTCTAATATAGCTTACGTATTAATAACTGAAATTTAAAAAATATTTAAAGTTAGAATAAGGTTAAAAAAAAGGTTAGAATTTGGTTAGGAAACTAACGTTAAATTTACGTATTTTATAACGTTTTTGTCAAACGTTCGAGACTAAACATAAAAATGTCACTAATCTAATGTTATGTTAAGTTAGATTTATGTCATTTTCTACCAGGGTATGTAACATTTTAGACGAAGACAATAACGGTTACAGCGCTGCTGTGGACCCGTCCCACCCCCCCCCCTTGCGAGGAGCCGGCCCGAGCACTGTAACACTGTTGCCATGGGACTTACATTACCTACGTCTAATTAAAACTTTTACACACTGTATAGATTTTAACACAGGTTATCATTATTTTAATTCATTAAAGTTTTGCATCTTTCACGTAGAACTGAATAAAAATGATACCGACATCGTTAGTAAATTATTTTATCAAATTGACAATCAGCCAAAAAATAAGATAATAAATTATTGGCACCCCCACCATTACAATTTAAGCAATATTTTGGAATAACTCTACGTCTGTCCAGTGTTTTGCCAGGGCTTCAGTGAAAATACTCATATTAAAAAAATGTCATATCAGCGGCCTGCTTTTTGGAATTGGCGGCCCAACAAGAAAAAAGTAAGTTCTATTTTTGACAAAAACTACCTGATCTTCAACAGGTTGCTAGCAAGCTTGCACTAAAATTAGAAACAGGGCGTTTTCTATTATTAGGAAGGACCAACGTTTTGCAGTCCAACAATATTTTCAATAATATTTTTCGAATTTATTGATATTGAGTCGCTTGATTTTTGGTAGTAGGTGTAATGTAGACATTTTTAAAAATAAAATCGAAATTTTCGCAATCTAAAGTAAACTTAGACTGAAAATAGAACACACGCATCTTTTAGTAAATTACAAATCCATTTAGTTGTTCGGATTAGCTCATTTCGCGTTGAACACCTCATTTTAGAGGCGATTTTGTCCATTTTTGAAAATATATGGTGAGTGTGTTTGATTTCCGCTGTAGCCTACGCCACACTTATCCTGAAACAAGCGTTACACTTATCCTGAAACACAGGGCCGTAAATAAAGTGGGAGATTCCCCCCTAGAACGAGCAACAAGGGTGGCCAAAACGAGAACATATGTGACCCTGCACAAAGAAACCCGGCTAGTGTGTCAAATTTACATACCTTTTTTTCGGATTCTTATGTAATAATGTTTCTTACATAAGAATACGAAAAAAAGTACCTAATACGTAAATTTGACACAATAACCGGGTTTCTTTGTGCAGGGTCACATATGCAGGGCATTTTTTGCATGTCCAAGTGCACCCCAGACCTGCAAATTCGTAAAAATGTTCGCCTGCAGCGCTTAAGCTTTCTTGTGTTTTCGTATAATTTTAAATAAAAAAATCAAAACCGCCTGCAGCGCTAGGGCTTCCTTACCTTTTCTTTAGTTTTTAATTCAAGATTTTAAGCGCGATATTAAAATTGCCTTCCGCGCTGTAGCTTTCTTGTCTTTTTATAAAATTAAAACAGATCAAATTTGTAGAATTCTTCGCCTGCGCCGCTAGGTCATCCTTTTTTTTTAATTTAAGATTGTAAAACTTAAGCGTGGAGTTCGTAAAAATTTTTGCCTGCAGTGCTTAAGATTTCTTGTGTTTTCTAAAAATTTTAAATAAAAAAATCGAAACTGATCAAATTTGTAAATTTTTTTGTCTGCAGCGCTAGGAATTCATTACATTTTCTATAGTTTTTAATTCAAAATTTTAAGCGAGATATTCGTAAAAAAATTGCCTTCAGCGCTGAAGTTTTCTAATCTTTTTATAAAATTAAAATAGAACATCAAATTTGTAGAATCCTTCGCAAGCGGCGCTAGGTCATTTTTTTTATTTAAAATTGTAAAACTTAAGCGTGAAGTCCGTGAAAATTTTCGCCCGCGGCGCTAGAGCTTTCTTGCGTTGTTATGAAAAATTAATAAATTGTAAAAATGTTTTAAAATGGACCATCAAAGGACATGGCACAATTTATAGGGAATTTTGGCCCTCGGTGAAATTCGCTAAATTTTTTATATGTTTTAGTTTATACTTTTTTAAAAGGAATTAGGAACGTTTCAAGCACTTTGTATGTACAGTTTTTTTTCTATAAGGAAAATAAAAAAATATTTTTGCCCTACACTCCTCATAAAAATATTTTTCTAGTAGGCATTGTTTCGTTTGATAACTTGTCAGTGAAGGATATTCTGACGTATTTTTGAAGTTTTTTAGACTAAATTGTCAGTTTTATTGGGAAAAAGTAATGAAATACATATTGAAATTGGACAGAATAATTAAATAAGATGAAGAAAAGTGCAACAGAAATACTTCTTAAGGACTAAATTAGTGAAATACGTGAAATAAGTTATTTGCTAACCTGGTAAAAAGTACTAAAACGTATATAAAATTGAACTAAAGAATGAAATAAGAAGAAAAGCAGAATAGAAATACGTTTTAAGGGAATCGTTTGTAAAATAATAAGCGATTTTAATGCCGAAAGTGTATCCCTTATTTTTTGTACGGCAAAAAAAACAATTATTTCCAAAATTCTACATAAAAGAAATTGAATATGTGTTTTTGTAATATAATGTACTGGAACCCATGTTAAAACTCCAGAACTTAATAAAATAATAAAATAAGAAGTAAAACAGAACAGAAAAACTAAGTTGAAAGTGAAATACTGTGTTTCTGCATAGAATAAATTATCCAATATAACTATCATACTGAGGGCTTCATAACAGGGCTGTATCAACCGTGTTAACATGTAGCAGATATGCCCCTTTGCTATGAAGCCCTCGATATGATTTAAAATATGAACACTAAAAAAAGGATCCATGAATCAAGAAAATGCATCTTTTGATTATATTTTAAGCCAAATTCACTTATTTTTGGACTAGCATTTCTTATGAACCTAATAACTGGCGCGGGTCTTTGAATGGAAATCCGCGCTCTTCATTTAAGATGTTAGCCTTAAAATAAGAGAATATGGTGTTGTACTTATCAAAAGACATGTGTCCTTGATTCAATTCTTTTTCACAGTATTACATTAGGACATTTTTATAAAAAAATAAATAAAATGTTTTCATTTCCTCCCATTCGGGGCATCTGCTGTTGACCACCTTGACGGTTGCATACAAAGCAATTTACTTGAAAAAAGGCTCTAAAAGCCATGCTAAATTAATTTTATATTACTAATAATATATAAAAAAATTGACAGACATCAGTTTGACTTATACCAATCAAGCTTTTTTCTTAATCATTAAGCTAATTAAACTTATTTTTATGAGGAGTTTGGGGCAAAAATATTTTTTTATTTTCGTTATAGAAAAAAAACTGTACATACAAAGTGCTTGAAACGTTCCTAATTCCTTTTTAAAAAGCATAAACTAAAACATATAAAAAATTTAGCGAATTTCACCGAGGGCCAAAATTCCCTATTAATTGTGCCTTGTCCTTTGCAAAAAAAATGCCTGCAGGGCGTTTTTTATGTACTTAATATTGCAGGACTTAAGTATTAGAATCAAGATTAGAATGTTAAAAAAAATTGTAAAAAGTTTCGCGTGCGGTGCTTGCGGCTGGGACCACTTTGGCCCTGAAATGATATTGTTTTGACCTGAAACTTTCAGGATAAGTGCTTGTCTAGTACATTAAATTTTTTAATGCCGAGCACATGTTTTAAATAATAATAATAATAATAATTTAAATTGAAACTTAAATTTAGACTTCTTTGATGTCAAGTGAGGGTCTTGTTAAAATCGTATCTCAAATTTTCTTAATTTTCAGGTTTTATGATAATCATAATATGATGATCATATTATCATATATTTACGCAAAACGTGTAATTTGTAAGTTTCTTATTCTTAATATTCCTAAATTTATATAAAAAACTTATCTGCACATTAGGCACAAAATCCTAATTTTGTGATTAGACGTTTTGCGTAAAATTAATATTTTTATTTATTATTTTACCTATTACTATTTTAAAAATAATTTGAAAGAAAAATCTTGGGCATATATGGGGTACTAGCGTGACAATAAATAATTTTTATCCAATACATACAGATAATGAGACAATTACCAGCTTTATTTTAAATAGATAAACTCAATAATAACCCTCGCGTGGCTTTTACTTTATTGAGTGGATAATAATTTATTTTACCCACTCAACTCCCAGTCCGCACATATATGGATGCAACATGGTAAAGAAAGATTTTTTAGGTAACATGTGCCATATTACATGAGACATAACATACATATGTATGCTACATAACATGCCCTATAACAGAAAGATTTTTTACGTTACATGTGCCATATTACATAAGATGTAACATACATATGTATGATACATAACATGCAATATTGCATGTTATGTATCATATATATGGTACGAGAACATACACGATACATAAAATGTTATGAATTCAATACTAAATATGGCGTCTATATTATTTTAATTTTTATAGGTTAATATTCTTAAAATTGTTGTTAATAATGAAAGTTTTACCCTTAAGTAGTAGAAACGCATGTATTTTTAGACAACTAAACCGATTTTAGATAATTTTAGACAAAAAATTAAAATATATATATTTTTTAAAATGATTATTTGATATTTTTTCTCTAAAAATTGGCTTTTTATGTGGCCCAAGATTTTTAAGCCTGGTAGAAAGTTTGCTTTCACAGTAAAAATGCACATCGTATAAGAATTTTGCCTGATGGATGCTACATATAAAGATATTTATATACTTTAATTATTAGGTTTATCAAAAAGACGTAAAAATGTTCACCATGTCTAAATCTATGATGCACTCCATAACAAGTAAAATTCGGAAACGCCTACTTTTATTGTTATGTACCTAGTATGTATCTGATATGTAGCATGTTATGTAGCTGATACATAACTTGAGGCGGAATTGTTAAAGTCCAAGGACTATACATGGACTATAAAAATTACATGTCTGCAACATCACATAGAACAGTGGTTATGTACCTGCTATGTTCCTGCCATGTATTTGTGTTGACTGGGCTGTCACTTGTCAAATTATTTTCTAGTAAATTTCATTAAAATTTTTAATAAAAATATGAATTCCTAAGCTATTTATTGGATAAAACTTTGTATGGCACTCATGGGTAAACCGATATTGCCCTCTCGAAAATTAACCTGCTTGGCTGACGCAGGTTAATTTTCTCATGGGCAATATCTTACTTTACCCACTAGTACCATAAATAACTATTAAAACCCTTTGGGGGCGCTCCAGCGGATGTGTTATTAAATGAAAGATCAATGACGGTGGAAGAAAGATTTAGTTATAGTTTAAATAAACTATTTTTCTTAACCCCTAAACGCATTCAGCCGAGTTAACTCGTTCACAGTAGGTTTTCTCTTTTCCACTTACCCGAGGTAACCCGGACGGGCCTAGAATGTAGAAAATTAAGTTTTTTTTAATTTTCTCAACATTATTTATTATTGCCCTTCAGTATAGACTAAAAATTAAGAAAAAAAACTAACCACTTTTCCGAAAAAAAGTGGTGCGTCAAGGGGTTAATAAATATAAGACCTAAAGATCATTTTTTTAAACCTTGCGTGTAGCTTCAATTTTTTTTTCGGAGGATAACTGCATCAATCAAAAGAATTTATTTTTCTGAACAACTATAGTTGCATATATGCATTTAGATTTTTTTTTCTAGCTTTAACCGTTTCTTAATAATTCGTGTTTAAAATCTTTCGCTTAAAATAACTAAGAAGCAAATGACAAAAAAAATTAAATCAAACAGAATTTTTCTGAAAAATACGCTCTAAACTGTAAAAAGTAATTTTTGAAGTACCGTGTTTTTTCTTTAAATGTATTTATTTAACAAGCCGTTAAGATATGTAATGCTACGCATTCCATTATGCAGTAAATGGTATAAAGCACTTTCCAAAATGCCTTTTTTATTTTCTTTCTATGAAATATAAAATTTTTATAAAAATGAAAATTCGAAAATACCGTATAATACTATTCTAGCGCAGGCGCTGTGAATAATATAATAATAAAGATAATAAAGTCAATCAAAAAAGAAATTGTTTAAAAAAGATGGGGCTATATAGTTCGATTTAAGTACACACACACTGGGTCTTACCCATTTCGGGAAAAAAACTTATTGTCACTCTTCCACCCTGTATATCAACAAAACTAGTTACTGGTGAATAAAGAAACATAGAAAAAAAAAACAAAACTAAAATTTAAATAAAATATTTTTTTCACTACTAGCTTTAGAACATACCATTATTTATCATGTTTTCTGACTGAAATCAATTTTCTTCACCTATAGCAATAATAATTTTTCTCCCCTAGTAGGAGTAAATTTTATAAACAATTGATTTCTGTCACTTTAGATGTTTTAGTTCTTTGTGAAATTTTTACTAATTAAACCCAAGAAAACAACTTAAATGTTTTATTTAGTAAATATAATTAATTATAATTATTACCAATTAATACAGTCAATAATTTGCTAAATATGATGAAAAAATAAAAAAAACTATTTTTTTAAACGTCAGTACAAAGTATTTATTTGAGCAAATGTCATTGATCAAGGCTACTTGATTTTTATGAAAATTTCAAGAAATATAATTTCTGTTAATAATTTATTTTATTATTTGAATAAAAATAGTTAAATGGTGCTAGTAGTGAAAAAACTAATATATAAACTACTGTAGATAAGACTACGAGGAAGACTATTATAGCTTCGCACTCTTAAATCCCTTACTGCTACGCAGCTCGGGATTTAATACGCTCGGGTATAAATGTCTTCTCTACCTTGGTATATAATTACTATTATTATATTGTCATACATAATTGATAGATAAACCTACATAAAAAAAATCATAGGGGATAAACCCATTTGACTTTTGTTTGGTATCACTGAAAACCATTTTTGAGGTCTTTCTAATGGTGTATTGTAAATAGGAGTTTTCTATTTAAGATTTTGAGGTTGAGGTAGCTGAAGGTAAAGGGGTAAAATTTAGAATCTTCTCGATTTCCTAATTGGGACACCTCTTACAATACAATACAATATAAGTGGGGTTGTGAGGCATGGTACTGCCTTTCAAATAACTGCGACCAATGAGATCTATTATGAATCCCCTTTGAAATTTAGTCCACATCAAACTTTAGGCTTTCAAAGAAGCCTAAGAGTTTTTTGGGGGCTACTTGGGATATATCTGCAGGTCTTGGGTATACCTGTTCTAGATATTGTAGCCTTTTGCGAGCAATGGCTTCGCAGAAGCACATAATGTGTTCGGCCTTTTCTGGTGCTTCTGAGCCTAGACGGCAAATGTCGATTTCAGATTTTCCCATTTTTTTAAGATGATATCTTAACGGGCAGTGTCCGGTTAACAGCCCTGTATAGGTCTTTAGGTCCACTTTGCTGAGATCGAGTAACTTTCTTGTTCGTTTAGGTTCATATTTTATGAATATTTTGGCCTGTCTTAAGTTAAGTTTTGGTCTTTCCAATATCGAGTTTTGATTTTGGTTTCCCATCTCTTAATTGCCTCTACCTGATGGCTTTTGTTAAAGCCACAGAAGGGTTCAGGGCCAATAAATTGAGCGCATGCTCCCTATCTCGCGAGAGAGTCCGCAGCCTCATTGCCTTTAACACCCTCGTGTCCTGGCACCCACATCAAGGAAACCTTGTTGGTTTCTGCCAGTTGTTTGAGGGTTTCGTAGCATTCCCAGGCAAGCTTTGACCCAAATGTACATGAGTTTAGTGCCTTTTGGGACACCCCTTAATAAGTCAAATTTACCTTCATTTTAGATTTTTAATATTTTGTACGGTTCTCGAGATATTGGTTCTGTTTTCGTTTTCGTTAGGCCGCCCTGCATAAGAAAAAGTATACAAAAAATTATTAAAAATCTGAAGATTTTTAATTTGATCCGTACCTGGCGTCCCAAGGCAATAATTGTTTATGATCTCAAATAAAAACCACGCAACATTTGCTACAAAAAGGCCAGCATTTGGAATTCAGCCCTGGCGAGTTTAACTGGTACAAGATCGCACAGTGTGCCAAATACTTTAGTATTTAGGTTGCTTGGTCTATCTTTACTATTCTACAAATTATTTGATGTCCATTAAATCACATAAATTATTAATAATTCAAGTGGCGCACCATTGACTAATCGCATTTCGCCAAAACGCCCAAGAAAATTTTAATTGTAAATTTGTAAATCAACCGTGGTTCACAATTTAACGGTCTTGCGGTGTATTTTTAGCGCGGGTTTATTTTTAAAACTACGTATCAACATTTCGCTTTGCTTTAGCAATAAGTTGTGTACCAATTTTCAGTTTAGTTGTTTTTTACGCGGTGCTTTAAAAAAATCGAAATTTTCCAAAAAAATACCATATGGGCAAATTACATGAGATCACGGCAACCCTGAGAAGATCCTCTCCTACGGAGCAGTGGGGTTTTAGTTTAGTGGGGGGGTCCGATGTTAAAACGCCACTCATTGTTACCAGGGTGAGTTTAAGCTACACAGAGAAAAATATACTTTCCATTTTCCTTCACAGCTGAGTAGTTCGACACAATCAAAACTTTTCCACATAGAAAAAATAAATTTTCATGGAAAAAGTTAAAACTGTTATTTTTCAAATTTACACTTCTAACATTTGTTATGCCCAAGAGAATGAAATATGGTATTATCGTTAATAATTTAAAATATTTTTCATGCCAAATTTGAAGTATAACCAGGGGGGAGACAGGACAAACATTTCCAAAGTAGAGTTCAAGTTAGAATCTTCCAAACTGTACCGCTCCAATTTTCCCAACTAATAAATTTACTTTACTAACCAAAAAAAAAAGGTCTTCCCCTTCAACTCTGCCACTTAATTTTACCAACACTGCCCTAAATTTTATCATCTATTTTCCATCTCGACAGTGGATTTTCCCGAGCATGGTTGGGGTGCCCTCCTTCGGAACCTATTGGTTAAAGCGTTCATGAGTTATTATGTTAATGTTTTCTCTTGGACAGCTTCCCATCTTTATACCAAAATCTAATCAGTTTTTGATTATGCATAATTGCGCAAAATTTTGTATGGTTATGTCTGGATTTTGACTTTACTAACCAAAAAATAAAGGTCTTCCCCTTCAATTTCTCTGCCCCTTAATTTTCCCAACACTTCCAATAAATTTTATCAGCTATTTTCCATCTCGACAGTGGATTTTTCCAAGCATGGTTGGGGTGCGGTGCACCCCACTAGCCCTCCTTCGGAACCTAAGTATAGCTATAGGTTAAAGCGTTCATGAGTTATTATGTTAATGTTTTCTCTTGGACAACTTCCCATCTTTATACCAAAATCTAATCAGTTTTTGCCGTCATGTCCTTTGTATAATTATGTAAAGGGATTTTTTGAGAACCCTAGGAAAAAAAGTTTTTGTATGATTATGCATAATTACGCCAAATTTTGTATGGTTATGTCTGGATTTTGACGATATGATCATACATAAATATGCATGATTATGCATGTTTTTAGGTAAAATTATGCATGACTATGTTTAATTTTAGGTAGGGGAAATCGGGGTTAGCTGGGCAGCTTATTTTAATATCGAGTTTCTAAAAACCCTGTAAACAATTTTCAAATATTTTCTATAGCAAAAGGTAGATTATTACTATAGTTAGAACATATTAATACTTCAGACAAATATTATTTATATAAAAAAAGTTATTAACGATAAAGCAGTTAAATCCGCTGGACCAGTTAACCACATAGGCCAGGGTTAACTGGACCACTACTCAGTGTTAACTGGTCCACTAACAAAAATATATTGTATTGTAATTATTGTGAATAAAATCAAATGAAATTTAATTCTAACATAAAAATAGACAACATAATATGTTAAATATTAGATATATCTCAGGATTAATTGGTCCGGGGTTAACTGGACATGGCTCAATTAACCCCGAACTAATTAATATTGATATAAGTGATTTTGACCATGACCACTGAATGAAATCATAAAATTTTAATACTTAATAATATATTAAAAGGCGGCAATTATGCAGAATAATTAACAAAATATTCAGTATATTAGGTAAAATATTAGTCTAGATTCTCCTATTAATAATAAAGTATTAATTAAAAAATAAAAGTTAAGGTAAATACCTACTTTTCATAAAAAAATTAACTTTCTTTACTACAACTTACACGTGGACAACACGGTCCTCCATAATACTTTAAAAAATACTACTAAATAAATATCACTAGAATTTGCACTAATGCGCCAATACTAATAAACAAACTTGATTAAATTCTGGTGGACCAGTTACCCCTGTACCCATTTAACCCTGACTTCCCCTATATTTAAACATAATTAGGCATAATCATACAAAACTTTGTCATGCATGGCCAGATATGGTTCGCCTTCGCCAAAATTTAAAATTTTATGCATGATCATACATAATTTGGCATAGGTCTATGTATACTCATACATAATTATGCATATACCTACATGTTTATGCTTAATTATGTATGATCATACCGGGTCAAAATATATACATGGTCAAAATTCAGACATGACGATACATAATTATGCACAATTTTACGTAAAATTAGACATAATTATACTGCAATGGCTACTAGCTATTAGCCAAGCTACTAGGTACTAGCTATTGCAACATACTTTTATAATAATTATATTAATATTATTATTATTATCTCTATATAGAGATAATTAATTTGACATAACTTTGTCCTACGTTGATTAATAGGCGAAAAATAGTTTTCCTGTTGCAATCGAGTATCTTGTTCTGTCCAATTAACGTTCCATTAACAACTCACCCTAAACAAGAAGTTTAGGTAAGGAAGTTATCACAAATGAAGGCTTCTCTAAGTGTTATTAAATTATCACGTTTACAAAAGTAACTGAAAAGATTTTTTCCAATCTAACCATAGTCCAATAAAAAAATACACTCAGAGAAAAATCGTTGTAAAATCAAACAAAAGTCATGATTTAAAAGAAAACCAATATGTTTTTGCCCCGACAGTGTTTTTTGTTAATTCAAAAAGAAATTTTTTAATTTTACAAGCCATTGTAAAAATAAAAATTTCATTGTAATTTGAAAAATGTTTACTTTTAAATCATTTGTAAACTTGAAATGGGGTTAATACAAAAACTGGTCATTTCAAAAAGAATTCTTTTAATATATTGATATTTTTCAACAATATAATAATTTTTTAATAAAACATTAAAATAAGAAAGTAAGGGACAATACTTTTAATTTAAAGTGAAAAACGTTTTGGTGTAAAGATTATTTTTTTAAATTAATATTATTCATAACTAAAATGTTTTTACTTTTGATATTTTAAAAGTGTAGAGTGTACCTAAACGGAGGGGTGAACCCAGGACCGGAGTTACTTGCCTTCCTAGGCATTACATAACAAAAAAAAATAAATTGATGATAAAAAAAAGATCATAAGCAAATTTCTTTAGTCTCAGAGTCTGAGACTCGAATACTCATTTGGTGACCAAAAAAAAAAAGGTCAACTAAAAATTTTCCGCCCTAAATTTGCGCGCTGGCAAATGCCTATTGCATAATAGGAAATTTGGCCCTAGATGAACATCTGTAGGAAGTGCGTGTATTATCACTGTCTGAAATAGACTCCAGCTTAGATAACCCAACTGGACTGCAGTGACTCATTTGCGAAAGTGTGCTAAAAAGCGAGGATCATACCAATTCGGGTGAGGTTCGCGTAACTCCGTCTGAGGGGAGTCCCTTATAAGAGAGCAGCAAAATACGTTTTAGATATTGGTCACTGCGTTCTATGTCAGACACAGAGAATAGAAAAATTTTAAGAATTATTTTTATGACATTATTTATGACCCTATGTAACCACAAAATCTATAACTAGACAAAAAACGCCCTACAAGCTTTGCGCTCTGAGGCAGCCGCCTCGTTGCCTCACCCCACCGCACGGTGCTGTCGAAATCGACGAAAATCCCGGGAACGGGAGCTTTCGTCGAAAAATTTACCGCGAAAACAAATATCGCGAAAATATTTCGTCGAAAATATTACCGCAAAATGTTTTTTTCCGCTATAAAAATTTAACGCGAAAAAATATTAAAGCGAATAAAAATAGCGAAAACTATTACCACGAAAAGTTTTAATAGCGAAATGCAATTACCGGGAAAAATATAGGTATAGCGAAAGTAATAGCCGCGAAAATATTTAACGCTCAAAGCAAATTCCGCGTCTAATTTTAAATTTTAAAAATACGTTTTTTTATAATACTTTTTCGTTAGCTACGCCAAGTTTAATATATTATATTACCAATTTGTCTAACTCAGTTTTATAATTTAAGAATTAACAAAAGTTTAATATAACTAAATTGTTTGGTTTGGTTTTTAAATATATATGTAAGTAATATTATGATTATATTACTAATAAATATAATATAATATATAAGTAATTTCTTTATATTGGTGTTTAGTTTAGTTTAGTATTTAAAAAAACATAAATAGGATTAAATTGTTTGGTTTGGTTTGTTTGCTTTTGTTTTTGATAAAAAATATAAATAAAACTATGATTATAAAATAAGCGTTTTATTCAAAAAATTATAATATATATTTTAAGGTTATTTTATAATTAAAATTTAAGGACGATTATGTTATTGCGCGGCGAAAGTATGCGCGATTATATTATTACGACGTAAAAGTTTTCGCGGTTAAATCATTGCGCGGTAAATGTTTTCGCGGTAAATGTTTTCGCGGTAAAAGTTTCGCGGTAAATTTTTCGGCAAAGTCTCCTAGATCCGAAAATCCCGAGCTTTTACAGAAACCTTAAAATAAAACTGAAATCTCAGAAGTCCGTGACCAAAACATTTGTTTTTCTTTTTCTATATTTTTGTATTTCTTAAAGGTCGGTTTTGGATCGCCAGTGGAGGGCACATTGCACAGGGGAGACATAATCACAAAAATTGGAAATTACGATTCCAGAGATATTCGCCATCAAGACGCACAGAATTTGTTCAAAAACGCCGGCAGCAATATCAGAGTTGTAGTTCAAAGGTAAGTGATATTCAGTGATCGGACTTTGGATTTTTTTAACAGGTATGCATTAAGGAAAACAGAATAATTTCATAAAACGCAAGATCATTTAAATTGTATTAAAGTAACAAAATACATTATTATTGTTATGTAATTCTTGGTTTGTTTAATTTTAATTTCATTTAATTTTGCTCTTTTGTCTAATGTATTATTTTAAATATTCCTGTAACTAACTAACTAATTTAAATACCTACAGTCAAATAAAATAAAAAGTAAAACAAAAAACAGTGTGTACATAAATATGTTTTTTCCTTTTTTTAAGATAAGCCAACAGATTTCAATATTCAGTGTGGTTCCTAGGTTGTTAAATATAAAATAAAAATTAAGGAAACGTTCAAGTATTACGTAACGCAAATTTTGATCATTTTAGACCCCCACCCCCTGTAACGCTATTTTCCTATACCATTGACATGGGCGTAACCCTCGAAAATACTAATTTTCTGACAGTAGATATGTAAAATCATCTGATTGTCACTTTCCAACCGTTATCATAGGCAACTAGGTCGTAGGAAAATACGTTTTTCTTTGCACCACTTACATCGGTAGACGTGGAAAGGTCATTTTGTTTACATAAATGGGTTTTAATACAAAAAGAAATGCATTACTTCAAAAAATTTAGAAAATATATTAATAATTTACTTTGAAAATAAAATACCTAAATAATTTCTTACATAACGCTTTTATTTACTATATTAATACCAAAAACAATATCTGTATACAATACAAGTAATATTGTTATTAAATACTTTAAATCACGTTTTCCTTAATGCGGACCTGTTAAAAAATCCAAAGTCCGATCAACAGACACTGTCTAGACATGGCCGACAGAACTATAGTTCTGTATACATAATATTATTATTAGTGTTTTTTTTTTAACCTGAAACTTTCAAATATCTCGAAAACTATACATTTAAAAAAAAAATGTGTGGGACAAAAGTTGTTTATTTTAAAGAGGGAAACAAAATGGCTCATTTATTTTTTACGGATATTTACGTTTTCAAGGTCATTTCAAGGCCAACTTTGTTTTTTTAAACAGAAACATTTTTTACTGCTATTTAATAAATAAAAATCTTTTGTAAAAACTTTTTTGATGATGCCATTTTATTTCCACCATTAAAATAGACAATTTTTTTAGTATTCGAGATATTTGAAAGTTTCAGGTTAAAAAAAAACACCCGGTATATAAGTTAAACTATTAACTTGCATGAAGCAGCTGCCACCGAAACTTTCACCATCTGTAATGACAAAAATATTTTTTTTATTTATAAAGAGCGCATTTTAATGTTACAAAACAGCATTAAAAAAAATACTTTACCGTTGCAACGAGCTTGTAGTCATATGCCGATATGTAAGAGGTTTTGATATTATAAAGCCCTTAAAACATCAAATATCAGGAGCGGCGACAAAAAAGTATTTTTCACCAAAACACCTAAATTTAATATTAAAGGCTTTTTAAAAAGTAACGTTTTTGGTGGCACAAAATGTTACTTCCTCTTAATTGCATTTTTTTTTTAACGGTAGCTCCTAAAGTGTTACACCGAGGGGCGTTTCACCTTTACAATACATGTACGTTTTCATCGACAGTACTTTACATTACATTGACATTACCTTACATTACTTACAATACTGTACATTACCGTACATTACGTTACATTACTTACATTATTCTACAGTACCTGACATTAATTGACATTACGACAGTACCTACATTATTTACATTATTTTTATTAATGCGCATGCTCTCCAGTATTTACATTATTTCGTCTACTCAGATCGCTCAAAAACCACGTGACACCTATAAAATTTCGGCAGTGTTATTTACTTCTGGTGGTTTTAATCTTATTTTTAATCATTTTTGTGTACCTGATGTATAATGTGTAATGAAAAGTACGGAATTTAATATTATGTAGTAGTTTTCAAATTTCTGTCATGTAAGAAAACAAAAATGTATTTTTTTTTAGTTTTTTTTTGTCGAGTTCCAAGAGTTTCATTCTTAGATTAAAATAGTACTTGTCAAGGCCTCCCTAGCCTTGGTTTAAGCCCCCTGGAGACGTATTCTTCAAAACCGGGGTGTAGAACGAACCTCAGACTCGTTCTATCAGTCGTTCTACTCCCCGGTTTTGAAGAATAGGTCCCCTGGAATCTTTGTTGAGCTCCCCTGACCTGTTCGTCGATCCCCGAACCCATTAACTTTTAACATTATACAGTGCATGTCTAAAGTCCGCCCCCTCCATTAACTTTTAAACGAATTAAGATATCAACTTGAAAAACACCTAAATAACATAACCCAAATAACTTTTTGGTACATATTTTATATGGCACAATGGTGACAAGGGGGCAAGGGGGGATATTTTTTAAAATAGAAAGGGGGTTTGTGTGATATGTCATTTTAAAGCTTATAAAATTCTCTATTTAACCAAATATTTTTTTATTTTTTGGGAGCAATTTTTGTGGTTTTAAAATAGGTTTAAAAATGGGAAATTTTGTTAAAATTTCTTTAAAAAAATTAAACAATTTTTAAAAACTGGTTTATTTTATGTCAATTATACTTTTAAACTAATTTTAAATGATATTAATAAAATGTTGCAAAAAAAAATCGCATTTTTTAGTAAATATATTTAAAAAAATAAAACCTACAAAAACCTGGAGGTTTTATATCCAAAAAATATGATTTCCGTCAAAAAAAAATTCTGTCTCTCAGTCGTGTTTATGCTCAAGTCCGGTTTATGCACCATTTATACCCGCCCAGACCCGTAATTTTCAGCAGGGAAGTGATAAAAATTCGCACATAGGGGTTTTGGGACTCATAGAAAACAATTTAATATTTTAAAAAATCTATCTCCACCCTTGTATTGCTTTTTTTAAGCTTCTTGACGTTATATATTTTGATCACAGTTTTCTAGCAAGCTAAGCATGCTTAATCAGAGTTCTAGGCTGGGATTGTTTTTGGAAAAATTAGATGGGGTAATGTATTGTATGTATGTAATGGGGTATTTAAAAAAAAATATATATATTTTATTATTTAAAAAAATAATATACAGCCCGTTAGAAATTATACTAAACGGAGAAAACAAAGATCGAGGCTGACGTGTTTTTTTTATAAAACACAGCGCATCGCATCCCACTACAATCACGTCAGCCTTGATCTAATCGTTCTGTCTTTGTTTTCTCTGTCTCTCAAAAGGGGTGTATATTATATATTTTTTTAGTTTTTTGGTTTAAATAAACAGCACTATTGATATTTTTTTAATTAGCTGATAAAAGTTGGTACATAGGTGTTGGGACTTCTTGCAGGCAGATTTTTTTAATATTAAATTTGGTTTTAGCGAGTCGCAGTGTACCAAATTTTATCAGGTTAATTAAAAAAATGTAAATATGGGTGGTCCTATGGGTTATATGGATAAAGACAGAATTAAAAAAAGAATAAATTAATTTTGAGCGAGACGGCAAACCCCCAGGATCTAATTCTTATCGGGTTATTTAAAAAATATAAAAAAGGGGGACTGCACCCCCTTAAGGGTTAGATACTTTTAAATATAAAATTTGTTTCTAGGGAGTCTAAAAACCCCCAGATACCAATTTTTACTAATATTAAACGAAAATATATGATTTCTATAATTTTCCCCTATAAAAACTTTTTTTTTTCTTGACGAATTTGGATTCCTCATCAAAAATTATGTTAGAAAACATGTAAATAAAGTTGGGCATAAAAAAATTTGAAATTTGTAAACTAGTGATATCCAAAGTTTTAGGTAAAATTCGGGTTGGGGTACGGGGGTAAAATGGGGTAATTTTTTTTTTCAAAATAATAATTTTTTAAATTAATTTTTCAGGCCTATAGGGGAAAGTAATATTTTGTTGGCAGCAGTATTTTTTACGTGTTACAAATTTCAAGTTAATAATTTAATTTTTTTTATTTTTCGTTTTTCAAAAGAAAATTAAAAAAAAAGTATTTTTTTTTTGTTTTAAATTTTTTTTTAAGTATTAAATTTTGAGAAAATTATACAATATACTGTAAATGATATATACTGGAATGCGTAGCATTACATATCTTCCTAAATTTATGTTAATCTTAACCTAACATCCTACATTACCTCGTACCAGTGGCGGACTGGCCGTAAAGCAGGGTCGTCAAAAGCCGACCGGGCCCCAGTTCTAAACATGCCCTCACACGGCCATTTGGTCTATTTTGGCTATACCTCGATTTTCCAAATTTTTATGGGTTTTGAGCCGTTTAGGGGCCTTTTTTAATATTTTTCCGACTGTAAGAAGCCAGTCCGCGTCTGCCTCGTACATTACCCTACAGTACTTTACATTAAGTGGACATTACTTACATTACCGACATTAATTCAACAGTATTCTACAGTACTACATTTTTAGACATTATTTACATTATTTCGACATTACCTTACAGTACTACATTTTTCTTACATTATTTACATTATTCGTACAATATTGTAAATAATGTACATTATTTACAATACATGTACAAAAATAGGTCAGTGAAACGCCCCTCGTGTTACACTATATGACATTTTTTATGTATTTTTACTCAAGGAATCTATATTTTTTACAAAAAACATACACATAAAAAAGTTTGGGGCAAAAATGTGTTAAGCCTCACATTTTTGCCCGTCTAGGCACGCCTCTGGACAAATTCAAAAAAATAAATTAACATAAAATATTGCCCTTATTAATACTAGTATACATGCAAAAGCTTGTCGCTCTAGCTTAAAGGTTACCAGAGTAATTAATTAAAAACCTTATTTTTATTACAATTTTAAAGGGCCCTAGGTGCCTTAGGGCTCATTTGCGGACCAACCTTTATAGGAACTTTTTTTGATATTTTTGGATGTAGAATCATCCCTTAAATTTTGGCATGCCAGTTATTGATCACCCTGTATAGATTTGCAAATAAATATTAACCTATTTATTGGAAGGAATCTTGACCAAGTTGAATGTGCCTATAAAAATAAATAATATTCTAATTTTAAAATTTTGCCTCGAAGTTAAACTGATGTTGAAAAAGTATCTTACATTTTATTACATCCGATGGACGTGACCACACATTTGTACTATAAATATAAATAAATTTATATTTTTATTGCTAATATAGATTATAAAATTTACATTTGCGTATAATTATAATACACTGCCGCGCATTAAATTCCGGACACCTAAAAAATTAACATTTTTTAAATTCAAATATTTCGAAAACTAATTAATGGATTTGACTGATTCTTTTTTTGTTTTGAAGCTTAAACATTCTCTACTTTTGTTTGTTTTAAGAATGATTACATTTTTTTTTCGTATTAACAGCAACAAATTATGTACAACTATGTTTTTTACCCCCTCTTCTAGGGCTTGCATCGTACGCCACTGCAACTGTTTATCAAATTATTAATGTCTTTCTTATTGCCGCAGTTTTATTGAATATTTTTTTTTCTATTTTTTTACATTTTTACTTCTGGTTTAGGAGACATCAGGATTTTCCTGAAAGTTTTCATATTTTCAGTTAACTTAAAAAGTACTACATGAATTTGATTGATGCTGTGCTTTAAATTTAAAGCTTAACCGAGTTACGTTTTTCTTCTAATCAAGTTTATCAAAAACATAAATTGGGTTTGAGAAACTTGAGTAGAAGAAAAAATAGGGTCACTTCGTCCGGCGGCAGTTCTGCGGCAATAAAAAGTTGCCCCGGGATGAAGAAACTGTAGAAGAAGAAGTAAAAGACATGAGCTTAGAAGAAGAAGTAAAAGACATGAGTTTCAAATAAAAAACTCTGCTGATTTAGTACTTTTTGAGTTGACTGAAAAAATATATAAATATATATATATATATATATATATATATATAAAATTTTCATGAAAATATAGCGAAAAAATACGAAAAATTCTCATTTTTTGAATCTAGAAGCCTATCAAAAACAAACGATTAAAGATATTTAAAATCTGCTTTTTTTTGGCTTAGAACCCTTTTAATAGAGAACCAGTCCCCGCAAAAAAATTAATTAGACCTTAATTGTTTTTTTTACTACAACTATAAGCAATTAAAACACTGTGAGCTATATCTCAAAAAACGAGCTTATCAAGAAAAACGGAAAAAGGTTCAGAAATCAGCGCATCAAATATAGCCAGACGCCACTAAAACGGTGTTGAGCAGTTTAATTATTGACAATGCATTCATAAACTCAAAATTAGTCAGAAATACGTAATTATTACAAATTTTAAGATTTAAGGCATAAGGAAAGCAATTAAGAATTAAGAATTAACTAGGAAGTGAAATAAAAGTGTGTAAAAATGGCACCATTTTTAATGACCGTCATTGTTTTTAGGGACACAGCCCCACATCACAACAGCACAGCTTCTTCTAGAACAAGTTCCGCACCATACAGCCCCCTATCTGTGTCTCCACATCTGTCACCCAGAGGACAGGCTATGAGTCCAGGAAACTATAGTCCAGGGGCACCAGCCCTGACGCCTTACTATTCCTCCCAAATGACGCCTTTAGATGGAAATTATTTCGAGATTCAGGAGGTTGGAGGCAATCGCCAACGAAGGGATACGGGCGGAGAAGACATTCACGTTACGAACCAGGTAAGACTTTTATACAGTGCGTGCCAAAAGACTGCCCCCCTTTAACTTTTGAACAGCTTAAGAAATCAACTTGAAACTCAGAACACGTGAATACACAACTCAAATTATTTTTTGGAATATATTTGATATTTTCACGGGCAAGGGGAAAAGTTTTTATTTTAACGGAAAAGGAGGTCGTATGATACATCATTTTAAAGCTTATTAAAAATCTCTTTTTGACCGTATAATTTATAATTTATAAAATTTTATTTGAAGGTGTTGAATTTTCAATTTTTTGCGAGTTTGTAAGACTTTTTATATCATTTAAAAGGCCCTTCCATTAAAAAAATCCCCTATGCCCCCAGGTAACATATTAAAAGCTAAAAATATTAAATATATGCAAAAAGTTAGCTTTAGTTAGCTTTAGTCTTATTAAAGTGTTACAAATTTCATTATACCTGAAGATGTTTCTAGTATAAAGATACGAAACGTCGGATAGTAATAATCCATCAACACGGTTAAAACCCGAAACTACTAGTTCTATAAATATGCCTAACCGTGAAAGCCTTAGATCTAAAATTTAAAGTCGTTATCTTAACAATGTTAAGAGGGGGTTGACTTTTGGACCGCACTGTATATACCACCTAACTGTAAAATAAGTTATTATAGATAAAATTATATGTTTTCGTATACACATTGTTTAGGAAGTACATACCCAGATAGCACAGGTTTATACAATGGACTTTTTTCCGATATCCCCAGGATATACGATTTCGTCTATAGATATCCCTAGGACATCCTTAGGATATACTACTAAACGGGAAGCCGAGCGACTTCCGAACAGTATATCCCAAGCATATGCCGAAGGAATGTCCTAAGAATATACTGTATTCCCGACAAAAGTGGCAATACTATGCTTTTATTGTTTTTTATTGTGACATATTGCTACTAGCAGCTTGCACCTAGGTGCAAGTTATTTAAATTTAAGCTAATAGTTTCACAAAAGTAATAAAATCAATACTATTAGCCAATTTTTTCGGTGACATTTGTACATAATTAGTAACTTACTTATCTACGAAATATATTTCCCGTTTTCCGTGGGTAGTACTGACGAAATTGTCCAACAGAGGAAAACACAATATAAATATTTAACAATAACTGTGGAAAAAACTTACATAAACAGACCACAAACATCGATAATAACATCCGCCATTAAAGTCACGAAAAACGCGGTAAATTTAAAATAATGAAGGAATAGCCATCGTAGGATATCCCAGGGACATCCGAAAGGACATCCACGGGACATCCGAAAGGACATCCACGGGACATCACCTCGGGACGTCCCTTTCGGGATATCCTTGGGACTAATGTCCCGGGAAATTCGACATGGAAAGGACATTGAGAGGATATCCTAGGTATATTTTGTGCTATATGGGTACATACATAATACATATAGATGTATTCCAAAAATTAATGTCACTAGGTGTCTTCTCTAGAGGGTAATACCACGATTTGTTTCTTCTGGAGAGACCGAAAGAGTT
Source organism: Brachypterus glaber (assembly GCA_958510825.1). Classification (NCBI taxonomy): domain Eukaryota; kingdom Metazoa; phylum Arthropoda; class Insecta; order Coleoptera; family Kateretidae; genus Brachypterus; species Brachypterus glaber. The sequence goes on along the minus strand of OY294046.1, from coordinate 62,204,920 downwards.
TTTTCAGTGTGTAATTTAAACTTAGTTTCATTAACTTAGTTTGTCGTTTGAAAGCAATTACTATACAAACTTCTAAATCGAGATAATTTATCAATAATTTTTTTTTCCATGGAAAAATTTACTACTTATAAGTATCCTTACTTTATAATATTATTTCCCTCATATCGTCTTGTATCTCATGTAAGGTATCGTTCAAGTATTACGTAACGCAAATGGTAACAAAATTCATACACTTCATACCCCGGTTCTCGCGTTATTATAGATTATAGAGATTTCATATTTTGGCTACCCCCCCTAACACACCCCCTATCAGGGGGGTAGCCAAAATATGAAATCTCTACAGCCTGAAATAACGCGAGAACCGATGAATGAAGTGTATGAATTTTGGTACAATTAGCATTACGTAATACTTGAACGTTCCCTAACGACGTAACTGACAAAAATTGCAAAATTGAAATAGCCGCAAAAAAAGTTCTCCTAATTTTTTCTTCGTCGTGGGCTTTTAGCTTTAATTATCATTTATCAAACATTTTTTAAGCAAAAATTTCCAATAAAAGCTACACGCAGTTTAACACGGTATTTGTTCAGTTATGTAGTGCATGTCAATGATAGGTAACCCAGGTAGCAAAATAACATGACATTCACGTGAAAGTCACGTTAATATGTGACAGGTGATGTTAAGATTGTAGTCTCATTTAACAAGAATGTAGCATGGTGGGGATGTCCTAAGTCCGCCCCTAATAACATCACACAATGACATCCCGAAAATAACGTGTTTGTGACATCATAAATCCACATTCCTGTTATATCTAATATCTTATGGATGCCGTTACTGGTACTTTAATATTTAAATAATATTCTAGGATATTAGCTTTTTCTAAATTAAAACCATTAAAAACGCTATAACCCTATAAAAAAATCGGATTTAAAATCAATCAGTAATTGAAACAATCACTGATTGAAACAGATAGATTCTAAATACGAAATTGCAGATTAAGGGGAGAATATATTCCTTTAATCCGTGTCCGTGGTCTTGAGAAGCCCGGCAGAGCTCCCTATCCGCTGGAAATCGTATAATGTGTATACAATTTCCTTATAATAATTTACTCTATCAACATCATCTTATATCGATTTTTTTGCTTCGAACGTCGGTGAGAAGCAAAATAACATGACATTTACGTGAAAGCCACGTTAATATGTGACATGTGATATATTCACAGCGTTGCTAAATATTTGTTATTAAATAACATGGTTGTCACGTCACACGTATTACGTTGCAAATGTGATGTTATATACATGTTATTTTTCAATATTATGTGATGTTATGATTTAGTTTAAAAATACACCCAAAAGTGATGTTAATTTCTTGTAATATAACATCCCTTGCTACCTGGGAATATATTATATTTTCTAAATATACTAAACTAAAAAATAAATTTAAATCTAACAAGTCTTACGAAACATACTGTCAATTTCCTTTTTATTGGTGGAAATGTGATAATCCGGGAGCCCACGCCCAGTAGAATTTTTTTATTACCTGACCGTTGAGACTTTGTATATGTGTTCTTCATGTCCACCCAGGTAGCAAGGGATGTTATATTACAAGAAATTAACATCACTTTTGGGTGTCTTTTTAAACTAAATCATAACATCACATAATATTGAAAAATAACATGTATTTAACATCACATTTGCAACGTAACACGTGTGACTTGACAACCATGTTATTTAATAAAAAATATTTAGCAACGCTGTGAATATATCGCATGTCACATATTAACGTGGCTTTCACTTGAATGTCATGTTATTTTGCTTCTCACCGACGTTCGAAGCAAAAAAATCGATATAAGATGATGTTGATAGAGTAAATTATAATTAAGGAAATTGTATACACATTATACGATTTCCAATGGATAGGGGCTCTGCCGGGCTTCTCAAGACCACGGACACGGATTAAAGGATATATTCTCCGCTTAATCTGCAATTTCGTATTTAGAATCTATCTGTTTCAATCTGTGATTGTTTCAATTACTGATTGATTTTAAATCCGATTTTTTTATAGGGTTATAGCGTTTTTAATGGTTTTAATTTAGAAAAAGCTAATATCCTAAAGTATTATTTAAATATTAAAGTACCAGTAACGGCATCCATAAGATATTAGATATAACAGGAATGTGAATTTATGATGTCACAAACACGTTATTTTCGGGATGTCATTGTGTGATGTTATTAGGGGCGGACTTAGGACATCCCCACCATGCTACATTCTTGTTAAATGAGACTACAATCTTAACATCACATGTCACATATTAACGTGACTTTCACGTGAATTTCATGTTATTTTGCTACCTGGGTTGAGACTTTGTATATGTGTTCTTCATGTCCAGTCAAACAATTTCTTACATAAGAAAATTCTCGGTAGCGGGGCGTTTTTTTTTGGGACCAACCCTTAACTTTAGGGTGTCCGACAACGATCCTGAAAAAATCAGCTGTGAGGTGCTAAATGTTATGACGTCATAACTAACCTAACATGCTAAAGCTATGCCGTTATAACATTTAGCACCTCACAGCTGATTTTTTCAGGATCGTTTAATAAAAATATTTAAAATTAAGTGGTACCTTGTCCGAGAAAATTTTTCTGGCAATACCGTTGTCGGACGCCCTAAAGTTAAGGATTAGTCCCAAAAAAAACGCCCTGCTACCGAGAATTTTCTTATGTAAGAAGTTGTTTAACTGGACATAAAGAACACATATACAAAGTCTCAACGGTGAGGTAATAAAAAAAAATCTACTGGGCGTCCAAAAAAAGACGCCCCGCTACTGAGAATTTTCTTATGTAAGAAGTTGTTTGACTGGACATAAAGAACACATATACAAAGTCTCAACGGTGAGGTAATAAAAAAAAATCTACTTGGCGTGGGCTCCCGGACTATGAGTTTTTGGATCTGATTTGAGGGACTACGTAAACGTAGCTTTAGCCAACAACCTATCTTTCAAATAATTAATGTATTCCTTTGTAAATAGTCATTGTGTATTTTTTAAATGTACTGTATGTTATTTTGGCAAGTACATGGTATTATTTTAAGAATTCTTAAGTTAACCTTGCACTTCAATATTTAAAACAAAACTTTATTTAAAAATCAGTAAAAATTATTAGTAAGTAAATAATTTATAAATATCCAGTATACCAAACATTTTCAAGGACGCATTTCCTCATTAAATTCTTTTAATATTTCCTTCTAGATAGTTTTGGAAAGTTGCCAAAAATTATACTCACCTAATTCAAAAGTTGTTCGCCACCTACCATATGATGTATAACCCAAGCGCTGTAGCTACCATCCAAAAGCGGGATTCATACCCAGGCAGCACATGATAACTATTAGATATCCAGGGGATATACTTTCTGGATATAGAGTATATCCAGTGGATGGCCTGGATTGCCATTAGATGTCCCATGGACATCCAAATGTCCGCCTATATCAAGATCCTGCCAGGATATCCACTGGATATCCACGAGATATCCAGTGGACATCTATTTTTTTAAACTCCGTAAATTATATCCACTGGATATCCATTAAAGATCCATCATGGCTATCCAGGATATCTAATAGTTATGTGCTGTCTAGACTTCCTAAGAAAAGCTGATTCCGCTATTAAAGTCGGGGTTCTAACTTTACTACTATATAGGCGGACATTTGGAAATCCAGGCTATCAACTGGATATACTCTATATCCAGAAAGTATATCTCCTGGATATCTAATAGTTATTATTTGCTGTCTGGATATACACAGAGCTGCTAGGCTTCCTAAGAAAAGCTGATTCCGCTATTGAAGTCGGGTTCTAACTTCACTACTATAGTGAAGTTTAAACTACAACTTCCACAAAGGATACTAATTTATGTTAAAATGTTTAACCTGAAAGGTTAATACTACATCAGTAGCAGGGAGCAAGAGCGGAATTTGAAAAAATTGGCGCCCCACAAAGTGATTACTAAAAAAAACTACCTGGTCACCCAGTTTTAAAGTTTGATTTTTTTTGTGCCCTGAATAAGATAATTTTAACTTTTTACTTTCGAGCGCGCTCAAGCGACCTCGGAGGGAAAAGAATTGTTATGGTTAAAAAAAGAGTTTTATAGATTTTTATGTACTTATTAAGGTCTATACATTCCGAAAAACCGGTGTCCTTCCATCCGTTTAGAGGCCTACATGCCATACTTTTTTGGAGATCAACACCAAACTTAGGGTTTTTAGGGGATTGCTCAAAGGGATTTTTTTAGTTTTTCTATTCTCCACCCAAATACCTACGGCAGGGCGTAGCGTACTTTATAGCATATATTAAAATTTCGAAAAACTAAAATGCTTGGGGTGCCAATTTTTCTTTTTTACCTAAAAGAAAATCATGTTAGGTTACACAACAATCAGGCCAAATAACTTTTGCTTGTTTTGGCCTTGCGGAGCATCAAATTCCTCTCTGATTGTTGTGTAACTTAACACGCTTTTCTTTAAGGTAAAAAAGAAAAAAAGTCCAAACCAAGTATTTTAGTTTTTCGAAGTTGTGTAGGGTGTAACAGAGTCGCATGTAGATATTTTAAAGAATGATTCTACATTAAAAAATATGAAAAAAAGTTCCTATAAAGGTTGGTCCGGAAATGAGCCCTAAGGGAGCTACGGCCCTTTAAAATTGTAATAAAAATAAGGTTTTTATTTAATAACTCTGGTACCCTTTCAGCTAGAGCGACGAGCTTTTGCACGTATACTAGTATTAATAAGGGCAATAAGTTTGTGTTAATTAATTTTTTGTATTTATCCAGAGGCGTGCCTAGACGGACAAAATATGTGAGGCTTAACACATTTTTGCCCCAAACTTTTTTATGTGTATGTTTTTTGTATTTTTTCTAAAAAATATAGATTCCTTCAGTAAAAATACATAAAAAATGTCATATAGTGTAGGAGCAACCGTTATAAAAAAATGCAATTAGGAGGAAGTAACATTTTGTGCCACCAAAAACGTTACTTTTTAAAAGGCCATTACTCCTTTAATATTAAATTTAGGTGTTTTGGTGAAGAATACTTTTTTGCTTAGTTTTAAATGAAGAATCACCCTGCAGCATTAAAATTTTATTGATGCTTTTTTTTTGTTTCCCATTCTATATGTCATCTTCGAAGAGCCGTAGCTCCCTTAGGACTCATATCCGGACCAACCTTAAAAGGAACTTTTTTTCATATTTTTTAATGTAGAATCATTCCTTAAAATATCTACATGCGACCATGTTACACCCTGTATACTATATAAAGTACGCTACACCCTAACCTACGGGTACTTTACTGATGAACAAAAATCGAAAAATTAGATTAGATTAGATTAGAACGGCACTAACAATTTTGCTCAAATGTTTTACGTTAATGGCAAACTGCAAATATAACAACAAGTCATTACTGGCAAGGCTGTAAAATATTTTTTTTTGCAGTTTTGGCGAAGGCGCGCCTTCACATTTGTTGGGGTTACTTTTTTATAATCAAGAAATGTTATTTTGACAAAATAATTAATTTTATTATACTATTCACAGCGCCCTAGACAAAAAAAATCATTTCATAAAAAAAAATATTTTTTTTTTTATTTTGCGAAAAAGAAAATTAAAAAAAAAATTAAAATGATATTTTTAATTTTTTTTTAAGTTTAACACCCCCTAACTTTTTGTTTGGACAACTGTTATTTTGACAAAATAATTAATTTTATTATACTATTCACAGCGCCCTAGACAAAAAAATCATTTCATGAAAAAAAAAAATATTTTTTTTTTATTTTGCGAAAAAGAAATTTAAAAAAAAATAAAATGATATTTTTTAATTTTTTTTTAAGTTTAACACCCCCTAACTTTTTGTTTTTATGGGGATTACATTTAAAATTGGTAGAATTAATCCTTCAGCTTTTTTTGTTTTTTAATAACTTTTTTTGTTTTTGGGGGGATTACTTTCAAAATTGGTAGAATTGATAATACAAGTATTTTTTTTTCTGAAAAAGGTACGTTAATCGGAATTTTCTTTCAGTATTTTTCGATTTTTAAACAGACCTCCCATAACTTTTTTGTTTTTGGGGGGATTACTTTCAAAAACAATAGGGATCTTCCCCTCGTAGAACTTGTTTTTTTTTCCTAAAAATTTGAATACGATCGGATTATTCGTTCTCGAGTTATCGTGTCTACAAAAATCGTGACACCACTACACCAATCCTCCCATAAATTGTCATCATTTTGCCGACCGGCGATCAGACGTCGTTCCAAAGTCGGGCTGATCAAGCGATGATAATTTGCAATCCCTTTACCGTCCGTCGGCCGCCGAACCATTGTTTATTGGGTTGTCTTTAAATAAAAACAGTTGCGAATAAAACAGGTCTTCCGGAAAATGGTACTTGTCCTTGACCTATAAATGGTCTCGGCAGTTCGAGCTTCGCCCATTAATAATGTCTCGGAAAAGTACTAGTTTCCGAGTTGACCTGTAATCTACTATTACAGTGTATGCCCAGGTAGCAAAATAACATGACATTCACGTGAAAGTCACGTTAATATGTGACATGTGATGTTAAGATTGTAGTCTCATTTAACAAGAATGTAGCATGGTGGGGATGTCATAAGTCCGCCCCTGATGACATCACACAATGACATCCCGAAAATAACGTGTTTGTGACATCATAAATCCACATTCCTGTTATATCTAATATCTTATGGATGCCGTTAGTGGTACTTTAATATTTAAATAATATTCTAGCTTTTTCTAAATTAAAACCATTAAAAACGCTATAACCCTATAAAAAAATCGGATTTAAAATCAATCAGTAATTAAAACAATCACAGATTGAAACAGATAGATTCTAAATACGAAATTGCAGATTAAGCGGAGAATATATTCCTTTAATCCGTGTCCGTGGTCTTGAGAAGCCCGGCAGAGTCCCCTATCCATTGGAAATCGTATAATGTGTATACAATTTCCTTATAATAATTTACTCTATTAACATCATCTTATATCGATTTTTTTGCTTCGAACGTCGGTGAGAAGCAAAATAACATGACATTCACGTGAAAGCCACGTTAATATGTGACATGCGATATATTCACAGCGTTGCTAAATATTTGTTATTAAATAACATGGTTGTCACGTCACACGTGTTACGTTGCAAATGTGATGTTAAATACATGTTATTTTTCAATATTATGTGATGTTATGATTTAGTTTAAAAATACACCCAAAAGTGATGTTAATTTCTTGTAATATAAAATCCCTTGCTACCTGGGTGGTAGCAAATGTTTACAGTGTATAGTAGCAAATGTTTAGTGTACTAATTGCAGTATTGTGCCCCGAATCTGCAGAATAGACACAGAATATAAAAATTACATAATATCGCTTTTTTACGAAATGTGCTATTTATTAATAACTATACTTAGGCTATAGCCTATTAATTTAAAATATAAATTAAAATTATCAAAAAATATCCGCTGAAAAATCCATTAGCGAAGGGTTTTAAAATAAATATATTTTTGGCGTCATTGTATACAAAACTGTAGGCATTATAATTTAACAGTTTATTTTTAAATGTCCGAGGTCGATATATTAATATCAGCAAATAATATTATGTTTAATTAGATAACTAAAAAATAAATGGCCCACCTGTAAAATTTACATTAAACCTTAGTGTAAAATGTAATTACACTAGTTTACAACGGTTTTTTCAATATGTATATGACAATTTTTTATTTTTTACATTACATTTGTAAATCAATAGCGACATTAAAATTCCCCAATTACACTTTATTAAAAGAATTATTTAATAATATTTAAATTTTGCAGCCATTTTGAAGCCGTTATATACCGGGTGTTTTTTTTAACCTGAAACTTTCAAATATCTCGAATACTATACATTTTAGAAAAAAAATATCAGACAAAATTTGTTTATTTTGATACGTATTTACGTTTTCAATGTCATTTCAAGGTCAACTTTGTTTTTTTTAAGTACAAACATATTTTTTTTACTGTTATTTAATTCCTCTCAAAAAAATAAAAATCTTTTGTAAAAAACTTTTTTTGATCGGACTTTTAGTTGCAGAGATAACACAGCCACACAAAATTAAAAAAGTTTCATCTTCGACGAACTTGACTAGTCAATCCCTCTGTATTTTGAGCCGCTGAATCCGAATCTGAGGTCGGAATTTGAAAGTTAGCTCCCATTTTCAACAGAACCTCAAAAAACATACTTTTCGCAATGATATGATATGTTTTTTGAGGTTATGGTAAAAATGAGAGCTAACTTTTAAATTTCGACCTCAGATACGGATTCAGAGGCTCAAAATACATAGGAATTGACTAGTCAAGTCCGTCGGAGATGCAACTCTTTTAATTTTGTGTGGCTGTGTTATCTCCGCAACTAAAAGTCCGATCAAAAAAAGTTTTTTACAAAAGATTTTTATTTTTTTGAGAGGAATTAAATAACAGTAAACAAAATATATGTTTGTACTTAAAAAAACAAAGTTGATCTTGAAATGACCTTGAAAACGTAAATATCCGTAAAAAATAAATACGCCATTTTGTTTTCACCATTAAAATAAATAAAATTTTGTCCTACATTTTTTTTCTAAAATGCATAGTATTCGAGATATTTGAAAGTTTCAGGTTAAAAAAAAAAACACCCGGTATATATTTTTTTTAGATATTGACAGTAAAGATAAAAGTTTTAGTAACCAAAAAAACCCCCGAGTTAAGTAAAAATTAAAAAAATAATTTTGGCGATGAATCCAAACGATTCAGGTAAATTTATCCGATATTCGCCAAATTAAAATTTTCGTTAACGGATTCTGATTCAGATGTAAGAAATAAGTAAGAACTAGATGAAACGTTGCAAGCACCCTGTCAAAACATCGGCACTATTGTACATTAGAGCCATCTAGTTTGCAAATTTCAAACTAGTTGTTTTGTTTGATTTTAAATTATGTATCTTTAAAACATTATATTCTAGCAAAAAACTGTATATAACATTTTTTATAGGACTTAAAAAGAGCTTTTATTTAAAATATAATTTTTTGAAATCGGGTTATAAATATGTGAGATATGCTAAAAAAACCTTTTACTGCTTTAAACGCCAATATCTCGAAAACAATGCGGTTTAGGAAAACGTTGTTTATAACATTTTTTGACCAATTTAAAATTATCTTTTATATAAGTGCTAAATTAACCAAATACAATAATAATTGCCTTAATTATAAACAACAAAATAGGAGTTTTACCCTATTTTTACCCCCTTACCCCCAATCGTTTACCCCCAAAATCTAATCAGCTCTTCGGAATACGATAAGAAACAATATGCAAAAAAAACGCAAGTCGATATCTCATGTAGAAATGGAGTTAGAGTTTACACCCAGACAGACAGACAGACGGACACAATTTTTTTTTTACTGATTTCGACTCAGAATGGTCTAAAACGTCGAGAAATGTAAAAAAAAACGTGGCCAAAGATTTTGACTTTTCGGCGAAGATTTCAATACATCGGCACTCTTAGAACCATTAAGTGCCGATGTAAAATGTTAAAAATTATTGGCGCGCAAGAAAAATATTGAAATTTGTAAACTAGTTTTATAAGAATAGAATAAAGTATATGCATTTATGTCTAATATACATAAACATATTATGTTTATGTATCAACAACCTACACTTTTCTTAATGCAATATTTTTGGCTGAAAATGTGAAAACGATCCAGAGACTATAGAAAGTTGTTTATTTTTTGAATAATAATTTACTATTGTTTAAAATTTTAATATAAACATATGTTTTTTGAAAAAAATTATTTACATTAATTAAATAGTTTTCTTAATTTTTAAAATGTATTTTTTTTTTAGTTTTTAAAATTTTATATCTTTCAAAAAACGTTAATATTTTTAAAGGGAAACGTCCGGTACACGGAAAAAATAATTATAGCTAGGAGCGCTATAACACACATACCAAGCAAATTATAATCGCTTATTATATAAATACAAGGCTTTCTCTTACAATTATGGCAGTCAGTGTAAAAATTTATATGAAATACTTTAATTGTTTAGTGAATAATAAAATATAACTAATAGTATGGCATTTATAGCTTAAATAGATTTAATTATTGTCCGTGCTAATAATTTTTATAATATAATAAAATTTCTGTAAATTTATAATATTTCCTGTAATAAATATAATCGTGTCTGTAATATATATAATCGTTTCCAATTTATTTTTAACATTATTAGTTATTGTGTCCCTTATAATCTATAACTTTAATCACTATAATTTGCCACTGTTACCAAATATCTTATAATGTATAGCGCAGAGCCCACTAATTTCTTTCCGTGTATAGTTAGGGTACTTTATTCTAGTTATAAAATAGCAGAGATCTTCGATTTTTAAGAGCTTAAAAAAATTGAATTTAATATTTTAGTTTTGAAAATGTTATATACAGTACCCGGCGTATTTCCAGTTATAGTCCAGTTTTCAAGTTAATAAAAGAGGCTCTACCTAGAAATAATTCAGGGAGTTTAGATTTTTGCTTTATTGGGTAGGGTTTAACGCCACAAATAAATAATTTTGCGACATTGAACTCGATTTGGAACTATCGTTTTTTTAACTTATTTTTCACAAAATCTGACTGTTTAAAATATTTCAAGATCGGTGTATCCTAGGACAAAAAACTTTTAATATGAGAATATAGAGGACCAAATCTCCAACATTTTTTGTGTCATGTATTTTTTTGTACGACTTATAGCTAATTCACGGCACCGCCTTAAACGTTACACTGTAGGGTTTTAGATTCTTCTTTATGACTCGGTTAGGAAGGGTTTTTTATGGTTAATACAATGGCGATTCAATCGAAAATCGGTTTACTCGAGATAATGAGGCACAAATGTGTGAAGTATTAAAAAAAATAATTTTACGTAAATTAAAGAGAAACTGCCAGATAGATTTTTTTAATTTTCACCCAAAATGTTCTAAGGGGCATGCCTAACCGACGATAAAGAACAATTTTGTTTTTTCGAAAAAAAAAACATTAAAAATCTAAAACGTATAGTGTAACGTTTAAGAGATATTTTAAAAATCCGTTTTTTTGTGAAAAACACGTTAAAAAAAATTCAGTTCCAAATAGAGTTCAACGTCGCAAAATTGTTTTTTTTTATTTTCGGCCTTAAACCCTACCCAATAAACCGAAAATCAAAACCCCCTGAATTATTTCCAGGTGAAGCCTCTTTTATTGACCTGAAGACTGGACTACAACTGGAAATACGCCGGCTATTGGTTATATCTTAAGAAGCGCTGATATTTCTAAGGGAAAATATCTGGTATAGTTAGGTTACTTAATTATAGTTATAAAATAGCTAAGAAGTGGTTAAAAAAAACTTTCTTTTTTTAGTACTTGGTACTAGTTTTAAGATAGCAAAGAAGAGAAGGTTAACTTGTTTACATAGAATTGACGTATTTCCCATTAAAATAAGGTGGGGCATATTTAAAATTTCAGCCAAATATTTTCAGTGCTGTGTGAAAGTTATTTCAGTAACCTCGTGCGATTTTTTAGTGGCACTTTTTTGCATAAAATATGATTTTGTCGCGAAGTTACAGCAGCAGTCACTTTAATAAAGAGGATGAAGCTGCCACCAGTTGGGTAAGGAAATAGTGTATTAAAAAATAGTAATGCAGGTTTAAAAGTATTAATATTGAAGTTTATCAATATACAGCCTGTTCCAGAACTCGCGTACCGAAATTTAAGAGGTGATTCTACATCCAAAAATATGAAAAAAAGTTTCTATAAAGGTTGGTCCGGAAATGAGCCCTAAGGGAGCTACGGCCCTTCGAAGATGACGTATTGAATGGGGAACAAAAAAAGCACCAATAAAATTTTAATGCTGCAGGGTGATTCTTCATTTAAAACTGAGCAAAAAAGTATTATACACCAAAACACCTAAATTTAATATTAAAGGAGTAATAGACTTTTAAAAAGTAACGTTTTTGGTGGCACAAAATGTTACTTCCTCTTAATTGCATTTTTTTTTATAACGGTTGCTCCTACAGTGTTACACTATATGATATTTTATATGTATTTTTACTCTTGAAATCTATATTTTTTACAACAAATCCAAAAAACATACACATAGAAAAGTTTGGGGCAAAAATGTTTTAAGCCTCATATATTTTGTCCGTCTGGGCATGCCTCTGGATAAATTAAAAAAATAAATTAACATAAACTTATTGCCCTTATTAATACTAGTATACATGCAAAAGCTCGCCGCTCTAGCTTAAACGGTACCCGAGTTTTTAATTAAAAACCTAATTTTTATTACAATTTTAAAGGGCCCTAGATCCCTTAGGGCTCATTTCCGGACCAACCTTTATAGGAACTTTTTTTATATTTTTGGATCTAGAATCACCTCTTAAATTTTGGCATGCCAGTTATGGATCACCCTGTATCACCTACCCACCTTTTCAGCCCAAAAACGAATTTTTGTTTTATAAAAGGGAGGTGTAGCGTGACGAAGCGTGACGAGGGGCAGAAAACTGGCTAACAATAGCGTGAAGTATTATTTAATTGTTAATAAATGCCCCCCTTAATAAGTTCAAAATTACATTTATGATTATAAATACACCTATTAATTATAGTTTGTATAATTGTTCATTATTGTAAAGTAGTATATTAAAGTACTAGTTTTCCAAAGTACGAGTGCGCTAAAAACGTGTTATGAAACGAGTGCTTTATACAATTTTTTCTATTTTGTTCTAAAATTTAAAAAAACTTACATTTAAATTGATGACTGATTTAGGGATTTTTGTTTTGGATTGGCATTACAGTTTACACCATGTTTAAAATTCTAAGAACAAATGATATTTTGATATATTTTATAGTCATCTCTTCTCTTTTTTACTGCAATTAACCAAGCCACAATTTTAACATGGTAAAAATAACCTAAACACAAAATTTTGTAGAAAATTCAACTTTAAAGCGACATTGACATTTGCACGGAAAACGTCAAGCGATAGGCCAGGTCTGTTGCCAACCCAAAAGAACAAAAAGTACAGACCTCTTATGGGCCTATAAGAAAACGCAAAATGCGTGTGATTATGAGCTTATAAGAGTCGCAAAATAGAAAAAATATATTATAAAACGCGATCATTATACATATATTTTCAGTACTTGTTTAATAATTTTGCTGTATGTTTTTCATAGAGGATAATGAGAAAATAGCTGAAAATAACACGAGATTAGTTGCTAAACAAATTGAACAAGTTGTCTAGTTGCATTATATAAATTTTATTAAGTGGCGGGCCACATTTATAAATTTAAACGTTTGCGTTCTATTAAACGTCAAAAAATCAGAATTTAACGAGGTAAACAGTTGCACACGTGTACGTTCAATGCATTTATTATACTATTCGCAATCTAATGACTAGAGGAGTACTATACGATAGTTTTTGAAGTTCCAAAATTGTCAAAAATCCGCCCAGAAAAAAGATTTTCCGAATATTTTTGAAAAAATCTATTTGTCCGTCCGTCTGTGTGTCCCACTATAACTTAAGAACGAAATATCCAAAGGATCTCAACATTTCAGGAAGTAGCAGTAGTAAATTTTTAGGTTGGTCAAAGCCGGACAACTAGGTCATTTATGGCCCTTTTGTCACCCCAGTCGTTTACTAATTTGAGTCCTCCTTGACCCTGCCCGTTAATAAAGGTCAGGATATTGGCCCAGGGGACGTCCCTAGTTGATTCTATGAGTTTAAAGGACTTGCAACCTGATTATGTTGTATCTCACATACTTAGCTAAGTAATGAGGACTCCAGAATCCGCATTGTTGTCAGGTGGTTCCTTCCTTCCGTTGGTTGTCCGATTGTAATCCTTCCTTTTTCCTTTTTTTTTAAGAAAAATCTAGTTGTATGAGAGAAAGAACCTTATTATATTCTTTTAAAAAAAAATCCATTTAAAAATTAAAATAAATTATAAGGGACGTTACTTAAAAACATAACGCCGTGTGCAATAAAATTTGCAAGGAATTCGTATCTTAAGCCTAGATCATTGGTTAAAACGTGATCCGTTAAACATTTTACGTAACATTTTTACTGACACCCACCCCTCCTCTATAACGCGGCGTAACGTTTTCGAGACCCCCACCCCCTACAGGGTTACGTAATACTTGAACGTTCCCCATAAGCTCAAAATTTTCATAAAACGTTACTTTTACTAACAGAAATATTCATACCAATTTTGAAAAAAATCCATTTATTACAAAAAAAACTTATAGGGGGCGCCACGCGCGTGGCGCGTGCACCCCTACGAACTCAAAAAAAACATTACTTTGGGAAATATATCGAGACAAATCGAAATGTTATTTAAAGTGTATGGAATACGGTGCATTTTTTATTCTCGATTTTTTTTAATAACAAAGCGAACAAGTTAATGAAAAAAATACGAAAAATGGTCAACCCTGGGGCGCCAGTTGGGGTTAGAGACGTCTAGTCGGAAAATGACAAGGTTGATCAATTAATATAACTTACAAGCGCTCATACATCGGGCAACCTTGTGTAATATTACCTGTAATGACTGTGTAATAATGTTAAATGGCTTTGGGATGCTGTTGCAACCAACTCGAACCAACCCAACATGTTGGGGGGAGTTGATTTTGCTCCCAATATATACGAAGACCTGAGTGTGATTCAGGGACGTCCAAAACCTCGCGAAATATAAAAATATATTTTTTTAACAATCAAACATGAACGCAATATTTTGGTACCTTGTGTGCCGAAGTAATTTATAAATTTAAACGTTCCATTAAATGTTAAAAAAATCAAAATTTAATAAGTTATTTGGTCCAATTTCTCTCATCTAGGACGATCTGTTCGAACATAATTTATTTATAACTGAGTGACAGTTTATATTTATAAATATCTATAGATATTGGGGGTAATTATGAATCGTTACAATTTGAAATACCATTATACAGAGCGGTCCAAAAGTCTCCCCCCCCCTTAACTTTTGAACGAGTTGAGATATCGACTTCAAGTTTAGATCAAATGGATTGTAGTTTGGAGCATATTGTGTGAAACAGTGTGATGATACTTTTTGGTGTGCTATTGTAAGGGCTAAATAAAAGACTAGCTAAATTATTTTTTTTAGATGTAAAATTGTTTTGTGAATTAAAAAATGCAAAAATTTACAGGGGTTGTCATTTAAAAACTCCGGCGAAACCGGAAGTGCAAAAAAATAATTTTGCACGCCATTTTGTAAAAAAAAGAAGATTGTACCCAAGGTAATACCAAAATAAAAAAAAATCTTAGCTTGATTTCCAAGGAGATTCTTTTTTAACGTTGATATAGCACCAGAAGACCCCTTCAATTATAATTATCTGAGGTCATGTGACTTTTTTGGATAAAGTGATATAAGATCTTAAAAACAAGTGAATGTCGCCACGTTTTTTTTTTTTGCAAATTTTAACTTTTTATTTCCGACCCCTGATTTTGTTTACATAAATTGTTTAAAAACACCATGAGAAGTAATTTAGGCAAATATAAAAAAAATAGTTTGGTTCGATCGTTTTTTTTTTAAGTTTTTTATAATTTATTATAATATGTACATATTACGTACTTGAACTTCAATAAATATTTTAGATGTCATAAATTATTAATAATAATAATTATTATTATTAATAAAATTATTACAAAAATACTTATCTCCAACGCCAAAGGGTGTATCTATATTTTCCAGTGCTTTAATGTTTTATGGGCGAAGTCGACTAAAAAATCAATTTTTTTGCATATTTGGACTTAAAATGCCATGAAACGTCAAGAAAATTTGAAAAATTGTGGGTGTTTAAAAAATATCGGTCTCTGTCCTCTAAATATTATTATAATAAACCTTGTACCTTTTAAACGAAAAGTCCGATTTAAAAAAAAAAATCCTTCACTGTACGATTCAGAACCTTCGTAGTTTACCTGACGTCAAATATGGCTAACATTGGAGAGGAGCAAGGGGGAAAAAGGGGTCAAAAACCAATATTTTTGGCGGTAAATGGTTTATTATTGATCGAAAGATAACAATTCTTATCCTACGACAAAATTAATTAAAAGTTTTTGCTCCCTACCTTACTCCATTGTTAACCATATTTGACATCAGAAAAATTAAGGTCTGAATCGTACATTATTTTTTTTTTTAATCAGACCTTTCTTTTAAAAGTTACAAGGTTTATCCGCTTTTTTCACATTTTCTCGATGTTTCGTTGCATTTTAAGTCCCAATATGCAGAAAAAGAAATTGATTTTTCGGTCGACTTCGCCCATAAAACAATAAAGCGTTAGAAAAAAAAAAGATACGCCCTTTGGTGTCGGAGATAAGCATTTTTGCAATTTAGTGATCATATAATAATAACTATTATTATATCTAAAATATATATTGAAATTCAAGTACTTAATATGTACATATTATAATAAATTAGAAAAAACGTAAAACTACGATCGATCCGAACGATTTTTTTTTATATTTGCCTAAATTACTTCTTATAGCATGTTTAAACAATTTATTAAAAAAAATTAGGGGTCGGAAACAAAAAGTTAAAATTTGCAAAAACCACCGTGCACACGCAAAGGACCTATAGGATAGCAATTGCGATATTCTCCGTATAACGCCTATTTATAGCGCTCTGAGTGACAGATTATATTTAGGGTAATTATATATTTAAAAAATATTATTATTATATTTATCGTTTACAGTGTCTGGGAATGAATATTTAGTTCAACTTTCGAATAACCTAATTATTTCATAGTTCTATTCTATAGATCTATATAGGTTTATTATAGCTCTATAATAGATCCACAAAGAATAGATAATTTTATTATTAAAAAAAAATCATCGTGCGGATTTTGTTAATTGGTCAAAAAATATGTTGTTTTGAATATCTCGATTTTGGTCCGCCTTTTCAAATTTTTTAAAATAATTAAATAAATAGGTAACATTTTTCTATAATTTCTATCAATGCATATTTTTGTCACTATTTTTTTTTCTTCAAAAATTATTTTCTCTATGAAAATATTTAAAAAGTATATCACAATTTCTTAGCAAATATTTATAAAAAATAGTTTATTTTGTAATTTTTTTTATTTAAATAATATTTAACCGCTCTTTAAGTTCATTATTAACTGTACAAACATATTCATTTAAAGAAAAAGTCATGGGGAGTCCCAAATAAGCTTTAAGCTTGTACTAGGGACTCCCCATTAATTTAAGCATAAAAAATTATCTAAAATATTTATGCTTCTGACAGTAAATTTTAAATTAATAATATTTGGGTTATTCGAAAGTTGAACTAAACCTTCATTCTCAGACACCGTCCCTAGGATACGTCTATTTATAATTTTTTGTTTATGATTATTTTGAGCGTCAGCCAATGTTTGTATAATGTTATTCAAACTCTGTAGGAACATTTATTTATACTTTTTGTCGTAATATTTTTATTGTTTTAAAAACCCACCCTAAAAATTCCCGATCTGATACGCCACGGTTCACCTGGGAGATTTTAAATAAAAATTTCGTGGACCCCTACATTTTTTGGACCTAAACATACCTGATGACATAAGAAATAAATTTGAATCATTTTAAAGAAAATCGTAAAGGATACACTTCTTTAGACAGATAAAAAAACTTTTTTTAGTTATAGGGTGTGTCAAAAAATGCCGATTTTAGAAATCGAAAACGCTCTCTAGCTCAAAAGTTGCTCCTTAGTAAAAAACAGTCGCCACTCAAAAATGATCCAAATCGATTAATGTTTAGAGATAGCTCAACGCACTCAAAGTTTGAAAAAATCGGTAACTGTTTTTCGGATAAAATTGAGGAAATTTTGGAGGGTTTCTTTGGTAATATTTAGAAACAATACTAATTGCAAGAAACTAAAAAAATTATATCCCGGCTCCCCTTAAGTAAGAACATAATTGGCGTTTTTTTATGTTTTAACTTAAGGGGAGGGGGATATAATTTTTTAGTTTCTCACATTAGTATTGTTTCTAAATATTACCAAAGAAAAAAAAGTCCAAAATTTCCTCAATTTTATATACAATCCATTTTTTTTCGAAAAACAGGTACCGATTTTTTTAAAGTTTGAGTGCTTTGAGCTACCTCTAAACATTAATTGATTTGGATCATTTTTGACTGGCCACTGTTTATTACTAAGTAGCTAATTTTAAGCCAGGTCATCAGGTATGTAGTCCAAAAAATGTAGGGGTCCACGAAATTTTTATTTAAAATCGCCCAGGTGAACCGTGAAGCATTCATAAAATTTTAGCCAGAGAATCAGATGATACCAAAGATTTTTAACTTGGTTAATCCAAATTATAGTATATTTAACTTAAAAATACAGTAAGTGTAAACAAACGCACGTGACAACAACGGATTTAGTGACAGGGAATGACTCAAAACAAAATATTTCTATATAATGGTTCATTGCAAAGCATTGTACGCTTCATCGCAAGTGCTCACGTACTGACCTGTTTAATTTTCTACATCCCTACTCTCGCAACATTCGAGTGTTTTAACCACAGAACACTAGGTTTTAACTAATGAAACCACGCGCCAGCTGCCACGTGCGCAATTCTTTTATTTACTTCTACTTAATCTTCAGGTTGAATATACTATAAGTACCCAAATTGTTTCATCATGTTAAATTTTATAAAAATATACATAGATTCCTTGAACCAAGGACCAGTCTTTCGATATGTTCTAAGCCATATTCTCTTGTTTCAAGTGAAAGTCCTTGAATGAAGAGCGCGGATCCTTATTCAAAACCCCGTGCTCTTATTTAAGAACATTGACTTTGGTTCAAAGTAATGCTAGCCTTGAAACAAGAGAATATGGCTTTGAACATATCGAAAGACACGTGTCCTTGGTGCAAGGAATCATTTTTTTCTAATCAATCAATTTGCTTAATAATAGAATTGATTCACATTTTACATTGATTTGGTTTCAGCGTTCTAAAAATTCTTAGAGGACACTATAAGGTTTATAAATATTCAACTTTCGAGGCTTCATGATTTTTTTCCGCTCTTTTGGTATTTTTTACCTGTGTGCAGGAGGAGGGAGCGCGGCACCCCCCCCCCCCCCAATCATGCTCGAGTTGGGAAAATCCACTGTTCATTCAGTTGGGAACATCCACTGTTTTGTTGGTAAAATTGAGTAAATTTAGTGGTAGATTTCGGAAATTAATAGAATATGAGGGGAAAATTGGGGGTACGGTTGGGAATTTGGCCAGTAATTGGGAAAATTGGAGTTCAGTTGAATAAATTGTAGTAGTACAGTTGGGTCAGAACCTTTTGGGGGTGAAAACCTTTTTTTTAGTCATCAAAGTTTCTGCAGAGGTAAAATAATTTTTTGTGGGTGAGGACCTTTTTTTTTTTCATCAAAATTTCTGCAGGGGTAAAATAAATTTTTTCGCGGCTTGGGAGTTGGGAAATTTTTCAATAGAGGTTTAGAGCACCCCTGAATCCCACCAAAGTAAACATTAATGGGATGTTACAGTAATACTTAACGTTGTTACAGTTCTGGTAACTAAATTGCAAAGGGGATTCACAATAGATCTAATTGGTCGCAGTGATTTGAAAGGCAGTACCATGCCTCACAACCCGACTTATATTGTATTGTACAGTTCTGGTAACTATAACAACCAGTGAATATTACGAGCTTCACAAAAAGAACTGTGGCTCCATTAAATCTACTTATCCATTTTTTTTTAGTTGGAAAAATGGATAAACGTCAATATTATAATTAAAAAAGTTGTCTGTAAAGTAGTCCTTTGTAATTTTATGTATTGTAAATGTTTCGTCTTTTGTCTGTGTTTGTAGCCGTACCGTACTACCCCTCTTGTACTTCCTGGTGCCAAGGTCAAACATGCCCCTGGTCCTACGGAGTGCTACCTCAGGCACCACCCGAATCCTCATGTAAGGGCCCGTCCTGGACCTCATCTCATTGACAATGAGCATCTTTACAAGCAAAAGGTAATACCGAGGGTAATACTATATTTCCTATGCGATTTACTTTCACAAATAAGCCTTTTGCTTCTCACCGAATTCAATTTTATTTAAAGTCCATTCAACGATAGAATACTAACTGTAAGAATTATCACGGACAAACTTAGTATTATCTACCTCTTTTATTACTACGGCGTATCACGAAGCGGGAGACTCAAACGTTGGTTGAAGTAAAAATGCAACGTACGCATAGGAAATTACGCTCACATTTTCATAGGAATTCAAGAAGAGTATCAAGCTAACACCCTAATAGCACACTTTGTTCTACGAATATTCTTAGAACATTCTAAGAAGGAAAGAATTATCTTAGAAACACCTTAGAATAGGTATAAAACACCTTTGTATGTGAGGTCCCAGAATGACTAAAAACTAATAAATAAATAAATAAATAAATAAAAATATTCTTAGAATGTTTGTGCTATCAGGGCAGCGCGTCGTAACTTAAAATTTGCACAGTCAACATTTTATAGACAGGCGTGTTCTGTCATTTAATTCAATTTTTCTGTGATTTTAAATTTGAAAATAGAAATTAGTATGCCACTGTTCGAATCATACTGCTGCCGGTATACGGGAGTATCTACTTGATTCGGCCCGCTGTGACTTCATATTGCTATTCTCTCATTGAATGGACTTTAAAATCTTCAAATAATTTTAAATAAAATATCACTGTGATGTTTGTTTTTCTGTCATTTTTGGTCCCCTCTGAAAGCCTAAATTGTAATTTTTTTTGTTATTTTACAAGTATTTTTTTATTCCCAGATTGCCAACTCCGTCTTAGACAGATTATCAACAGGCGATCCAAATAAGCAGGTAAATATGTTGATGTGGTTTAGAAGAAAAACATTATTTTAATCAAGGGGTAGATCACTGAGAAATTTGGCATTTTAACATCTCTATTCCACATTTCTCTATTCCAAACATCTCTATTCCACATTTCTCTATTCCATAACATCTCTATTCCACACTACTCTACTCTGCACTACGTACTTGCTTAATATAATTTTTCCTTAGCGTAACAAAGTCGTTGCATTTATTAGTATGTAATTAGTATTTTTGATTTTTGTTAATTATTATTTTAATAATTAATATGTATTGTATTTGTTGTAATAGATTTACCGCAGTCAACGTAATCAGTCAAGATAATTACTGCCTTGTCATCTTTGACAATTTTAATGACAATACTTATGCAAATTATAGAGCGCAAACACAAATTTTAACGTTTTTGTTCCGCTAAGGAAAAATTATCTTTAGATATTAGGCAAGTGCGTAGTGCAGAGTAGAGTAGTGTGGAATAGAGATGTTATGGAATAGAGAAATGTGGAATAGAGATGTTATAATGCCAGAAATTTAGTTGTACAAATTGGAGAAATGTTGGGGAAAATACAACGAACTAATAACTCTTCTTCTTCTTCATTTCATTCGTTAAAACTGAAAAAAACGTCGGCAACATAAACATTCGTCTGTCTTACTCGCACATCTTTATTCTAACAGAGACAACAATACCAGTTACTGGTAATTGTTATTGTTCAGGACTGAATATACCTACTATTTGTTTACAAACAAACCGAGATGTTGGCCATACTTTATTTTAACGGTATTCATATTCTAGAAAGAAAACTTATTAGTTCGTTGAGAATATCTCTGGAGGAAATCTCATCTCTACCAAATATGTGCATTTTTTTTAGGTTATTTTCGAGTTAATCTTGAATGAAATTTCAAAGAAATATTAAGGGATTACCTCCTAAAAGGAATTAAAGTGTATAATTTTTTTCAGTGGTATACCCCTCGTTTTATTTTTTTTTAAATTTAAACATCCAAAAACTTAGGAAGTGTATACATGCGCCTTCGCCATAATTGCAAATATCAAATTAAGGTTAGAACTTGATTAGTAAAATGCCATTTTCAAGGCAATTTTACTCCAGTAGTAATACTACCTCTTCACGGCCCTCTTCTACGCACATTCTGCAAACTTATACCTACCTATAGTATAGTTGATATAGTTTCATAGATTTAGATCCAAAACATTAATTTTTCCAACACTTTTATAGAAACACTTGTTTTTACCATTATTTTAAATATCAAAAGTTAAGTTTTTTTCCACTAGTGACTAAAAAATTTTTGCTCTCTATTTTACGTATTAAAAAATAATTATTTTGCAATAATTTTTGGTAAATTAAAGATTTTTATTTAAAATTAAATAAAGGATGTAAAATTTAATTCTCAACTCGTGTATTAAGTGATTTTATCCACTTAATAAACTAGTTAAGAAAATAACAATTTCAGTTTATAATTAATTTCTCAAAATTCTGTGGCTTGGTTCTAAAAGGGCCAATGTCAATTTGTCAATAGCAGGGTTTTACATCAGCACTTAGTGCTACTAAGAGTGCCGATGTAGGTATTGAAATCTTCGCCGAAAAATCAAAACCTATGACCATGTTTTTTTCATATTTCTCGACGTTTTCGACCTTTCTGAGTCGAAATCAGTGAAAAAAAAAATCGTCCGTCTGTTTGGGTGTAAACTCCATTTCTAAAAAAGATATCAACAAGAGGTTTTTTGCAAATTGTTTCTTATCATATTTCGAAGAGCTGATTAGATTTTGCGGGTAAACTTTTTCCTAGATTGTTTTCGAGATATTAGGATTTAAAGCAGTAAAATGTTTTTATGGCATAACTCATTTATAAACCAATTTTAAAAATTATATTTCAAATGAAAGCTCTTTTTAAGCCCTACAAAAAATGTTATACACAATTTTTGCTAGAATATAACGTTTTGGAGATACAGACTTTCAAACTTTAATAAATTATGCAACACGCTGGTGTATTAATGGTTGCCTGTTCACACAACTTTCTATTTCATAACGTTTTAAGTTAGTGCCTAGTGCCGATGTTTTGACAAGTTGCTTGCAACTGTTCAGCTGGCTCAAAATATTACATCATAGTTGACGTGAAAACGTTGCTATTGACAAATTGACATTGGCCCTTTTAGAACCAAGCCACAGAATTAGATAAATAGTACCCAAACTGTATTAGGGTGGAACTTAAAGTTTTCATTAAGGTGTAACTAGAAAATTCCGAAAATATGAGAGTAATCAAAGTACTCTAAGGGTCCCAATCGCACCCTTAAAATTCGTAAAATTACCCATAAATCGTAAAAAATCGATGAAATTTGCCTGTAATTTTTGTATAAGTGAAATATTTAAATACCTTGAAATCTTATTTTTTACCTTTTAAGCATATAAAATTATGTGTCAAATTTCAAAATAATCAAAAGTTTCTAAGCCGTGCTAAAAATCGGCCAAAGTTGCTCCTAACACTAAAATTTACGAATTTCCAGTATAAATTTGAGTTAAACGGTAAACAAATAAACAGATAGGACTGAATTTATTTTTATTTAATGCATTCTAAAATTTATTCATAATATTAAAATAATTTAATTAAAACAAAATTAGCTAAGCCCCATATAAGAGCTAAATAAGCAATTTTAAGGAGCCCTTTTTTGGCACTTAGCTCGTTATGGTTTAGTTAAATCATTTTAATATTATGAATATTTGTTAGAATGCATTAAATAAAAATAAATTCAGTCCGGTTCGATACATTTTAAAATGTTTGTTTACCGTTTGACTCACATTTATAGTAGAAATTCGTAAATTTTAGTGTTAGGAGCAACTTCGGCGGATTTTCAGCACGGCTTAGAATCTTTTGATCATTTTGAATTTTGGCTTAAAGTTTGTATGTTACGCCCATATTAATGGGGGGTGGGTGTAGGTCCAAAATGATCAAAATAATATAATAATACTTTAACGTTCCCTAAGGTCCACCCTGAGAGAAATGAGATTTCAAGCCCTTTAAATTTTTCACTTATACAAAAATTACAGACAAATTTCATCGATTTTTTACGATTTTTGGGTAATTTTACGAATTTTAGGGGGTCCAATTAGGACCCTTAGAGAAGTTTGATCACTCTCATATTTTCATATATTTTTTACACCTAAATAAAACTTTTAAGATAATAAAAAAATATAAGGTCCACCCTAATACTATATACTTACTGTATACATGTATACTGCAATGTTTTGACAAAAACCAATTGTTTATTTTCAAATGAAATATTCATGGGTCAACGAATCTTTTTTATAGTGTAACAGGTTTTATAATTATTCAAGATTTTTAATCAACACTTCATTCGCTTTTTCCTTCTTTTATAAACTCTTAAAACTCCACTTAACTGACAGTAATAGAGGTCTGTACAACTAGAATTATGAAACAGAAGACGTCTACCCTATCTCTATCTCATTTGTGCACGGCACACCACTACCAACTTAGATAAATTAAAAAAATATTGCATTTTTTTCAATTTGTAAATAAACCTAAAGAAATGAATATTTTTTGCTAAGAAATAACACTGACGATTTAATAGTAAAATAAAGAATGAAATATAAATCCTATTAATTGTTCTTAGGTTGGTTGCTTAATCTGTTTATTTATTTACAAAACATAACCTCAAATATGAAAAGGTAAATATGAATTTATTTCACGTTTATCATATTTATTATTAACTATATATTATTATTATATATTTTAATATCGTTACCAGTTTCTACATTTCAAGAAATTAATTTTATGACGAGCGTTATTTCTGTTATAGCTACCAAATGCCAAGATGTTTTTACAAGGGTTGCAAAAGTCCAAACGAATTTCGCCTAGGCTTTAAATCTAAGGTATAAAGAAAGAACTTACCTTTGGTAAACAATATTTAAATATCAAAATTCGTAAAAGTACTATAATAGTCAATAAAAACACAATATTTAGTAAAACACACAAAAAACTGAAATCAAAACAATATCAAACGCAGCTCACACAATGACAGTGGCTAACGAAAATGGCGTTACTGACAGTGCAGCCAACATAAAACCTAGTAGATTTTTTTTTTCTTTATGTTGGTGATATTACTTCTATCCTTTTTGGGTAGAACTTTTGTCCCTGTCTAATCTAAATGGAGAAATCTTCATTGATTTTAGATTGTGCACAGCCTTTACAACTCCCCGATTGGAATGTACAGCGAGAACAACATTGTCGATACCCTGCAGAAGCAAAGTGGAGTCACACCGTAAGTACTTATTTTACCGAAAAAATATCTGCCCTGTTAAAGATTTCCTATAGGTTCCATAAAGGAAATTTCCACGCGGATCCACACATAAAATTTTCGTCAAATTGTAGGGATTTTAAGGAAAATTATCAGTAGTAATATCATAAGTGCATGTTGAATTATCGATATTTTTTTTACTGTATTAAAAAAATATTTTGCTTGGCAATTGTTTGAGTGTTACAAAATTCCGAGACCGCAGGTAGAGGAGTTTTGGCGAAAAATGTACGAAGACAATTTCCTTAAGCAATATTTTTTTATATACAGTAAAAAAATTATGTATAATTCAACATGCACGAACGGTGTTTTGAAGAACTATTTCACAAACAAAATAAGGAAGTATATAATTTTACCATGTTTAATGTTGTTTCATATTTAAATTAAAAATTTAAGAACTAAACAACTATATTACTTTACAACTATAATTAAAAATTTAAATCTAAAATTCGCAGCGCTTTTTAAAACGACGATGTTCACTTGTTCGCGAATGTTGTCAAGAATGTTGCTTGAGGGATATATTATGCTTGAGATTATTCCAATAAATTAGTTGTTATCATATATTTTAGCATTTAAATAAAAATCATTGCTGTTTTTGTTTAAAAAGTTTAGTTTTCAACTGAAAAGAAATAAAATAACGGTTGTTTCCACCCGTAAAAAAACAATTTATAATAAAGTTTGGCAACGCTGTACTGGTACCAGCGCAGTTATTTGATGTTTTAATTTCCGTTATTTAAAAGAAGTAAATTATTTACTTCTTTACTGTAAATATATTTTTAATAAATAAGTGCTCAAATTAGTTTTGGGTGGCCTGTTTTTAATACCAAGATTCAATTAAATAAATTAAAATTTATGAATATCAGCTTTTAAGATGGAAAGTGTATAAAATATAATATATTATCTGAAATTAATTAGGGTTTATACCTAGGATGTTTTGGTAATGAAATAAGCATTTCGAAGTATTTATATTGCTTATCAATAAAAATAAATCAATTAAAGCTAAGCTTCACAAATTAAAAACACATTTTGTAAAAATATAACATTTATTGTTAGTTGCGTTGAGAAATCACAATGTGACCTTTTTTATACATTGTTATCACCAGAGTTGATACTTTCATTACAATAACAGGGTCGGGCAACAGGAATTTTAAATTATTTTTTATTTTTGGTGAATTTCTTTAATACATACCTATGCCGAATAAGATTATATGTCTGTATACAGACATTATTCGGCATAGGTACGTATTAAACAAACTCGCCAAAAATTAGAAATAATTTAAATTCCTGTTGTCCGATCCTGTAATTGGAATGAAAGTATTAACTCTGGTTATCACAGAAAAACGTTTTATAAAAGTTGCATGCAATTGCATAGTGGTTGCGCTGAAAAGTCACAATGTACCCCTTTTTAAGAATTCTTCAGGATATCTGCAACCTCACTTGTTTAGTGGGTATGATTCCTACAGGACTTTTACAACAGGGCGATACCAAAATATCCAGCGACACAACATAAAAATATCCAGCATTCTTTTAAAAAATCTATGAAAATAGTATATTATTTTACTAAGAGGAAAAGTGAAGCTTTTTTTACTAGTCTGTAGAGTTTACGGACGATGCGCAGGGGAGTCCGGAAACTACAGACGAGTAAAAAAGCACTTTTCCTCTGAGTGAAACATACTATTTTTTCTTCAAGCATCCTATATATATTTTTTAAATATTAATTTTTGAATTTAATTTATTCAGTTTTATTACTGTTTATGTTTTTTTTATTAAAAGAGGCCAATAAAACCCTTTCGAAATAAACTTAAACCTTCCTTAGCTCATTTTAATTTTTTTTCGTAGGCTAAATCGTAGACTTATCGCGATTTCGATGGTAACTTGTCTAATGTAGCATTTGCAATTTCGGACAGATTTGTACATAGGTGTATAAACCATACATTCTTTTTCAATAATTTTTAATCAATTTCACATAAGGTTTTTTCACAGATTCTCGTTTGGACTTTTTGTTTACATAATAAACAAACAAGTTTGAAGTATGGTTGTCATCAAAGTCAAAGAGTGCTGCCGCCAGTGGTGGTTTAGCTAACTAACTTTTTTTTACGGCGTACAACAATGAACTCATTTTTTTACTGTAAAAAAATAGATCACTTCTAACTAGTGTGTTCAGTTATAAAATATGAACATTTTAGTACGCTTGAAGAAAAAACTATTTTTGGGCAAAATTTATTTGTTTAAATTTGTTGTATGTGAATTTTTTTTTGGTCAAAATTTTATCAGTTTAGTTAATAATATCCTATTAATTTACATAACCCGTGTTTTCAGTGTCCGTAGACAAGTGAAGTTCAACCCAGCCGAAAGCGAAACCTACAAAGCTTTGCAGGAAGACAATTTGGTGGGACATGGGGGACACATGCAGGAAGTGCACCCTCAACAGAGCAAAGTGTACTCTCCACAACAACACAGAAGCGTCCCTCAGAAGGTAAACGCATGCTTTTAGCCGCTTGCTTCGACGCTTCTCTTATTTTAAGTAAGAAAATAATTTTATGAAATTTCATTTTTAGGCAAAGCGCTCATGCATGCCAAAATTATTTAACAAATTGTTTATTTTCCCGTAAACTTTATGTTTATGTTTATGTTTTTTTATGTTTTTTATGTTTATTTTTAACCAAGTCCAGGACTTGTGTGGGCTGATAGTAGAGGGAACCACCGGCTTTAATTGACTTTCGAACCAATATATCTAGGGAGTACGCCTTCGCCAAATTTCAATTATTAATTAACTGAAAAAGACAATCGGCGCCAGTGAGGTTTGAACTCACGATCATTAGCTCAGTGTCAATGCTATATCGATGCCTTAGACCGCTGAGCTAATCTCCCATAAAACTAAAAGAGATAATTAAACCATCTTAAATAAGACAACTTAAACTATCTTTTAGCATATATTTGATACTTTCAGCTCTTGAAATGTGGACAGGGAGGCATAGAGGGATATTTTTTTTAAATGGAAAGGGGGGTCGTGTGATACATCACTTTAAAACATAAAATTCTCCATTTAACTATATATTTTTAAACTTTTTTAAACATTTTTTTTGGGTTGAAAATGGGTATTTTTGTAAAATTTTCTCCAAAAAATCAAATATTTTTAAAAAATTACTAATTTCACGATGAAAAAACGTAAATTATACTTTTAAACTAATTTTTATTGACGTAAATAAAAATTTAAAAAAACTTAAACAATCGCATTTTTTAGTAAAAAAATTAAAAAATCAAAACCTTAAAAAAATTGTCCAAAAATTGAAAAATATACAGTCCAATAGAGAATTTTTTAAAATGATGTCACACGACCCCCCTTTTATATAAAAAAATCCCCACAATTATGTAAAATTATGTAAAATTATGTAAAATTATGTAAAATTATGTAAAATTAGGTAAAATTATGTAAAATTATGTCAAACGCTGTTATAGTTCTAATAATTCTTTGGAGCAGTGTTCCCAACGGATGATCGCAAATGAAAAATTTGTATTTTCCACATTTTTGCAAGTGGCCTGACACATGAGAGCCAAAAGCATAATTCATTGAGTAAAAGCCATGTTCATTTGGTTCAAAGAGTGTTGTCGGCATTGTCTACTTTTGACCACTGGCCAATCCAGCTTATTCCCTTGCAAAGGCTAAAACTTTTGACAGGCCTCAAACCTTACCATAAAATTATTAACATCCTACTCTTTACCAAAGCTACTCCGTAACACACTGCTCAATTATATTTGTAATGTTACTTACTTAATCCATACGCCTTCTGTACCCTTTCGGGTGTATGGTAAATTGTTTTTATTTTAAATATACTGTAAAGTATACAGGGTGGGCCAAAAAAAAACGACCACTTTTTAAACCCTTATCGTTATTTGATCGATCTAGACCAAATTTGGAATTAATATGCACAAAACATGTAAGATTCTGTAGGTAATTTTATTTATTTAAAAAATAATTATACTTTTTAGTAATAAAGCTTTTTATAATTTTAAAGCCGTAGGGATTAGAGCAAAATGTATATTTTAAAAAAAAAGTTAGTTTTCATTATGTTAAGTGGTCCTTCTTTAATAGTTATGTATGTTTTTCTTTTAACTTAAAGCTGTATTTTATTTTTTATATAATTTTTTTTATGAAGGGTACAGATAGCAGCGAATATCATAAAAGGCCGGGTTTTAAGTTATTAAGTAGGCTGTTATTCAGCTAAAATTAACTTTGAAATGTCTAAAAAATTATCTGTCAAATTGAAAATTATTAAAAATCAGAATATGGAATTATTACTGCAAATAACCAAACAAAATCTTGTACCATAAATATTCGATTTTCTATTGTTCAATTGAAATTAAAACAGTGTTTAAAATAATTTAATTTATTTGTAACGAAAATATAATCCTTTTTATTTTTTTTCTTCAAATATACATCTACATTCAGCTTTTACATTTTTCTCTCATTTTTTAATACAATTCGATATTTGCACAGATTTTTGGCCATTTTAAATAGTGTTTAAATTGAGAGATTATTTTTTAAGAGATGCCAGATAAATAACACGCCTACTTAATCAGTTTTTTATGGTAAAATTCAATTTATTGCAATCTGTAGCCTTTTAGAAAAATAGGATTAAAAAATAAACTATAATTTCAAATAAAAATTTAAACACCCACCTACTGAAGAAAGACCACTTAACATAATAAAGACAATAAAAATTCAAATTGTACATTTTGCTCTAATCCCCACGACTTTAAAATATCCTCTTTAGAAAAAGCTTTAATACTGAAAAATATAATAATATTTTAAATAATTAAAATTATCTACCGAATCTTACATATTTTGAGCATGTTCATTCCAAATTTTGTATAGGTCGGTCAAAAGGGTTTAAAAAGTGGCCGGTTTTTTTTGGCTCACCCTGTATAATCCCACTTCACAATAAGCCTACTACAAACTACTTATATGAATTAGGGTGCCCAGTCAAAATTAAAAAATGGATATTTTTAGGGTCCCAACCCCTATAAATGTTCATTTAGGTCAAAAACCACCCCACCATTTTTTTTCAGATTTTTAAAAAAATATTTAGAGGTCACGCCCGGCGGTTTTTTGAGAGAGAAAACATGTTAAACCTTTTTATAATTATTTAAATATAAAAACATTGAGATCAGGCTATTTTAGGAGGGGGAATAATTTATGAATAATAAGGGAATATTAAAAAAAAATACCCTTTTACATGAAAAAAATGGCTTTAACAAATGTTATAACAGTTATTTTTATAACTAGGTGTTGCGGATTTTTTCTTTAGATTTTTAAAAATAAATTAAGGTTTCAGGTCCAACACTTTGAAAAAAAACTTTAATGTGTTTTATTACATAATATAACAAACTACAAGACATTTTAAAAACATTTTTTATTTATTTGCTACAAAATTGATATTTAGTGCATTTTTTTCTAGCCTTTATTTGTTATTTTTACCCCATAAAAATCCGTTTTATTTTTGTAGCATAAAAATTGAGAATATTCCTTATTATCCAAAAAGACTTTTTAGTTCCATAAACATTGGACGAAGTTTTTATATCCTTAAAAAAATAAAAACCCTTTACACGATTTCCTATTCAAAAAAGCACCGGGCGCGACCTATAAATATTTTTTAAAAAATATTTAAAAAAATCAGGGTTGTTTTTTCACCTAAAGGAACAATTTTGAGGGATAGGACCCAAACAATTCCTTAGTTCCTGGGCACCCTAATATGCATACATAAATCATAAAAAATTATGTATTAAAAAAAAAACAATAAAAAAATATTTTCCCTTTCAGCCAAAATATCAAACTCCATCTCCAGACTACAGAAGCGCTTTGAGGGAGGACCCAGAAACAATTCAACAAAGTGGCTCCTTTAGACGATTGATGTACAGTGTTCTTCCTGAAAGTCACTACTAAAATTAACAGAAACTAATTAACTAAAATATATTTACGTTAACTAAATTTAAGTCACATACAATCCCATACGCGACACTGAAAGAGACAAATATATGCGCTGTTGCAAGATCGTGTCTAAATTTATTGCACAATCCGGCACATGTGCAATCCAAATTAAATGTCCACTGTCAAAGGCGGTATTTCTGCAAAATCAAATTATTGTTGCATATGGAATCGTATGTGTTCAAGTCCTGTGCATAACAAAATCCATTTTCGAAATTAAACAAAAACGACGAGTATTTATTTTAAAAATATTCGAAAATATTTTGTGTTAAATATATCTTTCAAATCGTATCAAATGTAAATGAACACACTGTATAATAATTATGCAAACACATAGAGCCAATCACATTAACATCAGAATTACATTGGATATCAAATTTGATAGGTATGCATACAATTTTAAGTTATCTTGGAGATTTTTTGAAGCAACAAGAGTAAAAATACGAAACTCGCTTTAACTCATGAGCGCTTTAGACGAATTTTTAAATTTTGTAACCAGTTAATAATACGAATGCTGAAAAATATTTTTGCCAAATTTAAACTCTCAGATTTGAATCTTTTTAAATTTGGCAAATACTTTTTGTACCCTTAATAATATTAATGTGGGTGTGCAAATTACCCTATAGGTACTCGCTACAACTTTAAAAAGGCTTTTAATTTGGAAAATATATTCCTTAGAACTTTTAAGTTAAAATTTAAACTAACTTTTAACAAAATTTACAAGAATTTAAATTGGCGAGTTTAGAAGAACTGTTAACTTTATAGCAAGTTCAGTATTTTTATTCTTTGCTCCTTAAAAAATATCCTATTTTGTCCATATTTCTGCAGATTTCTTTATATATTTTCTTACTTTTTGTTTAGATCGTCCATCTTTTAGTATAGTCTACTAATCAACATAATTTTTAAGTTTTAAAAATCTACTTATTTGTCTAAATTGCAAATAAATAATGATTTAACTAATTTTATGTGGTACTATCTAGTTATGTTTTTATTATATTTTATTTCAACAGTTATAAAAACGAGTGTATATTCTAGTCAAAAACGATTATTTAGGAAACTTACCTAATTATAATATGTATAATAATAATGTAATATTTGAGTACGTGTTCCTAATAAATAATTATTTACACGAGGATTGTTAGAAAACTGTATTTATATACAACAAATAAAGGTTTATTTATTTAAAAAATATATATATTTGTTTTATTTCCATCAAATACAAATTGCATAAAAGTTTTGAGCGACACCGGTTAATTACTGGTATTAACCTGTACACTTTTAGTCTATAATCAATCCATGTCAAACTTTAATTTTAGCAGATAAACAGGATGGTTTTAAAATAGATATAGTTAAAAGAAGAGTATACACTCTTTTAAAGGAGTGATTTTACATAAAAAATATGAAAAAAAAGTTCCTATAAATTATTTATTTATTTATTGAAATTTCGTCTTTTAACATTTTCGTGTTTAATTTTTAGTCCTCCAAACAATACATTTTACATTTAATTGCCTTTTTATCGACAATAATAAAACTATAAGAACGTTCCACAGAAAAAAGTTTGAGGCACATCCGTTTCGCACGGCCCTGGTGATGAAAATAAGAGTTATAGGCCTTATTAAGTATAACTCACATGCAAAACTTCGTTGCTATAGCTTACAGGGTTCCGGAGTTATTAAATTAAAACTAGTCGATTTTAGACATTTTTTTATAGGAACTTTTTTTATATATGTGGCTATTTTAAAAAAACCCATTGGGCACTCCCATATTAAAAATAAAACCATAATTTTAGTATTTTTTTTTACTTAAGACAAAATTCAAGATACAAAATATAATATAGTCAGTTTTCACTTTCCCCGAGGAAAGTCTTGCGTTGGTAAAGAAATTTAGAAAAAAATGTATTGCTTTTTTTATGTTTCTCAACGTTTTATATCCAGAAAATATGATTTCCGGCAAAAAAATCTATCGGTCGGTGTGTGTGTCCGGGAAATTTGTGATCACGATAACTCGTGAACGCTTCGAGCTAAAGACTTTAAATTTGAACCATAGGCTGATTAGTAAAAATCGGGGTGGGGTAAGGGGGTAAAATGGAGAAAACACAATTTTATTAAAAAAAAATATATATTTTTTGCTTTACAAAGAAATTACCTTTTTTCATTTTTTGAATTTTTTTTGTTGTAGAGGTGTGGATATTTTTTTGTCATCAAAATTTTTGACTTCTTTCTTAGGAAAGTTGGAAAAATTGGCGTTAAAGTTGGAAAAATTGAGTGGTTGGGAAATTTTAGGTTACTTTTTATAGAATCTATCTGATATAGAATCTATCTGATATTGCTGTCCCATTTAAGGTGGTTTTCGCAGAACCTAATTATCTCTTTTAGCTTTCGAAAAAATATTATTAAAGTTCGATAATAAAGCTTAGCTTGATTATTGAGTTTTGCGCTTATAAAACTAATTTTAAACGAACCGACAATCCAAAATTTAGAAAGTTTTTGATGTAAATTTTATATAACACACAATAAAAACTTTTCCAAGTTTTAACAGGGTTCATAGCTCTCTCCAGAGCTCTATAATATATGAACAAAGAAAATGCAGCAATTGTATTTATAAAACTAGTATATAGCATTTTGTTCTAAATGTGTGTACTCGTGTCCATAAGAGCTTTGTCTAAAAATATGTGTACTTGTGTCCATAAGAGCTTTGTCTAAAAATCTAAGAAAATCGATTTTTTTAACAAAAAAAATTGTGGTCAAAAAGAGAATTTAATAATCTGTAAAAACATGTTTTACACGACCCCCTTCTATTTAAAAAAATATTGCCCCTTGCCCCCCTGTGTCCCCTAAAAATATCAAATATATATTAAAAAATTATTTGGGTTATCCTAATTAGGCGTTTGTAATTTCAAGTTAATATCTTGAGACTTCCAAAAGCCCCTTAGGGGCTGTCCATATATTACGTAACGCGCCTAGGGGGGGGGGTCAGAGAAATTGTTACAGTTTGTTACAGGGGAAGGGGGGGGCGTCTAGGTAAACGTTACGTAACGAAATTTAGTAAATTTAATGTTTATTTCCTAAGCTTGGCAGATGTATTTTTATTCCAACATAAATTACTATTTAGTGGCCCATAATTCCCTTTTTCACACAAAAATTGACGAAACTATGCATATTTAAATAATATTGTAATCAGTAAAAAAACTGTTGATATTGATATTAAAAAAAAATCTTACGGCCCTGTTCTTGAGTGATCTTGCCGATGAATCATCGGCGATGATACATTTTTGCGCGGAATGTGTACTCACAGAACACCAATGTGTGTACTATTTTGTGTACCTGTGCATAAACAATATACGTGTTATATGTGACACTCAGTGTAAAAAGAGGTACCTAGTATTTTTTCCCTGTGTGATATTGATTATGAATATTTTTTTAAAGTTTTAGTGATTTTTTCGTGTAAATTTTTTTTAAGGTTATGTTATACTATATTTTATGTTCATGTTTGTTTTGACGAGAAAAACGAATCAATAGTGAGAATACAGTTAAATTTATTGCGAAACAAAAATTTTATATTGTTATGCGTTACACAGGGGGGGGTGTTGGTAAATGTGACAGTTTGTTACACAGGGGAGAGGGGGAATCAATTTTTTTGAAAAATTGCGTTACGTAATATATGGACAGCCCCTTAAGGGGATGATTATACATCACAAAACATCAAAAAGCAGGATAGGAACATAGGTCCGGTCCGGACCCTCCGGATTTGGAAAAAAATGCATATAACAATATAATAAAAAATGTCATACAGAGCGGTCCAAAAGTCACCCCACTCTTAACTTTTGAACTAGTTGAGATATCGACTGCAAATTTAGAACTCTTAAATAAGACAAACTATCTTTTAGCATACATAGTGTATTTGAAATAGGGTCCCAAATTTTAAGAGGTAATTCTACAACAGAAATATGACAAAAAGTTTGTAAAAACATATTTCTAAAAATGCGTTTTAAGGAAGCTACGCCCAGGCGCATTCAAGGGAAGTTAGCTCCCTTACGACTTTTTGTTATATTTCATGTTATTTTCCCCTATTTCAAATACACCCTGTATAATAAAATTGGTAAGGTGTCTGTCTGTCTGTCCTTCCAGAAGTTTTTTTATAAACATCTGAAAGTCTAAAACTTGTCTGCAGACTGCAGCTTGCTGATAAGATATACTGACAGCCCAAGTTTTTTACAATTTTGGCCTGCGGTAGAAAAAAAAATTAAAAAATAACATTTACAAATTTGGCGAAGGCGCCAACATTGAAAACTGTTTCCGCGCTTAAATAGTTTTCCTGTTGAAAAGCAGGCTTAACGGCTAGTAATAATAATATATTATTAATAATAGTTATTTATGGTAAAGTGGGTAAAGTAAGGTATTGCCCACGAGAAAATTAACCTGCAGGTTAATATTCGAGAGGGCAATATCAGTTTACCCATGAGTGCCATACAAGGTTTTATCCAATAAATAGCTTAGGAATTCATATTTTTATTAAAAATTTTAATGACATTTACAAGAAAATAATTTGACAAGTGACAGTTGATTGGGTAAAATAAATAATTATCTACTCAATAAAGTAAAAGCCACGAGGGGGTTATTATTGAGTTTATCTATTTAAAATAAAGTTGGTAATTGTCTTATTATATGTATGTATTGGATAAAATATTTATTAGGAAGAGATCAGTTTATAAAATAATACATTTTTAAAAATAGGGAACAAAAAGAATGCAGCAGCTTGCAATTTTGAACCAATCGTTTTACTTTTAAAATTGTATATTATGATACAAGAACGAAAAATACTGGTTTTAGAGTGATTACGGAAATTGCCAGCCAAGCTCGGAGAGCTAGTTTGGCAAGTGTAATCGCTAATTTTCGTCTGTGTCTGTTTATTCGATAGTAATACATAAAATAAATTTGTATTTTTCACAAAAAAAATTCTGTTTGAGTATTTTTATTTGTACGCTTTTGTGTAGTTATTTTGAGCATCACAATTTTCTGCTCTTTACCTCATAACCATTAAAGATTAAACAATTGTTATCTGTTTTAATATTAATTAATTTTTATAGACTAATTGCTCAGATCAAACTTTTCGTACAGATTAATTACAAAAAAAAGCGGACTAAAAATTTTTATATTCACGTAGCACGCAAGCTTCTAAGCTTTCCAAAGTTCTATTACATGAGACTATTGACAATGCAGAAATCGTACTATTACCGTAATTTGGGGTGAAGCGGATTAAAATAAATTTTTTTTAATATTTCCGCGTCATGCATTACTATACTCTCCGAGAACCAACAAAACTGTTTAAATATCTAGCAGACACCGGTATGCCGCGGCAGTGGTTAATATATATAGAGGAAATGCGCCTAATTTCGGATGGTTTCCAAATTTCGGATAGTAGTGTATTTAAGATACTGTCTGCAAAGGTAAACAGAAACCTACTTTTATGTGAAGCCAAAAGTCAAACTAAATCCGTCCTGTAATATGATAACGGTAGAGCTTCTCCCCTTTAAATGGCAGCACAAATCGTTTATATTGCAAATGGCAGTTTTGTGCTCAGTTGCATTATTATGCTTGTTTATCTTATAAATAATCGTTATAAAAGTTCGTGATTCTGTCTTGGGTAAGTTATGATGTTAGTTAAGTTGATCCACTATTCATAATTAAGCAATTTAAAAACGTAAAAATTCTACAAATTTCTAATCTAAAAAGCAGAAAGTTGCCTAATTTTGGATAGACCATTTTTGTGCATTTGATTCCCAATTTCGGATATCCGCAAGGTAATTATTATTCAGGATAACCAACCATTAATTATTAT
This sequence comes from Brachypterus glaber, assembly GCA_958510825.1. Lineage (NCBI taxonomy): Eukaryota > Metazoa > Arthropoda > Insecta > Coleoptera > Kateretidae > Brachypterus > Brachypterus glaber. The sequence goes on along the minus strand of OY294046.1, from coordinate 62,167,902 downwards.
TTTTATAATGATACAACAAACCAAGATAAACAATTTTGAAAAAACGAAAATTACCTAAGATACTAAGATATTCGAAATTGGGAATCTAAAATTATAGTTCCTATAGTATTTCGTAGAAAATCGCTTAATAATTAAATTACGTCTTAAATGTGAAGGAATAACAAGAAACATAAGCAATGGGATCCAGATCTACTCTTGAAAAAATTTTTTCGGATATGTCCGAAATTAGGAGCCCTTTTTCAAATGCACAAAAATGCGCTGATTTTTTTTAACCGTGTTTTTTGGAAAAAATAAACTGTAATAAAATTGCTTTTATAATAAATCATGGTTCGCTATAATAAGTTGTATCTGGTTATATAAAAAAAATATCAAAAAGTAATACCGAGTATTAAATATTGAATACATTGTAAATGGTAT